>OY728123.1:1311082705-1312332705 GCA_963277665.1 Viscum album
GAGGAAGTTTTTAAAGTGATTTGGGTAGATATTGGTCAAGATAAATGTATCAATATATATAAGGAAGAGAGGATATTGTCTTCCCTTTTATTAGTGAGGTGGGCATAAATATTGTAAATACATGAAATATTTATATATAATATGAGACTGGATCATTTAAAATGGATCCAAAGTTCCATATATTCAAAGATAAGGAGGATAAGGTTGAAATAAATTCATCCAATAAAATTTAGAAATTTTTAAGTGGCATTTTAGGCTTGTCTCTTAGTTTAACCCCAAGTTTACCAGTTTATCCTTAAGCACAGAAATAAAATTTTCAATATCTAAGGGTCATGAAGGTAATTTATATAATTAATTAAGAACATAAATTAACTATTAATGATATCTTTTAAAATGTACCATCCATCAGAGTTAAGATTAGTTTCTTAGAATTTTATAATGGTTTAAAAATTATTTTTTTGCATTAAATTCCATTTAAAGTGATTTTCAGTACTATTCACGAAATTTGAATTTGAATACAAAAAGATTATAAAACCAAAGTTTTCTGAAAATTTTTAAGTAATATATTTGATAGCATGGGGTATATGTAACAACAATCTTAAACAAACCATAATATAATTTTATTTAAATACGACCATTATGACATAACCTTTGGGTTGGAAGGTATGAATAAGAATAATGGTGTTATGAAATATATATATATATATATATATATATATCCCTAATAAAATTAATAACAAATCATACATTAATTGTTAACTGGTTTGAAATTATGAAAATATCTTATAAAAGGTAAAAGAGATAATTCTTTTCCCATAAAACTATTTTTATGTGTGCACTACTTTTTGATCTTAATTGATTAAATTAATCATTATTAACAAATTATTCCAATAAATAAAGTACATATCCAATTGAATTAATTAACATTATTTTTTGTTTTTTAAATAATTAATAAGAATAAATTCATTTTGCGATGAAAGGTATTTGAAAAGTTTCTTTGTGTTATTTGAATGTTGATACTGTTACAGGTGGAGAATTGATATCAGATAAGAGAATCACCACTGGTAGAAAAATAAAAACTATACAAAGACCTTCTAGGTATGAACAATCGGTTAACTATGCTCTTTCTGTAGTTGAAGGTGGTGTTCCAATATCTTTTGTACTTTATCAATATGTATCATATTTGAGATTCCTACGGGGCATTAGGAAGGCAGCAGCAAGAAAGAAGATTTGTTTCAATAGTAGTATGATTTTTTATTTTCAGTTACATGATGATTTTTTTGAGCAGGAATATGGTGATATTTTTAATCAAGGTGTAGATTGTTGAGTTTTAAAAATAATATCACTAACTATTGGTTTTTGGATTCCAAAAAAGGCCACAACTGGGGTGGGTGACCACCTTTGATGACTAGCGGACGGAGGAGAATTTATGTAGTAGTTGGGGGTCGTCTATGTTGAAAATCCCGTAGGAGATGGTTTCCACTTGGAGAGAACATGTTCTACCCATCTCTATTTTCTCTTTTTCATATATAGAAATAAATATGGGGTGGATGTTCCTATATGTGATATGATAGATAAGAGAAATTTGTAATATGTTTTTCCCATTTTAATGATAACAATCCACTACCTTCTCCGTGGATGTAGGTCATCCGACCGAACCACATAATTTTGTGTGTTCCTCTTTCTGCTTCCACTTTGTTTCTCCTATTTTGGTGTGAAATTATGAGAGTGTGAGGATTCTTCCCCAATAAGATTCTACAATTAGTACTCATTCATACATCGTAGAGGGTTTTTTCAGATGAAATTTCAGATACTTTATATCATCAGGATATCTATAGGATTCACCCCAAGACTCGGGGAGAAATTAAGAAAACACATGCATAGAGACCCTATGTGTAAATAAGGTGGTAAAAACACTTGTTAAATCAATGATGAATCACCAACCAATTTAAATTGTGATAAAAATATATATAGGAGGTGGAGAAAAAATAATGATATTTAAAATTAAAGAAACATAGATATTCATTGGCTGGAACTTGGTGCATTTGATGCCTACAAACATATAGGCTAAGATACGATGGTGGAGGACATTGACTGGGAGAAGAAGATGATATTATTTTAGTTTATTTATATTATATAAGTTATTTTTATTTCTCTTTTCTCACGTAAGCCAATCTGTATGTGTTTAATTCAAGTGTTTTATTATTATTTTTTTATCGTTTTATATATATATATCTCTCTCCCATTATCCATTATAGACTCTTATACTCTTGATTATGAGTAACTGACCTATGGAATATAACAGGGGAGTAATCCAGCATTGAACCCAATTCTATGTTTTTTATTTGGTTTAGGTTAATATTTTTATTATTTTCAGTGGGTGTAACCCTCACCGCTGTTATCTAAGGATTATCTTCCTATTATACAACTATTACAACTTGATTAAGGAGGTGGATTTGTGTTGTGATCGATGATTTTTTAGTACAATTCATATTCACAAATAAATTAGAATAATATTCTCGCAAGTATTATGGAATGTGTTCATTAAGTAAATACCAAACAAGATGATTAAGGTTCTCAATGGATGAATTTATTAGGATAATTTACATTTTTCAATAACTTTCATTCATTTTGTTTTTCTATGAATATGCTTGTTCGGTTTAGATTTTCATTAAATTCTCATCCCGTATATTTTTATTTCTTTCATAAAATATGAAAACACCAAAAATAAAATAATTGAATGAGTATAGTGTCAGATCGACTGTGAAGCTCTTCATGTGAGACTACCCTAGTCAACTATATTTCAGCACAAGGAAAAATATAGTAGATTTTTTACCTCCCTATGAATACAATGTCACTTATCTTTAAAAAATCATAATTATATAATAAATATAATATATATTCATTTTATCTATAATTTTAACTCGCCATATGATTTACTAATGAAAACTGAAACATATCACTTCACGGAAATAATAGCCCACATGTATGCACAAACGATGTTTTTATTTCCCATATAATGGAAAAGGTGATGAAAAAGGGTTATCTCATTAGCATAATAAAATTTAAGTATATGTAATATTATGATGTTATTATATCATCATAGTTATATAATATTTAAAGGATGTGGAAAAAGAAATAAACATGAAAACACTTAGTAAAGAGTTATTCCTCTTATTTGAGAAACCTCCATTTTCATATATCGCAATACTTCTAGGTTGGTATTTTAGTGATACTCGAACCTCTAAGATAGGTGGAGGAAGTTTTTAAAGTGATTTGGGTAGATATGGGTCAAGATAAATGTATCAATATGTATGAGGAAGTGAGCATATTGGCTTTCCTTTTATTAGTGAGGTGGGAAGAAATATTATAAATACATGAAATATTTATATATAATATGTGACTAGATCATTTAAAATGGTTCCAATGATCTATATATTCAAAGATAAGGAGGATAAGGTTGAAATAAATTCATCCAAAAAATTTTAGAAATTATTAAGTGGAATTTTAGGCTTGTCTATTAGTTTAACCCCATGTTTACCCTTTTATCCTTAACCACAAAAATAAAATTTTCAATATCTAAGGGTCATTAAGGTAATTAATATAATTCATTTGGCACATAAATTAACTATTAATGATATCTTTTAAAATCTACCATCCATCAGAGTAGAGATAGGTTTCTTAGAATTTTATAATGGTTTAAAAATTATTTGTTAGCATTAAATTCCATTTAAAGTCATTTTCAATACTATTCACAAAATTTGAATTTAAATAAAAAAAGATTATAAAACCAAAGTTTTCTAAAAATTTTTAAGTAATATATTTGATAGCATGTGGTATATATAACACCAATCTTAAACAAACCATAATATACTATTATTTATATATGGCCATTATGACATATCCTTTGGGTTGGAAGGTATGAATAAGAATAATGATGTTATGAAATATATATATATATATATATCCCTAATAAAATTAATAACAAATCATACATTAATTATTAACTGGTTGGAAATTATGAAAATATCTTATAAAAGGTAAAAGAGATAATTTTTTTCCCATAAAACTATTTTTATGTGTGCACTACTTTTTTATCTTAATTGATTAAATTAATCATTATTAACAAATTATTCCAATAATTAAATTACATATCCAATTGAATTAATTAACATTTATTTATGTTTTTTAAATAATTAATAAGAATAAAGTCATTTTATGCTAAAAAATACATTTCCTTTTTATTGCATTTTATGTGCTAATATTATAATTAATTTCAATAAATTTTATAAAAATTATATGAAAAAATTGATATTATTTTTGAAATCATTATTTTATAATATCCATTGGACTAATTATTGGGGGGTTTTGTAAAAATATTGTTTTTAGAGTGGATAGTGGAAAATGCCAATTTTTTCCAAAATTGTTATTTTTTCATTAAGATTAAGCTATTTAAAAGCACCATTATGTTTTGTATTTGGTTTTAAAGTAACATAAGACTATATTAATTATAAATAATATAATTTATTACATAGGATTCAGTAATATACATTATTTTAATATAAGTTAATTTTTTGGTATTAAAAATGTTTTTTTCTTCTAAAAATGTTTTTTAATTGTGTTTTATACATTTATATTAATGTTGATATCTAAAACTACTATAAATTTAATATTGAAGAATGGATTCCATATTTTTAATTATGAGGTACAATTTTTTTAAAATATGAAATTTATTATTTGTTATTATGAATAGTAACCGTGGTAAAGATCTATCACCTCAATAAAGGTAAAACTTAAAAAACATGGTTAAAACTATGGGAAAAGTCTTTAAAATCACTATAAAACATGATTTTATCCTACTAGATGAGTTTTTGAAAACCAAATAAATCATATATATGAAAATATTTAAATTTATTTCCACTATTATTTGATTAAAAAATTTATATTATTTTTATAATAGGATTAATACAAAATTCCACTCTCTTAATTTTAATTTCACTTATATATTGATATGGGGATAAAAAGAATTTACAAACAAATATAAAAGGAAAATTAGAACATAAATACATTTTTTTGGTTATGATAATTTTTTTACAATTTAGTGATGTTATAATTACCTTAAACACATACATGATGCTCACACAGTGTCTGAGAAAGCAGTAGAAAAATAAAAGTAAATGATTTTAAAAAAATTAAATGAAATATTTTTTAGATAAAATTTAGTATGACATGAATTTTATTTTTAGTAAAATTTATAGTTTATTCTAAAATTTTAAAATTTTAAATATATTATTATCTTGATGACTTTAATGTCAAATTAAATGAATAGTTTTCAAAATGACATTAATGATATTTTATTATATAATTTTTTTTGAAAAATCTTAAAAGAAAATAGGTGGAAAGAAAAAAGGTATAAAATTTCATCCATGAACTTTTTTTAAACCAATTTTCACCTAATAAATAAATTTATGACCCTTAAAGCCTAAATAATGTGTTACAATGGTTAAGGTGAAGAAGGGTTAACGAAGGGGTTAAACAAAAATTATAACATTTAAAATACTTCCTAAACGCATCCAAAATTTATTTATTAAAGGTGTTTTGATAGTTACCTACATTTTCTTTTAAATAAATTATATTTAAATATTTTAAGTAATTCCATGTGTGCCCTTTCCCTCACTTATAAAAGGGAACATAATATTCACCTTTATTCACACCTTTTGAGCACTCTAAATCATCCATTAACTCAATTTATCCTTAAAAAACTTTATCCCCATGAACTAGAGTCTCTGATATCAACATAATAATAACCTAGATTGCTCAAGGTGTTAGACAAAGGTGGTTTTTCAAATAAGAGATATAAATATTAACCGAGTGTTTTCTTTTTATTTCTTCTTCTAACTCATTAAAATATTATTTAAACAAGATTATATAGAAGAATATATATCTAAAATATACTTAAATGTTATTAATATTATATTATAACACCTTTTTCATCTCCTTTTCCATTCCATGGGTAATGAAAACATTATCCATGTATTCATGTGGAATACCACCACCATGAAGCAATGTGTTTCATTTTCCATCACCGCCTCTCATGGATGTTTAAAATGTTAGATTTAATATATATATATATATATATCATATTCATGAAATAAGTATAATTATTTAAATATAATATATAATCCATTTTCTTACACTTCCATCCATTAAAAAATGATAATTTTGTTTATGCGTACATGTGAATTACCACTCCCACAAAACAATGCGATTCGTTTTTCATGTATCCATTTCATGGGAGGTTAAATGTTTTTATATAATATATATAAATAATAATTATTACATGATTAATATTATGTATATTATGGAACCATGAAACCTTTGACCATGTTCAACCTACCAAACTTGTTTTGGGATTACGAATTGAATGTCCTCAAAATGTCCGATATAAACTTAACTAATTTAATAACTATATAAGAAATGGTAATAAGTTAAATAAAAGGGATAAAAATAAATTAATACACATGAAAAAGGTTCTTGATAAATTATAAAATTAATATAATTATATTATACAGGTGTTAAAGTATATGTGTGGCGATTCAAACTTGAGGTAAGGGTTTTTTCTTTAAAATATTATATTATATTATTTTTAATTTTTTATATCTTATTTTAATTTCTATTTGAATATTTTAAATTAATTCATTTTAATGATTTCTAAATGGGTTATTTTTTACATTTTAGAAATTTTTGAAAGGATTATTTTTTAACATATACAACATGAGAAAACTTTTCCACTTCCATGAACATTATTATTTAAGAATATTCCAATTTATTTTTATGGGTTTTAAAAATAATATCCTATTTCTCATTCTTCTAGGAATTTTTTTAAAGTTTTTTCCAAGAAAATGGATTATTTATCCTTTTTTACAAGAGTCAATAGCGTTTCTGCATATATATTATACAAAATATTTTATAATACTTTATGATGTAAATGAAATATTATATGTTTTTTTATGTTAGTCTTGTTCATTATACATTTTTCCTGATGATGGGAAATACCAATATAGCTCTCCAATGCATTGGATACTGATTTTTTATATGGGGAATATATATTTAATTTACTATGTATATTATTCCATTCGTAATAGTTTTTGTTAGATTGATTGTAAGATTGATATGAAGATTATTCTCAAAGGTACCCACATGATATTTCTGTGCATTAAAATGAGTTTTCATGGAATTATTTTAATTTCATAGGTCAATATAATGATGTTATGTTTAATATAAACTTTATTCCTCTTTTAAGGGTGAAAAATAGGTTTTTACTAGAAATATTTGTAATCAAAGATCATATTTTATATTAGAAACCCTCATGATTATGATTTTTTAATTTATTCTTTCTTATGAGATTCTTTATTAATTTTTTTGGTAATGAAACTTATTTCATGGGTATAAAAATGAATATATGATCTTAAAGTTTATTATATAAAAGGGGAAATGTTTTATAGGTGTTCATGATTTTTTAAATGGATTAAGGAGTTTCCTTTATTTTTAAATCAGTTACTAAGATTTGTTTTAAGCATGACATATTTTTAAATTTTTTTCATAGGGCCTAAGGATGAGTAGAAACTACTGTGATATCCAGATCTGAATAATGAAAATTTTCCTTGAATGAAGAACGTGTTTTCTGAATAAAACAAGACTGTAAAATTAAGAATCCCATTTTTGTTTAAAAAAGGACATTGTGTGTCAATGATCCCTAGGAGGTGTAATTTTTTCCCCATTAAAAAATATTATAATCCTAAAAGATCATTCTAATGTAATATAGTGCAAAAATTTTAATAAATCATTTTATTATTGGTTGATTATGAGACATGGTGTTATAGTTGGTATCAGAGGAAAGTTTTAGATAACTTTAGATGTTAGGATATTTTAGATGAGGGTAGTTTAAGATTTTCAGATGCTAGCATGGGTTAATAAGTCAAATGTTAATCATAATTACTAGATACCAATTTTTAGGTTTTATGTGATGGTTATACTTTTGGAGACATTTATTTAGTTTTTATAAATGTTTAATGTATATATTACCCTCATGTTTGAATTGTTTTGTAGTGAAAATGTTATTTGAGGATGATTTTGTTTTTATTTTTTGGGAATAATTTGAAAGGTATTAATAACCTTTGGGGTTAATTTGAAATTTTATGATGAGGTAATTATGGTTAATTGGTATCAAAGGGTTATGAAGTTTTGGTAACATATTATTTATCATATAAATATCTATGTGATTGAAATGTGATTTTGTGATTAAAAGGTTAAAGTTATTTTTAAATTTGATCACTATATTAGTAAAATTATATAATTAATATAAATGAAAATATTTATGGATAATGTGGGAGTTTATTTATTGAATATATTTTGAAACATATTTTTTAGGAATATATTATTTTATTATGGATTCATGGTGATTTATCTTATTTATAGAAAATATTAGCTGTAATGAATTGATAAGGGCTTCCATCTGAATTGACACCTGAACTAATTCACCACTAACCTGAAGGGAATTACCGATCCCCATAGGCTAGAAAACACTTCTTGGCCATAAATAAAAATCTTTTTGGAATGATTTATTCCAAAAAATATGACATAAATCAAGAGTATAGTGGAAACATAAATAAATTTAATAAACAGATACAAAAACATCTAGATATCAAAATAAAAATTGACATCACATAAGACCAAGACATCAATATATAAATAGATGATACACAAAAATCCTATAATAGAAATTAAAAAAAAATAAATACTACTATAATCCATATCCTAGTGGACCATGACCACCCACTGTGTCCCAAGTCACCCGCCCTTAGACAACCATGCACAAACTAAAAAAAGAAGATAAAAAGAACCTGAATCCCTACTATAGTGAGCAAGAATGCGACATGCACTACGTGGTGTATTAAGGTTGTGAGAAAAAATATCCCAGTGGATCCCACCAAGTAGTCTATAAAACACTGATTTTTATGAATTTATTATTTTTTCAAATAAATTAAATTTCTTCGATAGCTTTCGTTACACGCAATACTGAGTTTTAACGAACCACATCAAACTATTAATATTATTTTTTAAACACCACCTTTATTTACCAGTCATTAAACGTGGTGGTATTAATAAGAATAAAAAAACAAAAAAATTATTTATAATGATTTTATATAAATAAAAAACATAGATATAAATTACTTATATATTGGTAAAGTCATTATATGTTTTAAAAATACTATTTTCCAAAAACAAGTGTTTTGCCTCTTTCTGTGAACAATAATAAATTAATTTTTAAAACTTTTAGAAAATTAATTTTAAAAAATTAATTTTTGAATTCTTCATATTAAATTTATCCTAGGGTCAATTTTTTGTATTTTTTGAAAGGATTAATATTTCGACGAATAATGAAAAATACTGGTTTTTGTTGAAAACCGCCTTTTCATTTAAAGAATTTAATGAGTAAAATTTTATTTAAATTGGGTTTAAAAGTAAAATTATTTCTAATATATATCTATTAATCAAATTTATATAATTTTAATTATTTTTATATTTAATATTGATATAAAAACCTTTTGAACATTTGAACATTTTCTCTTTGGAAAATCGGTTTCTCATTACGACTGCATGTTTAATTTTAAATTAAATTATGCCACTTATGTGACTATAATTTTGATAAATGGATTCAATATTATGAATCAGAATAATTTATATTATATTTTATTTTTAACTTTATTTTTTATTGTAATGAATTATAAAAACAGTAAAAACTATATACTGCACTTATGGTAAAGATGGATTTACTGAGGGTTAAACTAACAAGATTAGGGTTAACATGGCCCAAAAATTATTCAAAACCCATTTTATGGACCTATATAGTCCTTATATATTATAGGATCTATAATTTTCCTCATTTTAGAATGTTTACATGAGAAAAATTTGGGTACGTCTTTTTCTTTTAAAAAATTACAAGTATGCCACTCACCTCACTTATAAAAGGTCACCCCTCTCCTCTCCGATTCACACTTACAAAACCCTTTTTATTGGAACATACCTACCCAAATAACATAATTAATTCTTTAATATAATAATATAATTATTATTTTGATCATAAATCAATCTTAGGAAGGATTTTTGTGAAAACCCAAGGAGGTTACCTGAAGAAAAGGTAACATCCTTTGATAAGGGTTTTTATTTTATCTCTTCCTCCACATACCAAGATTCTTATTAAAAAATTATGATATAATAACCTCAATATCTCTCATATACTGATATTTTTTATGTTAATGGCATGACCTACATCCATCTCATCTTCCCTCAAATGGGAAACAATAATGTTTCTTGTGTGTATGGTAGACTACCGCCTCACGAACTGATGTTGCACAATTTCCATAAACACCTCCCATGGTTGGATAAAATTATAGTTCTACTATATATATATATTATAGTTTTAATATAAATATAATTATTTAAATATATTATTATATATACCTTTTTTACTTTCCATTCCATAGAGAATAAGAAAACGTTGTTTGTGTGTATAGAGGACCATCGCCACGCGAAGCGAAGTTATATGTTTGTCACATACATATTAAATTGATGTTAATAAGGGATAAATTTGATGAATATATATGATATATATAAAATATATATGATTTTTTAAAAATAATTTATTATTTAGATTTCTTTTTCTTTATCCTTTGCGGAAATGGAAACAACGTTCATGCATGCGTACGACCTACCGTCTCCATGAATAGTATATTTCATTTTTTATATCTAAAGTTTATGGATTAATATAAATACATATATAATGAAAATATATTATATTTATAAAATTATTAATAGTATTTCTATGATGTGACTATTATTAAATTAAGTGTAGAAGAAATAAAAAATAAAAACATACCAAAAAACAAAGCAATTTTTACCCAAAACGTGAAATTGACATGAAATTGTTAATATACAAGAAATAAAAGGTTATAAATAAATCATATATGATATGATATATATAATTATTTTTAAATAATAGTTTTATAATAAACTTATTTTTATTATTCAAGATGTTCGAATGTGTGTGAAGGAAGTTGAGAATTAAGGTAAGAGATTTTTGTCTCAATTTTCCTTATTTGATACATATGTTATGTTATGCACCAATCTTATTTTATGAGGTGTATATAAAGTACCCTTGATATTATATATCATTAATATATTTACTTTCATTATATTTATTATTTCATTTTATTTAATATTTAATGGTAATTACAAATGAATGTATACCAAAGTGGTAAATATTTTATGCAACAATCTCCTCAATTATTGAGATTGTTTATGATTCTGATTTTGATGATCAAATATTGTGATCCATATCTCAATAAACTCATGATTTTTATTCTTCTCTCTTTATTTCACGATAATACATGTTTTACGTTCAATTTTATCTCTTTATGTACTCAAGAGAACAAAATAATATTTTTTATAAAAATTCTCTTTATTTCTCTCTTTGAATGAATAACCTTTCTCTTACCAAATTTTTTTTCTAACACCCCAATATTTTATGAGATATATTATTTTTAATTTAATTGATGTCTTATGTTTTATGTTAAACCAATATTAGCTTGCACTATACACAACACTGTATTATCTTGCAGTATACACAATAATATATTTGGCTTGTGTTGCACACAATTTCAAGTTCTTTTGATAGAATTCATTACACACTACATTTAGTATAGATTGATTTCAATAAATAAATGAAATATGTTTGTATTATTTTATAAGAAACACCAAAGGAATTTTTCACTACATGAAATACTAACATGGCTTGCGTTACACACAAGAGAAACCTTCCTCGATAGCTTGTGTGGTACACAATACTGAGTTTCACTAAACAATGATATATTATTAAAATATTAGAAAAACTATATGTTATTTAGATTACTAACCATATTTTTAATTTTATAAGACATCAGCATTCATCTTACACATGATATGAGAACAAAATCGATTTTTTAGATAAAAGAAGTATTTTTCCAAAAAAATGCAATTTTACCACCTTTTGATGGCGCATCCAGTTTAAATATAGTTTTTGAGACTTTTATAAGTTATATTTGACAAGATAAACATCTACTTTGGAATTAAGACAAAAAAAAATTACTTTGGATAAATTTTTGATATTTTTTGATAACTTTCATATTTTAATGAATATTGAAAATATGCTAAATTTTAATTGAAAACAAATTTTTTCATTGAAATAATTTATATGGTTAAAATATATTATTTAATAGTTTTAAAGTTTAAATAGAATATATTTTTATATTTTTAAGACAATTTAAGTCATTTTCATTAATTTTACATTGAATTCATATGTAAAAGCATTTCAAGATTTTGCAATGTTTTAAAAAAACCCGTTTTTGTTTGAAAACTGGATTAATTTTAAATTAATTAATGAAACTTATGTGTTTTGAATTTGGAAAAATGGATTCCATTTTTTAAATAACAATTTTCAAATTGTGTAAATAGGTACTTTTTTTGGACATTATGATTAGTAACTTCAGTAATTATTTTATTTACCATGGTTAAAGGGTAAATCTGGTAAATAAGGGTCAAAAATAATATCATATTAATATTAAACTAAGATAACACATGACCTAATATTATTTTATGAGATATTTACAACCATGGGAATCCACAGGTATATTTTTGGACCCCATGGATTCACATGGATGTGAAAACGACACTTTATAGAAATTAATTAAAAGTAAAGATATTTATAACCTAAACATATATCTCTTACTAAATTGATTTTAATATGGGGTTATATCACAGATATATAAGTCCATAAGTAATAATAAAGATAAAAATATTTCCTACATTATTAAATTTTATTTATAATTTTTATACAATAGATAAATATATTTATTTATGACACAATTTTGATGTAGTGATTACCTCATTAATTGAAGATTCAAATGAATGAATTTATAAATATTAAAATAAATTTAATTTTAATATTTTGATGTCATACAAGAATTTTCGAGATGACATTAACATATTATATATTTTTTAATGCCTTTGTTTCAAAGTAATAATGTTGTTATGATTTTTTAAAAAAAGTCATGTATGAATGGTGTCTAAAATTCATACAATTCATAACTTAAAACATAAAATAGTTTATTAAATGATATTAAATTGCTAAACATATAACATTCGGAAATATTGTTAATATAAGTCCAAATATGTCATAAATAACTTTTTTTGGGAATTTTATATGATATGGTAATAACATTAACCCCTAATGTGTAAATAACCTGATATCACGGTAAGATTAAAAAGGGTAAAATAAGGGTAAAAAACGATAAGGTTAAAAAAATATTCCAAAACTGTAAAAAACTTATTGGATGATGGGTATTCAAACAAAATTCATCTTTTATTATAATTAAATAAGTTTTAGACCATTTTAAATTTAAATTGAATTTATAAAAAATTAATATTTTCGAACATTCTTAAAGTTCCCCTCTCCTCTATTATAAAAGAGAACCTCCTCCCCCTCCTCTTCACTCGATTTTGATCCGTAAATCTTGGACAAACCCTGAATATTTATCCTATAAACTTCCATATTTAAATTCTAGAGTTTCTTATCTTCTCAAAATACCAACTCTAGTTCCCTAAGAGAAAGTTTAAAGGAGGCATTCGGGGAAGAGGTAATCTCTTCTACTGATTCTTTAAAATTTATTTCCTATTATACTTCCTATTATTTAGATGTTTAATTATAAGTTAATAACATAAGTATCAATAATATACTTATATGTTATTATAAATATGAAATAACCCTATTTAAACTTCTATCCATCCTATGAAAAACGAATTCACCGCACGTGCGTACATACAGATTACTGTCTTCATGCGGTGTTGTAATCTGTTTTCACCACCACCTTACTTGGATGGGTATAATGGTGGAAATAATAACTATATATTATTATTATAGAATTATACTAATTATGAGATATTATACACTATACAATTAAATACCGTTCAACAACTATGGGAATGATATCATCACTCATGCGTACGTACTGCTTACCATCCCCACGACGTGATGAGATTCATTATCCTTGTTAACCATTAAAGAATGATTATAAAATATATATTATATATAATCATGAAATATAGGACATGATAATTCTACTTAATTTATTTATATATATTTTTATTTCATCTACTTACATTCATTCAATTTAATAAGGAAACAAAAACTGCGTGTATGCGTATGTACAGCCTACCGTCTCCATTAATGGTGTAATCCATTCCATTTATCGACCTATTATATATATTTATATAATCAATATATATGAAATATAAATCAAGTTTTACATTTTGGAAGTATTTAAATCATTATCTAAGTAATCATATGAAGAATAACAAGTCAAAACATGTACGATTATTACCAAAAACGTTGCTTTAACATGGAATTGACAAATGAACGGGTAATATAAAGTCGCAAGTGAATCATATATGATATAATAAATATCATTCAGGTTTGGTTACATGTTAATAATATGTTTAAACCCACTATACAGGAGTTTTGTATATATATTGAAGAAATTGGACCTAAGGTTAGGGATAACTTTCCAATCTCATTTTTATCTGAGATTGTTTATTCATAAGTATTTAATGGTGTTATATTTATCATCCATGCCCATGTTTTCTAAAAACTTTTTCATAAAATGTTTAATATTCTTACATGAATGTTTAAATACATTTTTACCCTTTTTTACTTTTAACACATGGTATGGACAAAATCTTTCTTTTGTTTACCAAATTAGGTGCTTTTTGACTTTTCGAGCAAAAGTACAAGGATGATGTTTTTTTTAATGTATATGGCATGAGAAGATTGTTATGATTTCATAGAGAATTATTTCCATTAATATTTCTATAAAAATTTTCAAGTTTATTTTCATTTAACTTCTTTCCTTTTAAAATTATATAAAATATTGAGAAAAGAAAATGTTTTTGAAGAAGAAAGGATATTTTCCTCATGAACTAAGTTCAAGTGTTTTATCAAAATTATTTTCCATATAAGATGATATAGGGTTATGTTTCTATACCTATTATTACTTTGATTTTATTATGTTATGATGGAATTATTTTTATGAATTCCTTTTATCTTATATGGATTATGTTATGATGGAATGATGTTTAAGAATCCCATTTTATTACATGGGTTATGCTGTGATGTATGATTTTTGTTTTTGTAGAACACATAAGAATTTTTTAATTATGAAATGGGTGGGACCTATATATCCTTCCAATTCATTGGGTAAAGATTTATATCTCCTGAGATAGACATGGATGAAATGACAAGTAAATCCCATTTAGTAATACATGGATGGAACAACAAGTAAACCCAGTTCAGTAATTGACTTCGTCCACTATGATGGTCTTGAAAGAAATTCCCTAGATACTATGGAAATAATATTATGTTCTTAATGGTTTTCCATAATTCCTTGTTTTATTCCCTTTATATTCTATCATGGTTAATTTTATATTATTATGTATGCCTTATGTACTACCAAGATTTATTTCATGACTCCAGATTTTGATGTTTAAAATTTATATTGATGTTTTTATGTTTAAATGTTTATGGTTTTTTTATGTTCTCCATGTTTACCCTTACTGACAATTTGAGCTCACCCTTTTTATTTTTTCTTTTCCTGAGGATGTAAAGAAAGGTTTTAGGTAGGAAAACAAAAATGGGAAGATCTTTATGGGAGATGTTGAAGATATTTCACCATGATTAGAATATTATGTTCCAATTTTAAAAAGACACTAAACTAATATGGTATTTGAGAATTTACTTATGTCATGTATTAAGAATTTTGAAAAATAAATGTAATGTCCATGTATGTGAAGCTTGGGTCTCTACAGTTGGCATCAGAGTGAATGTGTAGTCATGCATTGGAAACTAGGATCTGAAACATTAGTGAAATCCCTAATGATATTTCTATGGTAAGTTTAGGGATATAATAAAAGATAAGCATAACTATAGGTTGTTGTATCATAATTATGGTAATGATTAGAAATAACCTAGAATTAAACCTAAGATGTTATATATTAAAATTACTCCCCCTTGTATATGTTGTTTTCCTAGTATGAGTTTTTCCTCTCACACTATCCTTTTTGGGGTTTAGACATTGGATGTAACCCAAAGGAACCATGTTAATGATCAATGCACTGGTAAATGCAATGATTGTACTCCTAAACAACTAAATGTTGTGGGAGATGGATTGAAAAATATTATTTCTATACTTACACAAGTTATGAATCATTCCAAACTGCTAAATGAGCAGAGAAGAGAACAACATTCTATTGAGTCCTTCATGAGGTAATGTACACATTCTTTCAATGAATATTCAGATCCACTTGTTACTGAAAAATGGATCAATACCATTGAAAAGATATTTTCCATCCTTCATTGTGGGGAACATGAAAAGGTCATTTTGGTTGTCTATTGTCTAGAAGGTGAAGCAGACCAGTGGTGGACTCTAATTGAGAATACAAGTCAGCATGATGAAATTGAATCCATGGAGCGGGATGAGTCCAAGAACTTATTTTTCAATAAGTACTACCCTCATATTATTTGAAAAAAGATAGAAAAAAATTTCCTTGAGTTTAAGAAAAAGGATGATGAATCTGTTGGTACATACGAGGTGTATTTTATAAGTCTTTCAAGGTATGCTTCTGGCATTATCATCCAACCTGAAAGTAGACTTGATTGATTCTTCATTGGTTAAAACCAAATATTCTAAGGGAATTAGCTATAAGAGACTTAAATATCTATGAAGAGATTGTACGTTGTGCTATCAAGGCAGAACTAAAAGTTGGTGTTATATATCCATCTCATGGTTTTGACAAGAAACGAAATATGGTGTTCAAGGGAAAATCTCAAAAGAATGGGGAAAAGAAGATAAATGTTTTCTTATGATCAAAGTGTGGAAATAAGCATGGTAGAGATTTTATTAAGGGTACTAGAAAATGTTTCAAGTGTGGAAAAGAAGGTTGTCGAGTAGTTGAGTGCCGAAGTAATGGAAAAAGGTTTCTAATGATGTGAATGGAGAAAAGACGATATAGAATGCACCACCAACACTTCAATGCTATAAGTGAAAGGAAACGAGGAATTATTCTAAACAATTATCTAATCCTAGGGTTAATGATGACCGACATCAACAACATATTAAGGAAAAAGAAAAACGGAAGTCACAAGCAATCACTATTGGGGATGTTGAGTATAACAATGAAGTAGTGAAATGATTAAGTGTTTATGTAATGGGATTTTAGAATTGTGTTGTGGAATATCATTTATATTATTATGGAATATTGAAATATCAATTTATTTGTTTATTATGGTTTTCCATAATTATATGGTATCAGTAAACATGAAAAGTTATTGAAATATTTTTGGAAAGCAGATGATATGCACATAATGAAGGGATAAGGATAAAATAATATGTTTTATAGTATTAATGAACTCATGTCTGAAAAAAGGGAAAAGTGGTATCGTGGTTTCAGTATATATAATTTTTTGTATATTTAGGGTATGGAAAGAGTTAATTTTGACAGAATTTATTTCATCACTAAGGTTCTACGATAATTTATGTTATTCTCATATTTCAATAGAATGTATGATGAATTCCTTCAAATGTATGGAATGTGTCCAACATGATATATCTTGTGATATATGGGGGATAAATGATGTTATTAACATTCTTGTTATATGACCTTTCTAGTAATTATTTTCATTTTATAGTAAGATTGGACAGAAGTATTTTGGATAAGCCTAAAAGTTGAAATGGATTATGTTGGACATAAGATAGTATTTTTTAAGGCTAGATATTTTTTTAATATTATTTATGGAATGTTATAATATTATAGTTTTAGAAAAAGGACAACCCACAGGATGGGCGAAAACCCATCGCGTCGGACAAGGCTGTGGGAATCGAACCCACAACCAAAGTGTGACATACCTTTATCGCCTACCACTGGCCAACAGGAAGTCCATGGTTAGTAAAAATTAGTTTTATTTTATTAAGTAGTATGATAGATGAAGTATAAGTCCATTTTTGGAACCATATACAATTACTCTCACTATATATGGACTATTGTATATTTAATAACTTGTGCTAAACTTTTTGTGATAAAGAGTGTTATAATGACCTATCATTCTATCACATGATCTTCTAATAATTCAAGAATGACAAATTCAACTTCATTTCTTTAAATAAAATATGAAGTGGAAGTTGTTCAAGGCCCGAACAATGGTGAGATTGTAACAAAATCAAGTAAGTATTTATTCTCATGAAAAATTCTTCAACATTAGTTAAAGGATCAATAAAACCAAAAAATGTTTGCCTAGTAAATTATTGTCTGATGAATTATATGGTCCCTTAAATCATCGCAGATTTATGGATTTTTGGTAGTTAACTTTCTCCAAACCTTATTCTCTATCACTATCCATCAGAACATGGTGGTTAGATTTCTCTTTCATATCTATGTTTTCACTTCCCACCTATGTTCTCCTATGTTTAATCCCAGCGATTAGTTAATTTGTGTAACTATTATGTTTCTAACTTTTCTTTTTAAAATTAAGTTTTAGTATTCCTCTTTATGATGTGGGTTTCTATGAAAGAAACTTTCAAGTAGTAATCCATTTATAACCCTGAAAACTTTTGAGGGCGAAATTCATTTTAAGTGGGGTAGAATGTAACACCCATAGATTTTATGAGATAGATTCTTTTTAATTTTACTGATTTCATGTGTTGTAATCTACACCAAGCTTTTCTTCTGCTATACACAACACTGTATTAGCTTGTAGTATACACAAAAATTTACTTGGCTTGTGTTGCACACAATTTCACATTCTTTTGATAGAATTCATTTAACAAAACAATAAGTATAGATTTTGTTCAATATATAAATGAATTAAGTTTGGATTATGTTATACGCAACAAAAAAGGAAGTTTTCACTACACGCAACACTGACATGGCTTGCGTTACATGCAAGATCAACCTTCCTCGATAGCTTGCATGGTACACAATACCGAGTTTCACTAAACAATAATATATTATTAAAATATTATTTAAAATATATTTTATGAATATTATTAACCACATTTTGAATTTTATATAACATTATAATTAATTTTACACATTATATGAGAACAAAATCAATTTTTTGGGCAAAAGATATATTTTTCAAAAAAAATGCAGTTTTACCACCTTTTGATGGAACATCCATTTTAAATCTAGTTTTTGACACTTTTATAAGATATATTAAATAATATAAACTTCTTATTAGGAATTATGACATCAAAATTTACTTTTGATAAATTTTTGATATTTTTTTGATAACTTTCATATTTTGATGAATATCGAAAATATGCTAAATTTTAATTGAAAACAACTTTTTTCATAAAAATAATTTATATTGTTAAAATATATTATTGAATGGTTATAAAGTATAAATATAATATATTTTTTTATTTTAAGACAATTTAATTCATTTTCAATAATTTTACATTGAATTCATATGTAAAAACATTTCTATATTTTGCAATGTTTTAAACAAACACCCGTTTTTGTTCAACAATGAGATAAATTTTAAATTAATTACTACAAATTCTATGTTTTGAATTTGGAAAAATGAATTCCATATTTGGAATCTTGAGGTTCAATTTTTTTAATAGTTACTTTTTATTTTTTGACATTATGAATAATAACTTCAGTAATTATTTTTTTTACCATTGTTAATGGGTAAATTTGGTAAATAATGGTAAAAAATAATATTATAATAATATTAAACTACCCTAACACATGCCATAATCCTATTGGATGAGATATTTCTGACCATGGGCATCCTTGTGTCGATTTTGGGTCCCCATGGATTCACTTGGATGTGAAAATGACACTTTATACGAATTAGTTTAAAGTAGAGATAATTATAACCTAAACATAAATCTTTTACTAAATTGATTTTAATATGGGTTTATATAATAAATATATATGTATATAAATAGTAATTATAATGCTAAAAATATTTATTATTTAATGGTATTTTATTTATAATTTTTATACATTAGAAAAATATATTTATTTATGACACAATTATGATATAGTTATTACCTCATTAATTGAAGATTCAAATAAATTAATTAATAAATATTAAAAAAATTAATTTGAATATTATGATTTCACCCAAAACATTTATGGATGAAATTGAAATATTATATAGGAGTTAATTCATTTGGTTTGAAGTAATAATGTTGTTATGAATTTTTAAAAAAAGTCATGTATGAATAGTGTCCAAAATTGACAGAATTCATAACATAAAACATAAAAGATTTTATTAAATGATATTAAATTATAAAAAAGATAAGATTTAGAAAAATTGTTAATATAAGACGAAATATTTCATAAATAACTTTTTTTTGGGTTGTTTGACATGATATGGTAATTACATTAACCCACAATGTTTAAATAACATGATATCAGAGTATGATTAAAAAGGGAAAAATAAGGGTAAAACCAAAAGGATAAGGATAAAAAAATATTCAAAACTTTTAAAAACATATTTTATGAAGGTTATTCAAACCAAAATCATCTTATAATAGAATTAAATAAGTTTTGGACCATTTTAAATTGAAATTAAATTTATAATAAATTATTATTTTGGAACTTTCCTAAAGTTCCCCTCTCCTCTCTTATAAATGGACACCTCCCCCCCCCCTTCTTCACTCCATTTTGAGCCTACAAGATCATCCAAACCCGGACAATTTCTATTATAAAATTTTCTAGTAACACTATAGAGGTTATTATCTTCTCATAAGACCAACTCTAGTTCCCTAAGAGGAAGTTTAATGGAGGCACATCGAGGAAGAGGTAATCTCTTCTACCGATTCTTTCAAATTTATTTCTTCTTATACTTCATCTTATTTAGATGTTTAATTATAAATTAATAACATATGTATCACTAACATACTTATATGTTATTCTAAATATGAAAAAGCCTATTTCACCTTATATCCATCCTACGAAAAATAAAATCACCACGCATGCGTACATACGGATTTCCGTCTCCACGTCGTGGTGTAATCTGTTTTTCACCGCCACCATACATGGATGGGTTTAATAGTGGAAATAATAAATATATATTATTATTATAACATGATACTAATTATGAGATATTATACACCATACACTTCAATGTCGTTCACAACAATGGGAATGATATCGTCGCTCGTGCGTACGTACGACTTACAGTCTCCACTACATGATGAGATTAATTATCCATGTAAACCAATCAAGAATGATTATAAAGTATAAATAATAAATAATCATGAAATATATGAAATTATAATGCTACTGAATTAATTTATATATATTTATATTTCATTTACTTACTTTAATTCAATTTAATAAGGAAACAAAAATAGCGTTCATGTGTATGTACGACCTACCGTCTCCATGAACAGTGTTTTCCATTCCATTTATCGATCTATTATATATATTTATATACTTAATATATATGATATATAAATCATGTTTTACATTTTTTATGTATGTAAATCATGATCCATGTAATCATATGAAGAATAACAAGTCTAAACACGTACAATTATTACTCAAAATGTTGCTTTAACATGGAATTGACAAATGAACGGGTAATATAAAGTCGTAAGTGAATCATATATGAAATAATAAATATTATTATGGTTATTTTACAGGTTAATAATATGTTTAAACCCACTATACAGGAGTTTAAGACACATAAGGAAGAAATTTTACCAAAGGTAATTGATAACTTTTTCAATCTTGTTTTTATCCAAGATTGATTATTCATAAGTATTTACTGGGGTTATATTTATCATCCAAGTAAATGTTTTCTAAAAATGTTTTCATAAAATGTTTACTATTATTCCATGTAATTTTGAAGTCATTTTTACCCTTTGTTTACTATTACTACATGGTATGGACGTAATCTTTCTTTTGTTTACCATACGAGGTACTTTTTAACTTTTCCAGCAAAGGTATAAGGAGAATGCTTTTTTAATTCATACAGAATGAACAGATTTTTACGTTTTGAAAGAGAATTATTTCCATGAAGCTTCCTTTACAAGTTTTTAAGTTTATTTTCAATTAACTTCTTTTCTTTTAAAATTTGATGACATATTTAGAAAAGAAATTATTTTTGAAGAAGAAATGATATTTTCCTCAAGAACCAAGTTCAAGTGTTTTATCAAAATTATTTTCCATATAAGAAGATATAGGGCTATGTTTCTATCCATATTATTACTTTTATTTGATTAAATTATGATGGAATTATTTTTATGAAGTCATTTTATATTATATGGATTATGTTATGATGACATGATGTTTAAGAATCCCATTTTGTTACATGGGTTATGCTATGATGTATGATTTATGTTTTCTGTGGTGCACATAAGAATGGTTTCATTATGAGATGGGTGAGACATATATATTCCTACAATGCATTGGGTAAAGATTTATATCTCATTAGATAGACATGGCTGGAATGATAAGTAAATCTAATTTAGTAATATAGGGATGGAATGACAAGTAAACCCAGTTCAGTAATGGGCTGCATCTACTATGATGGTCTCAACAGCAATGCCTTGGCTACTATGGAAATCGTAATATGTGCTTAATGGTTTTCTACAATTATATGTTTTATTCTCATGCTATTTTACCATGGTTAATGTTCTTTTATGATCTATGCCTTACGTACTACCAAGATTTATTTCATGGCTCAAGATTTTGATGTTTAAACTTTATGTTCATGTTTTTATGTTCAAATGTTTGTGGTTTGTTTTATGTTATCCATGTTTACCCTTACTGACCATTTGAGCTCACACTTTTTATGTTTTCTTTTCCCCAGGATGTAAAGAACGGTTTTAGGTAGGAAAATAAAAATGGGAAGATCTTTATGGGAGATGTTGAAGATATTTCTCCATGATTAGAAGATTATGTTACAAGTTTCCAATGACACTAAACTAATATGATCTTTGGGAATTTTTCTATGTCATGTATTAAGTATTCTGAAAAAGAAATATAATGTCCATGTTTGTCAAGATTGGGTCTCTACAATGTTTTCTAAAAAAATTTCAATTTTCTTTAACATTCTAAAAATAATTTGTTACATATATTTTTAAAAATGTTTGACTTTTTTAATTTTTTTTTGAAAGGAATCTCCATGTCATTTACTAAAACAATGTTATTTTGGATTTTACCAAAATTATAAAAGGGATATTTGATTCAACAAATATGACATGGAAATAATTTCTCAATATCATGAACATTATTTTATTTGAAAATAAGTTTATAATTCTTCAAGGATATTTTAAATGAAAATTATTTTCATAGTGTTTTATGAATTTTTAATAATTAATAAAGTGATTTTCAAATAAAGGAAATTTTTCCATGAATGTTTCCTTGTGATTTTTTTCAAAATCATCTTACATATAATCCAATGATACCATATTTACTCTTTCTCTATATAGATTATTTTTGGATGACAAGATTTTATGAAAATTGTTTCTCTTCTATGGGTTATATCATGATAAACTTCTTATGAAACCCTCTTATTTTTCCCTGGGTTATAATTTTATGAAACAATGAAGTTATTATGAAACCTATTTAATTTCTGTAGGTTATGTTAGTATGAATGTTTATAAACCCCATTTCTTTTCATGGGTTATAATATGATGGATGTTTCATTATATTTTGGCACTCATATATATGATTTTAATTATGTGATGGGTTGAACCTATATCTACCACCAATGTGTTCAGTAAATATTGATATCTTATGAGATAATCATCAATGGAATGGAGTGTAAACCCAATTCATAATAGGACTTCATCCACTATGATAGTATTGTGAGTGAACCTTGACTACTATAATGGGTTAGTGAGTGAAACCTTTACACTATTATATACTCAAAAATGAACCCTGAAAATCTAGGGAAATGATTTTCTATGCTTATGTGTTTGAGAAAATTCCATGTTTCATGCAATTTTTATACTCTCATGGATCATGTTATTTGATTCCTTTCTGATTTATGTATTATGAACTATAACTCTTTATACCATGACCCAATATTATGATCTTTGATATATATGGTATGGTTTTCAAATGTTAGGCTCAGGTTTTCATACCCTTATGCTTATGATATGTTTATGTATATCCCATGTTTACCCTTAATGAGAATTTAAGGTCACCCTTTCTTATGTTTCTTTTCCCCAAGTTATGATGAAATGTATTATGTATGATTTTTATAATAAGGGTTCTACTTATGAATAAGTTATTTAAAGATTATGTAGTTCACCTAGGAACCAATTATTTATGTTTCTATATTTACAAAGGGACTATACCATTAAAATTCTTATGTGGTTGTTTTTTTAATGTATTGATGTTCATAAAAAAATGATGTAATATCTATGTATAAAAAATTTGGGTCATTATAGTTGGTATAAGTGGATAGGATTATTTAACCTTTAAAAACTAGAATGATAAAACTTTTTTGATAAGGCTTAGGATAATCCAAAGTATAGGGTAACATCGTAAAGTTTTGATAAGAAATATATTATATGGTTTACCTAGAAATAAATCCCTGTCCAGATTCTACAAGTGGATGTGGTTCTTGAACAGATGCACCTAGTGGTAATAACTCCAAAAAATGTTTGTTGAGATTTACTCAATAATTTCCTAGTACATGAAAACAATCCTTATCACACACCAATTTTTACACTCTTGTGGGATATGCATTGGGTAAATCAAATTTTATTTATGATCCATTATGAAGGATTTGAACAGATGACGATGAGTATGAACTAGGTTAAACCTATGGTGTCATAGATTTAAACTAAATTTTCTTGATTTATATATCCTAAATTATTTTTCATGACTATGTGGTATTACACTATGATTAGTGTTTCTTACACGATACTTTTTGGTTTTAGGGGATTGTTGGAACATGAAGAAATCATTTTAATGCTGAATGTGGTGCATAATGAAATGCTTTTCCTCTTGAGTAACCAAATTTTATGGGGGTTGGAATGAAAAATATCATTACTATGCTCACATAAATTTCTCAAGATAAAAATCATGATGAAATTAAAAATGATCAAAGGAGGGAAAAACATTATGTCGAGTCCTTTATGGGGTAATGCATACCTTCTTTCAGTAAGTCTTCTAATCCAATAGTTATTAAGAAATGGATTAGTACCACTGAAAATATATGTCCTTTAGTGTTCGAATCATGATAAATTCATTTTGGTTATTTGCCATTTGGAATGTGAAATGGATAAATTGTGATATATTATCAAGAATACGGAGAAATTAGATGAAATTGAATCCATGGATTAGGATAAGTTCAATATTTTTTTTCAATAAGTACTTTCCTCATAATCTTCTTAAAAGGATGGAGCAGTAGTTCCTTTAACTAAACAAAAAGTACAATGAATATGTTGGCACCTATAAGGAAAATTTTACAATACTTGCAAGGTATGCTTCTAGTGTTATCATCCAACCTAAAAGTATGATTGATCAATTCTTTAGTGACTTAAAACCAAGTCTCAGAATGGAGTTATCCATAAGAGAATTCAATAGCTAGGAAGATATTTTTTGATGTGCAATCAAGGTGGAAATGGAGGTTGGAGTTATGTATTAATATCATAGTTTTTATAAGAACAAAAATATGGAATTAAAAGTAAAATCTAAAAACAATAGAGAGAAGAATATGAGATTTACTTTATTCTCAATGTGTATGAAGAAACATTAAATATATTGTCTTAAAGGGACTAGTAAATTATTTTAGTTTGGTAAATATGTTCATCAGGCAATCAACTATTGAAGTAATGGGAAAAAGTTATCTAATGATGTGAATAGAGAGAAATATCCATAGAATGCTCCACCCACACTCCATTGTTTCAAATGAAAGTAGTATGGACAATATGCTAATAAGTGACCAAATAAAAAGGTTAATTAATTTGATCAATGTTAACAACCTATTAAGCTAAGGGACAAGAAGAAATCTCATGCGATCACTAATTATAAAAAGGGGTGGAATAATGAAATATTGAAAGGTACACTTACCATTCAATAAAGAATTAATAATGTATTATTTGAGTATAGATCTACTCATTCCTTCATATCTTAATGACTTTATAAGGGTTTCAATATGCCACCCAAATTATTAGATGTAAAATTAGTAATAATAACCCATAATGGTATGATGATCACATCCCAAGTATATGACTCTCTGGTTGACGTTTATGGGAATGTACTGCCTAAAAAGCTTTTCATTCATCCTATGTTTGAATTTGATGTTATCTTAAGTATGGAATGAATTTCAATACATAAATAAGACATTAATTTCTAAAGAAGGTAAGTCACAATTAATATTCCAAACAATGATATGATCGTCTATCAGTGAAAAGATAAATATGAAATTCTGATGGAAATCAAATCCATTATATAGGTCTTGAGTCCTTTTTAAAAGGGGTGTTTATATCGGATGGTTGGGGAGAAAATTGAAATAGATGATATGATTATTGTGCGTGGGTTTTTTGATTTCTTTTTAGAAGATTTTCCTATCCTTCCACAAAAACATGAAGTTAATATCTCAATAGAACTCATACATGGTTCCCCACCTATTTCCAAAAATCCTTATAGAATGGCCTTGATTGAGTTGTTGGAATTGAAGAAGAAACTCCAGGAGAATCTTGATAATGTATTAATTCATCCAAGTGAGTCATCTTACAGTGAAAATATTCTCATTTTCAAAAGAAAGATGTACTGATGTGACTTTGCATTGATTAGCAGGAGTTGAACAAGATCACAATCAAGATCAAATATCCTCTACCCCGCATTGATGACTTGTTTGATCAACTGTATGGAGCTCAATAATTTTCTAATATTGAACCTCATTATAGATATCATCAATTGATGGTTAAGAAGGAGGATATACCCAAGACAACATTCCATACAAGTTATAGACACTTTGAATACATATTGATGTTATTCAGTCTTACTAATACCCCCACTATTTGTATTGATTTAATGAATAGAGTCTTTAGATATTATCTTTATTAGTTTTTGGTAGTATTTATTTAAGATATTATTATATGTTAAAATATTAAGGAAGAGTATGAATATCACTTAAGGATTTTTCTGAAGACCCTAAGAAAAGAAAATTTGTATGAAAAATTTACAATGAGTGAATTTTGGCTATAAGAACTTTCAATTATGGGTCACATAATTTCAAAAGAGGTTATATATATGGATCCATAAATGAAATAGGAGATTAAAAGTTGGACCATGATAACTATGGTTATTTATATTCAATTGTTTCTTGGTTCGGCTCGATATTATCAAATGCCTTTGGAAGATTTCTCATGGATATCTAATACACTCACCAAGTTAACTTGGAAGGGAGCCAAGTTCCTCTGGAAAGATGAATGTGGGGAAAAGTTCATGGAACCAAGGAGAATATTAGTCATTGAAACTATTATTACATTACCCTAGAGTGGAGAAGGGTTTTTAATATATAATTATGTATCCAATAAGGTATTTGGATGTGTTCTTATATTGAATTAAATGGTTATATATTATACCTCATGATAATTGAATGTTCATGCACAAAATAACCCAACTCATGATTTGGAGTTAGCCATGGTATGTTTTTTACTAAAGATATGGAACAATTATATTTATGGATAAAATTTTCATAGATATACCAATCATAAGAGTATAAAGTATATATTCACATAGAAGGATTTAAATATACACCAGAGAATATAATTAGATCTAATTAAATATTACGATTGATCAAAACATTACCACCCTGGGAAAGTGAACATGGAGGCCAATGCATTGAGTCAAAAGGATCACGCTAGCTTATCCATGACGAGGATCACAAAATATCCAATATTTATAGATTTTCAAAAGACAGAAATGGAAATCCTGATGGAAGGGGATAGATATTATCTTTCTCAATAGAATATTCAATTATCTATCAAAGTGAATATTAAAGAGGCATAGAAGGAAGATGTTGAGCTGAAAAAGAAGGCCAGACGTGTCCCTAATTTTAAACATGATCATGATGCAATGATAAAGTTTTGAAACTATATATGTGTTCTATCCATACCAAATTTGAAGGAGTTTTTAAAGGATGCTCATAGTTCTTCATTCTTTATTCATCTTGGAAGGATGAATATGTATAATGATTCTAAAGAGTATTTATGGCGAAATAGCATGAAGATAGATATTTCAGAGTTTGTATATCAGTTCTTGGTATTTATAAAATTTATGGATGAAAGAAAAAAGTCTAAGGGGATGTTACATCCATTAACCACACCAGAATGGAAATGGGAAAACATCACTATGGATTTTTTCACCGGACTCCCCAAAACATTCAAAAAAATTCTAAATGGGTTTTATTCGATCACCTTACAAATTTAGTGCACTTAATTTCAATTTGATAATATTTCTTTCTAGATCAACTTTAGAGTATATAAATTAAATAAGTGGTAAGGCAACATGGATTACCACATATAATTGTATCTGATTGATATCTGATGTTTACTTTGATGTTCTCACAAAGTCTTCACCAAGATCTTGATATAGAGTTGAGTTTCAAAACTATATACCATCCAAATACAAATGTTTAGTGTGATAGAACAATTAAAATCCTATAGGATATGTTTATATATTGTTCTATGTATTTAAAATGTGGTTAGGATCAACACCTTCCTCTAGTTGGGCTTTCAAACAACAATAATTTTCACACGAATATTTAAGTATCTCCTTGTGAAGCCCTCTATAGAAAGAAGTGTATAAATACAATATGATGGGATAAAGTTAGATAAATAAAGTTACTGGGATCTGGTATAGATGAATAAATTATAGAGAAGGGTAGATACACTCAACAACACATATGGGTGACACAAATTCAATATAAAATGTATAATGATAATCACCATCATGATTTGGAATTTGAAGTTGGCGATAAGGTGTGTCTATGAATTTCTCTATGGAATAAGGTTATGGGATTTTGGAAGAAAGTGAAACTAATCCCTATGTATATCAGTCCATTTGAAAATCTTAGTCCTATCAAGATGTTAGACTATCAGTTAAAGCTTCCACCAAACCTCTCTCAGGTCCCTAATTTGTTCTATGTATCTCTCTTGAGGAAGTACATACCTAACCCTTCACTTGTATCGAAATCAGAGTTCATAACAATATAGAATTATATTTATTATGTGGAAAACCAGTGGTGATTTTTTAATGTATGGAAAAATTTCTACAAAATAAGACCACTCACCTGGTCAAAATTTTGTGGGGAAACCACCAGTTTAAGGAAGCTATATGGGAAACTGAGGATGCAATGAGGCAAAAGTATCGTTAGTTGTCTGTACCAAAGTGATGGAATTTCAAGGGTAAAATTAATTTTAATGGGGATATAATGTAACAACATGAGTTTTTGTGAATTATTTTTTGGATAAATTCAATTTTTTTATATCTTGTATTACACGCAACATCGAGTTTTAATAAACCCGGACAAACTATTTGTATTATTATTTAAACATGGCCTTTACTACCGAGTCATTAAACATAGAAGAATGAATAAGAATAATTTTTTAAATTTTTTAATTTTAATGGTTTTATAAAATTACAACATATTTATAAAAAATAATTAATTTTTGGTAAAGCCTATATTTCTCAAAATACTATTTCCACAAAAATGTGTTTTTATATCCTTTCACGAATAAAAATAAATCATTTTTTTAAAATTTTTGAAAATTAATTTGAAAAAATAAACTTAATTTTTGAATTCATCATATCAAAATTATCCTAGGGTGAAGTTGTTTTATTTTATTTCAAAATATTAATTTTTGGATGAATAGAGAAAAATATTGAAAATCTGAAAATCATTTTTATTAAAAAGAATAGGAAAATCCTAACAAGAGAACATCTGAATGCCTCAGGGAGGTCTGATATGATGGAGTCTAAGGGAATCCCCTTGGAAAAAGAGCTTACATTAAAGAGGAAGAGAACCCTAACTATTGTAAATGATGATGGAATCCTCATCGCTTCCAACCCAAGACAGGGCATCTGCAGAGAAGTTAGCATCCCTTAAAGTATGTTGAATGTGATTCCCTTGATTGATCTCCATTGAAAAACATCGAGAAAGATAAATCAAATCCCATGGAGGGTCCAACATCACATTTAGAATTCGCACCGAATCCTTGGAGTCTGACTCAAACTCGTTCACCAGTAACCCAATGATTTTGCAAAACAAGATGCTCAAATGTAGCGCTTTAACCTCCATGCACATGGAATTCCATGTTCTATAAAAAGAACTAAAATTGAGAAGATTGGAACCACTGGAGTCTTTGAGCAGGCCACCCCCTCTCATTTTCCCATTCATAAAGGATTTGACAACATTGAGCTTAGTTCAATTTACCGCCGACATCCATCTAAACCAATGACCATGTGAAATAGTAGCGACAATAGGTTTTTTGAGGAAGTTACACAATATCTCTAAATTCTGACTTCCTCTAATTAGCATGACCATATCATTAACCATAGCCTTCATTCTAACATTCATGAGGGGGATTAAAGTATGGTTTCCCATCCTCACGTGGTTACTCACCTCTCATAAAGTCTATTAAATGGAAATAAAAAATATACAGTGAATCTTAGCCCCCATATCATTACATTGAAAACCTTGAAAATATTACATGATGATAGCCTACACAGAGACAACCTCAAGATAGGAAATAGAATATTGAAGCATGGACAACCAAAGATGAGTTTTCCAATCACTATGAACAAAAATACGAAGTATTGATTCCCTCTGAGGGGTTTCACAACAAAAGCAGCGAGAATCTAGAGAAACAACCCTTTTTGAATGTTATCATCTTTATAAATATCTTGGTTTCTTCAACCTCTAGGCGAGAAAATTTATTCTCATTGGGATCTTTGAACACCATAACCTATTGGCCTATTCGTCATGAGCATACTCCGAATGAAGAGGCAACCTGTAATCATGTCCACTGAACTTACCCAAACTCAAACTTGTGATACATCACTTATCATTCTCATCATTGAGAATAATTATTTTTAAGATACCCATCTTCTCATCGCTCAGGATGGTCTCCAACCATGGGGGGTAGAAAGTCTCCTCCTTGAAGGCCATATTTGGAACTAGACAGCCCAAGAAGAAGATATTTACACATGCTCAATTTTTCTTCCATAAATTGAGATCCCCTCTCCCCATAATCTAATAGGTTGCCATATACAGAGTGTCAAAATGGCCAAGTAGGTACCTAGATATTTCTGAGAGCCTATTCCTTTTTCGATCCCCAACATCCCAGTACTCTCTGTATCTTCCCCTGAAGAATTGGCCCAAAGATAATTACCTTCGATAATGTTCCATACAAGGCGAGCCTATATGACCTGCATGGATTCAGCCACGTTTGGTAAACCAATTCCCCCTTCATGCACTGGTATTTCCATTTGCTCCCATAAATCCTAGTGAAAATTACCCATATCATTGTCATCCCAAAAAATGGTCATGATCTTCTCCATCTTATCAACCATCCCATTATGAGGATTTTTTGTTTCAAATACATGCATTGGGATGGAGGTTAAAACACTATTGATCATCATGACACGCCCTCTAAAAGACAAAAACTTGTCCTTCCTGTTAGAAACACTTCCCAAAATTATTGTAGTGATAAAATCAAATATGTATTTCTTGATAATATTTTTAGAGATGTGTGTCCCAAGATAGAGCATAAGGATCCGTTTCTTTTGGATAACTAGGATGTCTTCAATATTCATTATCCTTCTACCTCAGCATTTATTAGAAATAAACACGTTCTCTTCATTGAGCTAACCATATGTCTACTTAGGTCTCTATAAATAGAAAAAACTTCATGAGGTTATTAAGGGATATTCTTTTTTGTTTGATAAGATAAGAATATCATTTATAAACATAAGGTGAGAAATAGAGACATCCCCAAGCCACATGAATGGGGTAATACTTCTCTAAACCAGACATCTATTAATGTTCCCGGAGAGGGTGTCATGATCCAAAATAAAAATATTAGGAGAAAAGGGATTTCCTTGTCTCACCCCCCACACACTTTTGAAGAATATGAATCCAATTAAAATAAGGGTTATCGAAAGACATGGAGAAGAGTAGCACCTAAAACATAAATCACAGAACCAGTCGTTAAAACCAAACCTCCTCATAACCCAGATAAGGAAACTCCATTCAAGTTTATATAGGGTTTGTCCATATCAATTTGAATAATCAAATTGAAGCCAATAGACCTTCTGTTCCGATCACCCACTAATTATTTGGAAATAAAAAATTTCCCCTTGCATATTCCAGCCTTGCAAAAAACCATGTTGTTCCTAAAAAATGATTCGAGGAATAAATCTATTCCGACTTCTAGTGATGAGACTCACAAGAATTTTTTAAGAGACATCAAACAAACAAATCAGTCTATATTGATTGAGGTTGGACGGGTCCTTGACCATCAGGATAAGGACCACCCAAGATGAACAAGAACTTCTTTTAAGAGAACCACCCTAAAGAAAATCTTGGACTACTTCAATCACATGAACTCCGACAGTATCCCAATAAGCTACATAGAAGGACCCCCAAAAACCATCCGGACCTAGATCACTGTCCAAGTCCATATAGAAGATAACTTCCCAAATTTCATCCCCATGTGTCATGACCTTCAAGAAGTTATTGTATGATCCATCCACATGCTTTAAGACATAACTCAAATATTATTCCTCTACCTCATGCAATAATAGAGAATTAACAAGATTAGATGGATCCCCTACCAACAAATTTTCAAAGTTCTCCAAAGACAATCCCCTATCCACACTAATATCCAAGGTATAGGTACCATCATCAAGCTTTCAATTAAATGTCTTGTTCTTCCTTTCTTTTAAACATGCATGAAAGAAGGAGCTATTGTGGTCACCCCCTTTCAACCATTTTATTCTGGATCTTTGTTTGAGATACTTCTCTATATCCACAAAATTATCATAAAAAAGCATTTATCACATAGAATCAAGAAACTTTCCTCATCCCATATGTTCTAAAGCTCATCCTCCAGTCTGTAGCTATCCACTTTAATTCTTTCCCCACTGTTGTCCATGGTCAGGTTGTTCAACATCCAACTTTTAATAACCTTTTTTAGATGGATATGTATTTTGGAGAGACCATACCAAGCTCTTCCATCCTCTACTTTCTCCAAAGAGCTCTTCATCACTTGCATGAAACCATAAATGCGATGCCATTTAGAAGAGTATAAGAATGGTTGGCTTTCAGTGTCCCCTTTCCTTAACTCCACAAGAATTGGAGCATGACCAGATAGAGAGCGAGATATGTTCTTGACAATGACACAAGATAAAGAATCAAGATCCTAAATTTTAGAAATAAATCTATACAAATGACTCTATATATGACTAGATCCCTTGAAATCGTGGAACCAGGTAAATTTTCACCCACTAAACCCCAAATCCTAGAGACCCTTACATGAGATAAAATTCCTGAAATCCAGCTTGTCATTGGAAGTAACACCTGAACCACCACACTTCTCATAGATGTCAAAAATTGCATTTAAGTCTCCATTAATGAACCAAGGAGGACTGACCGAGTTGAAAGAATCCAAGAAGTCCCATAGAACCTATCTTCCTTGTAGATCACCATTGGTGTAGATGGAAGAAAAGAGGATTTTCATCCCTTTAACAGTTAACATCACCGAGATGCATTGAGACAAAGCACTGATCAAGCCCACCGGAACATTTCTTTTCCAAAAAACCCATATATTCCTATCATCAAGATAATCATGCAAGGTATAACCAAATCCCATGTTCCTCAAAAAGAACTTCAGCTTGGTCGGATCCTGCTTATCCTCCAAAATGACTTCTATCAAGGTATGATAATTATGGTATTCATAATCCAATAAGGCACACTTCGCAAGATCCCCCCAACCCTCACAAATTATATATAATCAAGGACAACATTAGAAGGATGGATTTTGAGCCTTCTATCCAGATGTACCTGCTCTCGAAAATGGGAGGACCTTACACAATTCCTTCAACATAGAGTGGGTAACTGGGCCAGAGAAACTCCCATCGGTACTACCTTCTCAAGGAAGAGAGTCCTATCTTTAGGTATACTAACCTCATCTTATAATATAGAGAACTTTTTGGATGAGGGTGTTGGGGGATATCACACCTAAGACCCCTCCTGAAGAAAAGAAACAAGCAACAACCTCTATGGAGAGCTCCGATAAGAGCGCAATTACCTCACCACCCCTTCCCAGAGCTCCCTCCTCTACGACATAACTTGAGAAATATTATGAATGGAATAGGAGAAGAAAATACCTTCTTTAATTCCTCAAGGGAATGAAATGAGGATATCTAAAAACTGGGAGGAATAGGCACTAGCTTCCTAGGTGGAGATGGATGAAAATAAACAAGTTAATCTAGGCCCACTGAAATCGAAGGTGTCACCACATCTGATAAAGGAAACACAGGAGGATTCAACCAAAAAGAAAAGTCAAAAACCATTGTGTGAGGGAGGATGAAACCTGAAAAATGTCTATCCATAAGCGCAACCCCAGTAGGCTCAGACCCGTTGGAGGGGCCATGACCACTATAATTTAAATTTGAAAGTACTGTAGAAATGATGACATCTGAGATCACCGTCACCACTAAGGAATCTTGCCTGAGTTTGGAATCCTCCACCAAAGAGGATAGTAAGTCTCAGAAAACCACCATCACCACTTTCAAAGTTGATTTCCTATCACTGGGAGCCACTGTCGAGGGAAAGAAACCTGCAACTACCACTGCCGTTGAGGACAGTGACCTAAGACCAGGCACCACCATGGAGGACAATGCCACATCACCAACAACCTATGACCCACCAAGATCTCCCTGATTCTGGGACTTTATTTTTATCATTTGATAGAAATCTACTGAATTCCCTTGAATGCAATAAATTAAAAATAATATGTGACTAAAAACAACCTGTTTCCACCATTTAAACCCATCCAGAGAACAGAGAAAAAAACGAGTCAGGAGATTCTATGCCAAATTCATTTCAAAACATATATGAGGATTTGTTTTATCTTGAAGACAATCCATATTTTTATATGAGAATAGAAAGTACCCCAGGGAGTCACCCACCTCCTTTAAAATGGAAGGGTTCTCTAACAGGAGAGGAAGGCCAGGTAGGATCAACCAGACAACCTCCATGCAAGTGTCCCAACCAAAATGAAAATCCCCTGAAAAATGGAAGAGTGAGAAGTGACATGATCCATAAAACTGACCCATTATATCCCAAGAATCCACAAAATCATACCTGTTGAAAAAATGAATGTAAAATGCTCACTTGGATAATTCTGACACAGCAGTCGGCCAGCGAAAGCCCCAATAATCCACAATAGAGCAAAATAGGCTGAGAGGAGGCTTATCCCGACTGAAGCCCACCATGAGGGAGATCCTGTGACAATCTTCCACTTCATGAAACTTGTTCTCCAAAATATTGAAAACTAGAAAACCAACCACCTTATCTGAGACTCTGGGCATCAACGACATTTCTAGAATAGTAGGAAAGGAATGATCTTACATTGAGGAAGAGCCACCCAAAACTGCTTCTTTGAAGCATGAATTTCACTATAGATTCAGCATACAAACTATGTGTGGGAGGGGGACCAGCCACCTTGGGGGATCCAACCATTGGAGGAAACACAGAAGCCACATGAGAGCATGACATCTTTGAGTTTTCTCAAATAGTGAAAAATACTGGTTTTTATTGATAACATGACTTTCAGATTAAAGAATTTATAAGGTCCATTTTTATTTAGTAATTATTTTAAAAGTAAAATTAGTTCAATTATATATCTATTAATATAATTTAGGACATTTTAATCAATTTTATATTGAATTGGATAAAAAAATATTTTAATCTTTTGGACATTTTCTATTTGGAAAACCACTTTCTCATTGTGACTGTAAGTTTAATTTTAATTTAAAATTTTCCAATTATATGAATGGAATTTATAAAAATAGATTCCATATTTGATATCATCAAAATTTACATTATCTAATAAGGTAAACATAACTTTTTATTATAATTAATAGTTAAAAGAGTAAAAATTATTTACTACAGTTAATGTAAAAATGGATTTACCTTGGGGTTAAACTAAAAACATAAGGGTTAAAAATGACCTATAACTTATCAAACAACCATTTTATGGACATATTTTGACCATATATATTATAGGATTGATAGTTTTCTTTTTTTATCCTTCTACAATGACAAAAAAGTGGGTACACCTTTTCATTTTCAAAATTAAATGTGTGCCACTCACCTCACTTATAAAAGGCCACCCCCTCTACTATTATTTTAAAACTTAAAAAACCATTTGGTTCAGCTGATACCTACCCAAATAACTTCCTTAATTAACAAATCTCATTATAAAATCCTTATTTTGATCATAAATATTTCTTATCAATTTTTTGTTGCAAAGCTAAGATAGTTACCTGAAAAATAGTTAATGTTCTTCAACGAGCATTTTTATTTTATTTATCACACCACCTACTTTGATTCTTATTAGAAAATTATGATATAATAACTACAGTTTCTTAAATATATAGATATTTTATTATCTTATGTAAAGACCCGAAAAATTCAAGGAAATTTTTTTCTTAATTTTCTTTGGATTTTTACAAGAACGCAGTTTCTGACGGAACCTGATTCCGAGGCCCGGTGTGCCCAGAATCATTTTCCGATGTTTGGCTCGGGTACGTTCAGTGAACGGACGAGCGGGATTTTCTAACTTTTGAACCGGTGCTCAGAATCGAATTCTGAGGGCACCAATGGAATCGCAGCGCCGGTAATTGCTTAGAAACACCTCTTCCGGAGTTGCGTTTGCTCGGGTGTGGTTTTTAATTTTTGGGCTTAAAGTTAAGAAATAAAATAAATTGTACGACAAACTTTATTTTATTTCACTTAAGCCACTGGGAAGCCACTTAAAGCCACTTAAAGCTGCTTAAGCTGAGTTGATGCGGATAGGGTGCTATCCAAAAATATCCTACCCTCTTGGTAGGATATTTGTGAGGTGGGGCCCGCACGATCCCCACCGTTTCTTTTCCGCTAAGTAACGCACCCGCAAAAACCCGTCATTATGAAAGTCAACTGACGTGTTTTCTTAATTTTCTTAACGCACCAATCAATTGGGCGGTTTTATTTGTTGAATTAAATGGGAAGTTTATTCATTGAAATCAATTCTATGAATTAATTTCATTCGTTTCTTAACACGTTTTCGTTTTGTTGGCAAGTTAATAAAATAAGGCCAACACACCCTCCTTTTGAAATGTTGTGTTAAACCTTTGAAGAATCTCTAAGGATCATCCTCCTTCTTAATGAAGAACACGAAGAACGCGAAGAACACGAAGAACGCCGGCCTCCGATGAAGAACGCCGAACCCACGGAAATCGACGACGCGACGCCGTGTGCTGCGACGCCGACGTTTCCTCTCCCACGACTTTCTTCTGTGACGTTCCTTCCTCCGCAACAAAATCTTCGATCATCCGTTGAGGTGAGAGATTGCGGTTCTTTAAATTTCTTTGTGTATTATAACTTCAATATGGATTTAATTATTAAAATTAAATCTGTATGTTCTTGATCCTTGGAGAATGTCGATGCGACGCCCTTCCGCGACGACGCGACGTCCTTCCGCGACGCAACGATTCTCTTGTTCCGCGACGGTCGATTTCGCGAAGAACTCTCATGCGACGACTCGACGAGGTAGGAATTTTATTTTGGAAATACCTTTTTTTTCCCTAGTTGTTTCCTTCTAAAACAAAAGAACCTGGATCAAGTGCAATTTTAAATTATTAAAATTGTTTTTGATACGTTTGTCATGTGATAATTATCTTCCCGTTTATATCATCTAACGCGGAGGGTGCGGGCCAAACGAACACGGCCCGACAACCCTCCGCAGTTCTTCGTTGTTGTGCGGATTTGGCGAGAGATGACAAAACGTGCCGCAAGGGCGACTTTATGATTCCGCAGTGAAGAACGGGACTCGGGAGGGGCTTCGGCGCAGACGGGAAGGAAAATGGACCACCGGAGCACCTCCGGGGGCCCGCGGAAGCCACCGGCGGTGCGGGTCGCTGGCGCGGCGGCGCCGGTGGCCGGGTAGGTCCGGCTCACATGCACGGGACGCAGCAAAGGCCGCGTCCGTTGACTCAGCGCGGCCCCACGCGGGGCCGCGACACTTCCATCTCGCGGGGGCGGCGCCCCGCGGCTGCCACGCTCGGCCGCTCGGCCGAGCCGAGCCGGGCCGGCCCGACCGGCCGGGTCATGCCCTGGCCGGACCGGGCCGCGCCAAACCGGGTCCGACCTGGACCCGGGTCGGGTCGACCCGGTTTGGGCCGACCCAGGGGGGTTGGGCCGAGTCGGTCCGGGCCCAGACCCCCCGTCTTCGGACCATTTTCGGTCTTTTGCCCTTTACTTGAGCTACGGGCCTCCGAACGACGCGCCGTCAGCGGCGATGCGATCCTTGGATCGAGGAGGTTGTTTCGGTATATCTCACTCAAGGTTTCGGAAAACCTTGGGTTCAGTCGGGTTGGTTCGTTCACGAAACCAACCAGGCCCTCGGAGTGGAAACACTCATATCTTGATCTACAGACGTCTGATTGATGTACCGTCGACTTCGTTGAATTACTCTAAGTGAGACGGATCTTTTGGCATACTCCGCACAAGATTTGGACGTAGGTGGAGTACGGTTGAGTTGGTTTTTCCTTAAAACCCAACCGAGCCCCTGGGACGAAAAAGCCAATATCTCCCAGACAGGGCGTCCGATTGATGCGCCGTCTACGACGTTGAGTTCCTGTTGACGATACGGAACTTTTGGATACATCAACTCTGGACTATGTGTCAGTTGATGTATCAGCCTCTCGGCTCGTGGATCGGACCCTCCCGAACGAGCTTGCTGTGTGCAGGAACCCTAGAGCTGGCTGTGACTGCTACTACGACGACGACTGTGCAGAGATCCTCAGTGGATTCGACGACGACGACTACAGCACTCAGCGATCCTTTGTGGGTCAGGGCTACAAGTCCTGTGTGGGCCCGATCCTGTGTGGTTCCGATCCTGTGTGGGTTAGCGCTCAGCGGTTCTGTGTGAGCCAGCGCTTACAGGTCCTGTTTGGGCCCGATCCTGTGTGGGTCTTTGCGGGGGTTAGTTACCTATCGATCCTTTGTGGGTCATTACGTGGGTTAGTACCTATCGATCCTTCGTGGGTCTGACGACTTAGATGGATCAATGATCATATCTATCGTCATTTGAAGAAGTATACCTGGGTGAGCTGAATCCTGTTTACTCTCCTTTGTGGATTGTGTTGTGCTATCCTGTGTGGATTTACATTTTACTTTCCTTTGTGGATTGTGTTGAGCTATCCTGTCTGGATTTCACGTTTTTCTTTCCTGTGTGGACTAGGTTGTACTTGAGCTCGGATGTTGGAGCCGAGCGAGAATTGATGACTTAGGTATATGTATGGGCATATACCTATGCCGTGTCGGATGTTACTTCGTGATTGTATCTTTCCTTTGTGGATTATCCTTTGTGGATTCTGGGAGACCTTCGGGGGTCTCGGGGTCCCTACTGAGTAGCTTATACCCACCCCTGCACGGGCTATGCCCGCACTACGTTGTGTTGGTTGCAGACGACGGACAACGCTGATCGTGGTGGAGGTTTGCGGAGCAGGACGGTACCTAGAGGTGGACCACTGGGCGAGGTGTACTCGGAGCGGTACGCTGGACCCAAGGAGCAGTGGAGGATTTCTGTACTCACCCTTCAGGTGGGACTTCCAGTGGACGGCTCGACGCTACGGATTTACCTTTCAGTTGTTGTTTTTCCCCTTTCAGTTGTACTTTACAGTTGGGTTTGTATTTCCGGCCCCCTTTACTTTTCCGCACTTACTGTTGTACCAGCTTTTACTTAGTGTTTACTTTTCCGCTTTCTTACTCTGTGGTGCTTGTTTACTTTACAAAGGCAATTCCTTCATTTTTTACTGGGATTTACGCCTTGGTGCTAGTCGCCAGCCCCTGGCCTATGGAAGGCGGGCTTGGGGTAGTCACGGCACGGGCCCCGAGGATGGGTTCTGACACATTGGTATCAGAGGGGTCGGTTCTACCGCAGACTCTGATCATTCTTCTATGTGAAGCAATAGTGTTTAGAGATTGGGTGTGGTTATCAGTTCAGGGATTCCAGTGTTGGTGCGGCGGCCGACGTATCCGTACACCAGGACCCTGACTTCTGATTTCTGACTTAATGCACGAAAACATTGATTGCATGTGTGTTTCAAGTTTTCTTTGTGATTACTTCATATCAGCGCACCAGGTATACTGTTCTGACCGTGGATCACCTGTTTTCTTTTCAGGATGGCCCCACGACGGCAGCCAGCTAGGGTTCTGAGAGTCTTACGTGACAACAGCCCGCCGAGCGACGAGGCCTCGGTACAGGGCCCTTTAACGGCGGAGGCACCGGCGGTACCTCTACCCGCCGAGCCACCGATGCTTCCAGCCCCAGCCGCCGACGATGCACATCGCCTTGGAGCTCTTCACGAGTTCCAGCACCAACGACCGCCTAGGTTTCGTGGGGAGGCGGACCCCTAGGCAGCAGAGGACTGGCTGGAGGCAGTGGTGCGAGTTTTCCGGCTAGTGAGGACCCCATCAGACCTCATGGTGATACTCGCAGCGAGCCTACTGCACACAGTAGCAGGACGATGGTGGGGCTTGATGCTCTAGGTGCACGATGAGGCCTCTCTCATCTGGACAGACTTTGAGGGTCTCTTCCACTCAGAGTTCGTCCTGGCCACCCTCCGTGTGGTGCGAATCCAGGAGATTCTTCAGCTGCGGAAGGGCATCTTGATGGTCGCCCAGTACTCGGCAAGATTCACCGACCTCTCATGCTACTCGACCGACATGGTACGGGACCCCTTCATTCGGGCTCGGACCATTGAGCAGGGTTTGAGACACGAGATCGGGGCATCGCGGATCTCCCTCAGCATCCCTACCCAGGCAGGAGTACTGGATCAAGCCCTTTTGATCGAGAGCTTTCTTGCTGAGACTTCTCCAGCGGCGAGACCTACCGCGGGGCGGCATGTAGTAGAGTCTTCCGCATCAGGCAGTCGGTGGATGACTCAGGGGTCCAGGCAGACCAGACCCTCTCGCAGACGGCCTCAGGACACTAGCTCAGCAGTGCGGGGCACACAGCGCGGAGCCAGTCTTTCGAGAGGTAGGAAGTGCTATACTTGCGGCGGGCAGGGTCACATAGCTCATGACTGCCCGACCCACCGTGTCGAGGAGCAGCAGACAGTTGAGGGGCCACCCAGGCAGAGGCAGAGGGTCGACCGTGGCGGTCCGCAGGGAGGAGGCAGACGAGGTAGAGGAGCTGGCCGAGCAGCAGGGGGTGGGCGACGCTTTGAGGCTCTACCACCACCACCACCAGGAGGCCCGCCCCGACCACAGGGAGCTGGTGGGCAGAGACAGTCACAACTCCAGGTAGCGGAGGCCTATGACCACGGCGCGCCCGTGATGATTCGAGGTACGATCTGTGTTTATTCCACCCTTGCTGCAGTTCTTATAGACACAGGAGCGAGTCACTCTTTCATAGTCGCTGCCCTTGTTCGGAGCTCGGAGATTCCGACAGAGTCGTTGGCTCGATCCTTACGGCTAAAGACTCCTACGGGAGTAGACTCGACGATTACGCACTGGTGCCGGCAGTGTGAGCTTACTCTAGGAGCCGAGAGCTTCGGCTGGGATCTTCTTGTAGCGGCGTCAAGGCCTTATGATGTCATCTTGGGCATGGATTGGTTATCTACATTCCATGCAAAGATTGACTGCAATAGGTGCAAGGTGCGATGTGTACGCACCGACGGGAGCAGGTTCACCTTCACCGGTGAGAAGGGAGCCTTAGCAGCACAGGATGGACTTCCGCAGAGGAGAGGACAACCCATCACTCATCAGTTGGCTAGCCTCATCCTAGGGGATGTTGACGTGCGAAGTCCTAGTTTTCCTGCAGTGGTGGATCAGTATGCAGACGTCTTTCCTGACAACGTTCCAGGACTACCTCCTCGCAGAGAGGTAGACTTCCATATTGACCTGTACCCCGGGACAACCCCGATATCGACTCCATAGTATCGGATGGCCCCCGTTGAGCTTCGAGAGCTACGGGTACAGTTGGAGGACTTGCATGGCAAGGGTTTCATCCGACCCAGTGTTTCACCCTGGGCTTCACTGATATTGTTCACCAAGAAGGAGGACGGGAGCTTGCCACTGTGTGTCAAATATCGTTGCCTGAACCAGGTGACAGTGAGGAACAAGTATCCGCTACCGAGGATTGATGACCTCTTCGATCAGCTCAAGGGAGCACGATGGTTCTCGAAGATAGACCTCAGGTCAGGCTATCATCAGCTCAGAGTTCGAGACGAGGACATACAGAAGAAGGCCTTCAGATGTCGGTATGACCACTATGAGTTCTTGGTTATTCCATTCGGCATAACCAATGCTCCAGCAGTGTTCATGGGCCTCATGAACAGGATCTTTCATCCATACCTCGATCGATTTGTCGTGGTCTTCATCGACGATATTTTGATTTACTCGACGACTGAGGAGGAGCACGCCTACCACTTACGTGTTGTAATAGACACACTCTGAGAGCACAAGCTTTATAGAAAGCTCTCGAAGTGTCAGTTATGGATACATGAGGTCCACTTCTTGGGGCACGTCATTTCTGAGGCGGGAGTTGCAGTGGATCCAATGAAGATTGAGGCAGTGCTAGCTTGGGAGCCACCCAGGAGCGTGATAGAGGTGCGGAGTTTCTTGGGACTAGATGGATACTATCGGAGGTTTGTGCCAGACTTCTCCAGAGTTGCAGCACCACTCTCATCTTTGATGAAGAAGGGGAAACCCTTCGTGTGGTCAGACAGATGCCAACAGAGCTTCCAGGAGTTGAGACAGAGATTGACCAGCGCACCTATCTTGAGGTTGCCTGAGGAGGGAGTAGGGTACGTAGTCTACTGCGATGCATCAGGGACCGGACTCAGATGCGTCCTGATGCAGGAGCGGGCAGTGATCGCCTATGGATCATGTCAGTTGAGGCCGCATGAGCAGAACTACGCTACCCATGACCTGGAGTTAGCAGCAGTGGTCTTCGCTCTGAAGACATGGCGACACTATCTGATGGGAGAGCGCTTTACAGTCTTTTTTGACCACCAGAGTCTTAGGTACATCTTCTCACAGAAGGACCTGAACCTGAGACAGCGGCGATGGATCGAGTTCCTCCAAGACTATGACTTTGAGATAGTCTATACTCCTGGGAAGGGGAACGTGGTAGTCGATGCCCTCAGCAGGAGGACGGGCATTCAGCTACTTGAGTAGGCGACAGAGCAGCTAGATGCTTTGCAGATATCCTTTATGGATAGAGATGGAGGAGCCTTCCTTCAGTCTCTCACAGTCACTCCTCCACTAATGCAGCGGGTCAGAGAGGCACAGAGTGGGGACACCGACTGTGAGACGCGGCGTGCGTAGTTATCCTCAGGACAGGCACCCGATGGCTTCTCCTTTGGAGCAGAGCACGACATCATTTTCAGAGGACATACCTTTGTACCAGTCGCTTTATGAGAGGAGGTGCTGAGAGAGTTTCACACTTCTCCTTTGGTTGTACATCCCGAAGTGGCCAAGATGTCCCAGGACACTAGACGACAGCACTGGTAGACAGGCATAAAGAAGGCTATGGCAGAGTTCATTTCTCGATGCCTCACCTGCCAGCAGGTGAAGGCTGAGCATCGGGTACCAGCAGGCTTGGTACAACCCTTGGAGGTCCCGGAGTGGAAGTGGGATGACATATCTATGGATTTCGTGACTGGACTTCCACACACTTCCAGAGGTCACGACTCCATCTGGGTGATTGTCGACCGACTCACAAAGTCGGCTCACATCTTACCCATCAGAGAGCAGGGATCAGTGGAGAGCTTGGGGCGTCTCTACGTTCAGGAGATTTTACGGCTTCGTGGTGTGTCATCATCTATCTTCTCCGATCGAGATGCTCGCTTTACTTCCTGGCTTTGGAAGGGGTTGCAGGAGGCGTTCAGGACGCGACTACGTCTGAGCACCGCCTTTCACCCTCAGACGGATGGTCAGATGGAGAGGACCATTCAGACTCTCGAGGACATGCTCCACCCATGTGTCCTCGACTTTGGTCGCAGCTGGGAGGACCACCTACCCTTGGTGGAGTTCGTGTACAACAATAGCTACCACTCCACCATTGGGATGGCACCATACGAGGCGTTGTACGTCAGGCCTTTCAGATCTCCTTTGTGCTGGACAGACCCTGGGGAGTCAGCACTTGTGGGACCAGAGATGGTCCGGGCCATGACAGTGAAGGTCCAGGTCATCCAGGAGCGGATGAGGATAGCTCAGAGCTGGCAGAAGTCTTATGCTGACAGGAGGCGGAGGCCACTAGAGTTCGAGGATGGTGACCACGTCTTCTTGCGTGTCTCACCTCGACGTGGATTACGGAGATTTGGCCGAGGCGGCAAGTTGTCTCCACACTTCATCAGACTATTCCAGGTCATTAGCAGGATTGGAGAGTTGGCCTATCGCCTGGCTCTACCACCTCAGTTGGACTAGGTGCACGACGTCTTCCACGTATCTCAGCTGAGGAGATACGTGCACGACCCGACGCACATCATTGACCATGGGGAGCTAGACGTGGATGATGGGGTGACTTTTTCGGAGGTCCCGGTGGAGATCGAGGATCGATAGGAGCGGGTCCTATATGGACGATCGATTCTTCTTGTGCGCATCAGATGGCAGCACGGGAACCTCCAAGAGATCACTTGGGAGCGGGAGGCTCAGATGCGTGCTCAGTACCCACATTTGTTTCCCTTGTTTATGATGTATCTTTACGGGGATGTAAAGCCCTGAGGTGGGAGTGATGTAAAGACTCGAAAAATTCAAGGAATTTTTTTTCTTAATTTTCTTTGGATTTTTACAAGAACACAGTTTTTGACGAAACCTGATTCCGAGGCCCGGTGTGCCCGGAATAATTTTCCGAAGTTTGGCTCGGGTACTTTCAGTGAACAGACGAGCGGGATTTTCTAGCTTTTGAACCGGTGCTCGGATTCGAATTATGAGGGCACCGATGGAATCACAACGCCGATAATTTCTTAGAAACGCCTCTTCTGGAGTTGCGTTTGCTCGGGTGTTGTTTTTAATTTTTGGGCTTAAAGTTAATAAATAAAATAAATTGTACGACAAACTTTATTTTATTTCACTTAAGCAACTGGGAAGCCACTTGAAGCCACATAATGCTGCTTAAGCTGAGTTGATGCGGATAGGGTGCTATCCAAAAATATCCTACCCTCTTGGTAGGATATTTGTGAGGTGGGGCCCACATGAGCCCCACCGTTTCTTTTCCGCTAAGTAACGCACCCGCGAAAACCCGTCATTATGAAAGTCAACTGACGCGTTTTCTTAATTTTCTTAATGCACCAATTAATTGGGCGGTTTTATTCGTTGAGTTAAATGGGCGGTTTATTCGTTGAAATTAATTCTATGAATTAATTTCATTCGTTTCTTAACACGTTTTCGTTTTGTTGGAAAGTTAATAAAATAAGGCCAACACACCCTCCTTTTGAAATGTTGTGTTAAACCATTGAAGAATCTCTAAGGATCTTCCTCCTTCGCGAAGAATGCGAAGAACGCGAAGAACGCGAAGAACGCGAAGAACACGAAGAACTCCGGCCTCCGACAAAGAACGCTGAACCTGCAGAAATCGACGACGCGACGCCGTGTGCCGCGACGCCGACGTTTCCTCTCCCGCGACTTTCTTCTGCGACGTTCCTTCCTCCACAACAAAATCTTCGATCATCCGTTGAGGTGAGAGATTGCGGTTCTTTAAATTCCTCTGTGGATTATAACTTCAATATGGATTTAATTATTAAAATTAAATCTGCATGTTCTTGATCCTCGTAGAACGTCGACGCGACGCCCTTCTGCGACGACGCGACGCCCTTCCGCGACGCAACGATTCCCTTGTTTCGTGACGGTCGATTCCGCAAAGAACTCTCGTGCGATGACTCGACGAGGTACGGATTTTATTTTGGAAATACCTTTTTATTCCTGTAGTTGTTTCCTTCTAAAAAAAAAGAACCTGGATCAAGTGCAATTATAAATTATTAAAATTGTTTTTGATACGTTTGTCATGTGATAATTATCTTCCCGTTTGTATCATCTAACGCGGAGGGTGCGGGCCAAACGAACACGGCCCGACAACCCTCCGTGGTTCTTCGTTGTTGTGCGGATTTGGCGGGTGATGACAAAACGTGCCGCAAGGGCGATTTGATGATTCCGTAGTGAAGAAAGGGACCCGGGAGGAGCTTCGTCGCAGACGAGAATGAAAACGGACCACCGTAGCAACTCCGGTGGCCCGCGGAAGCCACCGGCGGCCGCGGCGCCTCGGCGCGCCGTCGGGCAGGGCCACCGCGGCTGAAGCCGCGGCGGCGACGGCCAGCGGACCCGCGACCGTGCGGGTTCGGCTCACACGCACGGGACACGGAAAAGGCCGCGTCCGTTGACTCAGCGTGACCCCACGCGGGGTCGCGTCACTTCCATCCCGCGGGGGCGGCGCCCCGCGGCTGCCACGCTCGGCCGCTCAGCCGACCCGAGCCGGGCCGGCCCGACCGGCCGGGTCGCACCCTGGCCGGACCGGGCCACGCCGAACCGGGTCCAACCCGGATTCGGGTCAGGTCGACCCGGTTTGGGCTGACCCAGGGGGGTTTGGCCGGGTCTATCCGGGCCCAGACCCCCCGTCTTCGGACCGTTTTCGGTCTTTTGCCCGTAACTTGAGCTACGTGCCTCCGAACAATGCGCCGTCAGCGGCGATGCGATCCTTGGATCGATACGGTCATTTCAGTATATCGCACTCAAGGTTTCGGAAAACTTTGGGTTCGGCCGGGTTGGTTCGTTCACGAAACCAACCGGGCCCTCGGAGCGGAAACACTCATATCTTGAGCTACGGACGTCCGATTGACGTACCGTCGACTTAATTGAATTCCTCTAAGTGAGACGGATCTTTTGGCATACTCCGCCAGAGGTTTGGACGCAAGTGGAGTACGGACGAGTTGGTTTTGCCTTAAAAACCAATCGGGCCCCTAGGACGAAAAAGCCAATATCTCTCAGACCGGGCGTCCGATTGACGCGCCGTCTGCGACGTTGAGTTCCTATTGATGATACGGAACTTTTGGATACATCAACTCTGGACTATATGTCAGTTGATGTATGAGCCTCTCGGCTCGTGGAGCGGACCCTCCCGAATGAGCTTGCTGTGTGCGGGATCCCTAGAGCTGGTTGCGACTGCTACTGCAATGATGACTGTGCAGAGATCCTCAGTGGATTCGACGACGACGACTACAACACTCAGCGATCCTTTGTGGGTCAGTGCTACAGGTCCTGTGTGGGCCCGATCCTATGTGGGTCCGATCCTGTGTGGGTCAGCGCTCAGTGGTTTTGTGTGAGCCAGCGCCTACATGTCATGTGTGGGCCCGATCCTGTGTGGGTCTTTGCGGGGGTTAGTTACCTATCGATCCTTTGTGGGTCAGATCCTTTGTGGGTCATTGCGGGGGTTAGTACCTATCAATCCTTCGTGGGTCCGACGACTTAGATGGATCAGTGATCATCTCTATCATCATTTGAAGAAGTATACCCGTGTGAGCTTAATCCTGTTTACTCTCCTTTGTGGATTGTGTTGTGCTATCCTGTGTGGATTTACGTTTTACTTTCCTTTGTGGATTGTGTTGAGCTATCCTGTGTGGATTTCACGTTTTTCTTTCCTGTGTGGATTGGGTTGTACTTGAGCTCGGATGTTGGAGTCGAGCTAGAATTGATGACTTAGGTATATGTATGGGCATATACCTAAGCCGTGTCGGATGTTACTTCGTGATTTTATCTTTACTTTGTGTATTATCCTTTGTGGATTCTGGGAGACCTTCGGGGGTCTTGGGGTCCCTACTGAGTAGCTTATACTCACCCCTGCACGGGCTATGCCAGCACTACGTTGTGTTGGTTGTAGACGATGGACAGCGCTGATCGTGGTGGAGGTTTGCGGAGCAGGACGATACCTGGAGGTAGACCACTGGGCGAGGTGTACTCGGAGCGGTAGGCTGGACCTGAGGAGCAGTGGAGGCTTTCTGTACTCACCCTTCAGGTGGGACTTCCAGTGGACGGCTCGACGCTGCAGCTTTACCTTTCAGTTGTTGTTTTCCCCCTTTCAGTTGTACTTTACAGTTGGGCTTGTATTTCCGGCCCCCTTTACTTTTCTGCACATACTGTTGTACCAGCTTTTACTTAGTGTTTACTTTTCCGCTTGCTTACTCTGTGGTGCTTGTTTACTTTACAAAGGCAATTCCTTCCCTTTTTACCGGGATTTACGCCTTGGTGCTAGTCTCCAGCCCCTGGCCTATGGAAGGCGGGCTTGGGGTAGTCACGGCACGGGCCCCAAGGACGGGTCGTGACATCTTATGGTAAATAACAACATCCATCTTCTCTTCCCTCAAATTAAAAATAATAATGTCGCTTATGTGGATAGCGTATTACCGCCTCACAAACCGATGTGACATGTTTTTTATTAACAACTATCACAGTGGGGTATAATGATGGATATAAAATAAATATTTTATATTTTTAACATAAATATAATTATTTAAATATATTATCATATATATAATTTTTATGTTTCAATCAATAGAGTATACAATAATGTGGTTAGTGTGTACGATAGACTACCTTCTCACGAAGCGATGTTATACATTTTTCACTAAAGTTTTACATGGAATGTAATAAGTGATATATTTAATAAATATATGTGAAATATATGAAACATATATTATTATTTAAATTTAATATATTATTTACCTTTCTTTTAATTCATCTTTCGAGAAAATAGAAACAACATTCATGCGTACGTATGCCCTATCACCTCCATGAACAACATATTTCATTTTCTATCTCTAACATTTATGGATTACTATAAATACATATATACTGAATATATATGATACTTATATCATGGTTAAAATTATGGAGACTATAGAATCTTGATAAAAGTAATTTGACCAAAAACAAAAAATAAAATCATACATGAAAAACAAAGTAATTATTGCCCGAAACGTGATGTTAACATGGGATTATTAATAAATGGGTAATAAAAGGTCATAAGCAAATAATAAATTGTATTATATATATAATTATGGTTCTTTAATTGATTTATAATAAACTTATATTTATTATACAGTAGGTTTAAACATATTTTAACGAATTGGAGACCTAAGGTAAGATATTTTTGTCTCAATATGCTTTTTTGAGACATATGTCATGCACCTATCTTATTTTATGAAGTGTATATACATCCACTTTAAAAATTTATATCATGAATATAATTATTTTTATTATATTTAATTTCTCATTTGATGTAATATTTAATTGTAATTATTATTTAAAATATGCCAAAGTGGTAAAGGTTTATGTTACAATCTCATCGATTATTGGGGTTGTTTATGATTATGATTATGATGATGAAAAATTATGATGCATATCTTAATAAATGAATAAATTTTATTCTACAATAGTTATGTATTATGAATCTATTTTTTTCTTCATTTTCCTCTCTTTACATACTCAAGAGATCAAAATATTTTTTTTAAGAAAAATCATCATTATTTCTCTCTTCGGTCGAAAACCCTTTTTCTTCCAAAACCACATTTTCTAAAAATGGTTTCTAAAATATTTTTAATATTCTCCAAATATATTTTTAAATAATTTTTTATTCATGTTTTAATTTTGTAAAAAATTATTTGAAAGGAATATCCTTATCATTTTCCAAAACAAGCTCCATTTGGCTTTTATTGAAAATGTGAAAGGAATGTTTGTTTTAACATGTACGACATGAAAATAATTTCCCAAAATCATGATCTCTATTTAATTCTAAGATTAATTTATATTTCATCAAGGATATTTTCATTGAAAACTATTTTCTTAATATTTTATGAATTTATAATTTTAAAATTTAATTTTCAAAGAAATGATATTTTTCTCAAAAAACATTCCAAATGAATTTTCTTTCAAAATAATTTTCCATATAAGATGGAATACTTTGATATTACTTAATATTTTTTTGGGATATGATCCAATGATACCATATTTATTCTTTCTATAGATGAATTATTTTAATGATGGCAATATGTTTAAAAAACCCATTTCTATTCCATGTGCTATACCATGGTAAAATGCTTATGAAACATTCTTTCTTTTCTATATGGTATGATTTGATGAAATGATGAAATGGTTATGAAACCTATTTCTTTTCCACTAGTTATGTTATAATTAATGTTTATGAAACCCATTTATTTTCATGGATTCTGATATGATGAATGTTTTATAATATTACGACACAAATATGTATGATTTTCATTATATGATGGGTGGGACCTATATCTACCTCAAATGAATTAGGTAAAGATTGATATCTAAAGAGATAAAAATAAATAGAATGAGATGTGAAACTAGTTTAGTAAGACACTTTGACCACTATGATAGTATTTGGATTGAACCTTTTATACTATTATGGTTTTGAGAGTGAAACCATTCTACTATTATAGTATTGAAAATGATCCTTGATTTACCAAGGAAATAATTTTCTATGCTTATGTGTATAATATAATTCCATGTATTATTCCATTATTATGCTCTTAAGGATAATTTTTTTAATTACCTTGTGATTCATCTATTATAAACTACAACACTTTATTCCATGACCCACGATTATGATATTTGATATATAGGGTACGATTTTAAAATGTCATGATCAGGTTCTCGTACCCTTACTCTCATGTTATTTTTCTATATCCCCCTTGTTTACCCAGAATGAAAATTTTATCTCACTTTTTATTATGTTTATTTTCCCCAAGTTATGAATAAATGTATTATGTATTGTTTTTATAAGAAGGGTGATAATTATAATGAACTTAATGGGAGAAGATGTAATTCACATATGAACCAATTGTTTATGTTCACATGTTTCCAAAGGTACTATACCTTTTTGATCATTATGCATGTGTTTCTGTAATGTAATGAATATTCATCAAAAACTGATGTAATATATATTCATGAAAATCCTGGGTCATTATATAGTTTATTCAATAACTCTATCAAGAAATTTAGATATGCTAGTTTGAAATATTATAGTAATAAAACTTGTTTTATGTTGCATTGTAAGGTGATAAAATATTTCATACTTTTAAAAGAGTTATAAAGACTTCAAAACTATTTTGAACAACATAAAAACCAAACAACTACTTTTCCTTTTTAAAATCCATTTATAAATTCAAAGAGGAAAACATGCCAAAACCAACAAATAAAAAACCCCTTTAGAAAGTCCCAAAAAAATATTTCAAAATTAATAATAATTAATGAATAGGAAACTATGAGTGAACACCACATATCATATAATAATCAACATAATGATACCTAGGTAAACAAAGTCCCTTGTAACAATATGAAGATATATTAATAAAATAAGTTAAACCTGGAAACTCATATACTAAGAAACAATCAAGGAATTAATGTCATGTGTCAAGTATCAGTTTCAAGTATCAAGTATATATATCATGGGTAGTCCTATATATGATAGTAAGACCATTAAAGAAAAGAAAATAAATCTCATGACTGAATACATGGAAATGATATATCTACTAAATACTAATGCTTACTGACTCCCCACACACCTTACTCCTTGAAGAACATACCTAGACTGAATCCACAATCTCTAGATAATATGGCACCCCATTCTCCTAGTCATCGCTCATGTCCCTTTCTCCCAGCATCTCCCTCTCAGGGGTTTTGAAAACATCCCTGGGAACTTTGGATTTCCCATCCTCCTTCAGATTCTTCGACATTATTCTACAGGTTCTTTCTCCTATTCTCCACTCGGGTCCCTCTTGGCTTCGCTATGGATTGGTTCTTCTTTATTCAAAATTTACCCATTTACCTACTTCCTCCCCTACTCTTCTAGCCTGGTCTAGATAACACGACCCCCATACTAGTTGGGTGTGTTGGTTTTCAGAAGGGTTTGGGATTGTGACAGTGGGAGTGAAGGCAACACAAGCCTTTCCGATTAGCAGATTCTTCCAATGTATTCTCTTGATCTTCGGTTTCTTTTCATCTAGTTTTGTGTAATTTTTAGGTTTTTAGCCCTGGGTTCCCCTCTCTCGGTTCTTGTTTGTTCTTTCATCATCTTCGGCTATTTCCCTTCACAATTTTTCTTTTTAGGGTTTCAACCCCGGTTTCCCCTTTCTTGGGTTATGTTTGATGTTTTCCCTATTTTTTGTTTTTTTTCTTCTTTGGATACTATGTCTTTTGTCCTTACATGGAGGTTTTTTGTTGCAGTTCTTTCTTTTCATTGTCGATGTGCTGCTGGTCCCATTATTGTTGAATATTTTGAGTTCGGAGAAGGTTTTTTGCAGCTTTTAGAAGGCTTTGGGCCTGATGATTGTTATGTTATGAAGATCTCCTTGAATACTCAACCTAATTTGACTTCATGTTCCTAAATGCGTCTCCTAGTTGGATCTAGAGCAATGGAAACTACATGGTTTTGGGATTGTGGTTCAAGGTTTGAAGGGATTTAAGGTGCTTCCAGAGTTGGAGAGCTTTTGTTTTGTGGCTTCAGTTTTCTTTTGTTGTTGCATGGGTGTTCTTTTTTGATTTATCTTGGTGGTGATTATGGTTTCTGACGTTCAGTTGTCTCCGGATTTCTTTTGCGGTTGTTTTTCATTATTGATGAGGATGATTCTTGTCAGCTATGATTCTTTCGTGGTGTTTGATGTAGTTTGTGGTGGTGGACATCAGTTTTGTGACGATGGAGAGGTGTTGTGTATGATGGCGATGATGTGTTAAAGACGTGACTTCCTCATTGAATCTGATACTCCTCATTCAACTCATGAGTTGTGCACAATTTTCAGTGATGTTGCTATATTTTTAAATTTAAAATAGGTTGAATGATACGTTCTTGGAGGGGTGAATGGTTATTTTGAAATTTGAATTTTGTATTGGGTGTTTTGTGAGGGTGTTACTTAATGCTGGATGTTTCTTTTGGATTTCCACTAACCCTAAAAGTGGCTCTTCAATAAAATAATTTTTTTTTGTGGCACAATATCTAGATAGAGGCAATTCATAGTGTGATTCCACAAAATTATATCATAAAACTAAGGGCTCTCATCTAGAAACCTAGATTTCCTATTGCCAATCAATACAGGTGAGTGAGATAATAAGGAAGATGTATCACGATGCAGATCCACAATGACACTAACATAACCAATCAATATTCCATTGAATATAATGTCAACATCTCACCCTCACCCCCATGCTCCCTCAGAGAGTACAACTATTGTTTCCACACCCGTTATCATTTTAACCAAGAACCATCCATAAAGGGAAATCACACATAAGAGGTTCATCATTAATTTTAATAACAATTGCACCTACTTTGTAAAGTTCCAAATGAGACTTTTTGTAAAATCTAATTGATAAAAAAACCTTTATCAATTAAATAAAACATTAATTTGAACCATCCACTCAAAATATCTATACATACCCACCCCCATTTAAATCCATTTTAAAGTGACAATGATCCTTTAATTAAAGAACATAAGATATTAGTAAATCCATTTGAATGATTCAAAATATAATTTTATCCATCCTTTCATAACAAACCATCATGTTTTATCCTTTGAATCACTCCAAAATACATTTTAAATAAACACACACATTTAACCATTTCGAATTAACTTCAAATAATCAACCCATTTCAATTAAAATGATATTTTTCTTTTTAAAATACAATTCCCCAAAGATTATAAAACAAGAAAATTTCATTTTAAAACAAAGGATCAATTTATTATATGAATCCATTTGTTCCAAATAACATTTTCATTAAAAAAGATTATTTTTTATTTAAAAAGGATAAAATGTGCACCAAAATTTCAAACATAAAAAATAATAATTCAAGACACACATGAATCAAATGAAAAATAAATGGAATAAAAACCTCTACCTTTGAATATATTTGATCAAACTATAACAAAAGTAATATGTGTCACATCTAATATGGAAAACCAAATCAAGGGAGAGATATCACAAGAAAGGAAAGCGGGAAGCCTAAAACCAAAAAACAAACATCAACCATTTTATATCCAAAAAATTACTAGGATGTCATTTTTACTCAGAATAATGAATCAAATTAAAGAAGAGAAATAGAAGGAAAAGAGGAGATAGACTTACCAAAGAGGATCACTGCTTCAATTGGCCCTTTGACCCGCATGGAGTTGAGGTTGAGAGATCCAAAATAGTGATAGAGGTATCCCAAGGTTAATATGGTTCAAGCTAGGGCTGAGGGTGAAACTAAGATAAATAAAATAGGAAATCTTGGGGAAAATAAATAAAATACCATGATAAAACACGCACCCAGTGAAGGAACTAGTGTTCAATTAACTATTTTTTTTTCTGTATACACTTCTGGGCTCACCAACAGGATTGTGTAGACCCAATGGCTAGTTGGTGGAAATAGTAGAAAGTATCTTCCTCTTCAAATCTGACTAGATAGACGGTGGAACATACTATAAATCTATTTGACCATTTTCAACTTCACTAACTGTAGGTTCATGTACACACCTACTCCAACCGTCCGGGTCATCCTCTAACCCCTCGATAAACTAAAAATCAAATTACAAGATATGTCTATTGTTTAAAGGAGATACAAGAATGTGAATATTATACCCACCACATTTCTTTTTGTTTGAATAAAGGTTCTAGTCCAAAAATATAGAGATTATGAGGTATAATAAACTCCCACCCCAAACTTGTGAGGGGGACTGTTCATGAAATAGAAGAAAACTCACCTGAGAAGAATCCCCTAAGAATGACTCCAAAAGGATGTACTAACCACACTCTCAAGAATCCTTAATGTATATACTTTAATATCATTACATATATCAAAAAATAATAATAACATCACTAATGTTTTCCTATGATACATGATTTTAGGCTCGATGATTGATTGTGGGTGGCTGGGTATGGTTTCAAAATCATTCACATCTGTTTCACTTTTTTGTCTTTGACATAAATACCCAACAGATTCCACATTCATAATAAGATAAAATACTAATTTACCAAGGAATGTGGTCACTATATTTTCATACCAATAACACCGAATAACTTCTATTAGTCAAGAGGATGGTAGGTCATGTTCATCACTCCTGATTGGGGGGAATATTACATACTATGGGACTCTATTATAAATGTATGATATGTTCCTGAATCTTTCCCAAATTATAGTATGGGTATTATTAACCTTGTGTGAATGACCTAATAAAAACAATGTTGACAACCGTGTGCATTATAGGTTCTCCGCTACTCACTTTTTAATTTTTGATGCTCTGGTTTATAGTCACATTTGGCCCCTCCAGATTTTATCTCCATTCAGGGAGGCGGTTGGTGTTTTGGTATTGGCAATGAACCTTAAAGATGCATCCAACATTTCCCATTAAACATTTCATCAAAAACCATGTAGATAAATAAAATGGCTAAGGGGTAATGAAATTGGGTTTATACCTCAAAGAGTTATTCCCCTCATCCTATTAAAAATAGTTATTAGATCCCATATAGTTTAGTTTTTAGGACATCTGTTTCATGAAGGTGTGACAATAAAGGCAAGATAAAGGCTTATGCATATGAATCTACCCTGATATTCTTCATTGGGAGTATATCCCTTTGAATCTATTAGGGTTTCACACACCAAGGTTTACCTATGTTTCTTCATCGAGAATATGTCCCTTTAAAGGAAAGGAAAATTTAGCCAGAACTTACACCTAATGAAAATTCCCATAATGGGGTTATTTTTATTTTGATAATGACATGATAATTATAGATATATAAGACCATGTGATCTATTATTGGTCTAATTTACATGTGATAGTATAATATTAGGCACATTTACTATGGGATTGGGCCTGAATGTCTCTTATACATCGAGGCTTCACTAAACAGAGTATGGTTATGTTTCCCATAGAGAATGTGTCTCCATGATAGAGGGAATGAGATTTCAAAAGGTGTATTTTATAGTAATTTTATGGAGGTTTTAATGGTCGTTACAGGTAATATGGACTCATTTTTGGACCCATTATAAATATATATTTGACATGTGGGATCATGACATAAAAGGGGTCCTATATATCCTATTTATAATAGGAATCAATTTCCTCATTGTCCATAATTTTTGTTGGATTTGGTTCCCAATAACCAACTTTTGAGTAGTTTATGATTACATGTATTGACTATATTGAATTTTAGTGAAATATCTTTGAACATAATAATTTATCTCCTTTATAAAATTGTATGAGATAATGTCATAATGATACATTCCCAATCAAAATTACATGTTAGTTCCCCACTATGATCAGATAATTTATATGTTATGACTGTATTACTTAAATCCATGTTCTATAGCTAGATGATATTATCTAAATAGATGAAGCAAATACATGCTATCATGGGTTAGAGGCTCATAAGTCATTGATACACCTTTTCATGGTGTTATCCCTTGGTTAAATCCAAGAATGGAGGTTAGGAGAACAAAATATTCTGTAGGAAATCCAAAATTTATATCCCACTAGAAGTTCCTATCTGTATGAATGTGTATTAGTCCATAGACTTCAAAATTGTCGTTAATGAATATCATAAGTTTTTTAATTTGATGAATTGATTAAAACCATGATAAAATATGATGAAATATTCTTACGGAGAAATATGATATGTTGACTGCATCACAGGTGATATTTTATTAATGGACAATGCGAGAAAGGATTTATCCCTTATGTCTATTAACATATGTTGATATTTTATGCCCTTTAATGGGAATGTAACTACCTAGATAAATCCATGTCCATGGTGTTTTATGGAAAAAATCATTTCTAGAAATACAATGTAATAGACATCAAGAACATAGGTTGATGACTAAAGTTTTCAACCTTCTTGATTAAAGATATCACGATAAAGGATATATATTAAACAGTAAGTCTTCCTAAGAGGTTTCATGTCATTATGATAATAAATATTTTATATATTGGAACCTTTTCATGTTTCTAGACGTTATCCTTAGACTTTAAGAATATCCACTGATTTCCATTGAGAAATATTCCTATAGGAGCTCACACTTACTATATTCACAATGTCGATTAAATTCAATATTGAGTTTAAAAAGTAAGAATAAATATTATTATTTCTTTATGGTTTAATAATTATTCGGGTATTGGAAGATCATTAAGATTTAATAAAAAGTAATTCAAAAGAATAAGTGAGTTAAATAATAATGATAAATATTTATTTGTATGTTTTGGATAATATAATATTTATTACATTTATTTAAAAATAATGTGGAAATATTTATTTGTTAAATAAATAGAAATTATTAAAGGTTTGGTAAATACCATGGAGGATTACCAGATTGAGCTTAATGGCTAGGTTGGAAATAATATAAATGAAATTTATTTATAATTAGGTGATGCACATGTATAATGAATAATAATTAAATTATTATTATTATGATATGTTGTTTACTAAGAATTTAGAAAAATAAAAGGGTATTGTGTGGAAGTCTCCAACCCTAAAGCTACCATAATAAATATCTGATTATATCACTTTCCATAAACACACTTTTTATAAAAAATATATATAGAGAATCTATCTCAAGATCTAGAGAAATTTCTAGAGATATAAACTATTTTCTATCTGCATATTATCTAAAACCATCAAGATAACAACAAGAATTATCTAAGGAAGTTCTATTGTGATCTACCTCGAACAATTCAAGAGATCGAGATTGCCCATGTTAGTACCCCAAGATTCTACAATAACGTTCAGATATTTTGGTGCACATGTAGATCACTACTAGATGGATTCTACACTAGGACCCTATAATGAGACAACATAATGATGAGATTGAGTCAACAATATCATCAATAAAGAAATTATTACAATTTTATGAAATTCTAGAACTACATATAAATTAATTATATTTTATATATGGATATCCCTTTTTGAAATTCAAGTTTTCAATTCATGTAATCTATAAATTAAATAAGTTGTTCATGATTTCAATTTTTATGTACAACAATGATTATTCTTAAATTAAGACTAAAAAGGTAAGTTGTTCATTCTGTATATGAGTTTCGACAATGCTTGGAATGTACAAGAGGCATTAGAGTGGTCACATGGTTAATTTATAATTATTTATTAATAATTTATTTAATAGAATACATCTGAAATTTATATCACTTAATATTTATTTTTTATTTAAATTAAAACATATTTTTATTTGAATTTCTTCATTTCACTCACATAACTAATAAATAAGTTAAAATAAAATGAAGGGACATATAAAAATTCCATCCAAAGATTCCAATGTTTCTGTTTGGGTAATAAAAGAGTACAAGGTGTGCCCCATAAATCTGCACATCATGTACCCATGTATATTTCATGTATCTCCTGATAATATCAGATGAAACTCATGAAATTAGGTTAGTTATCCTATAAATGTTGATCAACACATAGATATAGGTAGAATAACATGCAGTATGAATAACCACATGTCATAAAAAGGAATGTGATAAGATAAAAAGGAATGTGATAAGATAAAAAAATGGTTTATATATCTAAGGATAAAAATCAATCAATTAAAATATTAATTCTATATCGCATACCATTACATAAGTTAGAAGTTGAACCAATAGTTCAAAGTGCATTACCAAACCAAGTTGGGATGATTTTAATTATCGAGAAGCATTTAACTTGAAGTTTTGGTTCGAATTAATAGGGTCCACATCAAGGGTTGACTTCCCAAGAAGAAATTTTTGTAACTTAGATACAAGGGTTGAGGAAATATTTAACCAGGACTTTAGGATTGGGGAGTCAACTCAATAGGTCAAATAATTATGAGTTAATATAGTTGGCGATTTACAACAACATAAATCTTTTTTAATTAACTTTTCAGGCCCAAGTTTGGGTTATAAGAAGGAAATATGGTACCTTTACAATAGAATATTTATGAAATAATATATTATAAAATTAATGGTTAGGGATATTAGGTTTTCAAAAAATAGTCAGAGTTTAATAAAAATTTTGTTTCTTAATCTGATTTGAAAATCAAGGAAAGTACTAAATAACTACTCTTAATAATTTTGTATAAATTGAAATCCATTTTAATTATACAATATCTTTGTGATCAATACTAAAGTAGGACAACCTTTACACTAGTTTTAATTTCTAGTAATGTTATTGGTTTTTACACATTATACTATGCTATGAACAGAAATTTTACATTCTTAAAACACCACTTCCCGAGTCGCCTACAATAGAAGTTTGTAAAGAACAAGTATCTATATACCTGAAACATGTGGATGATGCAATGGATGTCCAATTATTCATAGCATATTCCATGTTCAGTGAGATTATAAATCTATATGAGGGAAAAGATTCATAAAATAAGATTTCTCACCTTCATGATCTCTACCAAGAGAAGGAGAGAGAAGAGAGGTTTGAGATCTCCAATGCACATTTCACATGCAAGATTAGAGAGTTAGCACCAACACAGACTTAAGAATTTATGAAGATTTTCAATATAATATGATTATACATCATGGGATTATGATACCCAATGATTTAAACCTATATATAATCATATCCTTGCTACCTAAAACCTTCTCCAATTTCATATTGAATTATAATATGATTAACAGAGAGGAGGATCTTTCAGAACATCTTACTCTAATTATCCTAGTTGATAAAGACATGTGGTGTGAAAAATCTACTAATGGTTTTAGGTATAGTATAAGTGCTTGTGGAGGAAGATCCTGACTCATCATTTCTAAGATTTGATATATCATTTTTATATTATACTAGACATACATTTCCTGACCAATTAAATTTTCCAAATAATTTTACTGAAACCAAGAGATGTTCTTTTCACATTAAATTTATAATTAAATAAAATATATTAGAAAAAATAACAACACATCCTTGAGATATTTCTTTGATGAATATTTTGATATTTCTAACCCTTTTTGATCAACCATTATTTATCTTGTAGGATCAAATGATATAATCTTTCTAGTAACAATGCACTCATGCTCTTATGATTTCCAAATAATGTTGATGGATTGTTAGGTGCTAACATGGTGGTTCGATCATCTTGTGGTGTTCATCTTGATCACTATGATAATTACTATGGGATTGAAGAATAATCCTTAAAATATTATTATTGAGATAATATATCAGGAAATAGAATATATTGAGTGTTATTTGGTATTGAGCGTTATTTATGCACAACAATTCCTAATTTAAATCAAACTCTATACAATAGACATAACTGTATGTTTATAGAGATATTTTTTGGGTTACAATATTATTTAATTTCAAAATGACTCTTAAATAATATATTCAACCTTATATGACCCCAATGACATGTCATAATGACATTGTTATTATTTTCTCATAGTTCTCACTAATTGGTACAATGATAAATATAATTTTACCATCTTAAAAATTAATATTTACCATTGAGAATTATCTTGGTCCACTAGTCCTCCTTGGAATTTATCAAATAATTGAATAAATATTTATTAAATAAATAAATAATTAATTATTCAATATCTACATAATTAAATAATTACCTTATGAATAAATATTTATTTAATAAATGTGATCAATAAATCATGAATAAAATTATTCCTTGGTCTTGAGAATAATATTTATTCCAAAAATTAAATTCAAATTGAATTTATTTGAGATTAATGGAAAACATTACTGTGTGACCATGTGGGATTATTTCTCTTTGAAATTAGGTGGTATCTCCTAATTTCCAAGATTATTATCTAGTAATGGTTAGAGGAACCCAAGAGAAAGAAGTTAATGTTGCAGCATCGACAACCACATACAAGTATTCACTATGTAATATAATCCATTTTCCATAATATCTCATTAAGTAGGTTTCAAAATCACGTCATCAATATTTATTCATGATACCTCTATTTTGAAAATATGAAATAATATTGTTATTACAGTAGGACCATGGAATTTAATATGACTATTATATTTTAATTAAAGAGTTGAGATATAAACATCCATTAATATAGAAGGGAAAAATATTTCGTTGAATTATTCATTAATAACATTCCATTTTTGATTCACCCCAAGTACCATACTTCCCATAAACATATGAAATCTAATTTTTGGCCCGTAAATATAAGCGAACAAGTCATGAAATGAAATTAAAATAATATTAAAGTGTAATTACCATTACAAAGACTCAAAAAAAGGAATAACTGATGACACATAAACATATAGAATTTCTACTGGTGGGTCTGTTCTCAAAATCTCCCATATTGGATATTACCAAGTGTGAACTTTGTGAGAAGAAGTATCATATTATTATGAGTACTCGCACATGAAATTATAAATATTATGTGCCCTATAATATAATGTTATCTAACCATAAAACTAGTTTTAAGATCATCATCACTGAATTTCAAGTTTTCCATCCTAGTGGGGAACTGCTATGACCATTTTCAATTTGAAAAATACTCTAGTACATTATTACATTAAAGTAAAGTATAACTATGAAAGATATGTAATAATATGATTTAATTAATACTCAGTTGTTTGAATATGAATTTAATCCAAATTAAAAATATTTGGTTATATAACACCTAATCTAAAGAACTCCCAGTTGAACTATAGTGAACCACTAATGACTTTCATTACCCTAGACCTCACATTATCATCATGTTATAATTTATTTTAGGGTTTAATCAAGGGGTCTTCAAGGAATTATTCCATTGATACTCTTCTCACTTCAATGTCACCTATCTGAGAACAATTCCTCAAGATATGATACATCAGAAGTATGTACTTCATTTGATGATGTTTCCTTAGATACTTTGTAAGAGTCACCACAATAGTTTTATCAAAATAGATTATGATTAGGTCTTTAATATTATACAACATGTAAAGATCTTGTACAAAGTTTTATATCCAAACTAATTCTTTTTCTACTTTATAACCTATAATATACTTGAAATCTATTTTAGTTACTATAACTATAGTTTTCTTTGATCACTTCCATCTCACAAAACTTCCATTGAGAGTGAATATATATACCAAATGAAATTTTATATCTTATTGATATATTTTAAAACTATATTCTATATATCCTATGATTAATAGTTCCTCATCTCTTCTATAAAATAAGAACATATACGTAGTATTCCTCAAATAATTAAGGATAGTCTTAACTTCTATCTAATAGCGGTCACCTCAGAAAACTTTATATCTTCATAATGCACATAAGGAATATGTGACATATATTCTAGTATATATCATATCATATATGATATAACCAATTTCTGACATGTATGTAATAATTTCCATCATATATATTTCCTCATGTGTTTGAGGGAAAATTTTATTTGAAAGAATAATGAAATGTGCCACTAAAAACAATACCCCCTTGGATTGTTCCACAATAAATCCCTTAAGTATCTTTTCAATATATGTACTTTAACTTAGAATAAGAAGTATATTGCATATATCATGAGGGATATTTATTCCAAGTATATATGTTTATTTTCCTAAGTCCTTCATGGAAAAATTTGCACTCAACTAGGTTTTGAAGAACTATAAGACTAATATTTTATTTCCAATAAGTAGTATGTCATTGACATAAACAATTTGAAAAATGAATAGGCTCCCACAAAACCATTTATAGACATAAGGCTGACATTTGATCTTTTTTAAACCAAAGTACATTACATATTTATCAAATTTAATATTCTGTGACATGGATTCTTAGTTTAATCCATAAATGGATCTTGACAATTTTCATACCCTGTTAGTATCATTTTGACTCACAAACCATTTGGGTTGTTTCATATAGAAATAATTATGAAGGTTACCATTAAAGAAGGTGATTTGGAAATTAATTTCCAAATATCATAGTCATGGTAAGTTACTATGGAAAGTATAATTTTGTTGGATTTTAGTACAGAAAATAGTAAAAATGTTTTATCATAGTCTATTCCTTGACATTATTTGAACCCTGTTTGATACCTTTTGTGACTCATAATTACTAAATTTTCCAACCATGTCTATTTTATTCTTGAATACACATTTAAAACCAATGTGATTTACATCCATTGGGGGACCTACCAAAATATAGATTTGGTTTTAATACATGGAATCAATTTCAGAAGTCATTGATTCTTTACACTTGGAAACTTCTATGACACTTAATAATTTCTTGTAGGCTACATGATCATTATTATAAACTAATAATGATTCACCATCCACAGTGACTAGAAATCCATATCTTTTATGTTCTCTAACCTCATTAGTACTCCTACCTAGTTCTGGTGTCTCTGAAACATATTCTTCCATTGGGCATCATAGAATATGTTCCTATAGAAACTCTTGTGTACCTTGATCCTAGAATTCATCAATATTTATCTCACTCCCACTATCTATTTTATAAAATTTCTCCATCTCAGGTAATATGGAATGTATTTCCAAAATTACCTTTTTTATGAGGGGTCGTATAGGTAATATCCCCTTTTTTCGTTGTTGAATCCAATAAAGGTACACTTTGTGCCTCAATGTGAAAGTATATTTCTTGAAGATGCCTTAATAGATTCTTGACACCCCCACACATGTAAGTATAACACCATGGGTTTCTTTTCACTCAAAAATTGGTATGGAATACCGTCTTCCAATTTATATAGAACCCGGTTTAGAATTTGGGTTGTTGTTTGTAACATGTATCTTCAAAAGGATAATTGAAGATCCACATGAATCATCATTGATCTTAACATGTACAACAAGGTTTTGTTTATCCTTTTTGTTAAAACCTTCCATTATGTTGCATAAGGAGTAAAGATTTGAGATAAAATCCGAAAATCCTAAAAATAATCAAGGAATACTTGATTAGGATATTCTTTTCAGTGGTCTGAGTGAAGTTTTTTAATCTTCTTACCAAGATGGTTCTCAAATTCATTCTTATATTATTTTAATATAACAAAAAAATTACTTATACCACATTAAGAATATATATCCATATATACAAAAATCATCAGTAAAAGTTATGACGTATGAGTAACCACCCATTACTTTAATTAGAAATGGTCCACAGACATTGGTGTGAACTAATTCAAGAATATCCTTATCCCATTATCTATTTCCACTAAATGAGGATTTAGACATTTTTCCTTGAAAACCTGCATGACATACACCAAGTGGTTTAAGTTCAAAGGAATCCAAATATCTATCTTGGTGTAATTTTTTCAAATGATTTTCATTTATAGGACCTAACCAATGATTCTATAGTTAGGTGTGGTATAAATCATGTGAACTATTTTTTTATCCATTTCTATTACTTGGTTCACATAATCCAACACATAAAGACCATTATTTAAATCTTAATTTCAATAACATATGATTTATTTATAAAATAAGAAATATTTATTCCCAAATTTAAAAATAAATCCTTATATTTCAAGTTTGGTTATGTATATAATTTTTTTTGGTGACTAAATAATCCTAATAAAAATATTTTAAAACCAAGATAATTATTATCGACAATGTGAGGTGGTATTCCCCAATAGACACAATATAAATTATGGACCCATTGGCTACTAATAGATCTACATCACCCTAATAAATCTTTCAGAATATACTTGGTTCATTTGTTTGAATAATTATGTGGTCTCTATATACTGTAATATTATACCCAATTTTCAGAAATAGTAAATTTCACATGATAAAAATGAACATAAAGATTCCCCTAGGTTCTTTTCCTCAGTATAGCTTTTCTTCCAGTGGCCTTTAATTCTACATGTGAAATAAATATAATTTGTTTCCTTTTATTTTCCCTAGATCCTTATATTCTTGGAAGGGAATTGTGAAGAATATTTAGTGTTATATATATTTTCCCAACAATTAATTTTATTCACCACAAATAAAATTTTATTTTTATGATTCATATCCTTATCAACTTGGTGAAGTAGAGTGAGAATATTGGGAAGAGTCTTCTCTAGGTTTTTCATTCTAAAATTGACAACAAAACTAGAGAAGATATGAGGGAGTGGTGAAAGAATGATATTGGTATGAAATTCTTCATCCAGTTTAAACCATTGAGACTATCGACGCTCAATGTATCCAATGATTTCAACTAGATGAGGCCTAGATGGTGAAACATATCCATGTTTTATTTGAAAGTGTTCCTTTGATATATCAAACCATTCTTATCTTTCTCACTCCTAATAAATACTACAAAGATACTGGACCATACAGTAAGCATCCAAATATTCACGTGACTTTATGAGGTCATTAGGAATGGATTAAAGCATAAAATACTAAAAATCAACTACACCGCTCAAGTATTTATCGTAAACATCAAATTCCATATTAATCATCTCCTTAGTATAAAGATCAGGCAATGAAGATTCTTGTACGTAAGACTTATATTTAGAGGATAACACTACCCATGTGCATCTGAACCATTCCTAGAAGTTACATAAAATTAGGATACAATATTTCTATATAATTTATCCTATAGATAATGTGGCTGACAAGATTTTCATTGTTTGAAAATATTAAAAGATAATATTATTATTAATTTATTTGATTGAAATTTATTTGAGATTTTTTAGAAAAATTTATCATGTCTCCCACTATTTTATCAATTCCCAACACTATCACCATTGGTTTTGTAATGTATAGTTTCTTGGACATTCTAGTAGAAAGGATCCATATACCCATTATCATAACCTGACTGAGGGCTCTATCAATTACTCGAAGGTATATAGGTTGGAACATTTTTCCCAACAATGAGCTTGTATCTCATGGATCCATTGAGTGGAATCCCCAATCCAAAAACCCCTATTTTGATTTCGTCAACACTTGCCTCTAGGTAACATAAAGTCTAGATGAGGATATTTTCTTGATGTAAATTGGATAATTCAACCCAAAACTTTCATAAGGAGTCCCTAAGAAAATTATCTATCACAATTAGGGTTAGTTTAATACTTAATTATATGGTTTAATTCCTATTCAAGTAATGGAATGCTTAATCTTACTTAATATTAAGTTAATTTTTTATTTATTATGCATAAAACATTCTTTTTTATCCTTTACATGTACTTTTAATATAACGTGGATTTTACATTAAGGACTAACCATGTTATGATAAAAAATTTAATCATAAACCATTTATTTTAATTCCATATTTTCATATTAGTATATTTATTTATGCGATCTCGTTCTTACATCTATTAAATAAATCATTAATAAGAAAAAAATAAAAAAATAACAAATTAAAATATCATGATATTTATCTAATGGTTTATTTATTAAGAGGATAAAAATAGAACTATAACCCTAGAGAAAAACTCTTTGTGCTGGTCTTGGTACGATTTGCAGCATTCAACCTATGCACCTATGTTCGGTCAGGGTTGGTTTTACCTCTGTTCCATCTTGAACCACATCCAAGCACCTTTAGATGATACTTTCATTACATATGTTTTATAAATCACACATAAGTGATGGGAACCAAAGGATTGGTTTAGGAGAATTATATAAAATTACCTTGGACACATAGATCCTATATAATAATGGAGGGAGGGAGACATGCGAGACACCATATTTAATTTAATAATAAATAATTCTAAACCCATGAAATAAAATTAAATGAAATTAATCCAACACATACATTGGTCTATTCAAATATCATGATTGGTTATACACTTGCAATTACCACTTTTAAAATATCTAGCTAGCATTTATTTCAACTCATTCATTGATAAGACAAAGCTTACATGGATTATTCTGATTAATTATATTTTTAATTAATTAATTAATTTTATCTTATTCTATCTAATTTTCCTAGATTCTCCCATACACTATGATTTTAAATAAAATAAATATTTTAATTTTAATTTTAATTTAATAAAATCAGTACACAACTTTGTACATAGAATCCACTCGGAAAGTGCCTATTCAAAATACTCAGTATAGTCCTTATTTCATACAATGAAACCATATGATATATTGTGTACATGAAATGTATAACAAATCCATAATGTATACTTTTAAATTAATGACACATAGAACACATGAATATTATATTTCATGTATATTTTAACATGTTGATTTTTTATATGAAATGACCATATTAGATTTATAGTTTCAAATATTACATGGAATTAATTAAGAATTTTATATAATATAAGATCCTAATGACCAATGTATACTTTCAAATTAATGACAGTCAAAACTCTTTTAGATGATATGTAAGGAAATAATTTGTTAAATTTAATATTTCCACATAAATATGTATTGTGCATGACATGTGTTGTCTGGTCACATGACTTGTACTTCGCTTCACTGGATATCCACAATATATGCCTAGATACTCAACATGCACTTCTTATAGAAATTTATGAAGTACATGACATTATTAAAGTACACACATTGTGTACTTACAGTTATGCTTTTTCCATCCTATACGTGTCATGTAATAAATTCATGGGGTGTATTAATTATGCGACACATCTTGACCCTACATTTTCTATTATCAAATCTCATGGACTACAGGATGTGTAGGAAATATACAAGGTGTGTAGTCTAGTAAATTAATATGCCACCATTGATGGTCAACACACAATTAAATAAATGGACATAGTGTGTATTCATTACAAGATGACCCATAGTCAACACAGGTATCCTAGGGAAATGGATAAGGATACATGAAAAGTGAAAAAAGATACACACTAAGTAACCCTATGATATCCAACTAGAGTTCATGAAACCATTGGATTGGTTATTTAGATTAGATATTCATTAATTGTTAACCGATATTGGTTATGTAAGAGAGAAACATAGAGGAGGAAGAATAAATATTTATGAATAGATGATGAACAAATAAAACATGAAATGAAATTTAACTTTTATGTACATAAGGATCAACAATAAAATAAATAATTATAAATTTAAATGCTACCACTCTTATACCACTTGATGGTTATGGACATAACAGAAGATCTTTTTTTGGAAAGATTACAACTCAGCAATTATCAAATTCAATTGATAATTCTCATATTGTACAAGATGTAACTATCATGAACAATGGAATTTTTCTAAAGAATATTGAAAAATATGGTCAATAGGACAAATGAAATAAATTTTCGTGTTAAATGTATCGCTAATTTAAATATATTTTAATAAATAAAAACTCACTATTGAGATATTTCTTTTACGAAGATTTTGATTATACAAAATCCTTTTTGGACACTTTTCTTTTACTTTATAGGATCCTAGTGTAGAATCCCTTTAGTATTCATCCACACATGCTCCTATGTTTTCTAAACAATGATAATGGATTACCTGGTGCTAGCACGGTGGATCAATCATCTTGTGGTGTTCCCCTTGATGTTTGCGATGATTCCTTTGAGCTTGAAGATTCATCCTTTCACTCTAATTCTTGAGATAATGAAGGTGTAAGGATAATATCTAGAATATTCAACAATATTGAGAGATATAGAGCTCTAGATATCATTATGCATTACGATTCTCAATTTCAATCAAACTATACACAATAGACAAAATAATCTATTTATAGATATAGGGTTAGGGTTAAAATATTATTTAATTTTACAATGAACCTAAAAAACTATATTAAACAATTTATGATGTATATGACCTGTAATAATAATAATTATAATATTTTCTCATAAAGTTCTCTAACTGTCCTAATGATAAATATTATTTTACCAATTTAAAAATTAATATTTATCATCAGACATAATCTTGGTCTTCTAGTCCACCTCGATATTTATCAAATACAAAAATAAATATTTATTCATTGAATAAATAAATAAGTAATATACATGTACATAATTGAATAATTACCTTATGAATAATTATTTATTTTATTTATGTTATCAATAAATTTGGAATAAAATTATTTCTTGGTCTTGAGAAAAATATTTTAAAAAAAAATTAAATTCAAATAGAATTTAATTAAGATAAACAATAACACTTAGTGTGTGATCATCTTAGATTATTTCTTATTGGAATTTGGCAGTTATACCTAAATTCCTAGATTACTATCTAGAAATGGGTCATGGAATCCAAGAGAAATAAGTTAATGTATCAATTTCAATGGCCACCTATAAGTTCTCAATGTGTAATATAATCCATTTTTCATAATATCTTATCAAGTAGGCTGGAGACATGTTTCATCAATCTATATAATTAATAGGTCTTTATTCGACTATATGAAATAAAATTATTATTACACCATGGACATGGAATTTAATGTGATGATTATACATAAATAAAATGGATGAGATATAAACTTCCATTAATATGAAATGGATAAATCCTTCCTCAACTTATTCAACAATAACTTGTCATTCATGACACACCCAACACACCCTACTTACCATGAACATATGTAATAATAGTTTTGGTTAGTAAATATAAGCATGAAAGTCATGAAATGAATTCATAATAATTTTGAAGTCTAGGGAACATTACAGATACTCATAGACAGAAATATCTGATGACACATAAACATGTAGAACTCATACTAATGGATCTATTCTCATAATATAACATCTTGAAGATTTCCAAGTGGGAACTCCATGAGAATAAGTCTCATCCTCTTACAAGTAGTGAAACCGAAAAATCAACATACTATAATCCCTATGATAGAATTTTATCTTCCCATAGAAATAGATTTAAGAATATTGTTATGGAATTTCACGGTTCTCATCGTAACGGGGAACTGTTATACCCTTTTTCATTGAAACAGATACTAAGAAATTATTAAAATAATCTCATTAAGAACTATAAATTATATATAATATGATTTTTAAATTAATAATCACTTATTTGAATATATATAATCTTAATTACAAATAGTTTGTTCTAGAAATCAAATCTAACACCCATGAACCTTATGGTGAATTAGAAAAGGAAGAACAAGGAAAAGGGTCTGAAAACTCATTCTAAGTCTAAGTCTCTAGAGAACCATCCTTCCAATATGATGAATATACATAGGAATGAAAATTCATATAATGTGGTATGTTTTTCATATAGGATGCAAGGCCACTAGAAGATATTCACCCAACCAAATAATCAAGGGTAAGCTTTAGGTGAATTTTTTATCGAGTGTAATCTTTATTTATATATACAAGTTAGGTATTAGAAACTACATAATGTGTTCCCTATTTTATCCAAATATAGAAAATATATAAATTTAGGAAGTTTTCCAATGTCTTGGTAGATTTATGATCTGATAATAGATCAAGTCTATCTTCTCGATCCATTAGATACTACCACCACATGTTTCCAACATGGTTTATTTTAGTTTTAAATAACTACTACTGTATACCTAGGGAGAATATATCTCACGACAGAGAGATAGTTCTAGATATCTAATGTGTTCTCTCTCATTATGATCTCTCAATCCATTTAGATAGCATCAATAATTCTCTGAGAGAGTTCTAATGAAATCAAACACGAATGTCAAAATCATTCGAGACCATCTATGCCAACAACCAGTGATTCTATGACGATGTTCATAAATTTTGGTTCATGTGTGGATCACTGCAACATGGATTCTTCACTTGGATCATGTAGCCCAAAAATGATATAATATGACTGAGTCAACCATATTTTGAAAAAATAATTCATTATAAGTTCAAGTAATTATTGATATGCCTATAAAATAATTATAAATCACATGTGAAGATCATCCTATATTGGTTATGGAAGTCATGCTAAGTAATTTTTGAATTAAATATTTTTGTAATGATGTCAATAGTTATATACAGTAACAATTATTCATAAATTAAGACTGAAAGTTTGAGTTTTACATGACATATGGGTTTATTATCTATGCTCGGAACCTAAAATTCCATCACCCACTGGTGGGTCGGGAATGATGAATAAACTCATATGGATTATAAACTCATGAGTTTAGGAAAAATTACAATATTAAGGATTTAGTCCAAGGTTGTTGTCAATGGAATGTACTCATTCCTCATCCCCTGATGGGAAAATAAGGATGACCATGAAAGGATATGACCATGAAAGGTTTGTCAAATGTTCTTATATACCACAAATATTTTCAGGGAGTATAAAATAGAGGCCTTTAAGGGAATGGAATTAGATAATCCCCCACTTCTCTACAAGGGTTAGGTGATATAATGACCAATTAGGGGTCCCCGGATCTTGTAACCTAGAGGGGGAATGTTTTCATAAGTTGGAACATGAATTGGGGTGCATGACATGGACTATATACCTGAAATAAATCACATGACCAAGGTGTCTTCATACAGTTTTCTTTGTTTTGTGCGTTTTCCTTTCTTGTTTTCTGGCTTCCTGGATACTCTCTTTTGCTTATTTTTTTTCTTGAATAAAAATTTGATGTTGGATAGAGAGAGACCACATGATCGACCTATCATTGATAACTTTTTTAAACCCATGGTATGAGTAGGATCACAAGAGAAAGGGAACATTAATGAGAGCTTGCAATCAAAGCCACATCAAGAAGTCCATATGAGGGAACCACATAAATAAAATTCACATGAATTCACTATAATGGGATTACCCACTTAATTGTCCCACATGAAGGTTGGGTTTCATGGATAGGGATACATAGAGGTGTCATGTAACTGCATCTACATGATTCATGGATGCATGGATACTGGCACATGACTTAGCACTTTACAAGGGCATCACATAAAAACTAGAGTCATGAGTTTATATAATATAAGAGAGTTCACAAAATCGAATGATTACATGGAGGGTTATTCAAAGAGTAGTAGTTGGTAACCTTTCTCCCGTTCATCTCCTTCTATCCATTATGCCTCATTTTTGTTTTCCCTTCCTTTATCCTATTTACTCCTTATTAGCATGTTCCATCCATATCTATTTCCTCCCTTCTTTAGTGTTCCCTTTGTATCACCTTCCTTATTCCTTTCATGTTCCCTCTGTCACTCTTTCCTCCTTCCCTTCATGTAGTTCTTAGAGAAGGGAGAGGAGGGTCTTTGATTTATACCACTTTTCAAGGTGAGCAAGTCATGTGTACAGGCTTGAGGTGGTGAAGGTCTAGTGGACAAGTCGATGGTGTCTCACTATCTTCACGTGCATAAGGTATCATCATATCGTTGATGTATTCCAATGCATTAGATGAAATAGAGAGAGTGCAAGATCATATCATCATTAACAACCTCAGTTGCATTAAGATTTCAAAATTTGGAATTTGAGTGTCTCTAAGGAATCATGTGAATAAAAATGACCATGAGACCCTTCCCTCACATAAAACCATGGTCACTTGATTCATTTGGGGTTTGGAACTCATGTATAACTGAGAGGCATTACATAATTCCATTGCAGTCTCGCAATCATGTATCTCTATGGGTGTCATGTTACATATACTTATTGTGTAGAAAAACATGTTCCTTGAACAAACCTGTGTATGGATTACATAGATAACATGAATAGTGATTTGGAAGTCTGTCGTAACTTTTCCTATCATAATTTCTAATAAAGGTGGATGGATGTCATCCTATAGAAGTAACTTCATGCATTGAGTGTTAAAGTTCATGAGTTTAAAGATGTTATTATGTTGATCATATGGCATATATATAATTGATTGAGTGATTGGTATCCTATTTGAATCTTTAATGATATAGGAACAATTTTATGACCCCCTAAGCGTCCCACATAAAAGTTGATGCTTGGTTGATGATGTTTTATTAACCAAAGTGTGGACTAAATTGTCTATTATCAAGTAACCAGGTTTTCTTCGGGCCTCCTCTGGCACTACCCCATGCCGATACCATCTCCACACTGCCAACCTAAAACAAATATCTTCTCCCTCTATGAGTGCACATGTGCATGAACACACCCCTAAAATTGTGGGTATCTAGCAACGTTGGCTCCCTATCATGGATGAGGAAACTCTCATACATATTGGCTTGAGTTGGATGACTGCACAACCATAGTTTTCTATTTTTTTATAAAAAATATCCATATTATTTAGAAAATATTCTAAATAATACATGTGATTCAATTATCACATGAAACAATTCCTCAATCCTAATATATCGTTTTCAAATATTCTTAAAATATTCCTAAAATCTTGCATGCAAAAATGAATAAATTTTTCATGGGGTTCTTTCAAATTTCAAAATTTCCCAGGATAATGTGCATGGAACACATTTAGAAGTTCCACCAAAATTTACCTGAAATAATTGGATTTATTTAGAACAAAATGAATTAATTTCTAAGGTAAATTTATGCCACTTTTAAACAAACTTTAATATCTGATGGGTTTTTTCATTGTACCCCATGAGAGACTTTATAACATCCCAAGTAAATAAAGAATAATACATTTTCAAATTTATTAACATTTTTGAATTAAATATTAAATTTAATTTAAAGGGGCGCTATTTTCGATGGCTTACCTGATACGCAACAATAGGTTTCTTTGAAATCTTACGTTGCACACAAATAATATAATATTATTATTTTAAATGGTAGTTAAAGCCTAACCGTTGTATTGAGGGTAATGAATCGAACTAACTAAAATATTATTATACATGTTTTTTAAATGTTTTTTCATTTATCAAATAAATTTTTGGGGCTTAAAATATGAATGAATCTAATTTTAAGCATAAATACTCTAATATTCACTAAAAGGTTGATTTACCACCTTCTGATAGTGAACCCTCTTTAAATCCAGTTTTGGTCATTTTTATATGTTCTATTTAAAAAAATAAAACTCTTTTTTAGATTTGGGACATAAAAATCTACTTTGGGTAAATTTTTGGTATTTTTCTGATAAAGTTCATTTTTTAATGAATAGTAAGAAATACTGTATTTTAATTCAAAAGTGCCTTTTAATATAATTTATTTATATGGTTATATTATCTTGTTAATTGGTTTTAAAGTTTAATTAGAATATATTTTTATTATTTAATCCAATGTTGGTCATTGGAATTAATTTCACTTTGAAATTGGACATTAATAAATGTGGATCTTTTGATAGTTATTATTTCTTAAAAACACGCAATTTTTTTTGATAACATGAATTAATTTTAAATTAATTAATTCAAATTTTATGTTTTTAATTTGATAAAATATAAATCAGTTTTGAATTTGGAATATCAAATATATCTTAGGCTGATTTTTTGGTAGTTTTCTGAAAAATTTCAATTTTTGATGAATAGTGAAAGCACGAAGTAGTAGTTAAAAACGGACATTTTCATTTAAATGAAATTTTACTACTTCTCTGGATTGAATTTTGAAATTACGACATATATTTTTGTTATTATTAAGTAAAATTTGGTTCAATAAGATGAAAATAATTTTTGTTGAATAGTATCTTTTGACTTTTATTTACCGCGATTAAAGGTAAATTGGGTAATTCAAGGTAAAAAGAATTTTATAATATAAAAAATTATCTTAACACTTGTCATAAACTTATTGGTTGAGTCATTTATGACCATGTGTATCTTTGTGTTTATTTTGGGACCCCATGAAGCAACATGGGAGTGATAATGACAATTTATATTAATTAACATAAAGTAAAGATAAAAATGACAAACAAATATCTTTTAGTAAATCAATTTTTACATGGGGTTATATAATATATCTTTTCAGCTATAAATATTAATTGGAAAAATAAAAATATTTCCTACATCATGGTTTTTTTTATAATTTTTAGATAACAAATAAATTAAATTATTTATGGCACAATACTGATGCAGTATTTACCTCATTAATAAAAGATTTAAATAAATAAGATTATAAATATCAAAAAAATATCCAAAACCTGTCCAATTCTTATTGGATGATTTCATTTCTACCATGAGTAATCTTATCTTAGACTTTAATATGTTTTGGACCTTTATAAAACGAATATCATTATATAATAAAATAATATTTTGAAACTTTCATAAAGAGCTCCTCCTCCCCTTATAAAAATACCCCACTTCTTACTCATTCCTTACACCTCTCAAGCCACTTGGATCATCCAAAAACTAGCCAAATAAGATTTCAAGATCCCTCTCCACCTCTTGGAAGCCTTACCTTAGCTATAAGTCACTTCAAGAAGTTCTTTTGGTTCAAACCAAAGGGAGTTACCCAAATTAAAGGTAACGATTCCTCTTAACTTCTTTTCTTTTATTTTACTTCTCCAACCCCTAAACTATTTTTATTTCTTTATTTTATAACAAAAAAAATATCCTCAATATTCTAGGATGTTGTTATGAGAAGTATTTTAACTTCACTTACACACAACTCCATCTAATGGGTGAATAACATACTGTTTCTGTGGATGACAAACTAACGCCTCACGAAACGATGATTGTTCAACTATCTCCTACCACCTCTCATGGTGGACTTTAAGATGGAACTATATTTATATATGATATATATTATGTTTATTTTTTATTTATGCTTATTTATTCTTCTTTTATATCATACCCTTATGGTTTCCATTATTGGTAAACGCGATAATTTCATTTGAGTAAGTGCGGACTACCGCCCCCTCAATGTGATATGAATCGTTAATGACATATGTGGAACATATAAAGGATAGTGTTAATGAAATTATATATGATATTATACTGGTATTATAATATACCTATGTTTCATTATGTTTTAATTCCATTAATTTATGAAACATAAATGATAGTAGCGTTCATGCATACGTACGACTTACCGTATCCATGAACGGTGCATTTCATTTTTTACCTCCAAATATTATTTACTATTATAAATACATGTATATACTATATATATATGATGTATATGATATATAAATCATGAATATCTGTATGGAGATAATTTACTATTGATCACATGGACAACTTGTAATTATATGATGTTCATTTCTGACTCAAGTACCAAATATCGACAAAAAAACCATTATCAACTTAAATGATTACATAATGTTTATAAAATAGTAATATGTGATATAAAAGGAATAATAAACTTTAAAAAGTTTATTAAGAAATTAGAGATTAACTTTTGTTTATTATTCATGAGATTAAATAACGAACAGGTCAAGTCGGACATGAGGTAAGGGACTTCAACTCAATATCCTTTCATTGAGGAATATTTCGATAATATATACCCTCTTATTTTACACGGTGTATAATAAAACCCTTTTAATTTTAATTTCAATCAAAGGTAATCTTTTTTCTATGAAGCGTTTTACTAAATGATTAACGGAATGTTTTTAACATTTTCGGAGACAATGACCTCTCTGTCACCGTAATCGTTATTTGGCTTCCTCTATATGCCTTAATGTTTTCTAAAATGAAAAAGAAATCCCTTATTCTATTTTTGGGAATTTTGGTATTGAGAATGGTTTTTTAAATGGATTGATTATTTCAATATCTTGAAATTATTTCTTGTGATTGATAATTAAATGTTATTAGTGAAATGTTTATATTTTCAATATTTTATGTGTTATGATTTTATAATGGTACTTGGACATTTGACGGGTGGTTCTGTGATAAACCAAATGATGGGAGGTGTCTTGATAAACCAGGATGGGTGGTTACGTTATAACCTCCAATGCATTTGGTGTGGAAGTCAGCCGTATGGCTATTCTATTTAGTGATATGTGTGGAAGTCGACTGTATGGTTATTCCACATAAGAATGTTTATGTACCAAGTTACCTTTATATGTTATGTGTTCCTTATATGGGTTTTAAGGTAATATTTTGGTTATAAAAGGGTAATAAATGATATTTTATTCGGTGAAGAGTATTTACTACTTCATAAAGGATAAATGTATTATTTATGATAAAGTATTCATGGATTACTTGTTGTTTTGAAAAACTAACTATTTTCCTTATTTTTGTATTCCATACTGAGCTTTTTATGCTCATCACATGTTTTTAAAATGTTTTTCATAGGACATAAAGTGGAATAGAGTTAAGGATGGGATCAAAAAAATGTCATGCTGTCTGAAAAATGGAACTAGACATGACTATTTTTTCAAGAGTTTTTTTTTAAATGGATACTGAGTAGAATTGTCTAATTGTAATATTCATGTTGTTATGTAACTCTCTAAAACCTAAAAAGATCCTCAATGTGAATTATTCGTTTAATTTAAGATAATTTAAATTTTTAATGTTGGGTTGTTATAGTTTGTATCATAGGCCGATTTAGACAACTTTAGGGGTTAGAATATAGTTAAATTAATATCCATAAGTTATTTTTATCTTAAGTTATGATTTAAATGATATAGAATTTACAGATTACCATGTTGCTTCGCCTAAGCTATTTCTGTGTTCAGAATGGTTTTCCACAAAGGAAACAGGGCAGCTATGTTGGGAGGACATCAGGAGGATGACAACCTTCCAAATATGCAACTTGAGATGGTTGGAATTAGAACTAAACAGTTTGTTGCAGTAATGGAATAGTTGAATCTTTCTATAATGGTGGTGGTATCTATGCATGAGGTCATCCAGATCAACCACAGAGGAACATGTCATTAGTGAAGAATTTCATGAGGCAACATCCCCCATCATTCAGAGGATCATCTGACCCGGTTCTAGAAGAAGGGTGGATTAAAACACTAGAGAAATTTTTTGATGTCATGGGGTGTTTAGAACATCAAAAGTTTAGTCTTTCTATCTATTGTTTTGAAGGTGAAACTAATCAGTGGTGGTCGATGGTGAAAAATATCAGGGATAGTGAGGAGATTGATGCTCTTGATTGGGATAAATTCAAAGGTATGTTTCTTGAGAAATATTATTTTTAAGGTGGTTCATCTTAGAATGGAAAACAAATTCCTAGAATTGATGCATTAGGATGACTCAATGGATACTTATAAAACAAAATTCACTCGACTGGAAATGTATGCTCCAAATTTCATAAGAGATCTTGATAGTAAAATAAAATGTTTTTACTCAGGATTAAACCCAAAGTATCGAAGGGCTTTAGCATCTCCTGAGTTCAAAAGTTATGAAAAAATTATTTATTGTGTGGAGAAGGTGTAAATGGAGTTTACCGATGATCATGTGTTCTTTGAAACACTACTGGAAAAACGGCCTATACCCACGGTTCAAAACCGTGGGTATAGCCCCCAAAACTGTGGGTATATCCTATACCCATGGTTTTCGGAACTGTGGGCTGGAACGGCGTCGGTATAGGTTCCCAACCTATACCCACTGTTTTCCAAAACCGTGGGTATAGGTGTCCTGCCACCGTGTCACCGAAGCAAAGCCAATTGCCACGGTGTCAACAGCTTTTACCCACGGTTTCAAAACTGTAGGTATAGGTCCTAAAATAATGCAGGCGCCGAGTTTCGATCCCGCAACCTCTACGCTAGAGACACCGCGTATAACCACTACCCTATCTTCACCTATATGTATATATATAGTTAAATATAGTTATAAAAACCGTGGGTATAGAGGGAAGAACCGTGGGTATAGGGTTCCTGCCAAAAAAAATTCCTTCCCGCGGAAAAAAAAAATTCCCCGCGCACACAAAAGTGACCTATACCCATGGTTTTTCATAACCGTGGGTATAGGTATTTTAGCCCAGACCTATCCCCACAGTTTTGGGGAAAAACGTAGGGATAGGTACCCTTATACCCACTGTTTTGGGAAACCGTGGGTATAGGTGAATTTTCTGGACCTATACCCACAGTTTTCAAAAACCGTGGGGATAGACCCCCCCTATACCCACGGTTTGCCAAAAACATGGGTATAGCTCTTGAAAATTAACCTATACCCATGGTTTTGGAAAACTGTGGGTATAGGTGGGCTCTATCCCCACGGTTTTGGGGAAAACCGTGGGGATATGTCCATTTTCCAGTAGTGAAAAACAACATAATAAGAGGTCGAGGTGGTAGGTGAAAGGGAAGAACTCTTCAAAAAAAAGTATGATGGTAAGAAACTTAAGTTTACAGTTTGTAAAAATTGTGGTAAAAAGCATGCTGGGGAATGTCTTTTGAATTCTGGTAAGTGCTACCGATGTGGTAAAATGGGACATAAGGCACGAAATTTCACTAAAAAAGACCAGGTTAATAGTAATACAAAATCCTATTTACAGTCAGTAAGATGTTTTAAGTACAATGAAATGGGTCATTATGTAAATGAGTGTCCAATGAAGAACTCAACCGAGGGAAAGGATCCAGACTACAAGAAGAAAGGGGTGGTGAAAACCATTGAGACTACTTCAGAAGATGTTGGGCTGTAGAGACCTAAATCTTGACGTACATGGACATTACAATAATTTTTTGGAATACTTAATACGTAACAAAAAAAGACACACAAGGACCGTAATAGTTTAGTGTCTTTGGAAACTCAGAATATAAACTTCTAATCATGTTGAAATAACTTCAAAAACTCCCATAACGATATTCCCCTTTTTATTTCCTAACCTAAAACCTTTCTTTATTTCCTAGGGATAATAAAACATAAAAAGGGTGAGCTAAAATGATCATTAAGCGCAAACATAGATAACATAAAACAATCCATAAATATTTGGAAGAAAAAACTTGAACATAAAATTTAAACACCAAAATATTGAGCAAAGACATAAATCGTGGAAGTAAGTAAGGCATATATCATAATGGAACATCAACCATGATAAAATATAATGGTAATAAAACATGTAATTGTGGAAACCATTCAGCACATGTTATGATTTCCATAGTAGCCAACGCATTTCTGCCTAGACCATCTTAGTGGACAAAGTCCTTTTCTGAATCGAGCTCACTCCTCATTTCAGTCCTGTAACACTTAACTGGATTAACTTACTGCTCCAGCCATGTCTATCTCATGAGATATATATCTTTACCCAATGCATTGGAGGGGGATATAGGTCCCACCCATCTCATCATGAAATAATTCTTACTTGTGCCACAATATAAACATAAATCATTCATCATAACCCATAGAATAAAAATGGGTTTCATAAACATCATCCCATCATAACATAATCCATATAAAAAAATGGATATCATTTCATCATAAGAAAAGTAAAACCAGGTAAATCATAGAGACATTATACTTGAAACATACACATATTAAATAATATCATCTTAGATGGAAAATGGTTTTCATAAAACACTTGAAATAAATTATTGAGGAAAATACCCTTTCTTCTTCAAAATCATTTTCTTTTCACAAAATGCCTTGAAATTTTAAAAGAAAAGTATTTTGTTAAAAAGAGTCATGAAATATTGTATAGAAAGCATCATGGAAATAAGGCTTTATAAAACTGTAAAAATCTATTTATGCTGTATAAGTTAAAAAAACATTCTTCTCGTACTTTTGCTGAAAAAGTCAGAAAGTACATCGTAACATAAAAAAAAGAAGGTTTCCTTACATACCATATAGTAGAATACAAAATGGGTAAAAAGGACATTAAACATACATAAAAAACTTTTATAAAACATGGACTTGGATGATAACAACAACCCCAGAAAATACTTACGAATAAACAATCTCGGATAAGAACGAGATTGGAAAAGTTATCCCTTACCTTAGGTCCGATATGCTTCGTACGTATCCAAACCTCCTATATAATGATTTAAATAATTTCATTGAATTATTAAAGAATCATATTCATTTTTTGATATAATATATAGTTCACTTATGACTTTATATTACCCGTTCTTTTGTAAATTCGATGTAAAAGCAGCGTTTTGGGTAAAATCGTTTCATTTATCATACGTGTTTCGACTTGTTGTTCTTAATATTATTACTTATATCCTGATTTACTTAATTCCAGAATGTAAAACATGATTTATATGTAATATATATTCAGAATATACATATATATATATGATAGATAGATAAATGGAATGAAATACACCGTTCATGGAGACGGTAGGCCGTACGTACGCATGAACACTGTTTTCGTTTCCTTATTGAATTGAATGGAATTAAGTAGATGACATACATATATATATACATAAATGCAGTATCATTATTATGTCATATATTTCATGATTACTTATTATATATACTTTATAATCATTCATGAATGGTTAACATGGAGAATGAATCTCATCGCGTCGTGGAGACGGTAGTCCGTACATACGCACGAGCGATTATATCATTCCCATGATCGTGGAACTGTATTGAAGTGTATGTATAATATTTCAGAATCAATATCACTTTAAAATAATAATATATAGTTATTTATTTACACCATTATACCCATCCAAGTTAGGTGGTGGTGGAAAATAGATTACACCACGGTGTGGAGACCGTATTCAGTACGTACGCACGTGCGGTGATTTCATTTTCCGTAGGATGGATAGATGGTGAAATATGGTTGTTTCATAATTATAATAAAATATCATTATATTATTGATACTAATTTTATTACTTAATAATGAAACAACTAAAGAAGAATAAGTAGAATAAGAAATAAAGTTGAAAGAATCGGTAACGGACATTACCTCTTCTTTGAAGCGCCTCTTCTTAACCTCCTCTTAGGGCACTAAATATGGTCTTTGAAGAATCCCAGGACCTCTAGGATGTTTCTAGGGAAGTGGATAAGAGAAATGGGTAGGGGTTGGCTGAGCATCAAGGCTCAAAATGGTGTGAAGAGAAGAGAGAAGGGGTGCCCATTTATAAGGGAGGAGAGGGGCACCTTTGGAATAACTAAAAATATTATTTTATTATAAAGTCATATTCGGTTTTTAATACCTTAAAATTGATTTATTTCGAATCTAATGTGGGGATGGGTCTAACTACTCTCATCCAATAGAATTTAGACAAGTTTATGGTTCTATTTTAACCTTATCATTTAGATTTAACTTTAAGTTAAATAATTTTACTTTTACCGTGTCTTCTTGTTTTCTTACACTATAAGGTTAATAAACTTACTATAACAAGACAAACGAACCCCACATGGTTCATTATTAATATATATATCCTTATCTAAGTCATTTTTCCGAAACTTTGATTTTTAGGAATAAAATAACAATTAATAATATAATATTTTGTTTAAAAACTATTTTATGTCAATTTTGACACTATTTGGTACTTGATTTTTGTGAAACTCATAACAGAATGATTAGTTCTAAAAAAGTTAACTAAATAAATAATAACATTTCATATTAACTTATAAAATTAGTGAAATTCATAAAAAGTCTTAAATGAAATTTATTTGTGTATTTATAATATCAATTATTTTAATATTTCATTATTTAGGTAATTACTGCATCACCATTGTGTCATAAATAACTTAAATTATTTAATGTCTAAAAATTATAAATAAAATACCATTAGGTAGGAAATATTTTTATATTTCTAATGAATATTTATAGTCTAATTTATCTTATATATAATCCTATATTAAAAATGATTTAGTTATTAAACATTGATTTTAACTATTTTAACCCTTCTTTAAATAAATTAATTATAAATGTCCTAATCTAATCCAAGTGGGCCTAAATGGTCATATTTTATTCCTAAGGTTGTTTTTGGTTGAATTACACTTATCCAATAGAATTATTACATGTGTTAGGGTATTAATAGTATCATTTTTACCCTATTTACTTTTAACCGTGGCAAAAAATTTAAAAAGTTACTATTCACCAAAAATTATTTTCATGTCATTGAACCACATTTTAGTCCTTGATGTTAATCGTGTCTCTCAGATTTTCGAAATTCAATTCACAGGAGTGGTAAATTTTCATTTAAATGAAAAAGTCCGTTTTTTAACTACCACTAAGTGGTTTCACTATTCATCGAAAATTGCATTTTTTTAGAAGAATACCAAAAATTCAGCCTAAGCATTATTTGATATTCCAAATTCAAAATTGATGTCTATTTTAAAAAATTCAAAACATAGAAGTGGCATTAATTATTTTTAAAATTAATTCCCGTTATCAAAACAAATAGCGTGTTTTTTTAAGAAACAATAACTATCAGAAGATTAATACTTGTTTATATCCAATTTCAAAGTGAAATTAATTCCAATGACCAACAGTGGATTAAATTGTAAAAATATATTCTAATTACACTTTAAACCCAATTAAAAAGATAATATAACCATATAAATTATTGCGATAAAAAAAGGTGTTTTTAATTAAAATATAGCGTGTTTTTACTATTAATTAAAATATGAAAGATATCAGAATAATATGAAAAAATTATCCAAAGTAAATTTTTATATCCTGATTCCAAATAAGAATTTTATTTTGTCAAATTGAACATATAGACATTTCAAAAACAAGATTTAAAGTGGTTGCGCCATCAAAAGACGGCAAAACTACATTTTTTGAAAAATACTTATTTTACTCGAAAAATTGATTTTGTTCTCATACCATGTTCTAGAAAATGCGTAAGATGAATAATAATTTTATAAAATTCAAAATGTAGTTGATACTATTTATAACGGGTAGTTCATATAACATATCGTTGTTTAGCAAAACTCAGTATTGTGTACAACACACGCTATCGTGGAAGGTCGTGATTACGTGTAATGCAAGCCAAGTCAGGGATGCGTGTTGTGCAATCTCTTTTTGGTGTAGCGTACAACAGAAGACATTAATGAAATTAAAAATAATATTTTTCATAAAATCTCTGGGTGTTACATTCTACCCCCTTAAAATGAATTTCGCCCTCGAAATTCACCGGGGTTATAAATTGTTTACTACTCGAAAGTTTCTTTAATAGAAACCCACATCGTAAAAAGGAATACCAAAACTTTTCTTTAAAAACTAAAGTATGAAACGTAACGGTTACCCAAATTAACTCATCACTGGGTTTCCACGTAGGAGAACATAGGTGAAAATATGGATATGAAAGAAAAATCTAACCATCAAGTTCTGATGGAGAGTGATAGAGGACATGGCTATGAAAAAACCAACAATCACAAAGCCACAAATTTGTGATGATCTAGGGTACCATCTGATTCATCAGATATAAGGGCACTAGGACAACATTTTTGGATTTCAAGATCATTTCCCTAAAGTTGAAGAATTTGAATTAGAATAAATTCTTATATCATTTTGGTATAATCTCACCGTTGTTCGTGCTTCGAACAATTTCCACTTCATCTCTTAAAGAAATGAAGTTGAATTTGTTATTCGTGAAGTGTTAACAGATCATGTGATAGAATGATGGGTCATTCCATCTATTTCGAACAAAAGGTTAGAAAAAGTTATCAAATATACATAAGTCCATCTATGGTGAGGTAAATCATATATGATTCCCAAAATGATCTTATACTTCATATATCATACCGCTTAATAAAATAAAACTAGTTTCTACTAACCAGGGACTTCCTGTAGGGCAGTGGTATGTGATAAAGGCCAGTTTCACTTTGGTTGTGGGTTTGATTCCCACATCCTTGTCCGACGCGATGGGATGTCGCCCATCCTACAGGTTGTCCTTTTTCTAAAACTACATTACTATAACATCCCATCAATAATATAAAAAAAACGTCTATCCTTAAACAATACTAACTTATGTCCAACACAATCCATTCTAATCTTTAGGCTTATCCATAATACTGCAGTCCACTCTCATATTATAGTGAAAACGATTACCAGAGATTTCATATAACAAGCATGTTAATACCATCGTTGATCCCCATATATTAGATATGGCTTGTTGGTCACATTCCAAACATTCGAAGGCCTTAATCATGTATTCTCTTGAAAAATGAATACCCATTGAATTTTAGTGAAAACATGAGTGCTGTCAAAAGTTAACTCTTTCCACGTACCAAAACCCCAAAATTCTATATACTCAAACCATGATATAACTATTTCCTTATATCAGTCATGAACTCATGAATACTGTCAAACATTTAATTTTATCCTTATCCCTTCATTATGTGCATATCATCTACTTTCCAAAAATATCTGAATAACCTTACATGGTTACCAGTACCATTCAACATATACTTTCAAATACTTTAGGAAAACAATAGTCTAACAATCCTTAGATGATTCTTTATTCTATAGTACCATACATTATTCTTTATAAACATACAATCATTCCAATAACTTCTTAAACCACTGACTGAGCTTCATCATTTATTTCATCTCATATTTCATTTGTAGTCTCTTCATCATCATCCACATAAATACTACTCATATGACCATGCTGATTCTCTTCATGAGATTTTCCCTTAGGGCATTGGTTTTCATAATTCTCATACATTCCACATTTAAAACATCTAATCATTGTTGATGTCATAGAAATACCATTATCCTTGTCCATGGTGTTAACTAAACCTTTTCCTTTTCACTTACTAGCTTTGTGTCCTTCTTTTACACACCCAAAGCATCTTCCAGTTCCTTTGAAACAATCTCCGCAATGCCTCTTCCCACATGATTTACATGATCGAAATTGAACTTTCTTTCCTCTATGATCATCATGAAACTCTATCTTTTTTTATTATCTGTGTCGGGAAACTTACCAAAGTTGATATTATTGATCATATTATGAGATTTCTGATTAGGCATAATAATTATGTTAGGACTTCCAAATCCCGTTTCATTTGGTTGCTCATGAAGAATATCATTCCATAGTCCGTCATATCCTCCATTATCGTGAATCTTCCTATTTCCAGCCATTTTCTAAAACCCAAAAAGAATAGTGTGAGAGGCAAAAATCATACTAGGGAAAACAACATAATAAAGGGGGAGTACCGTCAATATCTAAAATCTTAGGTTAAATTCTAAGATCGTTACCGTAGTTATAGGACTATAACCTATACGTATACTTATCCTTAGGGACATCCCTATACATACCTTAGAAATATCTCTAGGGATCTCACTACAGTTTTTTCATCCTAGTTTCCAAAGGTTAACTAAACCTTTCCTCTGATACCAACTGTAGAGACCCAATGCTTGACATACATGGAAATTACAATACTTTTGCGGAGTACTTAATAAATCACAAAAACAGACACACAAGGACTGTAATAGTTTAGTGTCTTTGGAAACTCGGAATATAAACTTCTAATCATGTTGAAATATCTTCAACAACTCCCATAACGATCTTCCCCTTTTTGTTTCCTTACCTAAAACCTCTCTTTATTTCCTGGGGAAAATAAAACATAAAAAGGGTGAGCTCAAATTCTCAGTAAGGGAAAACATAGATAACATAAAACAATCCATAAACATTTGGAAGAAAAAACTTGAACATAAAATTTAAACATCAAAATCACGAGCAAAGACATAAATCGTGGAAGTACGTAAGGAATATATCATAATGGAACATCAACCATGATAAAATATAATGGGAATAAAACATGTAATTGTGGAAACCATTCATCACATGTTATGATTTCCATAGTAGGCAAGGCATTGCTGCCTAGATCATCTTAGTGGACAAAGTCCCTTTCTGAATCGAGTTCACTCCTTGTTTCTGTCCTGTAACACTGAAATAGATTAACTTACCACTCCAGCCATTTCTCTCTCATGAGATATAAATCTTTACCCAATGAATTGTAGGGAGATATAGGTCTCACCAATCTCATAATGAAATCATTCTTACTTTTTCCGCAACATAAACATAAATCATTCATCATAACCCAAAGAATAAAAATGGGTTTCATAAACATCATCCCATCATAACATAATCCATATAAAAAAATGGATATAACTTCATCATAAGAAAAGTAATACCATGTAAATCATAGAGAAATTATACTTGAAACATACACATATTAAATAATGTCATCTTAGATGGAAAATGGTTTTGATAAAACACTTGAAATGAATTCTTGACGAAAATACCCTTTCTTCTTCAAAATCATTTTCTTTTCACAAAATGCCTTGAAATTTTAAAAGAAAAGTTTTTTGTTAAAAAGATTCATGAAATATTGTAGAGAAAGCTTCATGGAAATAAGGCTTTATAAAATCGTAAAAAACCATTTATGCCGTATAAGTTAAAAAAACATTCTTCTCGTACTTTTGCCGGAAAAGTCAAAAAGTGCATCGTAACGTAAACAAAAGAAGGTTTCCTTACATACAATGTAGTAGAAGAAAAAATGGGTAAAAAGGAAATTAGACATACATAAAAACACTTTTAGAAAACTTGGACTTGGATGATAACAATAACCCCATCAAATACTTACGAATAAACAATCTCGGATAAAAACGAGTTTGGAAAAGTTATCCCTTACCTTAGGTCCGATATGCTTCGTACGTATCTAAAAATACTGTATAATGATTTAAATAATGTCATTGACTTATTACAGAATCATATTCATTGTTATTATATCATATATAGTTCACTTATAACTTTATATTACCCGTTCTTTTTTAAATTCGATGTAAAAGCAGCATTTTGGGAAAAATCGTTTCATTTATCGTACGTGTTTCGACTTGTTGTTCTTAATATTATTACTTATATCCTAATTTACTTAATTCCATAATTTAAAACATGATTTATATGTAATATATATTCAGCATATACATATGTATATATGATAGATCGATAAATGGAATGAAATACATCGTTCTTGGAGACGGTAGGTCGTACGTACGCATGAATGCTGTTTTCGTTTCCTTATTGAATTGAATGGAATTAAGTAGATGAAATACACATATATATACATAAATAAAGTATCATTATTATGTCATATATTTCATGATTAATAATTATATATACTTTATAATCATTCATTAATGGTTAACATGGATAATGAATCTCATCACGTCATGGAGACGGTAGTCCGTACGTACGCACGAGCGATGATATCATTCCCATGATTGTGGAATTGTATTAAAGTGTATGTATACTATTTCAGAATCAATATCAATTTACAATAATCATATATAGTTATTTATTTACACCATTATACCCATCCAAGTAAGGTGGTGGTGGAAAATAGATTACACCACGACGTGGAGACGGTATTCCGTACATACGCACGCACGGTGATTTTGTTTTCCGTAGGATGGATAGATGGTGAAATAGGGTTGTTTCATACTTATAATAACATATAAGTATATGATTGATACTGATGTTATTACTTCATAATCAAACAAATAAAGAAGAAGAAGCAGAATAAGAAATAAAGTTGAAAGAATCGGTAACGGACATTACCTATTCTTTGAAGCGCCTCTTCTTAACCACTTCTTAGGGCACTAAAGACGGTCTTTGAAGAAGACCAGGAACTCTAGGATGTTTCTAGGGAAGTGGAGAAGAGAAATTGGAAGGGTTTGGCCGATCATGAAGGCTCAAAATGGGGTGAAGAGAAGAGGGAAGGGGTGCCCATTTATAAGGGAGGAGAGGGGCACATTTGGAATAACGAAAAATATTATTTTATTATAAAGTCATATTCGGTTTTTAATAGCTATAAATTGATTTATTTCTAAGATAAGGTGAGGATGAATCTAAATACTCTAATACTATATAATTTAGACAAGTTTAGGTTTCTATTTTAACCTTATCATTTAGATTTAACTTTAAGTTAAATAATTTTGCTTTTACCGTGTCTTCTTGTTTTCTTACACTATAAGGTTAATAAACTTACTATAACAAGACAAACAAAACCCAAGTGGTTCATTATTAATATATATATCCTTATCTAAGTCATTTTTATGAAACATAGATTTTTAGGGATAAAAAAACAATTAATAATATAGTATTTGTTTTAAAAACTATTTTATGTCAATTTTGACACTATTTGGTACATGATTTTTGTGAAAATCATAATAGAATGATTAGTTTTAAAACAGTAAACTAAATCAACAATAACATTTCATATTAACCTATAAAATTATTGTAATTCATAAAAAGGCTCAAATTACATTTATTTGGGTATTTATAATATCAATTATTTTAATATTTCATTATTTAGGTAATTACTGCATCACCATTGTGTCATAAATAAGTTATATTATTTAATGTCTAAAAATTATAAATAAAATACCATTAGGTAGGAAATATTTTTATATTTCTAATGAATATTTATAGTCGAATTTATCTTATGTATAACCCTATATTAAATATGATTTAGTTATTAAACGTTGATTTTAACTATTTTAACCCTTCTTTAAATAAATTAATAATAAATGTCCTAATCTAATCCAAGTGGGCCTAAATGGTCATATTTTATTCCTAAGGTTGTTTCGGGTCGCATTACACTTATCCAATAGAATTAGGACATGTCTTAGGGTAATAATAATTTCATTTTTACCCTTAATTACCATATTTACTTTTAAGCGTGGTAAAAAAAAGTAAAAAGTTACTATTCACCAAAAATTATTTTCATCTCATTGAACCACATTTTAGTCATTCATATTAACCTTGTCTCTGGGATTTTCTAAATTCAATTCACAGGAGTGGTAAAATTTCATTTAAATGAAAAAGTCAGTTTTTTTTAACTACCACTAAGTGGTTTCACTATTTATCGAAAATTGCAGTTTTTCAGAAAAATACCAAAAATTCAGCCTAATCATTATTTGATATTCCGAATTCAAAATTGATGTCTATTTTTACAAATTCAAAACATAGAAGTGTCATTAATTAATTTTAAAATTAATTTCCGTTATCAAAACAAACAACGTATTTTTTAAGACACAATAACTATTAGAAGATTGATACTTGTTTATATCCAATTTCAAAGTGAAATTAATTCCAATGACCAACATTGGATTAAATGGTAAAAATATATTCTAATTACACTTTAAACCCAATCAATAAGATAATCTAACCATATAAATTATTGCGATGAAAAAAGTTGTTTTTAATTAAAATATAGCGTGTTTTTACTATTCATTAAAATATGAAAGTTATCAGAATAATATGAAAAATTTATCGAAAGTAAATTTTTATATCCTGATTCCAAAGTGGAATTTTATTTTGTCAAATTGAACTTATAGACATGTCAAAAACAATATTTAAATTGGGTGCTCCATCAAAAGGCGGCCAAACTACATTTTTTTAAAAATACTTATTTTACTCAAAAAATTGATTTTGTTCTCATACCATGTTCTAGAAAATGTGTAAGATGAATAATAATGTTATAAAATTCGAAATTTAGTTGATACTATTCATAACGGGTAGTTCATATAACATATCGTTATTTAGCGAAACTCAGTATTGCGTACAACACACGCTATCATGGAAGGTCGTGATTAAGTGTAATGCAAGCCAAGTCAGGGATGCGTGTTGTGAAAACTCCTTTTGGTGTAGCGTAAAACACAAGATATTAATGAAATTAAAAATAATATTTTTCATAAAATCTCGGGGTGTTACATAGGCCATGGAATGAAGTAGTATCAGGTACACTATTTGTTTGTTTAGATTATGCCAATGTGTTGTTTCATTCAGGGTCTACACATTCATTCATTTCTGAGAAGTTTTCTAGTAAATTGGGATTTCCATATCAAGATATGAATCCAAAACTTATGGTAAAAACACTAGGGGGAAATGTTGGGACAAAAAGAAATTATAAGAACCCTCCTGTCCTTGTGTGTAAGAAGAATCTACTTGAAAACTTTATTGTTTTTCCTCTAGTAGAGTTTGTTGTTATTTTGGGTATAGATTGGATTTATTTTTATCATTATAAAATGGAATGTAGATCTAAAGAGATTTATTTTCAGAAAGTTTTTCAGTTTTTTACAAGAATAAACCATTGATTTTGATAACATATCAGGAAGCTGAGAAACTATTAAAATATGGAAATTAATGTTACCATGATCATATTGTTGAAAATAAAGGAAGTGTTGAGATTAATGATGTTCCAGTGGTAAATGAGTACCTTTATGTTTTTCATGATGAGTTTCCCGGTATTATACCTGATCGGGAAGTTGAATTTACTGTTTACTTAGTTCCTGATACAAATCCAATTTCAAAACCCCCTTATCGAATGGCTCAAATTGAACTTTTATAGTTAAAGAAGCAATTATAGGAGTTATTAGATAAAGGTTTAATTCGACCTTGCACATCACCATGAGGTGCTCCTATCATATTTATTAAAAATAAATATGGTTCAATGAGACTTTTCATTGATAATAGATCATTAAATAACATCAATGTTAAGAACAACTATCCTTTGCCGCATATGGATGATTTGTTTGATCAGCTCCAGGGAGCCTAGTATTTTTCAAAAATTGATTTGAGGTCAGGGTACCATTAGTTGAATGTAAAGGAAGCATACATTCTGAAGACCACATTTAGTACTAGATATAGCCATTATGAATTTGTAATTATGTGTTTTGGTTTAACCAATGCACCTACTTTATTCATGGATCTTATGAATAGAATTTTCTGTGAGTTCTTAGATAATTTTGTTGTTGTATTCATTGATGATATTTTGATTTATTCCAAAAGTAAAGAGTAACATGAAAGTCATTTAAGGGTTGTGTTTAAAACCTTAAAAGAAAAGAAACTCTTGGGTAAATTCAGTAAGTGTGAGTTTTGGTTACAGAAAATTTCGTTCCTTGGTCACATTGTTTCAAAAAATGGCATAACTGTTGATACTGCTAAAACAAAGGTTGTTGAAGAATGGCCAAGACCCCAAAATATAACCGAGATCGGTAGTTTTCTTGGTTTAGAAGGTTATTACCAGAGGTTTGTTGAGAATTTTGCACGGTTATCTATCCCACTAACTAAGTTAACTCGAAAAGGTGTTATGCTAATTTGGAAAAAATAATGTCATGATTGTTTTCAGAAATTAAAAAGAAGATTGGTGAATGCTCCAATTTTGGAACTTCCTTCTAGAAATGGTGAGTTTTCTATTTACATTGATGCTTCGTTGAAAGGACTTGGATGTATCCTTATGCAGAATGATCAGGTAACTGCTTACGATTCATGTTAGTTGATAACACATGAGTTAAATTAACCTACACATGATTTGGAATTAGTTGCTGTTGTTTTTTCTTTAAAAATTTGGAGGCATCATTTATATGGAGTAATATGTGAAATATATACTGACTGAAAAAGTTTCATGTATATATTCACTCAAAAATAATTGAACATGAGATAGTGGAGATGTTTGGAATTAATCAAGAATTATTATTGCACGATTCATTACCATCCAGGAAAGGAAAATAAAGTGGTTGATGCTTTGAGTCAAAAAATTAATGCTTCATTAACCATGATATGTTTGGAAGGAGATCCTTTGAGTTTTTATTTGATGAACTTTGGCATAAAAGTTTTTGGTGCAGGAAATTCTTCTGTTTTGTTTTAGGTGTCAGTGAAATCATCTCTATCAGAGAGAATAAAAAACCGCAGAAAGAAGATAGAGAGTTGCCAGAAAAGGAAGAGTTGGTTAAGAAGGGTAAGTTTCCTGAATTTAACATTGATAATGATTGTGTTTTGAGGTTTATGAAAATTTTATGTGTGCCTTGTGATTCATAGTTGAAGAATGAGTTGTTATGTGAAGCTCATAGTTCCCTGTTTTCAGTTCATCCTGGCAGTACTAAGATGTAAAGAGATTTTCAGAAGTTTTACTGGTGGGATGGAATGAAAAGAGATATTGCTGATTTTACTATGAATTGTTTGACTTGTCAATAGGTTAAAGAAGAGAGAAAGATACTGAAAGCGATGCTTCGATCTTTACTAGTGCCAGAGTAGAAATGGAAAAATATATCCATGGACTTCGTTGTGGGATTACCAAAGACATCTCGAGGTAATAATGAAATATGAGTTATTGTTGATCGATTGTCTAAATCTACTCATTTCCTTTCTATTTGAGATACTTTGTCTCTAGATCAACTTTATTTGTTGTATGTTAAAGAGATAGTTAGGTTTCATGGAGTTCCCCTATCCATTGTATCTGATCGTGATCTCAAGTATACTTCTAACTTTTGGAAAGGCCTTCAGATGGCGTTGGGTACTGAATTAAATTTTAGTACAAATTTTAATCTACAATCAAATGGGTAGTTAGAACGAACAATTTAGACCCTAGAGGATATGCTACGTGCTTGTTCACTAGATTACCATGGATGTTGGGATCAACATCTTTCTTTGGTTGAGTTTTCTTATAATAATAGTTTTCATTCCAGTATAAAAGTGGCACCATTTGAGGCATTATATGGGAAAATTTGTTGAACTCCAGCATTTTGGGATGGAGTAGGTGAAAGGAAGCTGATGGGACTAGAATTGGTAGAACAGATGTCAAAAAAGGTTTAGTTGATTCAGAAGAAAATGAGAACAACTCAGAGTAGGAAAGAAAATTTATACACATAACCAAAAGAAGGATATATCTTTTGAGGTAGGTGATCATGTATTTCTCAAAGTTTCTCCATGGAAAAGTATGATGTGTTTTGGTAAGAAATGAAAGTTGAGTCTGAGGTTCATTGGACCTTATGAAATCCTAGATAAAGTTGGATCAGTTGCGTAAAGAGTGGCTTTACATCTAATTTTATCTCAAGTACACATTTTTTTTCATGTTTCAATGTTGGGAAAGTATATTCCAGATCAATCTAATGTTTTGAGACCAGAGGTAGTTCAGTTGGAAGAGAATCTCCCTTTTGAGGAACAACCAGTCTAGATTCTTGAACGTAGAGAGCAAGTGTTGCGGAATAAGGTAATTCACAAGGTAAAGGTTTTGTGGAAAAACCATATGGTTGAAGAGGCAACATGGGAATCTGAAAATTCTATTAGGGATAAATACCCCCATTTATTTGATAAGTGAAAAAATTTGTGAGGAGACAATTCCCAAAAGGGGGAAGGATGTAACTTCCCAAGTAAATAAAGAATAATAAATTTTAATATTTATTAAAATTTTCGAATTAAATATTAATTTGAATTTAAAGGGGACGCTATTTTCGATGTCTTACCTGAAACGCAACAACGAGTTTCTTTGAAATCTTACGTTGCACACTAATAATATAATATTATTATTTTAAATAGTAGTTAAATCCAAGCTGTTGTATTAGTGGGAATGAATATAACTAACAAAAATATGATTATACATGTTTTTTAAATGTTTTTACATTTATCCCATAAAATTTAGGGGCTTAAAATATGAATGAATCTAATTTTAAGCATAAATACTCTAATATTCACTAAAAGGTCGATTTACCGCATTTTGATGGTGACCACTATTTAAATCTATTTTGGATAACTTTTATATGTTCTATTTGACAAAATTAAACCCTTATTTAGATTTGGGATATCAAAATTTACTTTGGGAAAATTTTTGGTATTTTTCTGATAAAGTTCATTTTTATGAATAGTGAAAAATACTGTATTTTAATTCAAAAGTGCCTTTTAATATAATTTATTAATATGGTTATATTTCCTTTTTAATTGGTTTTAAAGTATAATTAGAATATATTTTTACCATTTAATCCAATTTTGTTCATTGGAATTAATTTCACATTGAAATTGTACATAAATAAGTGTCGATCTTTTGATAGTTATTGTTTCTTAAAAACACGCTATTTGTTTTGATTACAGGAATTAATTTTAAATTATTTAATGAAAATTATATGTTATAAATTTGGTAAAATATAAATCATTTTTTAATTCTGAATATCAAATATATCTTAGGCTGATGTTTTGTTGTTTTCTGAAAAACTTCAATTTTTGATGAATAATGAAACCACTAAGTAGTAGTTAAAAACTAACATTTTCATTTAAATGAAATTTTACCATTTCTGTGGATTGAATTTCGAAAATCCGACATACATGGTTTTTATTAGTAAGTAAAATGTTGTTCAATATGATGAAAATAGTTTTTGGTGAATAGTAACTTTTGACTTTTATTTACCGCGGTTAAAGGTAAATAGGGTAATTCAAGGTAAATTTTTTTTATAATATACAAAATTATCTTAACACTAGTAATAACATTATTTTTTGAGTCATTTATGACCATGGACATATTTGGGTCGATTTTTGGACCCCACGGAGCCACTTCGGAGTGATAATGACATTTTAGATTAATTAACTTAAGGTAATGATAAAAATGACCCAAACAAATATCTTTTAGTAAATCAATTTTTACATGGGTTTATAAAAGAAATATTTTCGACTAAAAATATTAATTGGAAAGATGTAAATATTTCCTACATCATGGTATTTTTTTATAATTTTTAGACATCAAATAAATTAAATTTTTTATGACACAATAATGATACAGTATTTACCTCATTAATAAAAGATTTAAATAAATAAGATTATAAATATTAAAAAAATATCCCAAACCTATCCAATTATTATTGGATGATTTTATTTCGACCATGAGTCATCTTATATTTGACTTTAATTTGTTTTTTACCTTTAGAAACCGAATATCATTATATAATAAATTAATATTTTCACACTTTCCTAAAGAGCCCCTCCTCCCCCTCATAAAAATCCCTCACTTCTTACTCATTCCTCACACCACTCAAGCCCCTTGTCTCATCCAAACCCTGACCGAATAATCTCTCAAGATCTCTCTCCTCCCCTCAAAAGCATTTCCTTAGGTATAATTCACTTCAAGAATTCCTTTTGGTTCAAACCAAAGGGAGTTACCCAAATTAAAGGTAACGATTCCTCTTAACTTCTTTTCTTTTATTTTACTTCTCCAACCCCTAAACTATTTTAATTACTTTCTTTTATAACAACAAAAATATCCTAAATATACTAGGATGTTGTTACGGGAAGTATTTGAACTACACTTACACACACCTCCATATAATGGGTGAAGAACATACTGTTTCGGTGGATGACAAACTAACGCCTCACGAAATGATAATTGTTCAATTATCTCCTACCACCTCTCATAGTGGCCATTAAGATGGAACTATATTTATATATGATATCTATTATTTTTATTTTTTTATTCTTCTGTATTTTACTTTTATATCATACCTTTATGGTTTCCATTATGGGTAAACGTGATAATTTCATTTGCGGAAGTGCGGACTACCGCCCCCTCAAAGTGATGTGACTCGTTAATGACATATATGAGACTTATAAAGGATAGTGTTAATGATATTATATGTGATATTATACTAGAATTATAATATACCTATGTATCATTATTTTTTAATTTCATTAAAGTACTAAATAGAAATGATAGTACTGTTCATACGTACGTACAACTTACCATCTTCATGAATGATGCATTTCATTTCTTACCTCAAAATTTTATGTAATATTATAAATACATGTATATACTAGATATATATTATTTATATGATATATAAATCATGAATATCATTATGGAGATAATGGAATATTGACCACATGGACAACTTGTAATTATATGGTGTTTATTTGTGACTCAAGTATCAAATATCGACAAAACAACCATTATTAACTTAAATGATTACATAATGTTTATAACATGGTAATAAGTGATATAAAAGGAATAATAAACTTTAAAAAGTTTCTTAAGAAAGTAGAAATTAACTTTTGTTTATTATTCAGGAGATTAAAGAATGAACGAATAAAGTTGGACACGAGGTAAGGGACTTCGTCACAATCTCCTTTCATTGAGGCATATTTCGATAATATATACCTTCTTATTTTACACGATGTATAATAAAACCCTTTGACTATTACTTTCATTCAAAAGAAATATTTTTTCTATGAAGAATTTTACTAAATGAAAAAATGAATGCTTTTAACATTTGCGACGACAATGACCTCTCTACCGTCATAATTGTTATTTGGATTCCTCTATAAGACTTAATGTTTTTTAAAATGAAACGGAAATCCCTTATTCTGTTTTTGGGTGTTTTGGTATTGAAAAAGTTTTTTGAAATGGATTTATTATGTCAATATCTTGAAATTATTTCTTGTGATTGCTAATTAAAATCTATTTGTGAAATGTTTATATTTGCAATATTTTATGTGTTATGATTTTATAATGGTACTTGGACATTTGATGGGTGGTTACGTGATAAACCAAATGAAGAGTGGTGACATGATAAACTAGGATGGGTGGTTACGTTATAAACTCTAATGCATTGGGTATGGAAGTTGGCCGTATGGCTATTCCATTTAGTGATATGTGTGGAAGTCGACCGTATGGTTATTCCACTTAAGAATGTTTATGTCCCAAGATACCTTTATATGTTATGTGTTCATTGTATGAGTTTTATGGTAATCTTTTGGTTAAAAAAGGGTAATAAATGATCCATTATCTAGTGAAGAGTATTTACTACTTCATAAAGGTGGAATGTATTACTTATGATAAATTATTCATGGTTTATTTGTTGTTTTGAAAAACTAACAATTTTCCTTATTTGTGTATCCCTTACTGAGATTTTTATGCTCATCCCATGTTTTTGAAATGTTTTTCATAGGACATAAAGTGGAATAGGGTCAAGTATGGGATCAATGAAATGTCATTCTGTCTAAAACATAGAACTATACATGACTATTTTTTTTCAAGAGTTTTTATTTTACTAAAAAAACGGATACTGAGTAGAATTTTCTACATGTAATATTCATGTTGTTATGTAACTCTCTAAAACTCTAAACCTGAAAAGATCCTTAATGTAAATTATTCATTTAATTCAATATTATGTAAATTTTTAAGGCTATGTCTTTATATAATTTTCTTATTGAAGTGAGTTGACTCTTAGATTTTGGGTGTCAGTATGAGGAGAATCTTTACCCGAGCTGTTTTTAATTTCCAAGATGATTGATATTATCAAGGAATTGGGTTTTTAAGAGGAGAATTATCAGATCAGGGTACATATATCCTGAATTAGAAAAGGTATATATCTAAGGATGAAAAAGATATTGTTATGAGAAGGAATTTTCTACTAGATCACTAATATTGGATTAACTCATCCCTATATATATTGAGAGACAAGGAATTAATCCACACATAATTCGGATAAAGGGAATCGTATTTATATCAAGATCATGAATATGGGAAAAAATTCCCAACACAGTATGAATGAACAAGTATATAATGAAATTTCATACATATATCTTTCTCACACATAGAAGAGTGGATTCCATTACTCTACCATGAATCATTTTGAGGGACCCATATTTCAGTGGGAGAGATGTAATGTCTATATTCTCATGGAAAATTTCAGGCTACATATGGTAGTATGATATAATAAGATTAAGGTCATTCATGATAGACCTTTTATTAGGTGGTTTCAAGTCATGGGAGGACTAGGTACCCTCATAAGAGTCGTGTGGAATATAGATATACTATAATTATTCTTATTTCAATATAACTAGTAAGTATAAATTTATTTTTTCAAGGGAAAAATAATGTTCCCTACAAGTTTTTTATCTTTTATTTTTGTTGTAATGTTTTCTTGATCCACTTAGGGAACGCCTTAGTAGGCATAGAACCAACCTTTACTCAATTAACCATTACGATATTTGAACCTAACATGGTTTATTACTTTTCTTTTATTTTTTGTTTTAAACACTAAATATTTTTCCTAAGCTCTCAAAGAGTAAAGTTTAGTGATTAGATATTTTAATTTTTCATAGGTTTCCCTCTAAAAGTTTTCATCTTGGGGGGTTTTCATCTCTTTCTATTAGCTATTTAAGATCATGAAATTTAGACTAGTATTATCGATTTTTAATGTTGACCAACATTGAACCAATCAATGTGATATTTTACGATTATATAGAATGGAAATTGTGTTTTTTAGTTTCTGATCATATAGATTGGCCCCTATATTGTTTTAGATTAATTTTATATATCTTGGACCCTATATTTTTGTAGTTTAAGGTCATATCTCTTGGACCATATGTTGTTTTTGTTTATGGTTATATTACATGGACCCTATGCTTCCATAGATTAAGTTCATAAATATTGGACCCTATGTTGATGCAGTTTATATTCATATAGATTGGACCCTATGTTGTTTTAGTTTACGTTAATATATCTTGGACACTATGATGAGAAAAATACTACATCTTGAATGATGGACTCATGGTAAGGGTAAATATTTTCTCAAATAGATTGAATCAGGGATTATGAGATGGAGAAACCATTTTGGGGTTCCTCTCAAATCACTATGAGGTGATGAGATCCTCTATAATATTGCAAGTTCACATAGGGATCAAATTATTTTTTTTCAAGAAAAATATTCCTATGGTTGATAGGTCAAAGGCATATATAAATATCTTACTTTGGAATAGTTAATCAGAGGGGTCTCTTAGAATAAAAAACACTCATCACCTTGGGAAACCAATGATTTTCTAGGATTCAGGAACTTAAGAAATGGATTAGGTCATAGATTATAAGTATTCAATACTTTTTATAACACACTGCATCCATACCTAGGTCATAGAGGATGAGTATTTAAGCAGGGTTCTAAAACATTACATCCTTTATTAGGTCATGGAGGATGAGTATTAAAGAGGGGTTCTGATACCCTAAATCCTTTCCTAGGACCTATAGGATGAGTATTCAAGAAGGGTTGTGACACCCAGTATCCTTTCCTTGGTCATTGAGTATGTGTATTCAATAAGGGTTCTCACACCATGAATCCTTTCCTAAGTCCCGGAGGATGATTATTTAAGAAGGGGTTTGAAACCCTCTATCCTTAAATCAAGAATATTTATAGTATTTGATGATGTAATTTCAAGGATATAAAATAAACATTGATATTTGAATTATAGGATATATAAATAACACATCAATGAGTTTGTACTGAGGATGGCGAGATAGGGAAAACATATCATTGATGCTCATAAATCACTAGGATGTGATGAGATCTTTTGCAATGTTTTCAGGTCTCATAGGGACCAGAGTCCTGTTTTTTAAGGAAAATAAACCTTTAGTTGATTGGTCAAGATCCCTTATATTGATCCAACTCATTCATAATTAAAAATAGGGTTACCTGAAGTCTAGAAAGACTCATTTTCAATGTCTATGGAATATTTTAATATATACAAACACTTGATTAATGAAGTAGGATATGAGGAAAAGTCTATCCAAGGAGGGTTATTTTACTTTAGAGAAGTTTATGGATTAACTAAGAAAAGGGGGACTTAGTTTAAGGTCAAGAAGCTTGTACCATGAATTATATAGTTTAGGATCACCTGATAAGGACCATAAAAAGGCTCAAGAATGAGGTACCATATCCTTAATTTAAGTACATGTACAATACATAATGATGTAATGTCAAGGATATTGAATCCACTAGGATAATTGGTTCATGGGAGATGTAAATTGTAACCTAAGAATATCCAATTCAATGAGAAGTAGAGACTAGTGGGATAATGTTGACAATTAGTAATGGCAGAAACTAGAGTTTCACATAGCCAGGAAATAACTCATGGGGTTAAGGGGGGCATTTCATCTTCTACCAAAACATACCCTATTTCATAATTTCTGAGAAAATAGAGTTATTCAAACAAAAAATCCTAGTAGGTTCCCTTCAGATATGTCTTTACCTATTACCAATATTCTATAGAAGGGAAAAACTAATAGTGTGTGCACTTAAGGTTCATGGATTTCTAGAAAATTATTCTCAAGGAATTAGTTGTTATTAACCCATATATTAGAGACATGAAGTTTATTTTTGGAGAATTAAATGTTTAATAAGGGTTCAAGAACCCTAAAAGTTGTGACATAATATATTGAACACATTATCAAGGTGGGGGAATATGATAAATCATTGATATATTTTTTTACATACCATAAGGATCTAATGATCATGGTTCGACTTTTTCTAGGGCCACAAGTTATACCCTTTATGTTTTGTAATTTTTTTATTTACATTATAACTTTTTCCTAAGCTCTTGAAAATGGGGTGATTAGTGAGCCATGAATTGAATTCTTCTCAGACCTCCCTTTTTTGGTTTTTGGTTTAAAAAGTTTTATGTCTATTTCCTTATAAATTTATGGTCTTATGATTTGGAAAATATTTGGATAAAGTTTATGTTTGTACAAAATTGTCCAAAGTTCACACAGTTTAATTTCATGATGTGTGGATCAATTATTTGATGATTTGTAATTAAATGAAATAATTAATTTACCCAGGGTCAAGCATAATCAAACACCATATTGAATAGCGGATGAAGGTACTGTAAATTAGGGATCAAGGTTCTTGGATCATGAGTAATGTTATAGGACAAATACACATGGGATGACCATAAATAACTATGAGGAGGAGGACTCTATTTCCATATTTTTAGGGATAATAAGGATTATAAGACATTTTTTCAAGGAAAATATTTGTATGTTTTATGGGCCAATGTCTCTTATATAGATCTAAATCATTCATAGTTAATAATAGGGGTCCCTTGAAGTAAAATTATTCACACTAAGGGCCATGAAAAGTTTGTGGAAATCGAAGGTAATCAAGAAAAAAATGTGATTTATAGAATGAGGTGTGCAAGAAAGTTGGTGGAAGCATCATGGACCTCATTTTACCATGGTTAGGCCATTTTGGTACATTTATAGGAGGTAATGGTGGATTATGGTTAATATAGTTTAATGTCATGACACATGGATGGAACTTTCATATATTCAATTATCATGAGACAATGACTCATGTGTTGGGTAGTGTAGGTTATTGTGATAATGACCTTATGATATGTATTTTAATGTCATATAACTATGAAGAGATATAAGTGAACTTTATCTATACATAAGGTTATGGGTAACTAGCCATATACTAGATCCCCTTGTGTAGACCCACTTATACATATGTAGAGTGGGACTTTATGACTAGACCATTCCTAATCAGTTTATGGTATTTCCTGGTGGAACATTTTTGTTATCATATATATTCTAGATTATCCTAGTTATGAAAAATGGGATGTTTATCCAAAACCTATATGCTCACATGAGTCATTATTGATGTGATAAATAAGTGGTGTTCAGATAATAACTCATATTGTGTGGGCTAGGGGTGCCTGAAAAAGAGGGTTATGAAACATGAGGGATATATTACCATAACATGGATCTAAAAATAACATAACTGTGCTATTTTTAGTGGATTACTTAATATTTAGGTGGGGGAATTTCTCATACAATAAAATTTTCTATTTAAAAAACAAAATCAATCAATTTTTAAATCACCCAATTAACAAACATTTTAGGTATATTTAATTTAATGTTGTGAAATAAACCCTCAAAATCTTGATCAAAACTCAGTTAAAAAAACATGTGGTTATCTTAATTTTCGATATTATATGACTCACATTAAATAATATGTATATCACATGTAAATGTTGGAAATCAGAGTACAATTTTTAAAAAATAGTTTTGAAAGTCGAAGAAGAAAAACCTTAAAGAACAAAGAATAAAATAAAAAATAAAAAGTTTAGTCTCAAGATTAGTCCAAATCCTCTCCACTCTATAGTCAACTACTTAAAATAATATTTATTAAGAAATAAATTGATCCATAACATATATTGAGTATACAGATAAAACAACACATAAGGCATTGTAGGATTATCCAAAAGCCTCTCACCCAGTTTTTATGGGAGTACATATATGAATGAAATAAAGAAAGAGTATCTAAGTAAAATTATATACTCTATAGAAGTATGTTCTTTAGTAGATTCATAGAAAATATTAAGAACAAATAATTTTTAATGAAAAAATATAGATATAGAAAACATTTCAATGCATAAAAATATTTATGTTTGGTTATTTAGTATATTTATCTTCTCTTGTTGATGTCTTCCTTTAGTTATGAAAAATTAAACTCGAAGACTGGAGGTGTTCCCATATATTACAATGAAGTTCACATGAAAATAGAGTGTCGATTTATTGAAAAAAAGCTTTGGTTCATGTTTAACACTCTTATAAAACACTCAATATATTTCTATGACTTTAGTTTTCTTAAAAAATAAGTGTTCCTCCTAAAATGTCCATTAGGAAAGCATCATTACTAATCCTTATACTCATCACAAAATTTAGATGAATTTAATACCTTTGACCAAGAATTTAATTCTATGTAGATTTTGGTTAGAGTATATTATATTAAAATATAATCCTAAATTAGTCATAGTCACTTAAATAGCACCACATAAGATTCTCCATGGTCTCTTAAACACATAGACAAAATTCTGATATGTGTGGTCAATCCATCAAGTGTATGATCACTTAAAGTGAACAAGAAGTTTCTTGAAGTCTATACAATCTCTTTAGTACTTATTGGAAATCAATCCTTATCTTATGGTAACTTATCCTTAATGTTTGTCCTCTTTAAGTCACATAGTAACTTCAAAAATTATGTAAAAACCCACTATTTTAATATGGTCAGTATACATGGAATATGGTTACTCAAATTGGTGTTATGGTATCTTGGTTAACTGTGTATCTAGTCATGTAATTTTCAATAAATCAAACACATTCAATAAAATTGGCATGCATTTAATCCATTTTTGGTGTGGTATCTTTAACCATTTTAAAATTTGGTAGATTTTAAAATGACTTCATGTGGTCAATCAAAATTTTCCTGCATTTGAAAAGTTACCCTTATGATTTATGCGGTGCTTAACTAAATTTATAAAGTTCCAAATTCATTCATATGGTCATTTACAGACATAAGATAATTTATAAAATTACTAGAAAAATATATAACTTCCATAAAGCAAAGAATTGATTATAAATAAAGAAAACAATATTTGTTATTATTAAAAAATAATAATTTATAAACTACGAAAACAATCTCCTCCTTTTGATGTTAAAAAATCATGGAATAAATAAATCAAAACAATTCAAAAAATAACATTTTAATGAAAATATTATGAACTATTATAACATGGAATACAATTATTACTGCATTTACTTCCCATTTTGGGATTATAAAAAAAATGTGCATATAGGGAGAAAAAGTAAATGTATATAGTAAAAAAAATAAAATGAATAACATATATAGAGAAGATATTAATAGAAATAATTTATTTGATGTGAAAAAATAATGATTTTAAAATGGCTCTATCAAAGTCCCCCAATTAGAATCTGAGTAATTAGAATCCTGAATGGTAAAAGGTTGAACATGATTTTTTCCTTTCCAAAAAATTTGACCAAGTGGAGTATGATGAGGAGAATTGGAAGCCCTCAGAATAATAAGGGTGTTAGAAATAGGTATGATCTAATGATGGATTTGATGTAGGTTGAGACCAAATGGTCTTGAAAGAGCTATTGCAGGTGAAATAGTGGATGGAGGGGAAAAACTAAAGTAGAGGTAGTCACTGAAGCTATTATAGGAGAAGGGGATATACTAGGTATAGGAAGATCTATACATTCTAGAAATATAGAATTTGAAACATGCATACAAGTCTCCAGGATCCTAGTAATTTATGACACAACCCTATACCCATGCTTGATAAACTAAAAGAGCCCATCCTTCCCTGAAACAATCTGACCCTGAAGAGATTCCATGATTAATAATTTATCTATAATATATTTGAAGGTAGTGGTTAATGGTGGCATCTTAAGATCTCATGATAAGTATTGAAACTAAGTCTTCATGTATTCTTTGGTGAAGATCCAATGAAGATAATACTTGATATCTCCCTTAATGAAATCATTTTTACTTTACAATCTTCACCATTTCTACTTTAACCATGGAATAAATATTTTCCCCACATGTAGTAACATCTATATACACATGAATCTTTATTTCCTTAATAATGACTAATAGACATTGGATTTCCTCAAGAATAAATATCTTAATAAGATCTTCCTTAAAGGAACCATGGATATGAGGAGAATCAGGGGTAGAAGTAGAAGTAGAATTCATGGAATAATTGTTGATAATAGAGAGATACCTCTTATAGAGCTTAGCTAACATATCTATCAATTATTCCTAAAGAGATCATATATATCTCTAGAAAAATTCCATATATATTCTAAAACTTCCAAGATCATTATTATATGATCTAATTTTAGAAATATCTTAGGATCTATATGAGAAACACACTTTCAATATAAAATGAAACATATTTCCACTTATCATATTCATTATAACTACGTATACTGAGAAAAAATTTATTCAAGACTTCCAATCGATCATTGTTAAGATTTATATTACTAGATGATGTAATAATTGAAGTAGAATTAGTAGTCGACAAATAAGGTAGATCTGGTGTATCTTGAAGAGATAAAGAAAGGATAGGGTAATGATCCAAGATAGTAAATTCCAATTAAGAGGGTCTTAACATAGATATATCGTTATCCAAAGAATAATACTTTGGATTATCGATTTATTAAGATGAAATATCTGAATATTACATAAGAAAAAAATTAGTCTGAGGATAGGAACCATAGATAGGATCAACAAGAAAAATATTACCTAAATCATGTTAAGGAGAGGAAAGTTTTGAAGGTTCTGTAGGGGTTTAGCCAAAATGATTTTTTTGGACATCATCAGTAGAAATATCAAGACTATCATGTTCTTCAAGAACATGGGAAGAGGGTACCTGTATATTAGGATTTATAATTTTAGAAGTAATAGGCATGACATATTTATTCAGAATGGGTGTACTTTTATCATCCTTATCATCCTAATAATCTTTATCATCATCACCACCAGAAGTAGGTGGATCCAATTGAATAAGAGGGTTCCTAGAAGATTCATCCCTTCTAATAAGTATAGAATAAAAAAAATCAATGATACCATATCACAAACATGAGAGGACTATATGAAAATGTAACCTCATACTCATCACTCCCAAAGTAAGTAATATTTGGTATAAAAATTAAAGATCATATAGTCTACTTACCCCTAGGTGTTTCCACCCCTTCTGCATACTTCTCCCCCACAAGATTTGTCACTCTTTTTGTAGACTTTTCCCCATCAAGATTTTTTACTACTTTTATGGTTCCTTCAATCTTTTTAACCTTAGGATACTGAGAAAAAACACCTTTATAAGACTTCGAGTATTCCTTATTTAGATCCACTTCAATTTCTTTATCACTATCTTTTGAAGAGTATTTAGCCTCAAATACCTAATAAAGTTACAAACATGGATCAATTTAATCTTTTGGTTTAATTGGTTTCTTTTTTGGATTAGAGTTTCCATATAATATTTATTCCTTAGTTACCAAAATTTTCCTTTTGTAATTCCACTATACTTCCATCCTTTTACAAGTGGTTTGGTTCAGGAAAACACCACTTGAGGATATATACATTTATTTGTCCAATTAAACTAATCCTTTAAGATATATAATGGCTGAAAAAAATTCAAATATGGAAAAAAATAAAAAAAGAAGAAATATTTATAATCTCATCTACGTGTCTTATGATAAATCTGGTATAGTTATCTACACTATCTTCACCATTAAATATATAAAATAAAAATCATGATGCTTAAAACTATAAAAGTCACATTTTTTAAAAAAAATAACATATAAGATGAACTTGTTCAAAAAAAATCATTCTCCAATAAACTATACTGAATTCAGATTTCTTAGAGTCATATTCCTTAATAAACTCTTCCAAGACTTTCTTAAAATCAAAATGAGTATTTTTTATGAGATAGAATCTTTGAAATTCTTTAAAATCACCATTTTGAGGTACATTGAGACAAAAAGAACATAAATTCAATGAATATATTACCTCCTTTCCATCAATAACCTTCAATATATGGTGCCATATTCCTTTAATTGACCATATAAAATTATTATAAAATTCTTTTACCTAATGTTGGTATAAGGGAATAAACTTTTCCATAAACCACTTCATCCCTCCCTACTTTAGTTAACTATCCATGCAAGATAATGACTCAATCTAAACCACTTTGAATCTACTAACATCTATGGAACTAATTTTCAAAAAAAAGATGTGTCCTTAATGTATTTGTGATCCCACTAGTTCCAAACATAGTCCTTTTTGAGGTTTCCATATCTTTAGTAGCATCTTACTTGAAAAATTTCTTCATCATGAGTACACAAAATTATGATTTAGGAGTAAAAAATCTATGGTTTCAGAAAAGGAATGTTCAAAAGAGATCCATGCTCTTGATTCAGATTCTAATTTTTTGAATTAAAATAATTTAGGGACCAATTTATAGAAATCCATGGAAAATAGATAACATATATCTATAATCCTCAAAAACACATTTGAATGCTTTTTGAAGAAACATTCAAACTTATATTCAATATAACAATAACATAGTACTATATATAAATTATCAAAAATTTAAATTAATAATATCTTAAATAACCCCAAAATAAGATTAAAAAATCGGAATAAATGAAATTAAACATAGTTAATCAATATTAATTAATGTATGATATAATTTAATATCTCACAATTAATGGGATTTATAAACAATTCAGCAAAATGATGTTATGTTCCAATGAATTCAAGAGTTATATTCCTTTTTGAAAATTATATATCAAAAAATGTTATCTCATATAAATGTTCTATGTACTTGAATTAAATATAATATTTTTATAAATTTGAATATAACATGTGTGTATCAAAATGTATTGGTACATTTTTAAATTTATATCCATTATTTATTATTGTTTTTTTTATTTAGATAATTTTTGCACACCAACTGCCTACAGTAATGAATTCAACTTAAATAGTAGATAATTCAATAGAGTTATTCTTTTCTACTACACCGTGATATTATAGTCTTTACCAACATGTGATAGGTTCCTTATGTGATCTTTATATATAACATACAACCATAAAATTTGATAAAAAAATAGATAATTATATCCAAATAATTCCTTCTAGAATAGAACAATTTTAAATTGGTTGTAATTTTTAGGTATTAAAAAATTATTTTATTAACACTCAAATGAGATTCCCTGGGGTTTTCTTGAAAATGGAACTCATATACACACAAAAAATATTGTTAGATCTACTATCAGTTAAGTAATGTAAAATCCCAATCATACCTCTATATATTATTTGATCAAATGGTTATCTAGCTTCAACACGATCCAATTTTTAGGTGGTTCTCATTGGATTTTGACTCCCTTTTGATCAATCCATGAAAATTGGTTTAAATTTTTTTTAGTTTAATTATTTTGGTTTAAAATAATCTCTTAATTATTTTGAAATATTTTAAAACCAAGAAATAATTATTGTCCACACATCAAACTCATTTCTAATTTATTTTACTTTAGTTTTGAAAATTTAGTACACAAATAATTTCTTGGGGAACCAAATATAATATCAACAATATATATTTTTTCAACCAAAAAATATTTTGATGTTATTTTAAAAAATAATTTTAGATGAGAAAAAACTTTTATAAAAATATTTGAAGTTGAAAAGTGCGGAACCAATCATGCCATGCTCTGGTGGTTGTTTTAAACCATACTATTATTTAGTCAATTTAATTACATGATTTGGTAAATACGGATTTAAAAATCTAGGGGGTTGTTCAAACAAAAATATCAATACAATATAACCATTTTATAAATAACTCTTGATACCCTTTTTATATAATTTAAAACATAGATTTTATTCATAAGGGAAAAAATCCTAATGGATTTAAGTCTTTCTATAAGATAGATTTTATTCTCATAGTCGATACCTTCCTTTTAAATATAACCTTATTCCATAAAACTATATTTATTTGCAATAATATTTATAGACTCATCAAACTTTTTTATATATACCCACTTAACAGTAATAGTCAAGTAGTCCTTGGATTTTTAAATAGTCTACATACTATATTATTTTCAACCTAATTCAATTAATCTTGAATAACCATCACCCAATGTTCACAAATAATTACTTCATTAATATTCTTGGGATTAAGCTATGAAAAAATTTATTGATGTTAAACCTGGTTTCTAAGTGAGGATGAAGATTAAGTTCCTTTTTTAGATCTCAACAAAAACATATAAAGTATGGTTTCTATAGGTTATAATGGTTCTAGGTAGTGAAGTATTAGTTTTTTCTATGATTTTCATAGGCTATGGTTCCTATAAATGATATTTGTTGGGATATTTTTCTAAATCAATAGCAAGTTCATTGGTCTTGGAGGAGTTATTTTGTCTCGAATTGGATATATCATCCTCCAGTTTTTCAATGAAAACATTGGGTTCATGAGGATCTATCTCATAAAATGTGATATTAATAGATTCTTTTATAAATTTTTTCTTTTATTAAAGACTCTATATACATTACTAATTGTACAATAACCAAGGAATATTCACCCATATCTCTTGTATGAAAACTTATCTAGATTATCTTTCATATTGAGATTATAAACATTGCAACGAAAAAAATTAAAAAAAATTTACTTAGGATTCCTACCATTCTATAATCCATGTGAATTTTTATAAGGGGTCTTGTTACGATTATATTAATTACATAAAAATTTTTATTTATATCTTCAGCCCAAAAATAGACTGGTAGATAATTTTCACTAAGCATGGTTTGAGTTATTTATTAAAGGGTCCTATTTATTATTTCAACCACCCCATTCTATTGAGGTGTTTGAGGAAAAGATAAATTATGAATGCAGAAATGTTTTAAGGATTCCAAATCTTGATTTCAAAACTCTTGAATATTAACACATCTCACACTATTAATGGTAATTATACCAAGGTTCTCTTTATATTTTTCATACTTTTCAAAACATCTACAGGCTTCACTTTTTTACATTAGGAAATTTACCCATGTAAACCAAAAATAATCATAAAAAATTACATAAGAATAATATTTTCCTACTAAAATTGAAACTCTAGATGGTCTAAACAAGTCGATGTGAACCAGTTATAGTGGTTTAGAGGTAGAAACCTCTTTCTATATATTGAAAGAAACATTATATTTCTTTAGATTTTAACAATTATTGCACAGTTTTTCGGTTAGGTAATCTATTTTAGGTAGATCCTTGACTAAAACCTTTTTAACTAGATTTATAAGAGAGTATATATAACAATGGCCTAATATTCTATTCCAAAACCAAGATTCATGATGAAAGGAATTTAAATAAGAACATTTTGAAAAAAATAAAGAATTTAAATCAATTACATAAACACTATCATTACTTAAAGAAGTAAATACTAAATTAAAAATAGAATCATAAATCTTACAAACATTATTCTCAAACAGGACATGAAAACTATCATCCCATAATTGATATATTTCTATAATATTATATTTTAAGCTATAAAAAAATATTGGTTTATAAATTAAATAGTTGTTAGATTTACCGACTTGTCCAAGGGTATTGATTTTTCATTTTTCATTGTAAAAAATGTGAAATTACCAACATCTACTTTGTTCGGACTTTGAAATCATGATAAGTATCCAGTTATACTCTTAGAACACTCGCTATCGAAATGCCACACATTTTTATAGGAACTTTTTATGTAATGATTCTACAATTATTCAAATACAAACTAATTTTAGTACCCAAATTTTATTATATCCAGAAAGGTTATCAATTAAAGCCTTAGGAATCCAAATATATCTAATAGATTTATTCAGAAAAATTATGAGCATATTTTGAAGAATTAGAACAATAATATCTGTTTGGTCGAAACTAAATTCTTCCAAATTTATAATTTTAAGGTATATTATTTATAACAAATTCATATATTGTATTTAAATTAGTAATGAAAAATTTTTTATAGATTTTTCTTCTATATAGTCTATTAACTAAAACCATATCTTGGTTTAGGTATAACATGACTTCCAATAATTTTATTGAGAGTTTTAGTATTCACTAAAAGACCATTAATATTTTTCTTTATATGATCATTTACTAATTTAAATCAATTACTTCCACTGAGAAGTAGATTATTCTTATCTTTTTAAATAAAAAGATCTGATTTGAAAACAGTAGATAATTCTTTTTGTGTCACTCCCTGAACTAAAACTATTATAATATTTTATTTATTTTTGACTCCCAATTTATTTATTTTTTACTTCAGAGTAAATTTTAATTGAAATAAGGATTTTTTTTGGATATATAGTGAATGTATCATGGTTAAGGCGAATGGTTTCAAAAACATGTGAAAACTATGAGACAAATTCTATAATTTTATAGAGACAACTGCATGGCTAGCACACAATTTTAAAAATAGCGTGGCCTTCCCATGCAAGGTGATCCAGGATCCCAGTAGAGGGTGCATGGTAGACACACAATTTTGATAACCATGCAGCAAAACCATGCATAGTATCTAGGAGGGTTAAAATTTTAGAAACGACAGCTTCCATTGATTATTTTTACCTCTAAATGGTTTCTCTCCCACTCTATAACTTATAAAACCATGTACCACACACCACTGATCTAAACCGAACTACTATGTGACCTCAAGCTCACATCCCCATATGCCAGAGGCGGTTGACTAGTAGTGAGGGTCTAATATCAGTCATGGGGAGACTATAACTTCTTTATTATAATAATACACTAGTGGAAATAAATAAATAAAAACCAAATAATGATATAACATAACCTAAATAAAACCAATATCACAAGTTGTCCAAAACTAGAAATAAATTACTAAAACCGGACAGTAAATTTTCCATGCTAAAGTACATGCAAAGTGTCAAAATGAAACTCAAAATTAAAGAAACTTACAACTCCCAAGTGGGTCCCGAACCAAGTATGATTCCCTCATCCATGCTTCATCTGAACTTAGCCATCTAACATAAGGCCTTTTCCCTTATCCTATACTAAAACTGAAATATATTAGGGTACGAATCAAGAAGCCCAAGTATGGTGTGAGTGAAACTTAGTAGACCACCACCAATGATTTCTAAAATAACATCCAGTCAAACAGTGCATGTAAGTATATGAAAAAATAAATACAATGCATAAATAAATAGTTATCACATTATCAATTTATCTTTATTTAACAGCATAATCCTATGGGTTCCTGAGGACACCCTAACTCTTAATACATACGTGAATTCTACTATTACCATTCATTTTCTCAATTGACACATGAATAACATTGTTACCATTCATTATTTGTGTTTACACAATAATTCCACTATTACTACTCATTTTCTCAATTGTAGACATGAATTCCATTGTTACCATTCATTGACTCAATTCACACATGAATTCCATTTTTACCATCCATTTTTTCAATTTAAAGATAAATTCGATTATTACCCTTAACTTTCTAAATTTTCACATGATTTATATTATTACCATTTATAGTCTCAATTCTCATACGCCACTACAACGCATTAATAAATTCACTAATTAATTAATCACAATTTTCTCATTAATTAATTAACCAATTAATTAATTAACTCAAACCCATTAACTAACCCAACAATTAATTAAGCAACTAAATGTAATTAGCAATTCAACTATTAATTAATCAACTCAGTCTAATTAGTAATTCAATTATTAGTTCATCACATCAATACCCTTAGTTAATTCCCCAATTAATTAAGCACAGCAATACTATTAATTAATTTACCAATTAATTAACCAATATACACAAACTAAATATCAAAAAATTAATTGACCAATTAATTATTCAATTCACAATTCAATATTCAGATAATTAACTGATCAATTAATTATCCCTAAGTCCCAATTCATTATTCCAAAAATTAACTCAATGATTAATTATCCCTAAATCCCAATTTAGTATTCAAAATATCTCAATAATTATTTATCTTAAATTAACAATCTCAATATCTCAAAATTAATTCAGTAATTAATTGTTCAAATCTATTAATTCAATATCCCCAATTTCATAATTTCTTAATTAATTAATTCACCAAATTAGTTAATTCAATTTATAAAACTCAATTTCTAATCATCTAATAGAAATTATACAATTACATACACATAATTGAAATCATGATTTTTGGATTTGAATTATAGACCACCTACACCAATTAATTTATGAGTGTTCTCCCAACATAAATCCTCAATTTGAACAGAATAATGATATAGGAAAAAGTCTAGATCTGAAACCTATATACATGGTCAAACAAAAAAAGATCTCTTAAATCTTGATCTATATCCAGCAAACTTAGATATAGATTAAAAAATATATATCTAGAGCCAGAAAATGGAGGATAATGATGAACTAAAAGAATGAGAGAATAAGTAGATAGAGATATAGGAAATAAATATGGATTAAACCATGTACCAGAAGAGGTACAAATCTGTCAATCGGACTTCAAATTACCAAGAATGGAAGTCGAACATCCTTCAAATCCCTTCATGACAATCTAGAATCAAGATAAATTGATTATGGGTTAAGGTGAGGTGTTAAGAAGTATAAGATATTTGTTTGGGGTTTTTTAAAATAAAATTCCGGGTATTAAAATCCTATATGCATGGTTTTCTTCTTAGGGCACACAGTTTCCCTTAACTGTGCACCGTAACCATGTGCCTCATCTAGGCGGGGGGGGGGGGGGGTGCATGGTTTTCACTTCTAGGGATCATAGTTTGAAAACCCATATTACATCCACGAAAATCCCTTCTACCTAGGGTTTCATGGTTTGCTGGGCTGGGGCACACGGTTAGGGAAAACCATGCGCCAACTGTACACTGCCCTCTCTCTTCCATTATTCTCAAAATTTTCACCCAAACACACCTTAAGGTAAAACCCCAATAATTAAAAAAACACAAGGGAAAATATTACATGTAAACGATTCCAAGAAATATCTAGAAATGGTTGGGGTTTTACACTCTTACCATCACTTTTTCTTGATACATGCCCATGGGGATCTCAACTATGTGACCTCCCCCTTCTCTCCCTCCACTTTTGGGTCAATTTTTCCCCAATTCTTGGTTCAATAATCACAAGTTATATTTTATTATTCCCCTTCTCCTCCTCTTCTAATTTATTTATTTATTTTCCTCCCTTACAGTGTGTGCACCTTAGGGTAAATCCAAACCCGGTTTGGGGTTTGTTTTGATTTTTATTGATCCTGAAGGCTTATACGGCCTGATGTGGGGCCCATTTTAGTAAGATTCACCCAAGGTTATGGATTTCTGAACCATTCTGATTTAATTTGGTCCTATTGAGGTAGGGAACCTAATATACAAGCCTTTTATATAAAAAATATGATTTATTGATGGTTCTAAACTATGATTTCATTATTATATAGAGTGTATATATTATGAAAAACAATTGGGATGCTTATAAAAGGTTTATATCATGTTTCTAATGTTTTACCTAAAATTTTATCTTGATTTTCTCTTAATAAAGAATTTTTTCAACCTAGTTTTTAAATTTAAATAATCCTAAATGTTTAATTGATTTTCCAAAAGTTTTTAATATGAAAAATAGAAATGATAAAAGGAATTTTGATCTTTTGAATGGTTTTCATAATGTCCTAACGGAATGCATTAGTTTTTTCAGAAATCTTTAAGGGAACATGTACATTAAGATAAGGGGTGATTATATATATAAATAAATGTGTATATGTTATAAGTGAAATGTGTGGTTTTAGAACTTTAGGGATTTGGGTAAAATTTATTTTCCAAAATAAATGTGTTTCCTTATTTAAATGATGAGTCCCGATTAGAACATTGAGCTTCATACTTGAACATAAAAACCCCACTTAAGGAATGTACCTTGGTTGTGAATTTGGGATGGTATTTGAATGGTGGGGAAATGTGTGAACATGTGAAATGAATTAATGTATGTGATAGAATCTTGGTAATGGGGATTTTGTATTGTTTATGTATCATGTAAATGGGAAAGGGGTTGCTCTTAAAAGTTAGTATAGAGGTGAGAAAAGTATATGGTTTATTTTTCACAATGAATGTGATTATATATATATATATGATATATTGGTAAAATTAACCTACATTTGTATATCATTAGAAGCCTTGTGTAGTTTGGACAATGCTCTAGGGACTGATGATGAACTAGTTTAGTATTATGCTCTAACTAGCGGCCCTAAGATAGGCTTGTCTACTCATGGGAAATTCCCATAATTTGATCTAGTGGGCGTGACACCATGTGATTGGGTTAGTTTATATTTTATATACGGTGTTGGTAGTTTTTACCTTAATGGATATTTATAGGTCTATCCTATACTGTCCTGAATAGTTCCTAAGATCCCATGACACCCATTATTACATACACCATACATTCATTTTTTTATATTAATTTTTATGAAATGGTTTCCACTTCCATATTTTCTTATTTAAATTTTTTATCACATCCTCTTTCATATAAATGGTTTTTAGAAAGCGTATCATTCCTTGAAAATTAATTTCAAAATAAAAGTGATTTTTTTTCAAGAAGTATCAACTTGTTACTTGTTTTAAAAAGAAAAGAAAACCTTAATTTTATATATTATATTTTAAAACTAGCACGAAATAGTTTATTTTTAAATGTATCTAATAGGGTATGGTTTCTATTTTGGAATCCCTACCGAAAATATCATTGTTCGGTACTATATTATCATTTTCTATTATAATTTTCATCTTATCTATTCTGACACATGCAGCATTGTGGTTCTTTTGTTAGGTGGTGAATCATATGGTCACATGGAGGTATACTGTAGTTGGTTTATTTATTTTATCTAAGTTTCCTTTATTTAATTAGAAAAATAGAATTTCAATAATTTTTATATATGGATGGTAGTATTAGTTTTTGGTTTGAAAAGAAAACTCATTTAGTAGGTATCTTTTCATTGCATGAGGGGGAGACCAGGGTGCTGAGAGTGGTTTTTGGTGGAAGTTACTATTCAATAATTTCATTTTTTTATTATCTTGTTGTTTATTTTTATTTTTTTCACCAATGTGGATGCCCATCGTATATATAGGAAATGATAGATTTTTTTTATATTTCTATTGTTGGTATTACTCATGTTATTGGGTGAAATCATTCCCTAGTGGTGTTTCCTTGATACCCAAGCATCCGACAGAGGAAAAAATGGGTTGGTTCACCAAAAAATATAATTAATTGAGGGTTTCCTTTGTTATTTAGGGTTTTACAGTATTTTGAGCTTGTTTTACTAGAATTAATGTTTTTATTCATGGGTAGGTGCTTGAACGCCACTTATTTTTAAGGATGTATGAGTTTCTAGGGTTGTACGGTATATTTTTATCTCAAATACGAGCATGATTCTAACATTTTACCAATTATTGGGTATTTTTTTGAGATTTTATTTGGTGTATTGATAACATCTAGGTTATCTGTAGAAGAACCAAGTTTTGGAGTGTGGCATTAGAGGGATTTAGAGAGTGCATGGTTGTTGTGAACAATTTGGAAAATCGTGCACTGGCCATGCAACTACCTCTATTGAACTCAAATGATATTCACATGGTTGAATCATAGTCTACCAAACCATGAATACAAACCATGAAAATAATATTTTCTTATAAATTTTTGTGAATTTGATGCTTTGAGTACTGGGTTTCTACCCTTCACTCTTATTTTTGGTTTAAGTTGATTTTAGGGTGTCTATTTTGACTTTAAAATGAGGTTTGGTTTTTCAAAGATGGATTTAAAAAATAAATATCTTCGGATATTTTGAAACTAAATGATTTTTTTGGATTTTTAAAGTATTTGTGAAATATATAAATAAAATTGAAATAGGGTTTTATCAAAAAAAATTAGGAAACATGGTTGTTTTAATTTTTTTTGCTATTGTTTATAAAATAATTTTAAATGGTTCCATTTTTCCTCTCCCATGGTATTTCTTATTAATATTCACATATATGTACATTTGTGTGGTAATATAATGTTTTTATGGATACATGGCAATAAAAGTAGAATTGGGTTTCAGTATATATGAAACTTAACGGAATACTATTGTTAAGTTCCTGACTTCTTAAGTTTGTCTCTGATTTGAAAAGTTCTTTCAAAAAGGGGAGTATTAATGTTTTTATGGGTGAGTTTTGTTGGAATGGTTTGTTTAGTTTTGGTTATTTATTTATTATTGAGACGTGTAGTTTTGGTTCTTGATATTCATTGATTCGATTTCATGTATTTTTTTAAGTAATCCCCCTCTAAGGTTTGAGGAATATTAAAGAGGATTTGTGGGTGGTTCTTCCACTGTATTCTATTTGGTTGATCAAGTCTCATTATAGTTGTTTTTTCAGCCATTATGGGTATAGAATATAGTGTATCTAATCCAAAATATCATTTTTAGTAATTTTTACAGATATTTCAAGATTTGAATCCTCCTCATTTCTACAGATAGCTAGAGAAATGGAAATACAATGAATGGTCGCAAACCATTAAGATGATATTTATTTATATTGATTATCTCAAGCCTATAAATATTTATTTTTCCACCTTATTGCAAGAAGTACTATGTTGGAAATGGTATAATTCCATTTTTTAGACCAAGGGGAAAAAATACCACTCATGAGAATGATTTAATTCTTTGTTCATCCAAAAATACTTCTCTTGATTTCTAAGGATGCTGAAGCTTAATTAATTATACTATATCCAATAATCTGATTCAATGGTGTTGGTGTATGCCAAGATTTTCCCCAATTTGGTTTCGTATCTTCCAAATCTTGATGAAGGTTAATCCTTGAAGGCTTGTTTCTTTGAAAGGGGACTCCAACCATTATAGAAGTGTCATTACTCAATACCGACACAGATGAAGATATGTGAGGTTGAATGTTAGAGATTAGGAAAGTATAAATGGAGTTCTAAAGGTAAATAATGTCTCGCATATTCTTATAAGTGTCAGTGGTGGTTCCAATAAAGGTTAAGGGAATAAATATATGTCTGTCTTGTTGAGGAGTGGGATGAAAATTCCACTATGTTTTTTATCACTATAATCCACTAAGGTAAATCTATGAGTTTTCCATTAGTTTGGGAATTTAAGATATAAGATTCCCTCATATATAGAAGCACAAAAAAACCTTCCATTCATGTGGTTGCTTGGGGAACATGAAAAGGTTTATTAAGGGTGTTTCATGGAAGATACATGGATCCATATCCACTTATTTGAATAATATTTTAGTTTAGTTGAAGGTTCATGTTGCTGATACATTCCCTATTTTAAGTTTCTTTTGATGTAAATGTTTCTTATTCTATATGTTGTGTTTAGTAGTTTTTTTAGAATAGAGAATGATTTTTTAGATCCTATGGGAATTTATATTTTAATAGAAATGTCTTTTGGAAAATTTAGAATTTTGTTGTAGTAGGGCGACATTAGTGTTTTTCGTTCTGTGTTTCATTCCTCATAGCTTTAGTTGTAGTTAGGACTCATGGGTTTTATCTATATTGGGAAATTGATGTTTATACAGAGTACTAAAATGGTTGGGAGACCACCATATAAAGATATTTCGGTGAATTTGGTCTTCAATCCTACTTGATGGGGAAATTATCAGTCTATATCCCACCCAACCCCAATGAGTTTAATTAGTGATTTATATGTTATGGGTTAGGGAGTATTTAGGTTTTGTTTAGGGATTTGATTATTTTAATGTTTGATTCATTTCTTATAGTCTAAATCCTTATACTGGTTTAGGGTTTTAGAGTTTATGGTTTTGGAAAGGTAAGTGAGTATTGGTCCTTTGGTCTTTAGGTTTTGGGAGTCTCCTCTCAAGTGGTAGTTCCTCCTTGCTTAGATTTGTGATCAACTAGCCTTTTTGGAAAATATAGGAACCTAAAGTGTCATGGTGGGAATAATTATCAAACCCCAGCCCAGAAACAATCTAATATGTTATTTATTTTGGATTCCTTATTTATTTATTATCTTTTCGGGAAATTTTCTTCAAAATCAGAAGTTTTTGGGCATGCAGATCATGTCACATTGTTAAGGTGCATGATCTTGAAAACTGTGTGGAAACCATGTGATGTTTTCTGTAATTTTATAGATACAACTACTTGTTTGGGAAATTTTCTACCAAACCATGAAGATGCCCATGTGAGGTGCTCTAGGATACCAGTAGAGGAAGAATATTTGGCATATAATTTGGTAAACATGCGACCAAACCATACAAAGGGTTTATGGGGTTAGAATTAAAAAATCGAGCTTTCTCCCTTAAAAATTATTACACATAAATGGGTTTCTATCCCTCACATACTCACTCTCACCCTAAACACATCTAGAGGGATCTTGGATGCACAACCTCCCCCTTCTTTCACTATGCTTTAGGGTTGATTTATCACCTGATTCTTGGTGTGATCATCTCCAATTAACATTTCTTCTTCTTAAACTCTTTATTAACTGTCTATTTCGTTATTTCTTTTAATATCATATGGTGCATGTGAGCTAGGGTAAACCCTAACATGATTTGGGTGCCATTTTGGTTCATAGGGCTTGTGAGTCATAATGTGACACCTATTCTAGCAAGATTCATCAAAGGTGTCGACTTTAAGAACCATTGTAATTTGACTCCAACCTTTTGATGTAGGTTACCCTTTTTAAAAGCCTTTAATTTGAATACAATAATTTCTTGGTGGCTTTAAACTGTTTTTCCAATATTATATAATTTTTATATGTTATAAAAAATGGTTTTGATTCTTAGAAATGGTTACTCTAATGTTTTATAGGTTTTTCATAATCTTATGACATGATTTTAACCTTATAATTATTTTTTACACCCATTTTTTTAAATTAAGGAATCAAAAATTCATAATTGGTTTTCCAAATGATTTACCCCATGAGAATAAAAAATTTCAATTTTTTTCTTCATTTTGACCAATTTTCATAAAGGAATAATGGTATAGTATGGTTTTCTAGGAATCCATGAGTGGATTCCCAATATTTTGGATTTTTGAATGTATTTTATGTATATATACATATATAGATATATCTAGGTACCCCATTTATATATATTCTCTCATGGAAAGGGAAACATGTGCATTGGGATAATGGGTTCTTATATATAAATCAACGTGCATATGTTTTAAGTGAAAAGTGTGGTTTTGAAACTTTAAGGCACTATGAAAAATTATTATTTTTTCAAAATAAATGTATTTACTTTTTAAAATGATAAGTCCTCAATGGAACTTAGAGGTTATTCCTTATAAATAAAAACCTATCATAAGGTAGACCCCTCGGTTGTGGAATTGGGATGTGAATTCTATTTTTGGGAAATGTGTGAATGTGTGAAATGAGTGTGTGTATGTGATGTAATGTAGGTAAGGGAGATTTTGGATTGTTTATGATTCAGGGAAAGTGAAAGGGGGTGTTCTTAAAAGTGTATTTGGAGGTGATAAAAATCATTGTTTTTTTGTAGAAAGAATGTGATATGTATGTATATGATAGCTTGATAAAAATAACCTCTCTTTGTACGTCATAGGAATCCATGGCTCTTTTTAAGGGATCTTTAGGGACATGTGCTACACTAGTTTAGTATTGTTCTTTGATTAGTGGACTGGAGATAGTCTTTCCTACTCGTGGGAAATGTCGCTCTATCAATCCAGTGAGGTTAAAACCATGTGATGAGGAGATTTGATATTTAGTATCAAAATTTATCAATTTTCCCTTCATAGATGTTAATAGTTGTTTCTTAGACCATCCTGACTAGATCCTAAGATCCCATGACACCTGTTTTACGTATGCACTAATTTCATCTGGTTTGCAGCACTATTATGAAATGATTTCCATGATTATGTTTTCTTACAAAATGCTTCTTTTATCTCATGATCCTTCATATAAATTGGATTTTGGAAAGTGTATCATTCTTTGGAAATGATTTTCCAAATAAAAGGGAAAATGGTTTTCAAGAAGTATCATATTGTTACTTGTTTTGAAAAAAGTAAAACCTTACTTTTATAAATTTATATTTTAAAAATAGATTGAAAATGTTTCTTTTTTAAAAGAAAGGAATTGGTTGTCCTTTCTCTTTTAGAATACCTACGGAGTATCTCAATGTTCACACCTACATTAATTTTTTTAATTATAGGTGTTATATTATATATTCTCTCACATGGTGCATTGTGGTTCTTTTATTGGCTGGTGACTCATATAATTATATATAGATATGTTATTGTTTTTTTCAACTTAGTTTCCTTTATTACGTTGGCCACTTATGATTTTACTACTTTCTATTGATAGAGTGTAGCTATAGTAGCTAGTGGGTGAAGAAAATCAATTCGGTGGGCATATTTTCCTTGACAAATAAGGATAATAGGGTGGTGAGGGAGGTTTTTGGTGGTTTTTGTTATTTAATACTTTTTTATTTTTTATTAGGTTGTTTCCTCTTTTTCTCATCGACATGGATATCCGATGAATAGATGGTTCATGAAATTTTTTTATATTCCTAGTACTTCTCTATTAAGAGAAATCATTCACTAGTGGCATTTCCTTGATTTACAGTCACTTTTACCAACCAATGGGGATCAGGAGTTCCCTTAAAACCTTATCGTCGATCATTTTGGGCATTTAACTAAGGGAAAAATTGGGTTGGTTCATGACATTCTATTTATTAAAGATCTTATATTTATATTTATTCTCATTAAATGTAACTTCTAGAATATTACAATATTAAAATAAATCGCCATTCAACATAACATTTTCATATTGAATTTCATGTTTAAAGATATCATAAATACAATCAGAATAAATAGATTGTACCTGTGAAGTAGTATCTATGAAGCATAAATTTATATCTTTTCAGCTGGTATCTGATCCACATGAGCGATCCTCAGAATCAATCTAAGTGTCCTTCACTTATTTCTTGTTTTTAATCCCTAATTCCTCATAATTATTATTGAAATTTATTTTTGGGAAATCAGATTTGATTTGTCCTTTTCTTTTACATTCTTAAAAGATAACTTTTATAAAGTTTCCATCCATTTTGAAATATCATTTCTTATTTTACTTTCCCTCGATGTTTGATTTCGTGTAGAACATATTTTTCACATAAATGTTATTGATTATTATTTCCAAATGTTCCATTTCTTAATCATTTTTAGTGTTACTATCACTTCCACTTGTGTTATATTCTATGATTACTTCTTTGTATTTTGACTGAGATGTTTGGAATGAAACAATTTTTTTGGTTCAATATCTCTATTATTAAATTTATGTTCTTACTTATACATCATCAATTTTAATATCATACCCTTTATTTGTAGTTTTCTTACACCACCTAATTCTCTAATGGATATGGCAGTACCTCTCTATCTTTCAAGTAAGCATACTAAAATACTCAATACCTAAGAATTTTCATCAATAGTGTTTCCTAGTGTATGAATCATATTTCAAATATCTTTAAACCTAAGTTACATTTTACAAACAAACCCATCAGGCTTCATCTTAAATCTATCATACTTAATAGTATAACTATTTAAACACTTTTTATTGAAATTAGATGTTCCTTTATGACACATGGATACAATATCCCATATTTCAAAAGCTATAACACATGTAGTTATTGTGTTAAATTATTATTATCATATTGCATAGTATAAATCATTCATTGAATTAAAATTATATCCATCGGTAGCCTTAGTGGAATAATTTCATTAACTTCTAATAGATTTTGGTTTTTCATATTGATATTCTATTATAGTATAAATATAAAAACCCATAATTTCAAGATATATTTTCATTTTGATCATCCATTGAGATTAATTAGGATAGTTAAAATATGTAGGGTCATTTGCAGTAGTCCCCCCAAGTCTAGTATAATCCATAAAGTTAGAAATTTAGAATAAAAAATAGATATTTGGTTTAAAAACATGATCATAGTGAAAAATATTAAAATTAAAATAATAATGAAATAAAAACCTTCAATAAAAAATATTTTTCATAGTGTAGTACTCGAGAGGGGGGGGTGAAATGAGTATCTAATAAAAATTTCTCTTTAAAAACCAAAATCCCCTGCTTTTGAAATCGCCCAGTTAACTAACACTATAGGTATATTTGATTTAATATTTTGAAATTATCTCATAGTAAATTAATAAAAATACTTTTATAATAACTTGATAATGTTTTGATATTATTCTACACTTTCTTAATAGTAAATATATCACAAGTAAAAGGTAGTTATAAAAGTAAAGTTATGTAAAAATAGTTTTGAAAACATAGTACGCCAAAATTTAAACGACATTGTAGATATAAAAAATAGAAGATTCAATATCAAGTTGATACATAATCCTTTCCATATGATAGTCACATACTTCCAAACACATTTATTAAAAAACCTGATGATCCACAATTTATATTGTGTATACATATACAAAAACACACAAGGTTATCCTGGATTACCCCTAAGCCTCTTCAATAGTTTTACTGAGTGTAAAGATGTGAAGGAAATAAATAAAGAGTATCAGAGTACTCTTTTACAGTCTATATAAGTATGTGTTTTAAGGTATTTTTAGAAAATATTAAGCATAACTAAAATGTTTTAAAATGACAAATAGAGATAAAATAATGTTTGATGCAGAAAAATATCAATGTTTGGTTTTTCTTTAGATGAATATTCTATTTTGGATGTCTTCCTTCAGTTCTAAAAAATGAGATGTGAACACTAGAGATGTTCTTATACCTTTTGATGACGTTCAAATGAAAACAGAGCTTCGAGTTATTGAAAATATCTTAAAATTTTATGTTTTTCAATTTCATAAAAACAAATTATCTTTATATAACATTAGCCATGCTTAAAAAATTCCTTCCTCTAAAAATAGATATTAGAATATCATAATTACTAATAATCATACTCTGTATGAAATAAATATTCATTAAATCCCACTAAACATGCATTAAATTATACATAAAAGGTGGTTGGAATATATTATATTAACTTATAATCCCTCTTTTTTCATGGTTTCTTAAAGAGTGCCATGTCAGATTCTCCATTGACACTTCAAGACATAGAAAACATTCCAAGGCATGCATTCGATCCATCTAGAATATTATAACATCACGTGAATATATGACTATTCAATGTCCATATTGTTTCTTTAGTAATTTTCCAAATTCAAAATCTATATTATGGTTTCTTAAATTCAATGAGATATTAGTTGAAGTTCCATGGTGTATTAAACTCTTACCCAAAACCAACTATTACTATGTGGTTGATTGACATAGTGTACAATCACTATGATTGTTCATATGGTCACATAGTTACTCTTCCTATCAGTTGGATAGTTTGTTATAAATCTATCATGGCCGATCATATATTCATATAGTTGATCCATTTTCTATGTGGTCACTTCAAATATTTATGAAAATTTGGAAGTGTTTTAAAAATATTTATACAGATGATCAAAACCTTCTTTCAATCAATCTATTACCCATTTGGTTGATTCACTACTTATCTAAAGTTATCAGGTTTCATATTTCTTAATATAGTCATTTCCATTCATAGAAAAATTTCCAAAATTCAAAGAAAAATATTTTACATACATAACACATATAATTAATTAGAAATAAAATAAACATGGATTGTAATTATGAAAATAAGGATTTAAAAGACTAATCTAACACCATGTTGATGACTCATACATAGATCTGGATCACATGATAGAGGGGGTCCTTTTCCAGTTTTTGTTTTTATGTATATTTTATTTGCATGTGAGTCAAGAGTAACTTATCTTTGTGATGGAAATTAATGAGACTCATTATGAATAGTGAGTCATTTAACTAGGTATTAATATGAGTTATAAATATTTTCAATTTATATGAATAGACCCAATTGGGAATATTCCAACATCCAATGAGGACTAGAATCAATTTGTCGACAAATTTTCCAAGGAAAAACCTCCGTGTAGATATTAATCATATGGAGAGGGAAATGGTGTTATTTTTTTTATAAATTTTAGATAGGTCTAGGATGGAATATCTAGGAATAAATACTTATCTTATAGATGAGGGAATCAATCCAAAAATAGTTCTTATATGGATCTCTACATTGATTGAACTTATACATAGGGAGAGGTGTTTTTTAATCAATTTACACATACTTTTTTTGTCTTTCTCTGTACAAATCTGACTCAAGTGTTTGAAATCTGAATTTAACCATTCCTTAGTGTAGTTCGGTATGGGAATTTTAGTGTCACTATAAAGGTTCAAACACTATGGTTGGAGGGGGATATGTTTTTGATAATTTGTGGCTAGGCCTGTGGTAGGAGCTCTAAGTGTCACTTTGAATCCTATGCTAAACGTAATCAAGCCATTCCTAGTTCTTATATAGAATATCCTCAACACGTATTAGGATCACATTTTAGGGAATTGAGATGGGATTTTTATCACATGGACATTTAGTGAGAAGATGAGGTCCAACACATCAATGTTAAAGGGGGACTTGTCATACTTTATTGTTCCGATGATGACATGTGTGACTACATGCCAGGATCCCCTATATAGATTCTTCTGATATTCAAGTAAATGAAAGGCGATTTTATTTTATTAAGGATTGTGGATGGGCTTAGGATTGTGAATCTAGGAATAAATATGATTCCTGTATAAACAATATTTAACCCACATTTAGTTCTTGAAAGATAAGGTCCCTTGCATTGATCAAACTCATATGTTGGGGAAATGTGAATTTTATTCCTTAAAGAGAAGTTACTCACTACCATCTGGTTTTATGATCTTTGACTATTGAATATATCATTAAAGTGAAGGTATATCATATTGTGAAAGGATTTCACTAGTGGTGGAATCTTCACAGTCTTGCATCCAAATGAGGGTGATTGATTTTTTTTATATGGACCAATCATTAAAGAAGGTTGTGATAGTGGGGAATAAGTGACTAGGCCAAAGATAATATAACTAGGTGTTTCTATGTATTCTGATTGGTCATGAATCAAGCCACACATAGTTCTTACATACAAAGTTCCCTATGCAGATCAAGATCATTTGCTAGGATAGTGAGTTTTATTTTTTTTCTTCTCATTACAGCTGACCCAAGATTAAGGGATCAGAGAAGCACTACATGTCCTATGACAATAGAAATCATGCCACACAAAGTTATTGTGGAATAATTCCCCTACATAGATCATGTTATTTTGAAGGGGAATATTTTTTTTAATATCATGGATGGGACCAGTATCTGAGATACATGTTTCATTACATATCATGAATACCCAAAAATCAAGATACACATAGTTATTGAAAAGAAAAGGGTTCCCTGCACAAATTTGGCTCATATACAGGTTCCATAAAAGGGGAAATATTGTTTTTGAAACCGTAGTTGGGCCCAATATTAGGTGTTCCAAGAATCACTATGTATCCTAAAATAACAGGAATCAAGCCAAATATAGTTCTTTGAATGAATTTTCTCGTATATATATATGACTTATATGTATGGTAAAGGTAATTTTTATTCAAATCATAGGTCCATAAATGAGCTTACCTATATTTAAATATCCTCTATAGATCCATCTCATATATAGGTAAGGTAATTCTTATATTTTGATTAATAGGAAAACTACTAATTCAATGGAAGATTATCTCGACATCACTATGTTTCCTATAGTGATAGAAATCAATATTTAAAATAGTTCTTTTAAAATATGGTTCTTTGCACGTATATAGCTCATATTAATGGAATATAGGGCATTTATTATCTATGTAACATGTTCAAAATGTGGTAGAATCTTATTCATAGATTAATCTCACATTTAGTGGGGAAAGAGGAAACAAGTAATTTTTCACTCTTAGTGGTTTGGAGTAATGTTTAATGGAATTTCACCTCACATTTTTACATCACCTAACGGGGATGGTGAAAATTTAGTTTAATACCATATGATAAGAACATGGAGTTTTAAATGGGTATAATCCACATGTGATGTGTGAGGACTTTATCTCTACCCTGAGAATATAAAATACCCAACATAATTTTGTGAAGGGTCAAGTACCAAGGCATGGTGGTGACATTTTAAATTTTAGTTTGAAAAGGGAAATTTATTTTTATATATTATCTCCAAAATTTGTGGTGGGGACTAGAGAAAAAATTCTAGGAATCACTACATATCCCAAAAGAATAAGAATCCGGACACAGATAGTTAATATAAGTAAAATCCCATATACTGATCTAGCTCACATATGGAGAGAGTGATTGTTTAGTTTTGATCCATATCGAATAATCCCCTCCAGACGTTTTAAGGTAATTTTAGATGGACTGAGGATGCTATGAAGTATAACATCATAGAATTAGGGATTTTGGGGTACTTTACACTTCATTTATTACATAGGGTATGTTCATTTAGACCTTGTTCTAGACTGAGAGGGTATTGTATTAAAGAGAACCCATTTATGGGTCTAGGATAGGTGATCCAAGATATCAATATATATCAATATTTTAAGAAATACATCCATACATAGTTCTCAAAATTATTACTTCTTTTCATTTATCATGATCAAATACAAGTACATTTTATTGTTATAAGGTGAGGATGGGCCTAGGAGAAGGATCTAATCATCACTACACATCTCGTAAAAATGGTAATCAAGACACACATAGTTCTTATATAGATCCCAGGAATTAATATTGATTATATTTATTGATATGGAATTTATGGCCATTTAATGAGTGAACATTGAAATTATAGTCGGCTAAGGGTACCTTATGTAGATTGATCTCTTATATAGGGGAGGGGAATCTCCATATTCTATCCTAACATAGTGATATAATATTCAATACTTTTCATAAATAGGAGGAATATGAAACATATCCTTACATGGATACAACTCTCATGAAGGGAATGTGTCCCATATGATGGCCCACTCTATGTAGTTTAAGGACTTGCAGGATGAACTATATGTTATACAGTTTATCATCGTTGGAAATGGAATATTGATGGTTAATGTTTATGGATATATAATGTTGAACAAGGGGTTTTCAAGTGGAATGACCAACTCAAGGTAGCTGGGTCTTCATAGGAGATTTATAACCCAAAATGATAGGGTACAAGAATGTGATGTTATAATATTTATTTAAATATGGGTATGATGCAGATATGGGTAACATCAAGTTTATTAAAATCCATTTAAATAGTTGGGTTATGGGATATATAAATAAAAACCCATGAATATTTGAGTCAATGAGATGTGGAATATTTTCAGAGTAGGCTCAACATTAGTAATGGTGGAAACTATTATCTAACATAATGAGGAACATATATCATAGGGTTAAGGGGGAACATTTCCCTATTCCAAAAAATCTCCTAAGTTAAAATATCTAATGAAATTATGATATTCACTAACTAATCGTAGAAATGTCCCTTAAAATCAATTAGTCCTTATTTACAATATACTACAGGGTAGAACCAAGAGTAATGAAGCAAGGTTATATAGTTTCAAGGTAAGTGAATCGACTCAAGGAATTGATGGCTAGTAATAAAGGCATCAAAGACATGATGTTAGTTTATGAAGAACATAATATTCGAGGAGGGTTCGATCACCATAAATATAACATCGGGGTGTATTAAACTCATTATTGAGTGAAGGTGTAAGACATTAAATTCTTGAATAAATAATCATTAGAGGGGCTTATATTCTCAAAATGAAGTCCTCATGTCATGTAGTTTAATTTCATTTGAAAAGGATGTGGTTCCCTATATTTTTATATAGTGAGTATCAATCATGATAGTTAGAGAGACTCACTAGGCCCACTAAACTCACATGATATATGCTCAACATGGGAAATAAGAGACAACTGATAAGTCAATTAATCAACGTAAGAGTGTATGAAATAACACATGTGGGGGAATTAAAATTTTAATACTAATTATAATCACTAAAAACAATTGTCTTTTATGGAGGGACATGATTTATAACAATGGAAATTCATGGCTGGGTCTGAAAAAGGAGATTCGGGTATCATTGTATATCCCTTGGATTAGAATCAACAAACATGTAATTCTTATATAGGGTACCTATGAACATATAAATCTGGTATAGAGATGGGGTAATTTCATTTTCTTCACAGATCTGGCTTATTTGTTGTGAATTTTCAGTGAAAAGGTGTCCCTAATTGAGGAGAAAGGAAACCTGATATGGATGAGGTTACAATGATAGGATGAGGTGATATAACTTTTTTTTAGTGTAGGTTTCATAGGGAAAACTCGACATGAGCTAGTAAACCATTAAAAATGAATATTTCTTTGTAGATTTAAACCATACATAAAAGGGAAGGTAGGTTCCACAAATTGACCACATGTCATTTAGTTTAAAGTCTAATGATAAGGGAAAAGGTTTAATGCAATTTTAGGTCATACATCTAGGACCAATATGTTAGGAAATTTAGGTCATGGAAACAAGAAAAAAAACTATGTATTTTAACATCTTTTATTGATAAAAATATGTTGTATAGTTTAACTCCATGTGGCCAAGATTTGTTCCTTGTATTTTAACATTGTACTGTATGGACATGTTTTATAAAGTATAACATCATGAAGAAATGATATTTTTTTGAAGTTTTAAATCATTTTTTAAGGAATTTTTCATGAATTGTATTTTCATCTGACTAATACATGTTCTATGTCATTTAAAATCATTAAGTACGTATGTTTTTGGGCAGTTTAATGTCCTACAACTAGAGTGTTTATGATGAAAACCCCAATTTTGAGTGGTTATTTTCTGATGGAGCAATGATGAATCATACTAATGATTCCCATGTCTCATTAATATCTAACTCTATTGAGATATCATCTACTTGATTTTGGAGACAATACTTTAAGGGATTTTTTTGAATAGTGTGTCCTAACCTCTGATCAAAAGGGAAAAAATCAAGATGATACTTCATGATTGCCTCATTAGGTGTCCCGATCCTTGGTATATCAAGGAGGTTGTACTCTAATGAACCTACGAAGTATAAATAAGAATGCTCAAAATTAATGTAATAGAATATATGTTTTATATTTCTGGGAGATGGGAGGCCTTGATTCTTTCACACATATTTCATGTTATATTCAAAGTGTTCACATGACTAATGTAAGGATTTGGGTGTCGGTGCATCTAACGTACCACCATCTATATGATTTTGAAGGTAGTTGTTAAATGAAAAGAAATTATTGATTATATTCTTGAGATGTTAATGGTAGGGGAAGAAATTAGTATGGCCCCTCAAATATTCCCCTTCTGATTTTCTCATTCTTGGGAGTTTTATAAAATCATTCTCTATGGAATAGGAAAAATTCTTAGAGGCATATTCTGGCGGGAAGACTACAAATTTACTTGTATATCATCAATATATAAATGAAAATTATACTTCCCATTTCTTTAACATACACCTATATCAATATATGAAAATGGATGAATTTGGATTCTGGGATGTGCTACCCCAATCTTGATCAATTAAGGGGTATATGTCAAAGCATTGGAGTCCCTAGATATTGATGTTGTCTCTAATAGATTGAAGGAATATGAATCTCTAGAAAAATTTGTGTCAATAACTGAGGTCAAATAGTGTTTGGAATGTGTTTGATGAGGGGGGTGGAAAATATGGAATTTCCCCAATCCTATGGGAAGTGGGACTTTAAAATATTAAATTTCTCCCTTCCCTATTGACTGGGGTGAGGTGGAATGATGTTCAACGTTTTCCTTATGATGGGGTAATGAATATTAAAATTCCCCTAGTATTATGGGTTAGGGAACATATTATTAAGGAGGAACTTTTTAGGTGGGTTTTGGTATCTAATAATGTGAAGTTATCCCTAAATAATTCCCAAAATTATTTCTTAGACACCCTCAATCTCTCACTATTGCTGAGCGATTAGTTATTCAGAAGAAATTGGCATATCATCATCATGGGGATGACTTGAAGAAGACATGAAGACACCCATTCCTCTATTAATGGTAGAATGTGTTGATTATTATTGGGGTCTTTTCATGGACCCTAGACACTAGAACTTTTGTTTAAATTGATAATATGATACATCCGTATTTCAATCCAAAACACCAAGAGGGTCAATAAATCCTTATTCAACAATGAATGGGGCAGAGGATGAGAAAACATTTCAAGTATTAGAAGAATACATGAGTATACAATCATACTAATCAGGAGTGTTCTTATTATAACTAAGTGGAATGTTTACAGACATTGTTGATATCATGTTGATGGTGGAAAAGGAGAACTATTTCTCCTCATTAGTGGAGTATCCCATTTTATGGATCGATTCCCACTATACCATTTGGTGGCATAATTTCCATTGTATTTTTTGGTGGGAAGACACCCATATCAGAGATGAAATGTGGGTAATAAATGATAAAAATGACCCCCCCCCCCCTATAGGATAGGGTTACACCTGGGATTCCATTGTCCCCATGGCTATTTGTGATGAAGTCTCAAGCCTGTGGATAATAATGATATATAATTGGATTGAGCCATTATCAGAATATACTTATGGGACATCGAGATATTGGTAGTAGTAGGGAAATAGATCTTACTTGGATTTATAGTGGATGAATACCCTCAGTAGGCTCCCATTTTAGGTTCCATGATCTGGGTGACTGGGAAAGACACAAATTTTCCTTTGACTTCTTTCCAAATCAGGGTCAGAAATTGATGATGATGAATATGGTGGATAAGATCCCTCCTTGGTAGCACATATATAGTTTCATTGACATGGGGGTGACTTATTATACCTCTCTAGTATAATTAAGGAATGCAATTATATACTATGAGGATAGGCCACTGATGTGGTTGGATGTGGAAACATGGGCCACATTCTTCTTTTCGACATGTCATTGGTAAGATGGCATGTGAGGCTTCATCCTCTGAAGGATTTCATGAACTAACTCCAAATTCAGGAATAATCCATTAATATGGTAATAATACACAAAAATTTTCAACAACCATTGTTGGAGGCTTTGGTTTTGTGATATTATATATCAGGCCCTTAGGGCTATGGTTTCCTTAGAAGATAAGGCATGTGATTGATGTGTCGTCTAGTTATGTGTCGTATCTTGAGGTGTTTTGTGGGAGCCATATTTTCTTGTAGTGTGGGACTTTATTGTAATATATTATGATTCTACTCGTATTATAGGGATTCTTGGAATCCTTAAATAGGAAACAAGACACCTATCTATACGATATAATATATAAGAGTGCATGGTTTATCAATCACCTTCATAATTTAAGAAAAATAAATTACATATTTTCTATCTATGATAGGTTTCTCATAGTTGAAGGATTTATTTTAGGTTTACCATTTTTGTTTCTTGAAAAAATGTTATTTTTGGTAAGGTTATTGAATAGGGAGGACAAGTATGGTTTCAAAATCATTCCAATATTTTTTACTATTTTTTTTAGACATAAAACACCAACATATTCTACCTCTGGAATATTCTAAATAACTACTTTGCAAAGGTAGGTGGTCATTATGGTTTCATACCAATGACATTGAGGAACTCCCATAGTTTGAGAGGATGAGAGGTCGGGCTGATCACACCCAATTGGGGGGAAATCATTCATACTCTATGACTCTTTTATAGATTTAATAATTGTTTTTTTAATCTTTCCCAAATCTGAGTATGTGACTGGTTACACATGTTCAAATGACCTGATCAAAACCATATTTCAAATTGTTTGCAATATGGGTTATCCTTTACTCTCTTATTAATTTGAGATTCTTTGGTTTTTGACCACATTCGGATACTCTAGAGTTTATCTCTATCCATGGAGGAGGTTGGTATTTTGGAATTGGGATTGAACCTAAAAGAGGCATACTATGTATCTTATGAAAATAGGAATCAAAACCCATATATTTTGATTGAATGGGTAATGTGTAAATGACATTGGGTTTGGTGCTCAAAGAGGTAAGCAATGAATCCTTCTTAGAACAAGAATTATATAACAAATAGTTTAGTTTTTGAGTAAATCTGTGTCATGAATGTTGTGACAATAAAGTTCTCAGTGGTAATTATGAAAATGAGGCTACCCTAACATGATTCATTGGGAGTATGTCCCTTTTAATACATGTGATTCTTTTATTATTAAGCAACCTTGAGATGATTCCTCAACAGTATGACCCTTTTAAGGAAGGAAAGATAAATTCAGGGCTTACACTAAAGGTGGAGGCCTATAATTAGGGTATTTTTATTATTATAATGGCATGATCATTATAGATGTATTATACCAATTATGTTGGAATTGGTGTGAGAAATAAGTGACTATAAAAGATCAGACACATTACATGCGGGATTGGGATTGAATGGGACTTACACACCAAGGCTTCCTTATGTGGAGTATGGTTATGAGTACCATAGAGAATGTGGATCCATATGAGATGTCCCTAGAATTCACAAAGAATATTGTAAGGTGAAATATATTTATAGGGTATTTGATAGTGATTTCATTGAGTTATCATGGTATTTAAGGGGAATATGGCCTGATGGAATGGATATTTACAAATATATATTGGGTATAGGGGATCAACATTTAAAAATGAATACTAAATAACCCATTTATATTAGGAATCAGAGTCCTAAAAGTTCATAAGTTCCTCACCCATTGGTGGGTAAGGAATGATGAGAAAAGTCATAAGGGTTAGGGCCTAATGAGGATATAAAGAAGTTGAATATATTAGATTTACACCAAGGTGGATTACATAGAATATAATCATTCTTAACCATTTGATGGACAAATAAATATGACCATGAAATAAGATGACCAAGAAAGGTCAATTAAATTTGTTTGTATAGGATATATACCCTCAAGGAACATGGAATGATGGCTATTTGAGGGCATTTCATGAGAGATCCCACCCCCACACTTCTATGTAAGGGTTATGTGATCTCATGATCATGTATTTTCCATTTGATTTCATACCCTCGAGGGGGTTATACACTCATAAGTGGGAACATGAGTTAGGGAACATGACATAGATTGTCTTCATGATTGAAGTCACTTGACTAAGGGCCACATGTATGAGGCATATAGATAGTGTCACGTGAATCCATTACATGAACACAAGTTTTAATTCTAAGTTTTCATGAATGGATCACATAACTGAGGGTTCACAAGATTAAAAGAGACGACATGACTGTCCATCATTGAAAACTTCTACAAACTCGTGGCATGAACATTATCGCATGAGAGAGGGTTCAAGAATACATGTGCGTGATCTAGGATGCATGAAGAAGTCCACATGAGGGAATCATAGTAAGGAACCTCACATTAATACACTATGAATGGATTCTCTACATAAGTTCACTACATTAAGGGTAGGTTACATGGATAGGGATGTAGTGAATTGTCATGTATCTGTGGTTGCATGACTACTAGTGTATAAATCAACAATTTGTGATGGAATCACATGATGAATAAAGAGTAATATGATCATGTATGGTATGAGAGGTGATAGGATCACATTATTACCTAGAGGTTTTCTCTGAGAGTAGTAGCTGGTAGCCTTACTCTCCCCTATCTCTTTCTCTCCTCTGTGTCTCATTTTTGTTTCGCCCTCCTTTAGCCTCTGGGCCCATTCCTATCATATTCCCTATGTCAATCCTCCTTTCTTCCTTTCATATTTTCTCTATATCTAATTCCTATTTCCTTTCTCATTCCCTCAATCACTCTTTCATCATTTATTTTGTTTTTTTCATTGATAAGGGATGGGTTTTATATAGTAATGGTGGTTCAAGATTTCCACATCTTTTCATGATGAACAATCCACATGTACAATCCTGAGGTGGTGTAGGGTTACCAAACAAGTAGACTATGTCTTATATGCTTCCTATTAAAAATATTTCAGGACATCGATGGTTTCCTACAATGTGTTTCATGATATAGATATACCATGAGATATTAAAATCAAATATAGCCTTAGTTTTGTGAAGATTTTAGTATTAGGTGATCAAGGGTATTCGAGGAATCATGTGAAGAATAGTGTTTATGAGACCCTTCCATCACGGGAAACCTTAGTCGCATGATCCATTTGGGGTTAAGCACTCATACCTAATCATGAATAATCACATGATTTCGTTGCATTATCACGATCACGTATCTCTCTGGGATTCACACATTGTTTACTTCTCTAGTAACCACAACTTGTTCCATGAAAAATAAAACACAAGAAATATATATATTTCTTGTCTGGTGATTCAAAAGTCTATCGGGATCATCACCTCAACATGTATAACATAGGTGGTCGGGTGTTAGTATATAGAAGAGAATTTATGCATCAAGGGGTAGGGTTCACAAGGTTATAGGTGATCTGTTGGTTATTAGACGATGTAGATGAACATGATCGGGTCACCGGTGTTCTGTCCAGATCATTTTTGGTAAAGGAATAGTTTCATTCCACCCTGCACATCCCACATCAAAGTGGAATCTAGGCTAGTGATTTCTTATTTACCAAATTGTAAGCACCTAATTTTTCACTCAAGTAAGGATCCTTTAAATTTCGGTCTAATTCTTTATTTTGGACCTATTTTGTAATCCTTATAAGTTAGTGAAGGCCTGGATGGTGTCCGGGTGTATTTAGATCCTATAACCCATATTTTTGGGAAAAAATGCCCTGGACATATTTTATAGTAAACCGTGTGGGAATGCCACATAGTTAGAGAAAATGATGTTGGTTGAATGTTTTTGGATAGATCCTTACCGCATGGTTAGTGTATGGTTTACCTAACTGTGCTACCTAACAACGTGAGTTGATCGCATCATGATTTACTGTTTCATTTTTACCCTTACACCACTATGTTAAAATAGTTTTGTATTGAAAATTATAAAAATAATAACAAATTTCAATTCATTTTTTATTCCATTATTTTGTTTTTGTCACTTTTAAAAAGTGAAATTTTACTTGTTTTGATAATTTCATTGAAGGTGGAGGTGATTTGGATGGCCCATGGTGAAGTCTAATAAAAATGGGCCAATCTGCGCAGGATACAAGCACACCAGTTTACTAAACCACATACAGATACTTAATAGTTCCTCCACATTGGATAAAATTGTGGGGGTTGGTCCAAAATTCATTGGGCTACATTTCATATGAGGGCACTCAAACTTCATGCTTCCATCTGGTAGACAAAACGACCTGATCGGTCAAGCACACCGAATCTGCACAAAGTCAAAAGTGGTGTGCTCTGATCTCTTCATATCCCATGCTATAGTTGTACAAATGGTTCCAACATTTCAATGGACATATTCAGAAGGTGGGGAAACATGTTTCTTGTTTTTTTCAAAGCTATATTCGACTTTAAAGTGGTTGAGAACCATGGGCCAAGTGGTTTTACACAATCTGTGTTCCCAAAACCACCTTCCACATGGCCAATAAAATGGAATCTTGGGATCTTCATTTTCAAGTTCGTTCAAGGAGTTATGTGCTGAAAATTTTGAGCTCCATAATATTCCTCTCCTCATCCTAGAAGTTCTGGATGCCCCTATCCTCATAGGGGGTCAATAATGAAGAAGGAGTTCCACCCGAGCTTCCTCCTCCTCCCGATGTCAAGATAAACAGTGGGAATTTGTTGTGAGGGAGATACACAAATGTCAAGGGAGTTTTGATGCATAAATTAGCTATTGTTTTGGAGTAATTTGGGTGTTTAAACATTTCATTCCATGTACCTTACATGATTTAATATTTTAGTGCTTGTTTTGATACATGTGAATGTTATGCTCTTAATTTATAACCGATCTGTGTGAGGTTTTGAGTGCATGACTTGTGTTGTTATAATTGGAATACAAAAGAATCATTTTCATACCCACCTTCTTAAGAGTTCAATATGATTTGGAAGCTATTATTTCACACATAAGCACTGGACCTTGACCATATAATTATTATGTCCAGATTTTTTTCTTTAAGAATTGAAATTAATATTAGGAATTAATCAGGATTCCAATTAATTTCAACTGAAGAATTACTCCAAAAAAAATGAATCTATATGAAAAATGAACTTGAAATGTGTGTATTGAAATCAAAATGAACCATTTGTCTTATTATTTTCAAAATCCACTTGTTTTGTCAAATATTAATCTCTTTACATTAAGTAATTTTCTTAAATTTGTTTTCAAAATCACCCCCTCTTTTTGTAATCTTTATTAAAAATGCACACTATAAGCTACCAAAGATCCTTGAGAGATGACCTAGGGTCTGCCCTAGTCTATAAATAAACCTTAAAATCGTAATCAATTTGATATGTCATGACAACGCATTGAAATTTTGGCTTCATTTCCGGGGAGCGCTTTGATTTTTAGTGTGAGTTTTTGATAATATTTTTAGAAATTTTGTGAACATTTATTTTTTTTATCTTATACATTTACTTAAATTTTTGTGTTCTAATTTATTTATTTTTTAGGTTCTGTGCATGACGTGTTCTACTTCGGGAGTCCTAACACCATTCAAACCCGAATGGGAGAGGATCCTACTTCAGCAACACTGAGACATAGAAGAGAACCCTTTGAAGGAGGACACACAAAACATCGACACTCATCTTGATCCTTCTACTTCTTCTTCTAGAATTGACATAAAAACTGATATAAACTTGTATAACATGGCTAAAGACAATAGAACACTAAAATAATTAACCTCACCTAATGTCTATATCCAACCCAAATATATTAAAATACAAGGTGAGGCACCTAATTTTGAACTAATATCATGTCTAATTAACTTATTTCCAAGAATCCATGGAACCAAAGGAGAAGATCCATATAAGAATTTAAAATAATTTCACATTGTTTATTCAAAATTGAATCTTGATAATGTGGATAAAGAATAATTAAATCTTAGAGCATTCTCATTTCCATTGGAATACACTGAAAAACACTATCTTTACTTTGTTAATTCACTAATTAGAGGTTGGGCAGACATAAAATGCATTTCTCTTGAAAAATATTTCCTAGCCTATCAAACAAAAACTATAAAGAAATAAATTTGGGGCATAAGGAAATCACAAGGTGAAACATTACATGAATATTGGAAACACTTTAAATGGGTATTTTTAAGTTGTAAACACCACCAAACTGCTGATCAACTTTTAATTCAGTATTTTTATGATTGTTTAATTCATATTGAAAAAAATATGATTGATGCTGCTGCAAGTGGTGCATTAGTTGATAAAACCCTAATCACTACAAGGACACTAATAGAGAACTTGGCACAAAACACTCAATAGTTTAGTTTATGGTTTAGTGTACCCATTCTAGGTGTCCATGAGGTGAAAATTACTGAATTTGAGATGAATATGGACACAAATTTTGAAGAGGTAAGTACCCTTCTTTGAAAACTTTATCTTTGCAAAACAAATCCCAATCTCCTCCTCCCATCCACTATGGTGTATGTTCTTCTGACTCCCACTATGCCGATCAGTGCCCCCAATTGAGAGAAACTTATGAGAGTAGTGAGGTAATCTTTCCAGGCCGCCCCTATAATCAACCCTTTAGGTAAGAACCTTACTATCCATCCAATAATGTGTGTAAATACATCAAAGAATATAGTAAAGGGGGTATTAAAACCAACTTAAAAAACCATGGAACCAACAATGTTAGAGTAGTCATCTACCACCACCACCTAGAAATACTCAACCACCCCAAAGGCATTTCCAACAAACCCCTCCAAAACCCAAGCCTATCCTAGAAAATATGATGAAAAACATGTTTTCCAATAATATCCAATTCCAAAATACCACCTAGGAAGCCATAAAAGACCTCAAAACCCAATTATTATAACATTCCAACTCAGTGGAGGAAATCACAAGCCATGCTTAGGGTAAACTACCTTCTCAACCAGTAGTCAACCTAAGAGATAAAGGAAATGTTGGTGTTGAATGTTTTGGGCACAGCAGAAGCGCGTGGGTGGATGTTCCCTCTTGGATTTTTGTCATTAGCAATGATCAATCTTGGATCAATACGACGATAAACGCCAGTCTCCACAGATTGAATCACAGAAAAAGACAAAGAAGATGGTTTGTCCTGGAACCACAAACAAGGATCATTACAGGTTGATTATACTTAATTTAATTAATTATAAAGAAATACCTTTTGGGTGTTCTTTCTTCGTTGATGTTCTCGATCAAGTTTTCGATGTGATTCGTCGTTGCGTCGGAGAAGCCAAGTGTAGACTCCCTATAGCGGTGATCCACACGTGTACCTTGTATCTCTGGACGTCGCCAAAGGATTTTCCGTGTGCTAGCATGGATAAACCTTTGCTTGCGTTGTCCGCCTTATATCGTCTTGATCTGATGGAAGAGGATCTCTCTCGGTCTTGAGAGTGTTATTGGAGGAAGAGGTTCTTTCGGTCTTGAAATAATTCTCCAGAGATGTTGTGCACAATGATTCTCTTATGTAGGAAAAGATTTGGGGTTGTGAGGATATTTATAATCGAGTTTGAGGTTGTAGAGTTATGACAATAAATAAATGTGTTACGCGTTTCATTTATTTCATTAACTCTTATTGAAAACCCCCATGTTGAATAATTAATTCCTTGACATGTGCTCACGCTGATTATAATAAATATCATTTAATAAAACGATATTATATCCTCAAAATCTTGACTGGAAAACCTACACGGCGTGTAATAATAAATACACGGCGTGTACTTGTTTTTCATTGAAAACTACACGGCGTGTACATTAAATTTACACGGCGTGTATATCTTGTTTTCATTTATTCATTTACTTTCCAAAATAAAACTACACGGCGTGTACATTTAATAATACATGGCGTGTACTTGTTTTATTTTATTTTTCCTCCATCATTTAAAACAACTTAGGCTTCCTTGAATAATTATTAAACCACGTACGGGAATAATCTTTATTCAACTTGAGATACTTGGATACACTTAGTGTGTGACCCTCTAGGCCTCTTTCTTGTTGGCATTAGGTAGGCTTGCCTAAAGTCCAGGATTACTATCTAGAAATGGGTCAAGGAACCCAAGAGAAAGAAGTTGAAGCCGCATTGACGTATCACCTCATACGAACTCTTACTGTGTAATTCAATCCCTTTGTCTCGATATCTCATCAAGAAGGTTTCATGGCAGTGTCATAAACTTATATGCTTGATATGTCGTTCTTTGACTACCTGAAATAAACTCGTCGTTTACACCATGGCCATGGAATTTAATGTGACAGTTCTATTTCAATCAAAGGGTCGAGATATCAACTTCCATAAATGGAAGGGACAAATCCTTCCTCGACTTATCCATTAACAACATGTCACTCGTGACACACCCAACGTACCCTACTTCCCACCAACTGTCTGCGTGATGGTTTTTGTCAGTAAATCTAAGTGTGAGAGTCATGACATGAGTTAATGATAATCTTTCAGTCTAAGGACCATTACACACACTCGCAGATAGCAATATCTGATGACACCAAGACATGCGGAATTACTACTGGTGGGTCTGTTCTCATAATCTCCCATCTTGGAGATTACCAAGTGTGAAATCCATGAGAGAGAGTCTCGTCTTCTTACAAGTACTTGCACATGATGGTCTGTATACTATGTGTCCTATCATAGTATGTCATCCAACCGCATAACTTTATTTAAGAATATTGTTATAGCATTTCAAGGTTCTCATCACAGTGGGGATCTGCTATGACCTTATTAATGCAACAAATATTCCAGGACATTTTTATATTATAGTCATGCAGAACAATGAACAATATATAATAGGTGAACATTTATGTAATCAAAGTACAAAATAGTTGGTTCTGAGGACACCAACCCTTACAAACTCCCACTTGGACTAGAGCCAACTACCTACACCTTTTAGTCCACTAGACCTCACACGATGATCATGTTTCTACTGAGTCAAGGATTTAGTCAATGGGTTCGCCATGTTGTCTTCTGTGGAAATACTACTCACTGCAACTTCACCTCTCTGAGAAAAATCCCTCAAGAGATGATACTTCCGAAGTATGTGCTTTCTCTGCTGATGTGACCTTGTCTCTTTTGCATGTTCCACCACTGAAGTATTATCACAATAGAGTGTGATATGATCTTTACTGCTTGATACAACATCCAAATATTGGATGAAGATTTGCATCCATACTGCTTCTTTATCTGCCTCAGAAGCTGCGATATACTCGGACTCTGCTATAGAATCTGCCACCACACTTTGTTTTGTGCTCTTCCAGCTCACTACACCTCCATTCAAACTGAAGATGTATCCAGTCTGTGACTTCATGTAATCCTGATCAGTCTGGAAACTAGCATCTACATGTCCTCTAATGACTAGTTCCTCATCTCCTCCATAAACCAAGAACATATCCTTAGTACGCCTTAGATACTTAAGGATAGTCTTGACTGCCATCCAATGGTGGTCTCCTGGATCAGCTTGATATCTTCCTACCTCACTTAATGCGTAAGAAACATCTAGCCTCGTACATAGAATATCATACATGACTGACCCAATCTCGGATATGTAAGGGATCCTTACAATCCTCTTTATTTCCTCATGTGTCTGAGGACACATTTTCTTGGAAAGATGAATGCCATGTGACACTGGCAACAATCCTCTCTTGGACTTTTTCATACTGAATCTCTTCAGTATCTTGTCAATGTATGTAATTTGACTCAGGCCCAGCATTCTCTTGGATCTATCACGATGGATCTTGATCCCAAGAATATATGTGGCCTCACCCAGGTCTTTCATGGAGAAGAATTTATGAAACCATGCCTTAACTGACTGTAAGACAGGTACTTTGTTTCCAATTAGCAATATGTCATCAACATATACTATTAGGAAAATGACTGCACTTCCACTAAACCTTTTGTAGACACAAGGCTCACATTCATTCTTAACAAAGCTAAATTCTGTAACAGCTTCATCAAAACGAATTTTCCATGACTGTGATACTTTATTTAATCCATAAATGGATTTTTACAACTTTCATACCTTGTTGGCATCCTTTGGAGTCACAAACCATTCTGGTTGTGTCATGTAGACATCTTCCTGGAGGTTCCCGTTAAGGAAAACTGTTTTGACATCCATTTTCCAAATTTCATAGTCATGGTAAGCAGCAATGGCCAATAGGATTCTGATGGACTTCAGCATTGCAACTGGTGAAAAGGTTTCATCATAGTCAATTCCTTGACGCTGTCTAAAACCTTTTGCAACCAGTCGTGCCTTGTAGGTGCTTACTTGCCCCCTCCTTGTCTTGTTTCTTCTTGAATAACCATTTATTACCAATAGGCTTTACATCAACTAGAGGATCTACCAAAATCCAGACTTGGTTTTGGTACATGGAATCCATTTCAGAATTCATGGCTTCTTTCCACTTGGCAACGTCCGTGCCTTCAACTGCTTCCTTGTAGGTAAGAGGATCATCATTGTCAACCAATAATGAGTCACCATCCTCGGTGACAAGAGAACCATATCGTTCTAGTTCTCTCACCTCTCTCGTGCTCCTATGCAGTTCTTATGTCTCTGGAACAGATTGTTCTTCCTCGGGGCTTTGTGGAATCTGTTCTTGTACCAACTCATGTGTATCTTGAGCCTCGACTTCATCGAAGTCTATCTCGCTCCCACTATATCTTTTGGAGATATGCTCCCTCTCAAGGAATATGGCGTGTCTTTCCACTGTAACCTTTTTGTCTAAGGGGTTGTATAGGTAATATCCCCTTGTTTCCTTGGGATATCCTATAAAGATACACTTTTTTCCTTGGGGTGCAAGTTTGTTACCTGAAGAGGCCTTAACAAATGCTTCACTACCCCACACATGTAAATTCGATAACATGGATTTGCGTCCACTCCATAATTCGTATGGAATACCATTTATCGATTTAGTTGGTACTTGGTTTAGTATGTGTGCTGCTATTTGTAATGCATATCCCCAAAAGGATAATGCAAGACTCGCATGACTCATCATTGATCTCACCATGTCCAATAGGGTGCGGTTCCTCCATTCACTTACACCATTCCACTACGGTGTGTTAGGAGGAGTGAGTTGATATAGAATCCCAAACTCCCGTAAGAAATCAATGAAGTCCTGATTAAGATATTCTCCTCCTCTGTCTGAGCGGAGTTTCTTAATCTTCTTACCAAGATGGTTCTCAACTTCATTCTTGTATTCTTTGAACCAATCAAAATAATCTGACTTATACCTCATTAAGTAGATATATCCATATCTACTAAAATCATCGGTAAAAGTTATGAAGAACGAGAACCCACCACTTGATTCAACTGGAAATGGTCCACACATATCTGTGTGAACTAATTCTAGAATCTCTTTATCTCTTTCACCTTTCCCACTAAATGGGTCTTTGGTCATTTTGCCTTGTAGACATGCATGACATACACCAAGTGGTTTTAGTTCGAAAGAATCTAAATACCCATCTTGATGTAATTTTGTCAAACGTTTTTCATTGACATGACCTAATCGGTGATGCCAAAGTTGGGTGTGGTATGAGTCATGTGAATTAACTTTGTTATCGATTTCCATTACTTGGTTTGTGTAGTCTAACACATAAAGGCCGTTATATAAATGTGCCCTACCAAAACAAATGCTATCTTTATAAAAGTAGCAAAATTCATTTCCAAACTTGAATATGAATCCATCAGTATCTAATCTGGATACTGAAATAATTTTTTTCGTAACAGAAGGAACATAATAAGAACCTTTCAAAACCAAGACCATCCCGGTAGGCAAAGTGAGGTGGTAGTCTCTGACAGCTACAATAGTGAGTATGGATCTGTTGGCTACTCGTAGATCTACCTCCCCTTGATCAATCTTCCTGAATCTACTAGGTTCCTATATTTGGATACAGATGTGATCACCACAAGTAGTATCTAATACCAAATTAGTAGAAACAAATAGATTTCATTCGATAACAAATGCACCTGAAGATTCCCCTTTCTTCCTTGGCTGGGTGCAGTTTTTCTTCCAGTGGCCCTTCTTGCCACATGCGAAACAAACAACATCATGTTCCTTTGCCTCCCCTTTGATCTTCCTTTTCTTAGAAGGCCTTGAAGAAGATTTGGGATTAAATCACTTCGCCTTCCCTCTCCTTTTATTCACCATAAGGAAAGAAGGATTTTCACGCTTCATGTCATTGTCCACTTGGCGAATAACGATAAGAAGACCAGATAGAGACTTCTCAATATTGTTCATGTTGAAATTAACAACAATGTTTGAGAAGCTCTGGGGGAGTGATGCGAGAATGAGATCGGTACCCATTTCTTCAAGGATTTTAAACCCTAGAACCTCCAAGCGCTCAATGTATCCAATGAGATTGACTACATGAGGCCCAGCTGGGGCACCCTCTCCAAGCTTGCTCTGAAATAGAGCTTTGGAGATCTCAAACCTTTCCTGCCTTGCTCTCTCCTCGTATAAACCATGGAGTTTCTCGAGCATGCTGTAGGCAACCATGTCTTCATGAGACTTAATGAGCTCACTAGACATAGATGACGACATCAAACATTGAACATTGAGAGCATCATTCAAATGTTGATCATAGACTAGGAAATATTCATCACTCGCCCCTGGGGAAGGAGAATCAGGAAGTGAGGACTCCAGCATGTAAAACTTCCGTTCATGCCGTAGGATAACCCGAAGGCGCCTAAACCATTCCTGAAAGTTACTACCAGTGAGGATGTTGTCTTTATTCAGAATTGATTGCAGAGAAAATGTGGTTGATGTGTTTCTCATATTGATTCTACAAATTAAAAGAGCAGATTCATCAGTGCTTTCTAAATTACATTTTATGAGAAATAATAAATTTTATTAAGTCTCCCACTATTTTATCAAGTCCCAATGGCCCTCACCATTGAACTCGGAATGTCCAGTTGCTTTGACATTCTAGTGGCAAGGATCTATATTCCCCTTCGCATAACCCCAACAAGGGTTGGTCAAGCTATTTGAAGGTATTTAGGTAGGCAGGTCATTGCCAACTGTGAGCTTACAGTTCCTTGATCTGTTGAGTGGAATCCCCAATCCTGAAATCCTGACTTGGATTTCCTCAACTCTTGCCTCCAATATTACATCAAGTCTAGCAAGGGATACTTCTCTTGATGTAATATGGTTAAGTCAACCCGAAACCTTTCATAAGGGCTTCCTTTATTAAAGTAAGTGTCCCAACAAGGGTTGGTCAAACACATAGTTTCATTGAGTCTTGCCCTTAATCAAGTAACAGAGGGCTTGATCTGACTTAATATGGTATTTGAGGGATTTTATTCTTTATGTGTATCTTTGAATTATCACATGCTTGTTAATATTAAGTGATGCTTGCTTAAGTGATTAACCATGTTCCGATAATGTTTACGCATAGTCCAGTTTTTATTTTATTCCATCTTTGCATGCTTGTTCATTTTATTAATTATGTGATCGTGAAAACACATACATAATAAATAAACTATGCAATCAGACAGAAATAAAATAAGATGGAATGATCATGAGCTTCTAATTGGTTAGCTTATCTAGCGGTTTTGATAAGCTATCCCTGACCGAGGGAAAACACATTGAACCTAATGGTTTGTGTTTTGCAGCTCCCACCTGTCCACCTTTGTATCTTCTTGTGTCGGTTTTGCCTCGGCTTCGGTATTTGAACCGTCTCCTCTGGCTTGGGAGATCCTCCATTACATGGGTTTACATTAAAGAAACCATGGGCACGCAGGCCCTACATTTTATTGGAAGAAGGCTCACATGCCAACAAATTTAAATTAGATAAATTTAAATGAAACCATACACATACAAAGGGTATTTGGTCTAGCTCATGATCATCCATAGTATGCAACGATATTTACGCATATTTAGAATTCAAATTCTTTCAATCGTTCTTTTATTTAAGATAAGACGCACTCGAATTCAATTAATTATGATCTTATAATTAATCAATTCTTTATCTTAAATTCTTTTCTGAATTTCCTTGAGATTCTTCTCATTCATATTCCTTATACGAGTCTTTGTACATTGGAGGAAATCTGGTGAAATTCCATTTCTGAAAAGTACACGACATGTAGATTATAATTACACGGCGTGTATTTTTCTTTTCACCCTTTATCCAAATTACACGCCAGGGCTTTGGCGTGTTTTCTGTACTTTCGAAATTTTAGAGTACACGGCGTGTAGATGAATCATACACGGTGTGTACTTCCTTGTTACGCGGTAACCAGCCTGGCGATCCCGTGTACACGGTATGCGGCTTATCTTTGTACACGTTTTCACCTGGGTCGGAACGGACTACATGGCTTGTTGTTCCAACATACACTCCGTGTATTCTGGTTTCCATGCACCATTCTATTCTGGTCAACATGGCATGATTAAAACTTAGGCGTAATCAATTCACACGGCGTGGTTTGGCGGACCAGTGCCGGTTTGTTGAACCTAAGTACACAGCTTGTAGTTTTAATTACACGCCGTGTAATCCCGTGTTGTACGGACAGAAAGAGCAGCTCCTTCGGATGAGTTACTTGTTTTTATTTTAATCAAAATTAAAATTAAAAGGTTGTTTCTGTGATATGAATCGAGAAATGAAGGAGGAAGAATAGATCTCGTTAATTCAGAATTATAGAATGATTTATTTTGAATTGAATCAAATATGAATGCGTAAATTATCAACGAAAATTAAATAACTATAATCAACATTGTAACCTCCCTCTGATACCATTTGAAGGTTCCGGACGCAGCGGAAGCGCGTGGGTGGATGTGCCCACTTGGCTTTTTGTCATTAGCAATGATCAATACGGGATCAATACGACGATAAACGCCAGTCTCCACGGATCGAATCACAGAAAAAGACAAAGAAGATGGTTTGTCCCGGAACCACAAACAAGGATTGTTACAGGTTGATTATAGTTAATTTAATTAATTATAAAGAAATACCTTTTGGGTGTTCTTTCTTCATTGATGTTCTCGATCACGTGGTCGATGTGATCCGTCATTGCATCATAGAAGCCAAGTGTAGACTCCCTCTAGCAGTGATCCACACGTGTACCTTGTATCTCTGGACGTCACCAAAGGATTCTCCGGGTTCTGGCGTAGAGAAGCCTTTGCTTGCGTTGTCCGCCTTAGACCGTCTTGATCCGATGGAAGAGAATCTCTCTCGGTCTTCAGAGCGTTCGTGGAGGAAGATGTTCTTTCGGTCTTGAAATAATTCTCCAGAGATGTTGTGCACAACGATTCTCTTGTGTAGGAAAAGAGTTGGGGTTGTGAGGATATTTATAACCGAGTTTGAGGTTGTAGAGTTATGACAATAAATAAACGCGTTACGCATTTCATTTATTTCATTAACTCTTATTGAAAACCCCCATGCCGAATAATTAATTTCTTGACATGTGCTCACGCTGATTATAATAAATATCATTTAATAAAACGATATTATATCCTCAAAATCCCGACTGAAAAAACTACACGGAATGTAATAATAAATACACGGCGTGTATATCTTGTTTTCATTTATTCATTTCCTTTCCAAAATAAAACTACACGGCGTGTACATTTAATAATACACGGCGTGTACTTGTTTTATTTTATTTTTCCTCCATTATTTAAAACAACTTAGGATTCCTTGAATAATTATTAAACCATTTATGAGAATAATCTTTATTCAATTTGAGATACTTGGATACACTTAGTGTGTGACCCTATAGGACTCTTTCTCATTGGCATTAGGAAGGCTTGCCTAAAGTCCAAGATTACTGTCTAGCAACAGGTCAAGGCATCCAAGAGAAAGTAGTTGACGCCGCATTGACATTTCACCTCATTCGAATGCTTACCGTGTAATTTAATCCCTTTGTCTCGATATCTCATAAAACAGGTTTCATGGAAGTGTCATAAACCTATATGCTTGATATGTTGTTCTTTGACTACCTGAAATAAACTCTTCGTTTACACCATGGCCATGGAATTTAATGCGAAAGTTCTATTTCAATCAAAGGGCCGAGATATCAACTTCCATAAATGGAAGGGACAAATCCTTCCTCGACTTATCCATTAACAACATGTCACTCATGACACACCCAACGTACCCTACTTCCCGCCAACTGTCTGCGTGACGGTTTTCGTCAGTAAATCTAGGTGCACGAGTCATGACATGAGTTAATGATAATCTTTTATTCTAAGGACCATTACACATGCTCGCAGATAGCAATATCCGATGACACCAAGACATGCATAATTACTACTGGCAGGTCTGTTCTCATAATCTCCCATCTTGGAGATTACCAAGTGCGAACTCCATGAGAGAGAGTCTCGTCTTCTTACGAGTACTCGTACATGACGGTCTGTATACTATGTGTCCTATCATAGTATGTCATCCAACTGCAAAACTTTATTTAAGAATATTGTTATAGCATTTCAAGGTTCTCATCATAGCGGGGATCTGCTATGACCTTATTAATGCAACAAATATTCCAGGACATTACTATATTAAAGTCATGTAGAACAATGAACAATATATAATAAGTGATCATTTATGTAATCAAAGTACAAAACAGTTGGTTCTGAGGACACCAACCCTTACAAGTGTAATCACCATTATGAGTGGAAAAAACTAGAAATTCAAATGAATCCTCCATTAGATTCATCGCTACTAAGGAAACATCTATCCCAACCATTAAAAATGTTCCAAATGATGAAAAACCATGTTTTGAGAGAAGTATTTCCAAAGGAAAGAGTGTGTATGTCAATGATTCCCCTAGCCAAACCATTATTCTTACATTTACCTAAAGGTCCACCCATCCTAGGAAACGATAAGAAGCTGAACTAGATAAAGAAAATATGGGAAAAGTTTAAAAAATTGCAGGTAAACATCACCTTGACTGATGATGTGAAACAAATTACAAGATATGAAAAGTTTCTGAAGGAGATGTGTACACACTAAAGGAAAATTCATGGAGATGAAAAGGTAATATTGGGGAGGAACGTGTCATCATTTATAGAGCCATCACTTCCCACTAAGTGCAACGATCCTAATACATTCTTAATTCCATGCACCATAGGGGAGTATTCATTTTCCAATGCCATGATTGATTTTGGTTCTTCTATAAATGTGATGCCTCACTCCATTTTCTCTACATTGCAGGTTGGGGAATAGAATCCCACTAGAATTGATGTTCAAATGGCCAACTGGAGTTCCGCACACCCTTTTGGTGTGTTAGATATAAGAACCCGGACCTACTTTTCAGGTATGTTTTTCCTTTTCTGGCCGTTTTTGGGAAGAAGAGGGGCATCTAGAAATTTTCTAAGTACACGCCGTGTAATTTATATGTACACGCCATGTAATTTGCTGCCACTCAAGTCCGTGTGCTGGCCGGGTCATGTCCACACACACGACCATGTAGGGGTGACATGGAGGTCACCTTAAGCGGAGTACAGAAAAGCTTAGTACGCGCCATATACTACAAAAGTACATGACGTGTACTTTTTTTCGTTAAACGGACCGGGGTCGCGTATTAACAAAAAAAAACGTCTTCTTCTACAACTTCTTCGACCAAGAGCGAGGTTACGGCTACAGATCTTCTCTGAGCCACCGATCCGTCACCGGTAATCCGAATTGAAAGTCGTCGGTTGCAATAGTATTGTAGCGGTGAGTTCTTGGTTCTTCTTTGGCCACGTTTTTAGATTCTTTATCTTATGAGAGTTATCTGAGGTTGAATGTGTTCGAAGTTTTTGCATATCTACTCTGTTCTAGGCTGATTCATGGGACGAGGTTTGAGTATATCGATCTCCTAGGATCGAGGCAGGTGGTTTGTTTCCTTATGTTGAATGTATTTGAGTTTTTGTGAAAAAGTGTCGGATACCCATGTATCGGGTGTCTCGAGTTAGGGTTTTGATCATGCATTATTATCTAACTTAGATTGATTGTATTCTTGAGTCCTTTAGATGAATAATGTTGGCTTGTTAGCTTGTTTGAGGATCACCATAGGGGTGTTTCCCTTATTTTGGTTGTTTATTGCCATTTGGATTAGGTTTCCGGTGAGGCAGACCTTGTTGCATTGATTTCCTGCCTTGATATAATTGATTGAATGTATTACATACTATTTAAATGATTTTGATGAATTTTAGATATTATCCAAATAGTTTGTTGAACTTACTTAGGGCTGCTGATAGTCAATTACGCACGACTGGACTGCTTAGGGCTGCGTGAACCTGGTGTGGTAGACTAAAGAGGTAATTGATGATTAAGGGCTTCCATAGAGAGTATTTTATAAATTAGTATCGTTCGTAGGACCTATGGGAATGATAATTTGTGCTTCCTCAGAGTTTCCTTAGTTACATATCAAGACTACAGGGGGAATTAGACATAAGTGCTTCCTCAGAGAGTCTATACCTATCGTTACAAGACCGCATTGGAATTGATGGTGAGAGCTTCCCATAGTGTATGTGCCTTTGTATGATTACTTTACAAGAGGGGTATGCCAGTATGAGCCACCCAGAGAGTCAGTGTGAATATTTTTTCGTTGGTTGTGACGAGTCCCCCAATCCAAAGTACAATCTTGGGTTTTGTACTGCTTGTTGTTTAGGTAGTCTACTGAGATACCTATTGTGTTTCTTGAAATGACTTGGGAATATAGATCTATTTTCTTGATTTCCTGGTTGATAATTAAACGATTTAATTAAATTAATTAATAAATGTGAATGTATATTTTTAGGATTGTTTACTTTAGTGTACTCTTGTTTCTCTACTGCATTTATTTCCATTACTTTTGCTATATTGCTCACTGACAGTAGGGCACAGATCTTGTGGTGGTTGCCTACTGGGATTACTCTCACACCCTATTTGGGTCCTGCTTTTTGGCCCAAACAGGTTATATGGTTGTAGGTGTGGATAGGGATTGTGTCCCTTCTACTTCAGGTACATGATTGCTGGTTGGAGCTGGAGAGCATAGGACTGAGCTTAGGCTTGTGATGCTGCTGGAGTTGCTGTTTACATTTAGTACTTTGAATATTAGTTGTATTTCATAACGTTGTTGTATTTTCTACTTTCCTTACATACTTTTACCTGCTACATCATCATCACCATTACTTTATATACTCGTTGTTGCCGTTGTTTAGTTTCCGTTATTGTGTGATGTTTACTGCTTCCACTATTGACTGTTTTTCCTCTCCCTTGCATACTTTACCAAATGAGAGCATAATTTCCCCAATTACTCACCAAGGCCCTCGCTGCTAGTCAGCTACCTCTGGCATTTGGGGAAATGCAATTGAGGTCATGTGGAGAATCGGGTACGGAGCACCATTTGAGTGGCTCTGGATTCGGTTCTTTGCATTAGAGGATTCAGAGGAGTTTCTTTTCTTTTCTATTGACTTACTATTTAGAGACATTAGATAGGGAGAGGACGAAATAGGTAAATGGTAAATAGTTGTGCCCAGGAGTTCTAGAACCCATTTATAGGGAAAATCTAGGTTACCTCTAATATTTCAATTTTGAGTTTTGAAAATGTTGCAATTTACTTGATTTCACCGTTGGGTGGTGCACTTGTTTTTTTGTTTTTACTTTTTATATGATTGTGGTTCTATTTTTTTGCAACCTAATTAGATGAGGGTATGCCATCTCATGCAACATATAGTCACTTGTTAGAAAATCACATGTCGTTCATTTTTCCATGCCATCTAGATTGCATTAGAAATTGCATGCTGTTGTGATAGAATTTGGGATAGACTATGCATGATGTTGTGATAAGTTGATGTGATATAATACCTTCCATATTGATAGAGTATCATTTTTCAGAGCTTCTTTATCATGGATGCCAAACTTTGGTCTTAGAGGTGTTATAGGCCCTCAAGGATCAGAATTTGGTGGATCATGATTTTGTTATACTGTTTACTTGTCATGTGCATTGTTATGATGTGAAGATTTGATTCGCGGGGAGTATGGGCCCCCACAGATCAGAAATTGGAACCCTAATGCTTATTTTTCTGTGTTTCCTGGGCTCCGTTCCAATTCTGAGGCTACTGTCTGGAAAAACCCAAAATACATGGCGTTTACTTTATGCATACACGCTGTGTAGTTTTTAGCCGTGTTGCTGACTACGTGGGAAGGGACACGGGGTTGTGAATGTTCTTGTAAGAACACGTCATGTACTAGTTTACATGTCGTGTATTATGACTTGGGTATCCGGCCGTGTCACGAACAACATGCACCGAGGATTTCCTTCAAGCATGTCGTTCCTGTCTGGAACAAACCGTGTAGGGTCGGTCGTGTGTCAGGTTGTGTCGTTAACAACAAGGGCTAGGTAAGGCATATCAAGTACACATTGCGTATTCCTTGAACACGTCCTGTAGTTTTGTCTTAGAGGAGCCGTGTGACCTAGCCGTGTAGCTGAATACATAGGTTGGGAAATCCGCAGGGAAACACACCATGTACCATGCTGAAATGCAGTGTAGTAGTGGTCCATGTACTAGTCCGTGGGAATAAAGACACGGACATGGGAAAAGTCTTAAGGACATGTCGTGTAGTGGAAAAACATGCCATGTAGTTTCCTGCTAGGATAGTTAGTGTTCCTAGCTGTGTAGGAGTAACCATGCAGGAAGGAAAAGGCTTAGTACATGTCGTGTAGTTTGAGAACACGTCGTGTAGCCGGGAGGTTTACACAGCCATGTATGTACAAGGTACACGCCTAGGGTAAAATTTCAGGAAACATGTCGTGTAGTGGTACTACACGCCGTGTAGTCTTATTTTCACAAAATTTTAGAGTTTTTCTCTCCTATTCTGTTTTACTCTCTCAAGTTGCAACTGTGTTCCTTCTTGTGCCTTCAGTTTTTTTATATTTGTTAATACTGAATTTGTGGTGTGCTTTTGACCTTTCAGATCTATGGCACCAAGACGTCCTCCCATTGCACTTCAAGAACTGGGCAGTGACCATACGCCTGATATGGTAGATCAGGGACTACCAGTAGTTCCGCCTATCATTCTGGATATGGAACCTGCACTGATTCCAGACACTAGTGTCGATTCTTTGTTCAGAGAGGGTTTCATGAGATTCATGAAGTCCTTACAGGGAGATCAGCATCATGCCCCATCTATGGCAGAGCTGACACAGATTTTTCAATAGCAGCATCCTCCCACGTTCACAGGGGATGGAGGACCGCATGCTGCGGAGTCATGGCTAGAAGCCATGTTATCCATCTTCGAGCACCTGGAGATTCCTCCGGAGAGGAGAGTGAATCTCATGACATATATACTATGAGATTCCTCCAAGAGATGGTGGGATGTGGTTTCGTAGGTAGGGCGCCAACAAGCTATGGCTTGGGGCGAGTTCCATCATACGTTCTACGACTACATCTACCCGGCGATGCTGAGGGCTGATAGAGCCAGAGAGTTCATGAACGTGCAGCCGGGTACTCTCACAGTTATGGAGTATTCCTCCTGCTTCACATAGTTATAGCATTTTACTCCCGTTCTGGGGAATGACGAGCAGTTTTTAGCGAGGAAGTTTGAGGAAGGTCTCAAACCGGTCATCATATCACAGGTGAACGTCCTTCAGTTGACTTCTATTACTCTGATAGTCAACCAGACGCTTATCATGGAAAGAAATATGAGGTAGACTGGAGCTGTAGACTATGGCAGTTCATCATCCAGGGCTAATTCTCTTCAGATGGATAGCAGGAATCTCCACCGAGAGTCTACACTAGGTGACCTGAGGAAGCGAGGTTTTCCGTCTGGTAGACGAGATCTTCCTTCTGGCAACCAAGTGGTGTGCTATCATTGTGGAACAAGTGGGAATAAGAGGCCTAAGTGCTTGATAGACCTAGTGGAGTGCCGATCTTCTGGAAAGATGGGTCATATGCAGTGTTTCTGCAAGGTTCTTCTTCCAGTGGCTAGTGAAGGAGGATCAGTTTCGACTCCGCGTACAGGAGCAGGATTACCAGTTCCACAGCAGACTGGGGGATGGAGTTATTCAGGTCATTCAGGCCAGGTTAGAAGCTGTGGACACAGTGGTCAGGCTCAGGGAGGGTCAGCTCAGGGATCTCAGGCTGCTACATAGGGCCGCGATGCAGGCCAAACTTTTGTGGTAGAGAAGATTCATCAAAAGCGGGATCCTATATCTTCTACATTTCGAGGTAAAATTTTAGTTGCCTCGGATTTATCCTCTGCACTTTTCAATACGATAGCTTCTCATAGCTTTATTTCTGTGCATACTTTGGAAATCCTTAGACTTAATGTTTATACTTATGAGGATATTATGACTCTAGAAACACCGTTGGTGATTAGAAATGCTAGCATACGTCAGTGCTTATACTTTCCCCTTGAGGTTGGTGGGTGTCATTTTTCATGGAGCCTCTATGTTTTGGAGATGACAGGATATGATTTCATTCTTAGGATGGACTAGTTATTTCCCTTCCATGATTTTGTTGATTGCTATCATCGTAGGGTGAGTTTCACATCACCGGATGGCGGATCGTTTCTTCATAAGGGAGAGTGGGATGTCCAGGCTTGTAGAGCAGTACTAGAGAATCATGGGCTAGGCAGAGTTATAGCTCAGATTGCCAGTTTGTACCTAGATGACCAGGGGACTTCATAGATACATTTTCCTCTAGTGGTGGATCGTTTCATGGATGTCTTTCTAGAGGACCTTTTAGGTTTTCCTCTGGTGAGTGAGGTAAAATTTTCTATTGAGCTTGTTCCAGGAGCAGCATCAGTGTCCATTTATCCTTATAGGATGGCTACACCTGAGTTGTAGGAGCTCAAGAAGTAGTTGGAGGAGTTTCAGGTAAAGGGTTTCATCCGACCCAATACTTCGCCTTGTGGTTCTCCCATTCTGTTTTCAAAGAAGGCGGATAGTACCCTTAGGCTTTGTGTGGATGATTATAAGATGAACCAGTTGACGGTCAAGAACCAATATCCATTGCTACATATAGATGATCTATTTGATCAGCTTCGAGGAGACAGAGTGTTCTCGAAGATCTACTTGAGATCCAGCTATCATCAGTTGCCTGTCATACCATCTGATATACCTCTTACAGCCTTCCAGAGCAGGTATGGTATGTATGCGTATTTGGTTATGTCGTTCGGTCTCACGAAATCACAGACAGTTTTCATGGAACTGATGAACATAGTTTTCTATCCTTATTTGGATTCCTTTGTGGTGGTTTTCGTGGATGATATCTTGGTGTACTCTCACACTCGAAACGACCATGCTACCCATCTTGATATCGTTTTGAGTACATTAAGGGAGCATCAATTATATGCTAAGCTCTCAAAGTGCCACTTTTGGATGGACAAGATTCACTTCCCGGGTCATGTCATCTCAGAGATAGGAGTATCAATAGACCCAGAGAAGGTGAGAGCAGTAGTTACCTGGGAGCAGCCGAAGAATGTCTTCAAGGTACGAAATTTCTTATGGCTGGCTGGTTACTACAGACAATTTATACAGGACTTCTCACACATAGAAGTTCCGTTGACGAGATTGACTAATAAGGGGGTGAAGTATGTTTGTTCAAAAGCCTACGATTCATCTTTCCAGGATCTGAAGGGGAGATTGAATTCAGCACCGATTCTAGTTTTTCCGGATCTGGGCAAGAGTTATATAGTTTTCTATGATGCATCTGACATCGGACTTGGTGCAGTGCTTATGCGGGAGGATTGTGTTGTTGCATATGGATCTTGGAAGTTGATGCCACATGATAGGAACTATCCTACGCATGACTGGATTCAGTTGTTCATGCTTTGCGTTATTGGAGACACTATCTTCTAGGAGAGCATTGTGTGGTATATACTGACCACAAGAGCCTCAAGTATATCTTCACGCAGTGTGACTTGAATATGAGATAGCGGAGGTGGGTTGAGTACCGACAGTTTTTTGATTTTGATCTTGATTATACACCTAGGAAAGGCAACGCTACGGCAGATGCACTGAGCAGGAGGACACAGATACAGGCAGTCCAGGAGGCAAGCAGCGAGTGGCAGCTTATGGATCTGTTCTCTGAAATGCATTTGGAGGTGCACAACAAACATGGTCAGACTTTTCTTTCTTCTATAGCTATTAAATATACCCTTCTTAACTGAGTTCTAATGAGGAGGCTATCAGATTCTGAAGGCCTAGTCCTATGGGAAATTTTGTTAGGAGTGGACCCTGCTCTCAGATGGACTGTAGGTGAGTATGAGATCTTGCGTTTCCAGGGATGCATATGGGTGTCAGCAGATGTACACGAGGAGCTGATACGAGACTTTCATTCCTCAGTCTGGGCAGTTCATCCTGGCATCACCAAGATTTATCCTGATCTACACTGCCAGTATTGGTGGCCATGTATGAAGAGAGATGTTGCTGTTTTTTCTATGAGGTGTTCCACCTTTCAGCAGGTGAAGGCAGAGCACCAGTGACTAGTAGGGATTTTGCAGCAGCTACCCATTCCCGAGTGGAAGTGGAATGATGTCACGATGGACTTCATGATAGGGTTACCGAGATCGCCATAAGGGAATAAAGTGATATGGGTTTTCATTGATAGGCTCATGAAGTTTGCTCACTTCTTGCCGATTAAGGAGAGCTTTGGGGTTGATGATCTTGGACTGTTGTACATTCGTGAGATTGTACGCTTGCATGGGGTTCTGAGTACTATCATTTCAGATAGGGACGCCCGCTTCACTTCGCATTTATGAAAAGAGATATAGAGGGATTTGGGTACACATGTACTTCTGAGTACAGCTTACCATCCCCAGATAGATGGTCAGTCAGAGCGCATGATTCAGTTGCTAGAGGACATGCTTCAAGCATGCATCCTTGATTTTGGAGGTTCCTGGGAGAGAAATATACCTCTAGTGGAGTTTTCCTACAATAATAATTTTCAAGAAACTATTCAGATGGCACCTTACGAGGCATTGTATGTTAGGCCGTGCCGATCACCCTTGTGTTGGCTGGAGGCAGGAGAGGCAGCTATGTTGGGACCTCGTATTGTTTAGGAGACCATAGAACAGATGGAGTTTATTCGAAAAAGGATGGCTACTGCATAGTCTTGGTAGAAATATTATGCTGATCAGCGGAGACAACCTTTGGAGTTCAATGTCAGAGATTAGGTTTTCCTACGTGTTACCCTGAGGTTGGGACACAAGAGTATCAGGAGACAGGGTAAGCTTTCACCGAGATACGTCGGGCCGTTTGAGATTATGGAGAGAGTCGGGCTGGTTTCTTATAGGTTGTAGTTACCTCAGAGGTACCAGGATATGCACGATATCTTCCATGTTTCTCAGCTTCAACACTATTTATCAGACCCATCTCATGTCTTTTAACCCGAGGAGGTTGATATGGAGCAGGATGCATTATTCGAGGAGCATCCTATCAGGATTGTTGATCGTAGTGAAAAGGTATTCCGTGGCTAGTCTGTTACTCTGGTACGGGTTTTATGGCAGCACAGCCGTGTACAGGACGAGACATGGGAGAGGGAGGACAATATGTGATCACAGTGGCTGGAGTTGTTTTCGGTTTCTACTTCTTCTGCACCGTGCTAGGGAAATTCGAGGGTGAATTTCATTAAGGGTGGAAGTTTGTAAGAACTAGGACCTACTTTTCAGGTATGTTTTTCCTTTTCTGGTCATTTTTTGGGAAAAAGAGGAGAATCTATAAATTTTCTAAGTACACGCAGTGTACTTTGTTGCTGCTCAAGGCTGTGTGCTGGTCGTGTCATGGCCACACACACGACCATGTAGGAGTGACATGGAGGCCGCCTTAAGCCGAGTATGGAAAAGCTTAGTACACACCGTGTACTCCAAAATTACACGTCATGTACTTTCTTTTTTTGTTAAACGGACTGGGGTCACGTGTTAACCCCAAAAACGTCTTCTTCTCCAGATTATTTGATCGAGAGCGAGGGTACGTCCGCAGATCTTATCTGAGCCACTGATCTGTCACCAGTCATCCGAATCGAACGCCATCAGTTGAAATAGAATTGTAGTAATGAGTTCTTTGTTCTGCTTTATCCACATTTCCTGATTCTTTCTCTTATGATAGTTATCTGAGGTTGAATATTTTAGTCGTTTTTGTAGATCTACTCCATTCTAGGTTGTTTCATGGGCCGAGGTTCAAGTATATCAATCTCCTAGGATCGAGGTGGGTGGTTTGTTGCCATATGTTGAATGTATTTGAGTTTTTGTGCAAAAGTGACGGATACCCATGTATCGGGTGTCTCAGGTTAGAGTTTTGATCCTACATTATTATCTAAATTAGATTTCTTGTAGCTTGAGAAATTTAGATGAATATTGATTGCTTTTTATCATGTTTTAGGATCACCCCATGGGTGTTTTCCTTGTTTTGATTGTTTATCACCGTTTGGATTAGGTTTCTGGTGAGTCAGACCTTGTTGCATTGATTGCCTGCCTTGATATAATTGATTGCATGTATTTACTACTATTTATATGATTTTGATGAATTTTATCTATTATCCAAGTAGTTTTTTGAACTTACTTAGGACTGCTGACAGTCGATTACGCACGACTGGACTGCTCAGGGCTGCGTGAACCTGGTGCGGTAGAATAAAGAGGGAATTGAAGATTAAGGGATTCCCTAGAGAGTTTGTTATAAAATAGTATCATTCATAGGACCTAAGGTAATGGAACATTGTGCTTCCTCAGAGTGTCCTTAGTTACGTATCGAGACTACAAGGGTAATTTGACGTAAGTACTTCCTCAGAGATTCTATACTTATCATTACAAGACCGTAGGGGAAGTGACAGTGAGAGCTTCCCAGAGTGTCTGTGCCTTTGTATGATTACTTGACTAGAGGGGTCTGCTAGTTTGAGCCTCCCAGGGAGTCAGTGTGAATATATTTTTGTTGGTTGTGAAGAGTCCACCAATCCAAAGAACAATCTTGGGTTTTGTACTTCTTGTTGTTTAGGTAGTCTATTGAGATACCTATTGTGTTACTTCCTATGCCTTTGGAATATAGATTTGTTTGCTTGATTTCTTGGTTGATAATTAAATGATTGAATTAAATTAATGAATAAATGTGAATGGATATTTGTATGATTGTTTAATTTAGTGTACTCCTATTTCTATGATACATTTATTTCCATTACTTTTTCTATATTGCTCACTGACAGTAGGGTACAGATCTTATGGTGGTTGCCTACAACGATTAGTATCACACCCTATTTGGGTCCTGATTTTCAACCCAAAAAGGTTATACAGTTGCAGGTGTGGATAGGGATTGTGGCCCTTCTACTTCAAGTACATGATTTCTAGTTGGATCTAGAGAGCATAGGACCGAGCTTAGGCTTGCGATGCTGCTGGAGTTGTTGTTTACTTTTAGTAGTTTGATTCTGAGTTGTATTTCAGCACGTTGTTGTGTTTGATTCATTCCTTAGATACTTATACCTTCTATATCATCATCACCATTACTATATATACTCGTTGCTACTGGTGTTTAGTTGCAGTTATTGTATGTTTTTTACTACTTCCGCTATTGATTGTTTTTCCTCTCCCTTGCATACTTTACTAAATGAGGGTATAGTTTCCCCAATGACTCACCAAGGCCCTCGCTACTAGTCGGCAGCCTCTGGAATTTGGGGAAACATGCTTGAGGTCATGTGGTGAACCGGGTATGAGGCACCAGTTGAGTGGATCCGGATGTGGGTTGTTACATTAAAGGATGTTCTTATGAGGGTGAAAATTTTATTTTTTCCTGCTGATTTTTATGTACTAAAAATGGAAGATGATAAGATGAATAGACATGCCCCAATTATATTGGGTATAACCTTCTTTAAAACTACCAATACCATAATTAATGTCCATAATGGTACATTATATATTGAATTTAGTGGTGACATAGTCCATTTCAACATCCTTGATTCCATGAAACACCCCTCAGAAAAAAATTCCTCTCTCTGTTAATTCAATTGATGTACTCCCTACCCCTGAAAAAACAATGTTTCATTCCAATGATCCCATTTTTGAGTTTTCTTAATTGATTGAAATTCTAGGAAATAAGGCATGCAATGATTGTTGTAGTGGATTAGAAAAATTTCAGGCATGTTTGTTAATTGATGATTTCTTGAACACTGAGGATCACATGACCATCGATGATACTGCTAATCTTGTAAAATATCATTTCTCATTTGAGGATTATACGATTAAGTAGTTATGTGATATTAGTGACCTATCACAGTAACACACACTCCCATAAATCCAAAATACACCATAATTTTAACTGAAAAAACTACCTCGAGATTTAAAATATTCATATCTTGAGAATGGAAACAAGTTACCCATCATCATTGCTAGTTCACTCCCTCCTGAGCATGAATTGAGATTGGTTGAACTTTTTAGGGAGTATAAAAAATCTTTGGGTTGGACACTTGCTGACATTCCTGGTATTACCCCATAAATTTCCACACATCATATTTTATTAAATTATGAGGCTAAAACATTGAGGCAAGCACACTATCGACTGATCCCGAACCTCTTAGAAGTTATGAAAAAGAAAGTAACAAAATTATTGGATATTGGAATCATTTACCCCATCTCTAAAAGCCAATGTGTTAGTCCTATACAAGTGGTTCCTAAAAAAATAGTCTTACTATAATATAAAATGAAAATAATGAATTGGTTCCAACTCGTGTGTAGAATAGTTGGCTTGTCTGTATAGACTATTGCTGACTAAATCAACACACTAGGAAGGACCATTTCCCATTTCCATTCATTAACAAAAATCTTGAATGGATAGCTGGGGAGTCCCATTACTATTTGCTTTATGGGTATTTTGGATATTTAAAAATCCATATTTCCCCCGAGGATCAGGAAAAGACAAACTTTACTTTCCCATTTGGAACATTTTCATATAGGAGGATGCAATTTTGTCTGTGCAATGCTCCAGGTACTTTCCAATGATGCGTGGTCAGTATTTTTTTGGATTACCTAGATAATTTCATGGAAGTATTCATGGATGATTTTACTGTTTATGGATCCTCTTTGGATTAATGTTTGAGTATTCTTGGTTCAGTCCTACATCACTGTATTGAAAATAATCTCATATTAAATTATGAGAAATGCCATTTCATTGTGCGAAAAGGTATAGTTTTGGGACATGTCATTTATGGGGATGTTATTCAAGTAGATAAATCCAAAGTGGATGTCATTTCTTCCCTACCATTCCCAAAAAAAATGTTTGGGATGTGCGGTCTTTCCTAGTTTATGGTGGATTTTACTGTCATTTTATTCTTTACTTTAGTAATATTTCAGTACCACTCTCCCGGTTACTCCAAAAATAAAAGGAATTTGTTTTTGATAAAGAATGTGAGGAAGATTTTAATAAGTTAAAATGGAGTCTCACGTCACCCTCAGTAATCCAACCACCTTGGTGGGATTTACCATTTGAGCTCATGTGTGATGCCTCTAACTATTCAGTTGAGGTAGTATTAACACAAATGGTCGAGTGAGATACACATGTCATTGCCTATTCCTCACGTACATTGGACCTTGCCCAAGAAAACTACACCACAACTAAAACTGAATTTCATTCCATTGTGTTTTCATTGGATAAATTCATGTCATATATTTTAGGGTCCAAATTCATTGTGTTATCAGACCATGTAGCCCTTAGATATCTCCTTAAGAAACCATAATCCAAACTGCATCTCATTCATTGGATGCTTCTAATTCAGGAATTCAATTTAGAAATTAGGGATAAAACATTAGCAGAGAATGTGGTGGCTGACCATATCAATTGGATCCACCCATCCTAAGATATTGGCAAATCCCCATGTATTCCCATAAATGACATGTTTCGTGATGAGAACATGTAAAGAGTTCAAGAAGTTATTCTTTGGTATACTGAAATTGTAAATTATTTGCTAGCATCTTGCATTTCTACTAATTTCAAAAAAAACAAGGCCAATCGTCTAAAACATGAGTCTTGTTGGATCATTTGGGATGACCCCTACCGTTGGAGCACCTGTAGTGATCAAGTCCTTAGTCATTGTGTTCATGATAGTGATTTTCAGTTCGTCCTAAGGTTTTGTCACACTCACGCTTGTGGGGGCCACATTGGTCCCCAACAGACTGCTCACAAGGTCCTCGATTATGGTCTCTTTGGGACCACATTGTTTTAGGATGATCGTGAATTCTATAAATCTTGTCCTCACTGTCAAATATTGGGAAATGAATAAAAAAGAAATTAAATTCCACCAAAACCTTTGATCATCCATGACATTTTTGATTCTTAGGGCATCGAATTTATGGGACCATTCCTAAATTCATTTGGTAACCTGTGCATTCTTTTGGTTGTGGATTATGTTTCAAAATTGGTAGAGGTATGAGGTACAATGATTGATGATTCTAAGGTAGTTGTAGAATTTTTGATAACCCAAATCTTCTATAGGTTTGGTTTAGCTAGGTTCATCATCATTGACCAGGGTTCTCACTTCTGCAACCAAACAGTGCAATCACTTTTGCGTCGGTATGGGGTCGAGAATAATGTGTCTACTTCATATCACCCAAAGGCCTATAGTCAATATGAGGTGTCAAATAAAGAGCTAAAACCGATTATAGAAAAAATGGTTCAACCTAAAAGAAAATATTGGAATATTAGACTTGATGATTAATTATGGGATTACCGTACTACTTTCAAACCTCCCATTGGCATGTTACCATATCAGCTAGTGTTTGGAAAGAGTTTTCAACTCCCTCTTGATATTTTGCATCAAGCCTACTAGGCCATCAAATAATAAAATTCTAATCTTTCTAGTGTGGGTTCTCAAAGGAAGTTGTAGATTTAGGGGATGGAGGAAATGAGAAGAGATGCATATGAGAACTCAAGTATTTATAAGGAGTGAACCAAGCCTACCCATGACTGTCACATCCTTCATCATCAGTTACACATTGGGTAGAATGTCCTCCTCTACAATGCAAGGATGAAGTTGCATCCAGGTAAGCATCATTCCCACAGGTTTGAACCATGAACTATTACTAATTTCTCCCCATTTGGTGGTGTTTAGGTTTAAAATGATGAAACCAAGCAAACCTCCACTATCAATGGGAAGTGGCTGAAGCACTTCCATGAATCCATTCCTGAGTCCCCGATAGAGAAAATATGTGTTCAAGAAGAAATATATGAATGAAACTCACTGGGTTTTGTCTTTCCTTCCCACATTATATTTTATTACAGAGAGGAAACTACACACTTTAGGTGTGGGGGGATGGGTATATTCCTAGGTTAGTTAGGAATATTGATCACCTTAATTTTTTTCCTTTTTTAACTTGTTGAATTGTATTATTACTTTCCCCCATTTCCATCACACTCACCTTTGTGACTAAATATTGCATATTTTTTTATTCACACTTTATCATGGAAACATATTCCTGTTTAATCACAAAAGTTATTGAAAATGAATGTGGAATTTTTGTATTTCATGTTGTTTTAGCATTCAATTTTTTTTATGAAATGTGTATTTTAACAAGAATTTAACACTGTGGTGTGATTTTCTATTTAAATTTGTTTCTTTTTCGATTATATAAATAATTGTATCATTTTGAAACCTTTTAGAAGAATGGTTCCATTTTTTTTAAATATTTTAAAGGAAATTTGTGTCACTTAGTATCTCCACAAAAATTTGCACAAAACCATTAAGTGTGAAAATTTATTCAAAATAAAAGGTTAAAATAAGTTTGGTTTATTTTTTCTCTAATTTCAAAAATAATTTTTCCATGCATTTGTTCCTTATCTGATCTATTTCATTACTGTACTAAATTGAACTATGCGTGTATACCTGTTATCCAACTATTGTACACCCTCATAAAAAATAAAAAAAATAAAAAAATATTTTATATTGGGTAGGTCAAAAACCACTCTTCATATACATTTTATCTTGTTACAACTATTACAATTAGTGTCATGAGGAGATAAAACATGGGTTGGGAGAAGAGTGTGAGATTTTTTACAAGTGAAAATTTAAAAAAAAAATGAGTGGAGTTTTGAAATGTGAAACATATGAGGATATCTAGGTTGGGAGCTTATGTTTTGACTTATGGGAATGATAAAGTTAGTGGGTCTTGGAATTTGATTTCAAAGGTTATAAGGCAGGTTTAGTGGAAAGGATCATATACATAGATAATTTTTAAAATAACTTATATTTACTCGATATAAAGTGGAAATAATAGCATGAAATGGTTGTCACAGACACATGTGGAGAATTAGTGAAATGGTTATATTTTGAACTATTTATTTCAAATTTTTATCATTCAACTCCTTGAATATCATGCTGATACAATTTTGACACATCTTTTTGTTTGATCAATGAGAATAACTCCTCGGTGTGATTTTTGATTTGATCACATTTAGATCAGGAATTAAATTTTAATTGAATGTTAAATATTTATGAATTTGGAAATATCTACATGCTTAATTTTTGGAAATATGACTTTTCCCAGGAGTGAAAATGTTTAGGTGTGGGGGTGTGATTGCACCACGATTCACTGTTTCATTTTCACCCTTACACCACTATGTTAAACTAGTTTTGTATTGAAAATTATAAAATTAATAACAAATTTAACATCATGTTTGATTCCATTATTTTGTTTTTATCGCTGTTAAAAATTGAAATGTCACTTTTTTGGATAATTTCATTGAAGGTTGAGGTGATTTGTAGAACCCATGATGAAGTCCAAGAAAAATGGGTCAAGCTGCACAAGACCCAAGAACACCAGTTTACTAAACCGCATACTGCTATTAAACCATGAATACAAATGGGGTGAACTTTTGTTTTCTGGTCCAAAATTAATTAGGATACATTTCATATCAAGGAACCGAATCTGCATTCAGCCATCTGGTACCCTAACTGACCTGCTATGTCCAACACATTGAATCTCCAAAAAGTTAAAAGTGGTGTGTTGTGATCTGTCCATATCTTGGGCTCTAGTTGTAAAAATGGTGAAAAACATTCAGTGGATATATTAAAGAGGTGGGGAAACATGTTTATAGTTTTTTATAAAGTGATATGAGACTCTAATGTGGTAGAAAACTATAGGTCAAATGGTTTTACACAATATTTGTGCCCAAAACCACCTTCCACATTGCTGATAAAATGGAATCTTTGGCTCTTCATTTGAAAGTTCTGCCAATGAGTGAAGTGATGAAAATTTGGATTTCTAGAGGTGTCTTAATCTCATCCTAGAAGTTCTAGAGGCCCCTATCCTCATACAGGGATCAATAATGTTGAAGGAGTTCCACCCGAGCTTCCTTGTCCTCCCGATGTCGCGCTAAATGGTGGGCGTTCGTTGTGAGGGAGACACACACACATGTCAAGGGAGTTTCGACTCATATATTAGCTACTGGTTTGGATTAATTTGGGTGTTTAAAAATTTCATTCTATGTACATTACATGATTTCATATTTTAATTCATGTTTTCATACATGTGAATTTTATGCTCTTAATTTCAAATTGATCGGTGTGAGGTTTTGAGTACGTGACTTGTGTTGTTCCAATTGGACATCACAAGAATCCTTTTCATAACCACCTTCTTGAGATTTTTATCTACTTTGGAAGATATTATTACATGCATAAGCTATGTACCCTGACAATACGATTTTTATGTCATAGTTTTGTTCTATAAACATTGAAATAAAATCTTAGGAATTAATCGGGATTCCAATTAACTTCAACCAAAGAATTACTCTAAACCTAAATGAATATCTATGAACAATGAAATTGAAATATGTGTAGTGAAATCACAATAAACCCTTTTTATTATATTTTTCAAAATACACTTTTTTGGTCAACTAGTAAACTCTTTAAGTTAGGTTATTTTCATAAAACTGTTTTCAAAATCACCCCCCTCTTTTAGTAATATTTATTAATAATACACACTATAAGCTTCCAACTCTCCTTGAGAGATGACCTAGGGTGTCCTATAGACTATAAATCAACCTTAAAATCATAACAAATTTGATGTGTCATGAAAAAAAGTTCATGAGTTCCCCTCTTCCCTAGGTACACATGCATGGTTTGGACACGGTTTTTCAAACCATACGGACAAACCATGCATAGGATAAATATTTGGTAATTTTACTATTTTTTCCTTAATGATCTAAATAAGACTCCTCCTTCCTTATAATCTAAGTTTATATGGGATTGACCAATTTTTCTTCCCTTTTTTAGTTATTTTAAGGCCTATGGTGGGGATTGAAAGATCTCCTTCATTCGGGATATGATCGGGCTTCTCTTCGTCACGTTGGATGCACAATGGTAAGTACTTGAGTTCTTTTTTCGCTCTTATCTTCTCTTTCTCTAGACCTAGTTATCGAGGTGTGAGCATTTCCCCTTTTTCTCATATCTACTATATTATATGAAAATTTATAGGATGATATTATAGTATAAGTATCATACAACCATAAGGTGGGTGGTCTATAACTCATCACTAAAGTTCATTGATTTTTGAATTGTTGTGTGGGGCCCACCAATTTCACCAGGTGTCGTTTATTGAATTTATATTTAATCATTATAATAATTACCACCATATGATCATGATATATCCATATATGTGATTATTTTTTGGTGGTTACGACCTCAATGTCCAACATCCCATGTAGGATGATATTGCATAGTTGAGTTTTTAGTGTTTTGACACTTTTGAGCCATTGTTCGGATGTGCTTGCGCTTAACCACACAAATGGTGGGCATATTTATCATAAATGATTTTTGTATCATGTAATGGTGAATGGAAAGTACCATGTGACTTCCAATTGACCCACCTAAGGTTAGTGCTTCAAATTGATAATTAAATGTGAATGGGAAATTGGCAAGTATACTATGTATATGACTTGACCGGATTAAATGTGAATGCTTAATAAGTTGGATGTTTGTAGCACCCCTAACCAAATTAAGGGAAGTTATCAGAATGAACCTTAATTATTTAATTTTTCTTAAATGGAATTAATAAAGGTTTCATGCTTCTTGGCCTTGTAACAGTAATTAAAGGGAAGGCTTGAACCAAAGGGAATTATTGATTAATTATTACTTAATCACAAAGTTGTATTCTAATTAACCTTATCACACTAATTAAAGGAAAAATTGAACAAAATTAAATATTACATGACTTCATAATTAAACAAGTGTGGCCTGACTGGAGCTCAACTAGGATTCTCATCGTGGAATTCCTTGAGCACTCGAGAAACCCATTCCGATTCAAGGACGCAGCTTTCTTAGGTTGAGGCCCACCTAGATCCCGATCATTACTTATTTGTGGATGAACTGTATAACACCTTAGGATCCCTAAAATAGTATTAAGGATGCCTTGGATACACTACTTGGATCCAGCATTAATAGGTAGGTTCCATGGTTAAAACCCTAGGGCCCAATCACTGCTTAGCCTTATTTAACCTTGGACGGTCACCTTGGATTAGGTAGGCATATTATTGTGGAATTCCTTGGAATATTCTCATTGTATTAAACTCTTACCCTTAGATAGGATAAAATTATTACTGAGTTTGAGAACCTTGAGGTATACGTTTCCTTTGTTTTTACCTTAGAACTACTTTATTAAATGTCATTACATGTTTCCTTGTCAAAACATGGAACCTTAACTATTTTTGACATGTGACTTATTTATAAATTGGTAATAATCAATAAATAGACTTTTTATGTTCAAACTCCATCTGATGGATTAAGTAGGTGCTTGGGTATTTAGTTACATTGGGATTCTTTACTTTATATTTGAATACTTTCACACTTTTACATTTCCATTACACGGGCTTGATGTCATAGAAACTATTTGTGGTGTCCTAGTTATATTTATCTCACACCCTCTTTGGGTTCTGTTTGGTACCCATTATAGATTAAATTAATGAATATGTTGATAAAGGGAAGCATACAGCTTGGAACACTTTATTTCTTGCTATTTAGGATGGATTTTGATAGAATATGATCGAGCTAAAAAAATTTATACCTTGGATAGTATTTTGATTTCCTTTATACTTTTGCAGAACATGTTACACCTGATGTCTTAACTCTATGTTTTCTAGTTTTTTCAGATACATGACATATCATCATAATTTGTTGTATGTTATTCAATTTATTTTAGTTATTATTACTATTGTCTCTATTTTCTGTTGTGACTTCTCTTTACCTATAATATTTTCTCTATTTACCTCTATTTAAATTTATCCACTACACTACACTTTGGTAATGAGGGCATAATCTCCCCAAAGACACACCCTACATCATCCATTCTAGTTCGTAGCCTTTGTAATTTGAGGAGATGTGCTTGAGGCCATGTGTCCCAATGGGCTCAGGGCACCTACAAAATTGAATCGCGTCTAGGACGTCAGGAAAATCATAGAGAAAAATTACTATAAGTGAGTAACTATGTCTGCTTTAGGCTTCAACATACATGACCCCTTGCCAAAACCTCCTCCGTATTTTCGACCTACGATGTGAATCTACTCCCTATATGTGTGTTTATGTGAATATACACACCCCTTCCACTATGGATAGCCAGCTATGATGGCTTCCTATCAGGGTTGAGGCAACTCCCATATATGCTGGGATGAGCTAGATGGCTGGCTAGCCATTGTGGGATAATTTTTTTTTATCAAAAATAGACATAATATTTAGAAAATATTCTATGTAATACGTGTGATAAAATAATTACATGAAACAAGCCCTTGATTATAAAATTACCTTTTCTAATCTTCATTAAATTTTCCAAGAATCTTTTTTATAAATGAGTACTTTTTAATGGGATTCTTCAATATTCTTCAATCTCCCAAAACAAAGTTCATGATGCACAATGAATGGTGAAATAAATGAGAATATGGAATTCTTGATATGAATCGGAGACCCAACATAGGTATCCCAACCATATAAAGACTCGCAATAAAAGTGGAATAAGAAAATATCTAATCGTAAAACATCCCTTAAATCCAAAGAGGATACCTTCATTGCTCATTATGATGAACCATCTGAGAGAAGTAGAAACCCAATAGGGATGTAACAAATAGAACATATTGATGATTTCAAAAGGTATAATTTCTTCAAGATACACCAATGATCTAACTATCAAGAAGAAAATCAAAAAACTGACAAGGATTTAAACCTTGAGTATATAATCTATGAAAACCTATGACATTAGAAATGGATCTTTACTCCTTGATTTTATCATCAAAAAAATACCATTACTTTTGAGTTCCCAGTCAAAGAAGACTCCAAGTAGTCCTAGTTACTCAAACACATCGTTGAGGCTTATCTGAGTGCAATCCGAAAGTTCTGAAAACGACTAGGCTAGCACACAAAAAACACCACAAGGTTTTAGAATTGGATATCAACCAAAAAATAAATATTGGGATAAAACAAGGTAAAATAATATAATTCCAAAGTGAAAATACCCAACAAAAAATATACCCAACACTATCCAAAAGAAAAAACAACCCTAAAAATATTAAAACCATTTTAGACGAAGATAACCATCACTAATAAGAAGTCATCCACAAGGAGAAACTGAGAATATATTTGGAAAACCGATCCATAATCATGATATAAACTAAAAAAATCCAAAAAATATTCCATGAGAGAACACCCACATAGATCTCAAAACAAGCTAAAAAATATCCTTAGTGTAAGAAAGTCGCCAAAAAACTGATTACAACTAAAACATACAGTTTCAGTAACCCAGATTACAAAACATATGAAGGTGAACCAAGAGGCCACAATGATGGGAATATCTGAAATTTCAAACAATGAATCATTAAAAAAAATTATCCCCTCCCCAAAATCACATAATATTGTTATTCATCTTTTTATAAGGTTTTACCAGATCAACCAACCTCTATGTTTCACCAGATGTGAAATATTCCGCTAATCGATATGTGAATAAGGAATTGTATAATTCTTTCCATTTATATATATATTTTTTCCACTAATAAGGAAATATCAGGAACCTTTGGGTAAATGGTAGGATATATCTCTGATAAAACCACACCAAGGTCTAGGTAAAGATATACTTTTAAATAAATATCATTAAGGGAGTTATCTATAATAAGATCGGGTGAGTAACATACCAAACTTTAAAATTGTATGGAATATTCCTCAATCGATCTCTCACATTGACTAATACCCATAAGCTCATAATATTTCTACTTATTTATTTCCTCAAATTGGTTCCATTGAATGAAGGATGAATTGAAGAATTCCTAAGACATTCATTCATGTAGGTGGGAAGGGACCAAAACTTCCCACCACACTCATCCAATTTCTTCAAATAATGAAGTAACAGACTTGAACATTAGGGAATAAAGAGTCTTGATAAATTCAATGATTCCTTTAATTTCTTCCAACTAACCCATTTTCAAAGGAGTACCCCAATCACCTTCGTAGAAGTTTGCTAGAAAACTTAAGATGACTTTGATGGGGTATGAATATAGATGAGATTCTGACTCCAGTACTCCGTTATGAGTCTATGAAGAGTCATTAACATGAAATTACACTTCTGGATGATGTGAAGGGTTACGTTAAATATTGGACTGCTAAAAAACATTCTATCTTTGAAAACGTTTTGGTAGACGTTTCTAGACATTATCAAACTTAACAACTTCAAAAAAGACACTACATGTCAAACCAAATAATTTAGAAATAAGAAAACCCTATAAAAACACACATAAACACATATTTATTACCAAATCCTAAACCAATATCAGTTAAACACCACATCCTTAAAAATTCATAGGTTTCACCCCTTTTAAATCATACACTTTCATTTCAAAATAAGAAGTGCCATTATAAATTCACCACAATTTAAAATCTTTTACTGGATCCTGGAAATATTTTAATAAGTTAAAAACATTATTCTTAAATTCCTATTTCAAAACCATTTCCAATTTATATCCATCAAAAAACATAAATTTCTTCATAAATAATTCTTTTAAAATATCACATGACAGTCTTTGAAAATTAATATTATAATCGAGGAATTTCATGAGACACATCATTTGGTAGTTGAAAATTTCTTTCAAAGAACTCAAATGAAACCCATTTTAAATTTCAAATTGGTCATCCAAATAATTTAAAACTATCACAAAAAAATTAAACTTAAATACACAAATAAGAATACAAAACATTACTACACCCATTATCATCCATTTAAAATCATGAAACCTCTAAACTAAGCTGACATAAATGAAGTCAATTTAGAAGAAAATAAACAAGGTATTGAGTTAAGGGTTAAAATATAACTATGAATGTCTTGGTTTCATGGGATAATAAATCACATACTGACCATATGATAGTTTTTATATTGATTTTTAGATCAACCACACTAATTTCTTATGGTTTACGAGACCGTGAGGTCACCGTGCATCACAGGTCACCTCTCCAATCTAACCCTAAACTCATAAGAGATTCCAAAAATAAAAGTTAACTGTATATTAAAACTTAATATCATTAACAATAGGAAAAAATAACTCAAGAGAAAAATGGAAGTCTCCATTTTCTATGGTAACTCTTGTTTTATCACAAAGGGTGGTGGTCAAGCACCTATTCACAAACATCCTATTCAGTATAAAAACATTCCTAATCTCCATTCTACCATGAATCACCCAAAAGAAATAACATAAGGGATTTAAAATAAGGTCACTTTTAGGAATAAACCTCATTTGATACCAACTATAATAAACTAACCTGAGCTTCCATATGAACTATTAACTGACCTGTTTATCTATTATCTTGAAGGGAATTATTGATCCACATTTACTGAAGAAAAACTCCTAGGAATCAAGAAAAATTCATCGGGAATTATTTCACCCAATAAAATATGACACAAATCAAGTGTATGGTGGAAAAATTTAAAAATTTATTAAAAAAATACAAAAACATTTAAAGATAAAAATAAACAATGACATTAAACAATACTAATAAATCCAGATAGAAAGAGATTATACATAAACACACATGAATAAGATGAAAAAAAGGACTACCACAACTCATCTACTGGTGAACCATAACCTCTCACCATGTATTGAGTAAATTACCCTCATCCAAACATGCACGAACCACAAAAGGAACATGAAGAAACCCTAGATCCATGCTATAGAGAATAAGAATGATGCATACAATAAGTCATATATTTTGGGTTTTAGCAAAACAAATCCCAATAGGATACCACCAATCAGTCTATGTAATTCCTCTATCAATAAATTGATTCATGCTTGTTTGAAATACAACAATAACAAAATAGGTTTTATATTGTATCAAAATATGATAAAACATGTCATAATTTAAAAATAGATATATAGACTTAAAAACTGGTTTTTAATAAAATATAACCAAACCACTCCTTTTCCATTTTAAAATCCATTTTCAAATTCCATGAATAAAATATTCCAAAACTTATTGAATAAAACACCATTTCTTGAAAATAATTCAAAACCATTTGATAAGACATAATCATTAAATCATAAGGAACTATAATATGATTCTATATATCATAAAATAATACCACATGGTGTTACATAAGTAAAGAAATACCCCATAGCAACAATTAGATATAGTAGTTAAAGAAGTCAAACATGGAAACTATAGTTCTGAGAAAAAATCAAGAAACCAAAGTATTGTTTTTACTATCAATGTAAAGTGCCGAGGTCATATGTGATGGATAATACAAGATATTTTAGTTAGTCCACCAAATAAAAGAAAAAAATATCATGATTATTTTCATGAAAATTTTGTATCTACCAAATACATAATCTTATTGAAACAACACATACCCAACTCCTAAAAGAATATCCCTTGACCGAATCAAAATTCTCTAGGGATACACTAGTAAATATGTGAGTTTGAAAAAGAATATCCTAAATCTAGATTAACTAATTTATCCCCTAGGTTTTCCATGACCAATTAATATCCATGAGTGAGATACCAACCAACATGTATTACAACATGGATCCATAGTGACACTAACAAGCCTGATCAACATTCCATAATATACAAGGTCCAAATATCACCCTCATCCCCATGCTCACTCACATAGTACAACCCTTGTTTCAAAACCCATCATATTATTCACCAAGAAGCATCAATAATGGAAAATCATACATAATGGGTTTATCAAAAATTTATAAAACAATAATATCTACTTCATAAAGTTTCAAATATTCCATTAAGGACAAAAACAATTGGTAAGACAAACCTTTTTAAATTAAATAAAACATTACTTTGAACCATCCGTTCAAAAGGGACATACGTACCCACTTCTATTCAAACCCATTTTAAAGTTACAAATAAGCATTTATGTAGAGAACATGAAATAATATTAAACCCATTTGAATGATTTGAAATATCATTTCACACACCCCATAAAAAAATCATCACATGTTATTCATTACATAATTCCAAAAATAAATTTCAATGAAACACAAAAATTTAATGATTTGGAATTAAATTTAAATAATCAACCCAATTTTGTTAAAACAAGGATTTTTATTTTAAAAATCAAATCCAGCAAGATTAGAAAACAAACCAAGTACTTTTCAAAATGAGGGATGATTTATTTAAATGATATTATTGATGCTAAATACCATTTTCATCAAAAGGGTCATTTATTCTCCAAAATGATTAAACCATGCATACCAATTTCAAATGGTATAAATAATAACTCAATAAACACTTGTATCACAATAATAAGAAAAAAATAGAAAAATCTTCTTTGGAATATCGAAGATCAAACCGTATAAAAATGAGATGTGTCATCTCTAATTGTAAAAATAAAATCAAGGGAAATATATCTCAATAATGGAGAGGGGGAGATTAAAAGATAATCCCACATCAATAATTTTAGATATAATAAATACATAGGATGGAATATCCTTTAAGAAGAACAAATTAAGAGAAATAAGAGTGATCGATGGCCAAGATGAGTTTGGATTAACAAAATTGGACCCCCACTTTTATCAACACTTAGATCCACTAAAAGTTGAGGTTGGGGGAGAAAAACCAGTCAAATAAAGCTACCAAAGTTTATATGGGTTGAGGTAGGGTCAAGGGAGAAGAGGGGATAAACAAAAAAAGTGTATCTTAGGTAAAATACATAAAATACCCTATTAAAACATGTTCCTAGTGATGCTATCGATTATCCTATAGAGACCCAATAGCCAACTAGTGGATACAAAATTCTTCTGTAGATGCTGTTGGACTCACCGACTTGACAATGGAGATCTACCAGCATGAAGTTGGCAACAATAGAACTTTTTTTCTCTAATAATCCCACCAGCTTGTAGATGTACCTCACTGGAAAGCTAGTGGACCACATAGAGCATCACTAATTCTAGGTTCAGGTCCACACTTACACTAAACATCATAGAATTCATTTGAACACTTAAAAAACCCAAAAAAATATAAGAAATTTCTTTATTTTAATGGTGATACCATGATGTGACATTAAAATATTTTGATGATTATATTATTAGGGAGTAAATATTTTTGGTATGTCACTTTATAAGTTATTATAATTTTTTGGGGATAAATTTTAAGTGATATTGGAAGAATGTCATATCAAATCATTATAATATTTTGGATTTAATCTTTTTCAGTCATATTTTGAATAGTTTTAAAGTTAACTATTTGTGGAATTATTTAAGTTGAACATTGGGTGCTATCATTGATATATTAGAGATTTATGTATAAAGTTTTATTCATATAGACGATTAATTTATCTTATGCAAACCATTTTGGTTTTGGTTAATGTCAAAATATTAGAGGAATAAATTTTTATCCTTTTATGGATCTTATGGTATGATAAAAGTTAATATTAGATCTCTAGACATGAAACATAAAACTTTAATATTTTTTTTATTTGAGTAATAGATGAGATAAAAGTGGAATTAGATAAAATTATAACCAATGGTTGGAAATGTTCTTATGAAATGTAAATAAATAATGTATATATATATTATAATGTTCTCTATATTGATACTAAAAGAATATATCATCTTTAGGAAAATGATCTTGAAATAAAAAAAATCATCCTTATAGATTGATTTGTGATAAATTGATGGTCTTATTTAACCCATACTAATTTACAGATTTGTGTCCATTAAATATCTCATTATCATGTTCTCTATCACTATGTACTATTCCTTAGATGTTATTTTTCTTCACCATGTGCATATTTTTCAATTCTCGCTAATGATATACTTATCTAAGAACATAGTAATGTGTTATTCTAGGTTTTTTTTTCTTCATATTTCACTTTTCTTATTTTAAAAATTATTATTTATCATACCTTATTACAATGTGGGTTTTGAATGAAGTTATTTTTGAAATATTAAATACAGTTTTATCTTTCCTAATCATATGTTTTGTCTTCCACTCACTGGAATTGGTTTTAAAATTATATACTAAACCATTTTTATTAGGAAAAATAGAAAAATATGTATAAACAATTTCTTTAAGTGGATATAAAGTAAAGGACAAAGATTTTGGAATTTTTTTAAGTAAAATATTTGATAGTTTCTAGCATATACAACATTGAGCAGAAACAAATTGTGATATACTATTATTTATAAACAACCACTATGACCTAGCTGTGGGTTTTTTTGGTATGAATACGTGTAATGGTATTATGAAATATATGTAGAAATGTTTTTCTTAATAAAATTAATAATTAATAATACATTTATTATTAATTTGTTGGTAATAAAGATAAAATCATTTAAAATGTAAAGTGGATATTTTTTCATAAAACTATTTTTATGTGTGTAATATATTTTGATCCTAATAGATTAAATTAATAAATAATAAAAAATGATTATAATAATTATATTATTTTTCAAATTGAGTGAATTAACATTAATTTATTTTTATTAGACAATTATTGACAATAAATTCATTTTATACTTCAAAAATAATTTTTATTAAAAAATGGTTTTTATTCTATTTAGAGTGTGTATATTATAATAAATTCAAGGATATTTTATTTTTAAAAAATATATACATAGTTTTTTAAAACAAAATCTTAGAATAGGATTATTATGAATTATTTTTATTTTTCTAAAAAGATTTAGTTTTGAATGAATATTGAGAAATACTAATATTTTGCAAAACTATTACTTTTTTTCATTAAAATAAAGTAATTTAAAAGTAAAATTATTTTTTAGATTTAGTTTTAAACTAACATAGGACTCCATTAAATAGAAATAATATAATAAATTACATAGGAATCAACCATATACTTTACTTTGGAAGAAGTTCATTTTTTGGATTAAAAATGCATTTTCCTAAAAACTATTTTTCACTATGTTTTATGAATTAATATTAATCTGGATTTCATATATATATATATAAATTCAATCTTTAAAAATAGATTCCATATTTGGAATCATAATTTTCAAACTTGGTAAATATTTATGTTTTATTTTTAGTCATTATGAATAGAAACGAGGGTAAAGGTTTGTCGCATCAATAAGGTTAAAACAGGTAAAACATGATTATAACTATGAGTAAAGGCTTTAACATATCTATAAAACATTAATTTATCCTTTTTATGTTCATTTTTTGATAATAAATTTCTGATATATGAATATAAGTAATTTCCTTTCCAATTTACTTTGATTATAACATTTATATTATTTTTAGAAAAGGATAAATTCAAAATGTCACTATCTTGAATTTCAATTTATCTTATATGTTGAAATAGGGAGAAAAATATTTAATGAATTAATATAAAAGAAAATTTTGAAAATATATAAATTATTTTTTCTTTTAATTAATTTTTAAATTTTAGTTATGTTAATATTACCTTAAGAACTTACGCGATGCTGACACAATGCATGTTTAAGCAATAGAAAAATAAAAGTAAATAATTTTAAAAAAAATTAAATGAAATAAGTTTTTGATTAATTATGGTTTTATATGAATAGTATGGTTAATAATAATAAATATTTTATGTTAAAATATTTTATATTAAAATACATCTTTGTCTTGATTACTATACAGTCAAATTTAAGGAATAGTCCCAAAAAATTACTATAATGATATTTTATGTTAAATGATATTTTACTAAATGATATAAAAATAAAAAAATATTAAATGTTTATAGGTGGAATGATAAATGGTAATTATTTTATCTAAGGACCATTTTTGATCCACTTGTTACCTTATAGGTAAATTTATTTTCTTTTAAGACAAAAAAATGTGTTACCATGGTCAAGGTTAAAAATATTAAATGAAGGGATTAAAACAAAAATAATAATTTTTAAAATGAAACATAAACCATTAAAAAAATTTGATGGATTTATTTTTATAATTTTTGATATTATCTTATAAATTTTGTCCATTCTGTTCAAATTGAAATGGTATTGATATATATTATATTTATATCTTTTAAGTAATTTCAAATGTGTCATTTCACTCACTTATAAAAGGCCCCCTCCTATTATCCTTTATTTACACTTTTAAAACTATATATTAGAAATTAAATCTATATATCCCTTCCCAATCATCCCCCAACTACGTAGATTCTCTGGTCTCAAAAAAATACCAAACTGTAATGATTAATTTGTAAGCCAAAGATGGTTTTCCAAAGAAGAGGTATAACGGTTAAGTGGGCATTTTAGTTTGGTTTTTTATTCTACCACAAAAAAAATAATATTGAAACATGAAGATATAATAAAAATATTATCTACACTATACTGAAATTTTATTAATAAAATGGTATCTCATTTTACATCCCATGGGGAAAAAACATTATTCATGCATATGTGCGGACTACCACCTCTACGAAGTAATGTGTTTATTTCCACCACCTCCTCTCATGGATGTTTATAATAATGTATTATATATATATATATTTTAATTAATTAAATAATTATAATTATGTTAATATAATATGTAATCTATTTTTTAACCTTCGATTCGTTTGAAATTGATAACTTTGTTCCTGCGTACATGTTGATTATCACCTCCATGAAGTGATACGATTAATTTTTCATGTATTTCATTAATATATGGTTATAAAATTGTATTTCATGTATAAAAATTATTATTTTTTATGATTAATATTATGGATATGATATAACCATGACCCATTTTACCTTGGTCAACCTACCGAAGTTGTTTTAGGATTATGGAATGACCGTCCAAAAAACAAACGACATGAACTTAACTGATTTAATAACCATATAAAGAATGATAATAAATGAAATAAAAAGAATAATAATAATGGAATAAACCTAAAAAATTCCTATGTAAGAAAAAAATTAATATAATTTTATTATATAGGAGTTAAAGTAGGTACATGGCCATCAGACCTGAGTTAAGGGATTTTTTCTTGAAAACATTATTTTAAAAGGTTTAACATTTTTCATTTATTTTCATCCATAACTGTGTTATTTATATTTTTTAAATTATGTTATTTATATAATTAAATGTATGTTCATATCCATTTTATGCTATGTTTTACTTTCATTACAAAGGTTTTAAAAGAATTATTTTTAATATTTTCCAAAAGTGTTGTTTTTGACATTTTTACAAAAGTGTAAGAGGAATATTTTTTAACGTTTACAACATGAGTAGAATTTCCCAACCTCATTTATGTTATTAATTAAGAAGAATAATATTAAATTTTCACTATTTTTTCGAAATAATTCCTCTTTATCATTATTTTGAGAATTTTTGTTTAAATATTTTTCCGTAAAAAAAGATTAATTATCTTTATTTTTTGTGAAATAGAAAGTGTTTCTACATATATATTATTTTTTTAAGATTTTATAATATAAATTTAATACTATTTGTGTTTTATTAATTCTTTGGTCCTTTAACATTGTTCAGGATTGTTTTTGAGCTCGATATATATCTTCAATACATTGGATAATGATTTTGTTTTCTAAGGAATATATATTGGATTAACCGTTTGGGTTATTCCATTTGTAAGAGTACTTATAATATTTATTGTAAGAGTGATATAAAGGTGATGTCCCAAGTTACCCACTTGATTTTTTAGGATTTAAAATGAGTTTTCAAGGAAGTGTTTTGAATAAATAATAAAATATAAAGAGCTAATATGTAATTAAAACATTATGCCACTTTTAATGGTGAAGAATATGTTTTTTAAGAAGAATTTTTTATGAGATATAATATTTAATTGGAAACCCTCATGATATTGATTTTCCCATTATACTTTATAACGATATTTTCTATTAATTATTTTGTAAAATAAATTTATTTCTTGGGAAAGTAAATGATTATTTTAGTTCAAAGTTTATTATGAAAAAGGAAAAACTTTTTATGGGATTTCATGAAATTTAAATGGAATAATGAGTTTCATTTAATTTGATATTACATACTGAGATATTTTAATCATCCCTCATTTTTAGATGTTTTTAATATGGCCCAAGGATGATTAGGAACTATTATGAAGTATATCTATGAATAAATGAAATTATCACTGAATGAAGAATGTGTATCATGAATGACACATGACTCTGAACTTAAAAATCCCATTTTTTTAATATAATGGACACTATGTGTTATAATCTTTTATATGATGTAATTTTTCCCTTAATTCTATAATACTCTAAAACTAAAAGATCATAGGAATGTAAGAAAGTGAAACCCTTTTCATAAATCATATAATTATTTTGTGATTATGATATGGGGTGTTTAAATAGAATAATAGAATTATAATATAAACTATTTCACCAACACTTATAAATTTCAATTATCTAATAAATTGATGGAACACCAAAATACTTCCAAACTATTAATTTTATTTTTTAAAAATAATTTACATTCTTCTTAAAATTCCTACACAAGAGCTGTGTTAGTGTTGTGTAATCGTTCAAGGTAATTATACCATCTCTAATTGTTAAAAATAATTTACTATAATAAAAATAATTTATTAATAATCAATTTTATCTCTTTTATTTTTCCAATTATCGTTTTTATCGATATCACTATTATGAAAACGTAATAAGTGAAAGTGAGTGGATTTATTTACAATAACTCTTAATATAAAATAATATAATGGTTTGAATCAATGTCAACTTGTACCAAAGTTTTGAGATTTTTTATGTTAGGATGATAAGGTTCTTAATAATATAATAAAATAATAATTACAATGAAATTTTCTGACCTTATCAAAATGTTTTAGCCTTAATTAACACATTTTACCCTTTATTGTAATGAAAATTTTTTACCATTATTAATATTCATTATGGACAATTTTTAAATTAATCTCATTACTAAAATTTAAAAATCCTAATTCAAAATATTAAATAAATTTTTCATGAGTCAATTTCTAAAATTAGAATAAATTAATTTTAATATAATTTCACAAAACACAATAAACAATAGTTTTTACAACAATACCCTTTTAAAACATACAAATGATTTTATAAAAAAATAATGTATAATGTTAATTACCATAGAGTTATTTGAATTTTGAAGAATAAAATTAACTTGTGTAACTTTAATAAAAATAAAAAATTAAATAGATCATTTAAATTACTTTTATAAAAAAAATAAGAAATGACAGTTTTTCAAAAAAACTAGTATTTTTTAAATGTACACCCCAAAACCATCATTCTAAGAAAAATAGCAAAGAATTAACTTCATATTATTTTGATAATATGATTTCAAAAATTATTTCAATTTTATAATATAAAATTTCTAGAATTACTAGAAATTAATCATAATACTCATATAAAAACTGAAATAAAACCCATTTTTGAAGAAAATGTATTTTTTATATATAAAATGAATTTATACTCATTCTTTAACTAGTAAATTCCTTTATATGAATGTTAATATATTAGTTTATATGATTAAATATCAAATATTTTCATAATCATATTTTTAAAATTATTAATTTATCATGATAAAATACACAACACCTTAAAAAAATTTCTTTTGAAAAATATAGTTTTAATCATATCAAAACATTTATTTTTATAGATAATTTACTAGTATTATGCCTACTGACTATATAATAACAATGATTTTATAGGTCCAACGATTATATAATTCCAATGACTATATGATTCCAATTTCTATATAATCCCAACAATTATATAATCTCAAATGACCGTGTGACCTTCCTATATAACTTCATATAAATCCCTAATCATCACTCCACTCCCATCATGACAAAATTGTTCTAATTATTAAACATTTATTCATATTTATTATAAGGGTTATGTTCTTATTAGTATACCATAAGAGTAAATATTATATGCTCATAGTATTTTTATATATATTTTAATTTATTCTAATTGTATTTTTCTCATTGATGATTATCATAGAAAAATCATAATATATTTATGTTTACGTGGACTATTAATATTTTATCTCAACAAAACATATGACATTAAATTTTTTCTTTGTGTTGTGTGAAAAATAATAAATCAAAAAAAATATGTAAATAAATATACATTCCAAAATTATCAGGGTGTTAAAAATGACATATTTGATCAGCTGAAAGGGGTAAGGTGATTATATAATATTGATCTCCATTTGGCCAGTCACTAGCTTTGGGTGAGAGAATCAGATATTCCAAAGATATTTTTTTGAAGAATATATTGCAATTATTAATATATTGTGATAATTTTATTTTGAATAATACTCCTGCAATGTCTATGGATTTAATGAACTAAAATTTCATCAAAATAATGATTCTTTTATCATAGTGTTTATGTTAGAAATTTTGATCTCTTATAATATTGAATTGGTTCATTAGCAACATTTAAGGATCATTTTGGAAATTATTTGTGAGGATAATCTCTACAATAAGTTTTCAGAATGTAGTTTCTAGATCCAAGAAGTTCAGTTATTGGGTAATTTGGTGTTCCAACGGGTAATTTTGGTTGATCCTTAGAAGGCGAGGGCCATTATGTATTGGGAGGATCCAAAAAATATATCTGAGATACAAATATTTTTTTGATTATCAAGATACTTTATATTATTCATCATGGATTTTATAATCTTGCATCTTTATGGATAAAACTCACTTATAAATAAGTAAAGTTTTTATAAGTAATAGTTTTTCAAGACCCCATTGAAGAGTCGAAGCGGCAGTTAACCTAAGCCCCTATATTGATTTTACCAGTGATCATACATGGAAATATGATATTTTATGATTTATTAGTTATGGTTTTGTGTTGTGTAACAATTCATGGTGATCATGTGGTAGAATATGGCTCATGGAAACATTGGACACTTGAGATAAATTATCCAACCGATGACCTTAAAATGTAAATTATTATGTTGGAACATTAGCGTGGTCTACAATATCTAGTTTTTGAGAAGATTATTATATACACTGATCATAAGAGTCAGAGATACATCTTCTCTATGAACTATTTAATCCTCAACCAATGCTAATGGGTGACATGAATGTAAACATTTGACTTCATTTTTTCTTATAATCTAGGTAAATGAAATTATTTCTTCAAAACTCTCATTATGAAATTACCATTCAAGTATTTGAAGTAATAAAGTATATAATTGAATGTTATGATCATTTTTATAGAGTTTCATCTAGATTTAAAATAAGAGAAGGAAAATGTGTTCCTTAGAAATATACAATTCATACCTTATAATGTATCTTATTAGAGACTAGAAGATGAAAATTTTATAATATATGAGGAATTTTATACAATGGGGAGACCACCAATGATTTATCTCTATCCCAAGGTTTCATTCTTTACTTTTAGAACTTATTTTTGGTTCCTTGTTTTGTGAGGAAGGTGGTGATAGATAACTAACATCAATATAAATAGTATGTTAATCTTGGTTCCAAAAAAATTATTATTCTTTGAGACATTAGTTTTTATGGATGAGAATGTGGTATGATATATCTAACTTTTTATATCATGGATATACTTGTCAATAGTTTAATGATCAACATTGTAGAGACCTAAAGCTAGACGTACATGGAAATTACATTACTTTTGCGGAATACCTAATACATAACAAAAAGAGACACACAAGGACCGTAATATTTTAGTGTCTTTGGAAACTTGGAATATAAACATCTAATCATGTTGAAAGATCTTCAACATCTCCCATAACGATCTTCCCCTTTTTTTTCCTTACCTAAAACCTTTCATTATTTCCTGGGGAAAATAAAACATACAAAAGGGTGAGATCAAATGCTCAGTAAGGGAAAACATAGAGAACATAAAACAATCCATAAACATTTGGACGCAAAAACTTGAACATGAAATCTAAACATTAAAACCTTGAGAAGACATAAATCTTGGAAGTACGTAAGGCATTTATCATAAAGGAACATCAATCACGATAAAATAGCATGGGAATAAAACATGTAATTGTGGAAACCATTCATCACTTGTTATGATTTCCATAGTAGCCAAGGCATTGCTGCCAACACCATCTTAGTGGACAAAGTCCCTTTCTGAATCGAGTTCACTCCTTGTTTCAGTCCTGTAACAATGAGCCGGATTAACTTACTGTTCCAGCCATGTCTATCTCCTGAGATATAAATCTTTACCCAATACATTATAGGGAGATATAGGTCCCACCCATCTCATAATTAAATCATTCTTACCTATTCCACAAAATAAACTTAAAACATTCATCATAACCCAAAGAATAAAATGGGTTTCATAAACATCATCCCATAATTTAATAATCCATATAAAACAAATGGAAATTTTATCATAAGAAAAGTGAAACCATGTAAATCATAGATACATTATACTTGAAACATACACATATGAAATAATTTCATCTTAGATGGAAAAATGGTTTTGATAAAACACTTGAAATGAATTCTTGAGGAAAATATCCTTTCTTCTTCAAAATCAATTTCTTTTCACAAAACGTCATGCAATTTTAATAGAATGAGATTTTTTTTGAAAAAAGTCATGAAATATTTTGGAGGAAGATTCATGAAAATAAGTCTTTATAAAACCTTAAAAATCCTTTCATTCCATATAAGTTAAAAAAACATTCTTCTCGTACTTTTGCCGAAAAAGTCAAAAAAGTTCCTCGTATGGTAAACAAAAGAAAGATTCCTTCCATACGATGTGGTAAAATTAATAAAAGGGTAAAAATGTATTAAAAATATATGGAAGGAAAGTAAAAATTTTATGAAAACATTTTGAGATCATATGGACATTGATAATAAACATAACCCCCAGTAAATACTTATGAGTAAACAATCTCGGATAAGAATGAGATTGGAATAATTATCCCTTACCATAGGTCTGATATGCTTCGTACGTATCCGAACCTCCTGTATAATGATTTAAATAATTTTATTGACTTATTAATGAATCATATTCATTATTATGATGTCATAAATGGTTCACTTATAACTTTATATTACTCATTCTTTTGTAAATTCCATGTTAAAGCAGCATTTTGGGTAAAATTGTTTTATTTATCATACGTGTTTGGACTTGTTGTTCTTGATATTATTACTTATATCCTGATTTACTTAATTCCAGAATATAAAACATGATTTATATATAATATATATTCATCATATACATATATATTATAGATCGATAAAAGGAATGAAATACACCGTTCATGGAGACGGTAGGTCGTACGTACGCATGGACCCTTTTTTCGTTTCCTTATTAAATTGAATGAAATTAAGTAGATGACATACATATATATACACATAAATCCAGTATCATTATTATTTCATATATTTCATTATTACTTATTATATATACTTTATAATCATTCATGAATGGTTAACATGGACAATGAATCTCATCGCATCGTGGAGACGGTAGTCCGTACGTACGCACGAGCGATGATATCATTCCCATGATCGTGGAATTGCATTGAAGTGTATGATAATATTTCATAATCAATATCACTTTGAAATAATCATATATAGTTATTTATTTACACTATTATACCCATCCAATTAAGGTGGTGGTCGAAAACAGATTACACCACGACGTGGAGACGGTATTCCGTACGTACGCACGCGCGGTGATTTTGTTTTTCGTAGGATGGATAGATGGTGAAATAGAGTTTTTTAATACTTATAAAAACATGTCATTATATGAGTTATACTGATGTTATCACTTCATAATGAAACAACTAAATAAGAAGAAGTAGAAGAAGAACTAAAGTTGAAAGAATCGGTAACGGACATTACCTCTTCTTTGAAGCGCCTCTTTGAGACCTCCTCTTAGGGAACTAGAATTGGTCTTTGAATAAGAACAGGACATCTAGGATGTTTATAGGGAAGTGGTGAAGATAATTTTTCAGGGGTTGTCCGAGATTGAAGGCTCAATGTGGTGTGAGGAAGAGAGGGAGGAGGTGCCCTTTTATAAGGGAGGAGAGGGGCACCATTGGAATAACTAAAAATATTATTTTATTATAAAGTCATATTCGGGTTTTAATAGCATTAAATTGAGTTATTTCAAAGCTAAGGTGGGTATGGGTCTAAATCCTCTCATCCAATATAATTTAGACAAGTTTAGTTTTCTATTTTAACCTTATCATTTAGATTTTACTTTAAGTTAAATAATTTTTCTTTTACCGTGTCTTCTTGTTTTCTTACACTATAAGGTTAATAAACTTACTATAACAAGCCCAAATAACCCCAATTTGTTTATTATTAATATATATAACCTTATATAATTCATTTTTCCAAACCGTAGATTTTATGAATAAAATAACAATTAATAATATAATATTTGTTTTAAAAACTATTTTATGTCAATTTTGACACTATTTGGTAATTGATTTTTGTGAAAATCATAACAGGATTATTAGTTCGAAAAAAGTTAACTAAATAAATATTAAAATGTCCTATTGACCTATAAAATTAGTTTAATTCATAAAAAGTCTCAAATTACATTTATTTGGGTATTTATAACATCAATTATTTCAATATTTCATTAATAAGATGATTACAACATCATCATTGTGTCATAAATAAATTAAATTATTTAATGTTTAAAAATTATAAATAAAACACCATTATGTAGGAAATATTTTTATCTTTCTAATGAATATTTATAGTCGAATTTATCTTATGTATAACCCTATATTAAAAATGATTTTGTTATTAAACATTGATTTTAACTATTTTGACCCTTCTTTAAATAAATTAATAATAAATGTCCTAATCTAATCCAAGTGGGCCTAAATGGTCATATTTTTTCCTAAGGTTGTTTTTGGTCGAATTACACTTATTCAATATAATTTGGACATGTGTTAGGGTAATAATAATATCATTTTTACCCTTAATTACCCTATTTACTTTTAACTGTGGTAAAAAAAGTAAAAAGTTAATGTTCACCAAAAATTATTTTCATCTCATTGAACCAAATTTTAGTCCTTGATTTTAACCATGTCTCTCGGATTTTTGAAATTCCACTCACAGATGCGGTAAAATTAAGTTTTATGTGAATTTGCAAATTCTCATAGGAGGTGGGCAAAAGACGGTGAAAAGTTCAATAAAATTTTTATATATATTAAATTATTATAAAATGACTCCAATGACTTAAATTGAACTTATATAGGTATTATATATCAAATTTTACCTAAAATAAATTTAAATAAAATAAATAATTATTTAAATAAAAAGTCGGTTTTTGAATAGTAACCCAGTGTTTTCACTATTCATAAAAAATTTAATGTTTTCAGAAAAATACCAAAAATTCACCCTAGGCTTATTTCGATATTCTGAATCCAAAAATGAAGTCCATTTTGATAGATAAAATTTATAAAATTTCAAAATGTGGGTATTACTATTCATAATGGCTAGTTTATATAACATATCGTTGTTTAGCGAAACTCGGTATTGCGTACAACACACGCTATCATGGAAGGTCGCGATTGTGTGTAATGCAAACCAAGTCAGGGATTCTTGTAGTGAAAGCTCCTTTTGGTGTAGCTTACAACACAAGACATAAATAAAATTAAAAAGAATATTTTTCATGAAATCTCGGGGTGTTACATTCTACCCCCCTTAAAATGAATTTCGCCCTCGAAATTCATCGGGGTTATAAATGGTTTACTACTCGAAAGTTTCTTTAACAGAAAACCACATCGTAAAAAGGAATACCAAAACCAATCTTTAAAAACTAAAGTATGAAACGTAACGGTTACCTAAATTAACTAATCACTGGGTTTCCACATAGGTGAAAATATGGATATGGAAGAGAAATCTAACCATCATGTTATTATGGCGAGTGGTAGAGAACATGGCTATAGAAAAGCCATCAATCACAAAGCCATAAATTTGTGATTATCTAAGGTACCATCTGATTATCCGATATAAGAGAACTACGACAACAATTTTTGTTTTCAATATCATTTCCCTAAAGTTGAAAATTTTGAATTAGAAGAAATACTTGCTTGATTTTGGTACAATCTCACTGTTGTTCATGATTTGAACAATTTCCACTTCATCTCTTGAAGAAATGAAGTTGAATTTGTTATTCGTGAAGTGTTAATAGATCATGTGATAGAATGATGGGTCATTCCATCTGTTTCAAACAAAAGGTTAGAAAAAGTTATCAAATATACATAAGTCCAGCTATGGTGAGGTTATTCATATACGATTCAAAAATGAACTTATACTTCACATATCGTACCGATTAATAAAATAAAACTAGTTTCTACTAACCAAGGACTTCCTGTAGGCCAGTGGTAGGCGATAAAGGTCAGTCACACTTCAGTTGTGGGTTCAATTCCCACAGCCTTGTCCGACGCGATGGGCTGTCGTCCGTCCTGTAGGTTGTCCTTTTTCTAAAACTACATTATTATAACTTTCCATAAATAATATCGAAAAAAGTTCTATCCTTAAACAATACTAATTTATGTCCAATATAATCCATTCAAATTTTTTAGGCTTATCTAAAATACTTCGGTCCAAGCACATAGCATAAAGAAAATGATTACTTGAAATGTCACATAACAATCATGTGAATGCCATCATTTATCCCCCATATATCATAAGATATATCTTGTTGGTCACATTCCAATAATTTGAATAACTTAATCATGTATTCTATTGAAAAATGAATACCCATTGAACCTTAGTGAAAACATGAATACAGTGAAAAGTTAACACTTTCCACATACCAAAATCCCAAAATTCTGTATACTCAAACCATGATATCACTTAGTCCTTATAAAAATCATGAGCTCATGAATACAATCAAACATATTATTTCCTCCTTATCCATTCATTATGTGCATATCATCTTCTTTCCAAAAATATATGAATAAACTTTCATGGTTACCAGTACCATTCAACATATACTTTCAAATACTTTAGGAAAAACAATAATGTAACAATCCTTAGATGTTTCTTTATTCCATAGTACCATTAAATTACCTATACAACATAACTCTTGATAAACATACAATCATTCCACTACCTTCTTAAACCATTGACCAAGCTTCAACCCTTCTTTCATCTCATATGTCATTTGTAGTCTCCTCATCATAATCCACATAAATACTACCCATATGACCATGCTGATTCTCTTCATGAGATTTTCCCTTAGGGCATTGGTTTGCATAATTCCCATACATTCCACATTTAAAACATCTAATCATTGTTGATGTCGTAGCAATACCATTATCCTTATCCATGGTGTTAACTGAACCTTTTCATTTGCACTTACTGGATTTGTGTCCTTCTTTTCCGCACTAAAAGCATCTTCCAGTTCCCTTGAAACATTCTCCTTGATGCCTCTTCCCACATGATTTACATGATAGAAATTGAACTTTCCTTCCCCTATGATCATCATGAAACTCCATCTTTCTCTTATTAGCTGAGTCGGTAAACTTACCAAAGTTGATATTATTGATCATATTATGAGATTCCTGATTAGGAATAATAACGATATGTTGACCTCCATATCCAATTTCATTCGGTTTCCCATGAAGAATATCATTCCATTTCCCATCATATCCTCCATTATCGTGAATCTTCCCATTCCAAGCCATTTTCTAAAACCCAAAAAGAAATAGTGTGAGAGGACAAAATCATAATCAAGGGGGATTACCTTCAATATCTAACATATTAGGTTAAATTCTAAAATCGTTACCATAATTCTAGGACTATAACCTATACTTATACTTAACCTTAGGGACATCCCTTGACATACCTTAGAAATATCTCTAGGGAACTCACTAAAGTTCTCGCATCCTAGTTTCCAAAGGTTGACTAAACCTTTCCTCTGATACCAACTGTAGAGACCCAAATCTTGACATACATGGATATTACATTACTTTTGAGAAACCTCTAATACATAACAAAAAGGGACACACAAGTACCGTAATAGTTTAGTGTCTTTGGAAACTCGGAATATAAACATCTAATCATGTTGAAAGATCTTCAACATCTCCCATAATGATCTTCCCCTTTTTGTTTCCTTACCTAAAACCTTTCTTTATTTCCTGGGGAAAATAAAACATACAAAAGGGTGAGCTCAAATTCTCAGTAAGGGAAAACATAGAGAACATAAAATAGTCCATAAACATTTGAAAGCAAAAACTTGAACATGAAATCTAAACATTAAAACCTTGAGCAGAGGCATAAATCTTTGAAGTACATAAGGCATTTATCATAAAGGAACATCAATCACGATAAAATATCATGGGAATAAAACATGTAATTGTTGAAACCATTCATCACTTGTTATTATTTCCATAGTAGTGAAGGCATTGCTGCCAAGACCATCTTAGTGGACAAAGTCCCTTTCTGAATCGAGTTCACTCCTCGTTTCAGTCCTGTAACACTGAACCAGATTAACTTACCATTCCAACCATGTCTATCTCATCAGATATAAATATTTACCCAATGAATTGGAGGGAGATATAGGTCCCACCCATCTCATAATGAAATCATTCTTACTTGTTCCACAAAATAAACTTAAAACATTCATCATAACCCAAATAATAAAATGGGTTTCATAAACATCATCCCATCATTTCACAATCCATATAAAACAAATGGAAATTTCATCATAAGAAAAGTGAAACCATTTAAATCATAGAGAAATTATACTTGAAACATACACATATGAAATAATTTCATCTTAGATGGAAAAATGGTTTTGATAAAACACCTGAAATTAATTCTTGAGGAAAATATCCTTTCTTATTCAAAATCAATTTCTTTTCACAAAACGTCATGCAATTTTAAAAGAAAGAGATTTTGTTGAAAATAGTCATGAAATATTTTAGAGGAAGCTTCATGAAAATAAGGCTTTATAAAACTGTAAAAATCCTTTCATGTCGTATAAGTTAAAAAAACATTCTTCTCTTACTTTTGCTGGAAAAGTCAAAAAAGTACCTCGTATAGTAAACAAAATAAATATTCCTTCCATACGATGTGGTAAAAGTCAGAAAAGGGTAAAAATGTCTTAAAAATACATGGAAGGAAAGTAAACATTTTATGAAAACATTTTGAGAGAATATGGACATGGATAATAAACATAACCCCCTGTAAATACTTACGAGTAAACAATCTCATATAAGAATGAGATTGGAATAATTATCCCTTACCTTAAGTCTGATATGCTTCGTACGAATCCGAACCTCATGTATAATGATTTAAATAATGTCATTGACTTATTAAAGAATCATATTCATTATTATTATTTCATAAATGGTTCACTTATGACTTTATATTACCCGTTCTTTTGTAAATTCCATGTTAAAGCAGCGTTTTGGGTAAAATCGTTTTTTTATCGTACGTGTTTGGACTTGTTGTTCTTGATATTATTACTTATATCCTGATTTACCTAATTCCGGAATATAAAACATTATTTATATATAATATATATTCATTATATACATATATATTATAGATCGATAAAAGTAATGAAATACACTGTTCATGGAGACGGTAGGCCGTACGTACGCATGAACGCTGTTTTTGTTTCCTTATTGAATTGAATGAAATTAAGTAGATGACATAAATATATATACACATAAATCCAGTATCATTATTATTTAATATATTTCATGATTACTTATTATATATACTTTATAATCATTTATGAATGGTTAACATGGAGAATGAATCTCATCGCGTCATGGAGACGGTAGTCCGTACGTACGCACGAGCGATGATATCATTCCCATGATCGTGGAATTGCATTGAAGTGTATGTATAATATTTCAGAATAAATATCACTTTGAAATAATCATATATAGTTATTTATTTACACCATTATACCCATCCAAGTAAGGTGGTGGTCGAAAACAGATTACACCACGGCGTGGAGACGGTATTTCGTACATACGCACGCGCGGTGATTTCGTTTTCCGTAGGATGGATAGATTGTGAATAGAGTTTTTTCATACATATAATAACATATCAGTATATTAGTGATACTGATGTTATTACTTCATAATGAAACAACTAAAGAAGAAGAAGTAGAAGAAGAAATAAAGTTGAAAGAATCGGTAACGGACATTACCTCTTCTTTGAAGCGCCTCTTTGAGACCTCCCCTTAGGGAACTAAAATTGGTCTTTGAAGAAACCCAGGAACTATAGGATGTTTCTAGGGAAGTTTAGAAGAGAATTTTTCAGGTTTTGGCTGAGAATGAAGGATCAAAGTGGTGTGAGGAAGGGAGGGATGAGGTGCCCTTTTATAAGGGAGGAGAGGGGCACCTTTGGAATAACAAAAAATATTATTTTATTATAAAGTCATATTCGGTTTTTAATAGCTCCAAATTGAGTTATTTCTAAGATAAGGTGGGGATGGGTCGAAAACCTCTCATCCAATAGAATTTATACAAGTTTAGGTCTCTATTTTAACCTTATCATTTAGATTTAACTTTAAGTTAAATAATTTTTCTTTTACCGTGTCTTCTTGTTTTCTTACACTATAAGGTTAATAAACTTACAATAACAAGCCAAACGAACCCAAAGTTGTTTATTATTAATATATATAACATTATATAAGTCATGTGTTCGAACATTAGATTTTTAGGAATAAAATAACAATTAATAACATAATATTTGTTTTAAAAACTATTTTATGTCAATTTTGAAACTATTTGGTAATTTATTTTTGTGAAAATCATAAAATAATGATTAGTTCGAAAACAGTTAACTACATAAATTCTAAAATGTCTTATTAACTTATAAAATTATTGTAATTCATAAAAATTCTTAAATTAAATTTATTTGGGTATTTATAACATCAATTATTTCAATATTTCATTAATAAGATAATTACTTCATCATCATTGTGTCATAAATAAATTATATTATTTCATGTCTAAAAATTATAAATAAAATACAATTATGTAGGAGAGGTTTTTATCTTTCTAATGTATATTTATAGTCGAATTTATCTTATGTATAGCCCTATATTAAAAATGATTTAGTTATTAAACTTCAATTTTAACTATTTTGACCCTTCTTTAAATAAATTAATAATAAATGTCCTAATCTAATCCAAGTGGGCCTAAATGGTCATATTTTATTCATAAGGTTGTTTTGGGTCGAATTAAACTTATCCAATAGAATTAGGACATGTGTTATGGTAATAATAATATCATTTTTACCCTTAATTACCCTATTTACTTTTAACCGTGATAAATAAAAGTAAAAAGTTACTATTCACCAAAAATTATTTTCATCTCATTGGACCAAATTTTAGTCCTTGATATTAACCTTTTCTCTTGTATTTTTGAAATTCCACTCACAGAAGCGGTAAAATTATGTTTTATGTGAATTTGCAAATTCTCATAGGAGGTGGGTAAAAGACGGTGAAAAGTTCAATAAAATTTTTATATATCTAAAATTATTATAAAATGACTCCAATGACTTAAATTGAACTTATATATGTATTATTTATCAATTTTTATCTAAAATAAATTTAAATAAAATAAATAATTATTTAAATAAAAAGTCGGTTTTTGAATTGTAACCGAGTGTTTTCACTATTCATAAAAAATTTAATGTTTTCTGAAAAATACCAAAAATTCACCCTAGGATAATTTTGATATTTTGAATCCAAAAATGAAGTCCATTTTGAAAGATAAAATTTATAAAATTTCAAAAAGTGGGTATTACTATTCCTAAAGGCTAGTTTATATAACATATCGTTGTTTAGCGAAACTCGGTATGGCGTACAACAAACGCTATCGTGGAAGGTCGCGATTGTGTGTAATGCAAGACAAGTCAGGGATGTTTGTAGTTCAAGCTCCTTTTGGTGTATCATACAACACAAGACATTAATAAAATTAAAAAAAAATATTTTTCATAAAATCTCGGGGTGTTACAAACATCAGAAGCCTTATAGTTTTCTCCACCCCCTTCATATCCCTACCTATAAATGGGATGATTTATCCATAGATTTTATCATCATATTTCCTCATACCCATATATAGAATAATTTAATTCAATTTTTCATTGATTTTTTGAAAAAAGGTATCCAATTTCATTTTTATCATAGATATTAAGAATTAGGAGGATCCCAAGAATTTATATGTGCAGTAGATTATGAAACAACATGGTTTTACCTATGTGATTATTTTTGATAAGTATCCTCTATTTACTTCTATGTTTTTTAGAGGCATCCAAAAGGTAATGGGATCCTAGGTAGATCTGAGTACATCCAGCCATCCCCAAATTGATATTTTGAAAGTGTAGGTGAATGAGATTATAGAAGATATTTTATAGTCTTGTGTTTTATACTTTGGTGGTTCATAGGAAAACCATTTTTCTTGAGTCAAATTTTCATAAAATAATACTCATTAATATTCAATAAATAAAGATCTATTTTAATATTTATATGGTCTTTTATGCTAATCCCCTTTGTGTTGGGATGAGGATAGTGAAACATCCCTTATGGGACTAATCCTTGTCTAAGAGATAATCGGGAAGATATAAGTTATTTAGAAATATATGGTACAGGACCAAAAGATTTTATAACTCATATTCAAATCATTTTCTCCATCCCATATAATTCTCAGTTAGTGAAAATGTGTTTCTAAAAGTATCACCTCGATTAGTTCATAATCAATTGGGTAAGAAGGGGAAGATTTCCCTATGTAATTTGGGACCTTTCATGTTTACTGATAGTATTAGGAAGGTTATTTACCAATTTTAATTTCTAAATCAATTGGTGATTAATTATTGTTTAAATATTTATCAACTAAAGAATCACCACCCTAATAATTCTCATGTATTTCACTAGTATGATCTTTAATTTGATCCATATATATCGATGACTGATTATCTATTTTAGAATATCGACTCCATAGATAAGGTGCTACATAGAATATTTATTTGAATGGTTTGACTACTAAAGTGGAATGGGAGTTACACTTATGAAACATGGTAGAATGAATTATTTATGATGGAGTAATGTCCATATCTATTTTGAGATCAAGATTCAGGTTATCTTTTTTGATATAGAAGGAGAAATGGTGGGAAGAATTTTGAAAACCAACCGGTAATTGATTTGTTTTTAAATATTTTAATTAATTTGATAATTTAATTTTTGATATTTTTTAGGGATTTAAGGTTCTTGATATAATAATCTAGTATTATTTATATAGTTATCTTTTGTAAAGACCTGGAAATTTCAAGGAATTTTTTTCTTAATTTTCTTTGGAATTTTACAAGAACACAGTTTCTGACAGCGCCTGATTCTGAGGCTCGGTGTGCCCAGAATCAATTTCCGAAGTTTGGCTCGGGTACGTTCAGTGAACGAACGAGCGATAATTTCTAACTTTTGAACCGGTGCCCGGAATCAAATTCCAAGGGCACCGATGGAACCGTATCGCCGGTTTTTGCTTAGGAATGCCTTTCCTGGAGTTGCGTTTTCTTGGGAGTAGTTGTTTATTAAGGTTGTGGTTTAAGTGTAAAGAAAAATAAAATTTGTGTTACAAATTTTATTTATCTTCTTAAGTGGTTATATCCTAAGTGTGGAAGTTGGGGTGGAATCACAAGTTCCTAACTAACCAAGTGAGGATTAAGGTGAGGTCAGGCCCACACGAGCCCCAACCCTTCACCTTCCCCTTAACTCTCTTCTACCCCCCTTAAACTCACTTGCACTTAATGTGCCAAAACCCCTCAAATTCCTAACTCCTTAAACTCCTTAACTCCCTTGAACCCCCCCCCCCCAATTAAATGTGACTCTTCACTTCCACCTTCATTAATTTTGGAGCCTCTCCACCCATTAATGAATGATGTAACTTAATGAATTTGAATTATTTTGAATTCATTAAGCTAACACTACAATAAGGTGTGTTGTTTTCTTGTTTGGGGTTGGCTAAATCTTTGTGATAGAGTCATGGAAGGATTGAAGAGAATTCCACCCTCGACGAAGAACACGAAGGACATCTCCAAACATGGAACAACGTCTTCTCGATGAAGAATGCCTTTTCCAAAGAAGAACGTGAAGTTTCCAACGTCGATCCCTTCTTGGATGCCTCCTTCCCACTCCTTCCGGAATAATGAAGGGAGTGCCTTTCACGAAGAATGCCGACGTCGTCAACGGCTTCTCTTTTCCGATGTCGACGAATCGTCGCCGCCTTTCCGCGACTTCATCAACACATAACGAAAAGCGAAGTAGGGGTTTGTTGTTGCTTTATTTAATTATTTTCCGTTCTTGGTTCTAGCATGACAAACTTGAGGATGAACGTTTAAGTGTTATCGTCTAACGAGAGGGGGACCGGACCACACAAACACGGCCGAAACCCCCTCCTTTGTTCTTGAATGTTTCTTGCGGATGAAACGAGATAGCGTGGTGCCGTCGCACCATGCAGGAATCACACGGAAATTATTGCGTGGCGTCGTCGCGCCGCGTCGAAGGAAACCGAAGACGCCGCGGCCGGAGCGGTGCCGCGGCGGAGGGGCGCAGTGCCGTCGCACCACGCCGGATGACGAAGGCCGCAGCCGGTTCCGGGCCGCGGCGGATCGTGATGACAGGCGGCCAGCCGGGCCGCCGGTGCCGGAAGACGGAAGAGGACCGGCCCTTGCCGGTCCTGTTGACAAGAAGTCGGCCGGCCTGGTCGGGCCGGCCGGGTTGGTGGAAACCGGGGGAATTTAATTCCCCCGGGCAGTTATTTGGCCCCCCATTATGAGGGGGGGCGGTTTCACAAAGGGGGGGCAGGCGGCACCCCGTTTCCAGCAAGCTCGGCCTTCGGCCAAGCTGGCAGCGCGCCCAGCGCGCTGCCTTGCGCCGAACCGGCGCACCGGGCCGGTTCGCCGTGCCGGGCCGGGCCGCGTCGCGCCGCGCCGGGCTGGGCCGCGCCGGGCCTGGCCAGGCTGTGTCGGGCCGGGTCGACCCCGTCCGGGGCGGGTCGACCCGGTTCGGGCCATCCGGGGGGTCTCGGGCCGGGACGGCCCGGGCCCGAAACCCCCGTTATCGAGCGGTTTGGTCAAATGCCTGTATCTTGGGCTACGGGCCTCCAAACAACTCGTCGTCAGCGGCAACGCGATCCTTGGATCGAGACGGTCGTTTTGGTATACTATACTCAAGGTGCACCTTCCTTTTCGGGAGCCTACGTGGTTAAAACTCCATAGTTAAGCGTGCTTGGCCTAGAGTAGTGATCAGGATGGGTGACCTCCTGGGAAGTTTCCCAAGGTGAGTGTGAGACGAAAAAGCCAATAACTCTCAGACCGGGCGTCCGATTGACGCGCCGTCTGTTGCGTTGAGTTCCTGTTGACGATACGGAACTTTTGGCATCCTCCGCCCGAGTTTTGGATGCAGATGGATAGTGACCGGGTTGGATCGCACCGAAATCCAACCGGGCCCCTGGAACGGAAAAGCTGATATCTTTCTGACAGAACGCCCGTTTGACGAACCGTCAGTGGCGTTGGTGATCGCGTTGAGAAACGGTCCCTATGAGTTTACCCTATGAGAGTTCGGGGTACATTTGAGATACAGCTGGGTTTGGTTTGCTCACGAAACCAACCGGGCCCCTGGGACGAAAAGGCTAATAACTCACAGACCGGGCGTCCGATTGACGTGCCGTCTGTTGCGTTGAGACCCCTATGACGTGGCGGTCCTTTGAGATACTTCTTCATGGGACTTTGAGATACTTGGAGTATCGACCTGTAGCTCGTGGAGCGGACCCTCCCAGTGATGAGCGTGTGGAGTACGAAGATCGTGTAGCTGGATGAGACCCGACGACTGCTGATCGAACGACTCGGAGTGTTACAGAGGTGCGCTTGGTTGTAGTGGCACATGGGAGCACTTGGTTGTAGCGGAAGACCCACGACAGAGTTGCGCTTGGTTGTAGCGGCACATGGGAGCGCTTGGTTGTAGCGGCATACCCATGACAGAGGTGCGCTTGGTTGTAGCGGCACATGGGAGCGCTTGGTTGTAGCGGCAGACCCACGACAGAGTTGCGCATGGTTGTAGCGGCACATGGGAGCGCTTGGTTGTAGCGGCAGACCCACGACAGAGGTGCGCTTGGTTGTAGCAGCACATGGGAGCGCTTGGTTGTAGCGGCAGACCCACGACAGAGGTGCGCTTGGTTGTAGCGGCACATGGGAGCGCTTGGCTGTAGCAGCTGGCCCGCAGTACTCGATGGGTGGAGTTCTTCAGCAGTCTTAGGTTAGTGAGCAGTACCTCAGAGTTGTGACAGGACCACTGTACACTCCAGAGACGGAGCTCTTCAGCAGTTACGGTTTCGATAATGAAAATCCTGGATTGAGCTGAGACTTTTGACCTTGTGTTTACCTCATGATTGAGATGGGTCACTTGCTAACTTAGGTATATGTATGGGCATATACCCGGGTAGTGGTTATCCGTTGATTTCACAATCCTTGTGTTTCCTCATGATTGAGATGGGTTACTTGATAACTTAGGTATATATATGGGCATATATCTAAGTAGAGGTTATCTGTTGAGATCTTCTTTGTGGTTATCCTTGTTGGTTTAGTGAGACCTTGAGGGTCTCGGGGTCCCTACTGAGTATCGTTATACTCACCCCTGCACGGGCTATGCCCGCACCTCGTTGTGTTGGTTGCAGACGACGGGCAGTGCTGATAGAAGCCGAGTGTTCGAGGACTGGGCAGTACCTGGAGGTGGACTATACGAAGAGATGGTACCCGGAGGAGGACCTCACGACGAGGCGGTACCCAGAGGTGGACGTGACGACGAGGTGGTACCCGGAGGTGGACCACTTGGCGAGACATACTCGGAGCGGACGGTGGGACCTGAGGAGTAGAGGAGCTATATGTACCCACCCTTCAGGTGGGATTTCCAGTGGACAGCTCGGCGTAGCAGCTTTACTTTTCAGTTGTTGTTTTCCCTTTCGAGTTGTACTTTACAGTTGGGCTTGTATTTCCGGTCCCTTTTTACTTTCCGCACTTACTGTTGTACTCAGTTTTTAATTAGTGTTTACTTCTTCCGCTTGTACTCTGTGGTGCTTGTTTTCTTTTATAAAGGCAATGCCTTCCCAGTTATCGGGATTTTACGCCTTTGGTGCTAGTCGCCAGCCCCTGGCCTATGGAAGGCGGGCTTGGGGTAGTCACGACACGGGCCCCGAGGATGGGTCGTGACAAATTGGTATCAAAGGAGTTCGGTTCTACCACAGAACTTATAACTCTGATGTTTCTTTCTTTGAAGCAATAGTGTTAAGGGTACCGAGTGTGGTTTTCAGTTCAGGGAGTCCAATGTTGGTGCGGCGGCCGACGTATCCGTACACCAGGACCCTGACTACTGATTTCCGACTTTGTACACAAAAACACTGATTGCGTGTGTGTTTCCAAAGTTTTAAAGTCAGCTCAAACCAGGTCAGCTCACCAGGTATAAGACGTTGACCCTGTCGCATCTGTTCAGGATGTCTCCACGCAGACAGTCAGTTGGAGTTCCGAGAGAGTACTCGATGACGTCTCACCGAGCGATGAGGCTCTGGTGGTGGGCCCTTTTTACTATGTTGGCACCCTCGGGTGGTGTACCAGTACATCACCACCTGTTGGGAAGCAGATGCCAACGGCTATACTAGCAAACTGTGCACGCTGGCGGAGCGCATTGCACGAGTTCCAGCAGTAGAGGCCTCAGAAGTTACGAGGCGAGGCAGATTTCCAGACAGCAGAGCAGTGGCTGGAGGCGATTGCTAGAGTTTTCCGCCTAGCTGAGACATCAGTAGAGTGGATGGTGGACTTGGCCACTAGTGTTTTCTAGTGAATGACCATGAGGATGGTCCGCATAGTGACGAGGCTTCGGTACGTGAACTGATTCCTGAGATAGTGCCTTTGGGTAGTGTGTCAGCTATACATCACTACCTATTGGTCAGCAGTTACAACCGGCGGTACCGATAGGTGACACATGTAAGTTTACTGCCTTACATGTGTTATAACTTCAGATACCCTCATGTTCCGAGGTGAACCTGACTCATAGGCGGCTGAGGACTGGCTTGAGGAGGTGGCCGAGAATTTTCTAGAACTTTTACAGTTTCGGCGGGACGACGTGTTGATAGCTGAGAATTCATCGAGGCGTACCGAACATATCAGGTACTCGATGGAAGCGTTTCGATCAGTGCAATAGAGGTCGGACCTCTGAGCATGGTATGTTTAAGGGCTTCCGAGCCAGCACCTTTTCTCTATGCATTTCTACTTAGGCTAGAGTGCTAGAAGGAACCTTTGTGGTTGAGAATTCTTTGCTGATCGAATACAGCCAGAGAATGTTAGAAGTTTGGAAAGCAGGAAACTGACACCAGTCTCGGAGACTTGGGCATGTAAAATGTTTCAAGAAGAGGAAATGTTAAGGACAGATGAATCTGCAGAGCAGCAGACATGGAGGCAGAGCTTGGAGAGCAGCTCGTGGTGGTGTACATTTCAACATGTTACCATCACCCGCCTTTGTAGTCCCCGCTAGACTCAGGGAGTTGGAGAGCAGGGAAAGAGGGTAGCTGCTTGCGGTCATGGAGTGCGACCAAAAAGAGGCTCTAAGGATGATTCGAAGTGCGGAATTTATCTTCTACTAGCTGCCGTAGCCATAGGCATCGAAACGAATCATCCCTTCCTTCCATGAATCTAGTCCCAGACCTAGAGATTCCGGTTAAGCCGTTGACTTGACCCTCACGTCTGGAGATACCTTTGGGAGGAGACTCGATAGTCACACTTACGCCGACGGTGTGATCTGACCCTTGAGGCGAGAGTCTCGGTTAGGACCTCTTGGTGGCAGCGTCGAGGCCTTACGATGTTAGTTTGAGTATGTATTTGGCAATCACTGTTCATACTCAAATTGACGGTATTAGGCAAACGTTGGGATGGGTTTTCCTTGGTCGGCGAAAAGGAAACCCTGGGCAGCACAAGATAAACTCGTGCATGGGAGGGTGTAGCCGATCATTCTTGGGTCGGCCAACCTTACCCTCGTGGCAGCAGGAGTTTTGAGTTTCAGTTCTAACCTAAAAAGGGAGACCTTTAGAGTTCGAGGATGGCGACCACGTTCTTATACAGGTCTCACCTCGACGAGGTTTAAGGAGATGTAGCCGAGGCGGCAAGAGATCTCCGAGGTTCAATAGACCTTTCTAGGTCCCTAGTAGGGTAGGCGAGGTGGTTTATCGCTTGACCCATCCACCTCAGTTGCACCAGGTGCACGATGACTTTCACTTAACTCAATTGAGGAGATACGTGCTTGATCCTTCACACATCATCGACCTCAGGGAGTTGGACGTCGATGAGAGAGCGACATGCACGGAGGTTCCAGTGGGGATCAAGAATAGACAGGAGCAGATCCTACGAGGATGATTGATTCCTTGGGTGCACTTCCTTTGACAGTACGGGAACCTCCAGGTGAGCACATGGGAGCGGAAGGCTCAGATGCGTGCTCTGTACCGCTTTTGTGACCCTAGTTTGTGATGAAGCTTTACGAGGACGTAAAGCCCTGAGGTGGGAGTAATGTAAAGACCCGTAAATTTCAAGGAATTTTTTTTCTTAATTTTCTTTGGAATTTTAAAAGAACACAGTTTCTGACAGCGCCTGATTCCGAGGCCCGGTGTGCCCAGAATCAATTTCCGAAGTTTGGCTTGGGTACGTTCAGTGGACGAACGAGCGGGAATTTCTAACTTTTGAACTGGTGCCCGGAATCAAATTCCGAGGGCACCGATGGAACCGTAGTGCTGATTTTTTCTTAGGAATGCCTTTCCTGGAGTTGCGTTTGCTTGGGAGCAGTTGTTTATTAAGGTTCTGGTTTAAGTGTAAAGAAAAATAAAATTTGTGTAACAAATTTTATTTATCTTCTTAAGTGGTTATATCCTAAGTGTGGAAGTTGGGGTGGAATCACAAGTTCCTAACTAACCAAGTGAGGATTAAGGTGAGGTGGGGCCCACACGAGCCCCAACCCTTCACCTTCCCCTTAACTCTCTTCTACCCCCCTTAAACTCCCTTGCACTTAATGTGCCAAAACCCCTCAAATTCCTAACTCCTTAAACTCCTTAACTCCCTTGAACCCCCCCCCCCCAATTAAATGTGACTCTTCACTTCCACCTTCATTAATTTTAGAGCCTCTCCACCCATTAATGAATGATGTAACTTAATGAATTTGAATTATTTTGAATTCATTAAGCTAACACTATAATAAGGTGTGTTGTTTTATTGTTTGGGGTTGGCTAAATCTTTGTGATAGAGTCATGGAAGGATTGAAGAGAATTCCACCCTCGACGAAGAACACGAAGGACATCTCCAAACATGGAACAACGTCTTCTCGACGAAGAATGCCTTTTCAAAAGAAGAACGTGAAGTTTCCAACGTCGATCCCTTCTTGGATGCCTCCTTCCCACTCCTTCCGGAATAAAGAAGGGAGCGCCTTTCACGAAGAACGCCGACGTCGTCAACGGCTTCTCTTTTCCGATGTCGACGAATCGCCGCCTCCTTTCCGTGACTTCGTCAACACATAACGAAAAGCGAAGTAGGGGTTTGTTGTTGCTTTATTTAATTATTTTCCGTTCTTGGTTTTAGCATGACAAACTTGAGGATGAACGTTTAAGTGTTATCGTCTAACGAGAGGGGGACCGGACCGCACAAACACAGCCGAAACCCCCTCCTTTGTTCTTGAATGTTTCTTGCGGATGAAACGAGATAGCGTGGTGCCGTCGCACCACGCGGGAATCACACGGAAATTATTGCGCGGCACCGTCGCGCCGCGCCGTGGAAAGAATTATCATGAACGCGACGCCGTCGCGCCGCGTCGAAGGAAACCGAAGACGCTGCGGCCGGAGCGGGGCCGCGGCGGAGGGGTGTAGTGCCATCGCACCGCGCCGGATGACGAAGGCCGCAGCCGGTTCCGGGCCGCGGCGGATCGTGATGACCGGCGGCCAGCCGGGCCGCCGGTGCCGGAAGACGGAAGAGGACCGGCCCTTGCCGGTCCTGTTGACAAGAAGTCGGCCGGCCAGGTCGGGCTGGCCGGGTTGGTGGAAACTGGGGGAATTTAATTCCCCCGGGCAGTTATTTGGCCCCCCATTATGTGGGGGGCCGGTTTCACAAAGGGGGGGCAGGCGGCCCCCTGTTTCCAGCAAGCTCGGCCTTCGGCCAAGCTGGCAGCGCGCCCATTGCGCTGCCTTGCGCCGAACCGGCGCACCGGGCCGCACTGCGCCGGGCCGCACTGCGCCGGGCTGGGCCGGGCTGTGCCGAGCCGGGTCGACCCCGTCCGGGGCGGTTCGACCCGGTTCGGCCATCCGGGGGGTCTCGGGCCGGGACGGCCCGGGCCCGAAACCCCCGTTACCGAGCGGTTTGGTCAAATGCCCGTATCTTGGGCTACGGGCCTCCAAACGACTCGTCGTCAGCGGCAACGCGATCCTTGGATCGAGACGGTCGTTTTGATATACTATACTCAAGGTGCACCTTCCTTTTCCGGAGCCTACCTGGTTAAAACTCCATAGTTAAGCGTGCTTGGCCTAGAGTAGTGATCAGGATGGGTGACCTCCTGGGAAGTTTCCCAAGGTAAGTGTGAGACGAAAAAGCCAATAACTCTCAGACCAAGCGTCCGATTGACGCGCCGTCTATTGCGTTGAGTTCCTGTTGACGATACGGAACTTTTGGCATCCTCCGCCCGAGTTTTGGATGTAGATGGATAGTGGCCGAGTTGGATCGCACCGAAATCCAACCGGGCCCCTGGAACGGAAAAGCTGATATCTTTCTGACAGAACGTCCGTTTGACGAACCGTCAGCGGCGTTGGTGATCGCGTTGAGAAAATGGTCCCTATGAGTTTACCGTATGAGAGTTCGGGGTACATTTGAGATACGGCCGGGTTTGGTTTGCTCACGAAACCAACCGGGCCCCTGGGACGAAAAGGCTAATAACTCACAGACCGAGCGTCCGATTGACGTGCCGTCTGTTGCGTTGAGACCCCTATGACGTGGTGGTCCTTTGAGATACTTCTTCATGAGACTTTGAGATACTTGGAGTATCGACCTGTAGCTCGTGGAGCGGACCCTCCTAGTGACAAGCGTGCGGAGTACGAAGATCGTGTAGCTGGCTGAGACCCGAAGACTGCTGATCGAACGACTCGGAGTGTTACAGAGGTGCGCTTGGTTGTAGAGGCACATGGGAGTGCTTGGTTGTAGCGGCAGACCCACGACAGAGTTGCGCTTGGTTGTAGCGGCACATGGGAGCGCTTGGTTGTAGCGGCATACCCACGACAGAGGTGCGCTTGGTTGTAGCGGCACATGGGAGCGCTTGGTTGTAGCGGCAGACCCACGACAGAGTTGCGCTTGGTTGTAGCGGCACATGGGAGCGCTTGGTTGTAGCGGCATACCCACGACAGAGGTGCGCTTGGTTGTAGCAGCACATGGGAGCACTTGGTTGTAGCGGCAGACCCACGACAGAGGTGCGCTTGGTTGTAGCGGCACATGGGAGCACTTGGTTGTAGCAGCTGGCCCGGAGTACTCGATGGGTGGAGTTCTTCAGCAGTCTTAGGTTAGTGAGCAGTACCTCGGAGTCGTGACAGGACCACTGTACACTCCAGAGACGGAGGTCTTCAGCAGTTACGGTTTCGATAATGAAAATCCTGGTTTGAGCTGAGACTTTTGACCTTGTGTTTACCTCATGATTGAGATGGGTCACTTGCTAACTTAGGTATTTGTATGGGCATATACCCGGGTAGTGGTTATCCGTTGATTTCACAATCCTTGTGTTTCCTCATGATTGAGATGGGTTACTTGATAACTTTGGTATATGTATGGGCATATATCTAAGTAGAGGTTATCTGTTGAGATCTTCTTTGTGGTTATCCTTGTTGGTTTAGTGAGACCTTGAGGGTCTCGGGGTCCCTACTGAGTATCGTTATACTCACCCCTGCACGGGCTATGCCCACACCTCGTTGTGTTGGTTGCAGATGACGGGAAGTGCTGACAGAAGCCGAGTGTTCGAGGACTGGGCAGTACCTGGATGTGGACTATACGAAGAGATGATACCCGGAGGAGGACCTCACGACGTGGCGGTACCCAGAGGTGGACGTGACGACGAGGCGGTACCCGGAGGTGGACCACTGGGCGAGACATACTCGGAGCGGACGGTGGGACCTGAGGAGCAGAGGATCTATCTGTACCCACCCTTCAGGTGGGATTTCCAGTGGACAGCTTGGCGTAGCAGCTTTACTTTTCAGTTTTTGTTTTCCCTTTCGAGTTGTACTTTATAGTTGGGCTTGTATTTCCGGCCCCTTTTTACTTTCCGCACTTACTGTTGTACTCAGTTTTTACTTAGTGTTTACTTCTTCTGCTTGTACTCTGTGGTGCTTATTTTCTTTTATAAAGGCAATGCCTTCCTAGTTATCAGGATTTTACGCCTTTGGTGCTTGTCGCCAGCCCCTGGCCTATGGAAGGCGGGCTTGGGGTAGTCACGGCATGGGCCCCGAGGACGGGTCGTGACATCTTTAAATTAATTTAATCTATTTGATAGATTTCTTTCCACGCAACATTGAATTTAAATGAACCACTATATACTATAAAATTAATTCATTAATTATCAACCAAACAAGCTATGTGACTTTTTTTATTCATTGATTATCTATTTGTTAAAAAACTGAAAGCATTGGAAAGTAAAAAAGTGATATTTTTCTAAAAAGATATTTGTTTGTGTGTAATGTTTTTTTTTATTTTAATAAATTAAATATATCACTGTATACGAATAATTTTAATGAAATAAAAATATTATTTATTCAATAAAATATTTTAACATTCAGTTGATAGTTTTGACAAGGTAAGGAATGAAAGTAAATATAGTTTTATCTTTAAAAATGCATTTGTCTAAAAACAATTTTATTTTATTTTACATTATTTTAAAAAAAAAATATATAATATAAATTTATTATTTCAAAATATATACCATATTTATAATCAACATAATTAATATTATTTAATAAGAATAGCTTAATTTTTTGTCACTATGAAGAATAAATTTTGGCAAAAAAGGCAGTTACCACGGTAAGAGTTAAAATAGTTTAAAAGGGTCAAAAATAAATTGATAATTGTCAAGATGACATAACAACTTTTATTAATCCTATATTAATATTCTAATAGGTTTCATTTTGTATATATTTTGAATTATTAAAACATTAATATATTTTAATCTATAAAAATATCCAAGTATGTCCTCTCAATCCCTTATAAAAGAATACCAATCTCCCTTCTTCCACAAACATAATAAGCCTTATAGATCAACCAATAAATACCATAATACCTTTTAAACATACATACTAATGATATATATTTATTTGTTTGGTAAAAATACCACCCTTATAAGTACTAATTTGAATGATAAAGGAAGTTGTCCAAAGTAGAGGTATAGCACTTAGCCAAGTGTTTTCATTTTATATCTTCTTATGCCTCATCAAATTATATGATAAAAATGAGGATATAATAAAAACATATCTATAATATAATGATATATTATTATTTAGTTATATCATCCTTTATTCATATCCTTCTCAATCAAATGCAATATGAAATAGTAGTTCATGCATATGTGTAAACTACCACCTCTCAAAGTAATGCATTTTCTGTTTTCATCACCATTATTGATGGTTGGGTATTATGATGGATTTATTGTCTATATATTATATTTATTATATAATTATTATTTTATAATTATAATTTTTCATCTACCTTCTAACCTCTCCATTTGTTGGGAAATGATAATGTGTTCATGCATATGTGTGGACTACATCCTCCACGAAGCGATGTGATTTTAATTTTCATTCACTCTTTAAATGGATGGTAATGAATATATATTTAATGAATTTATATGATATAATAATTATTATATAATGTTTAATTTTTATTTACCTATCTATTTTTTCATACAACAAAATAGGTAAACATCACTTGTGTGTACGAACAAATTACCATCTCCAAGAAGTGATGTAATTCATTTTTCATCATCACATTTTATGAATATTTATAAAACTGTATATAATGATTAAATATTATAAATATTAAATGTTTAAAATAATTGATATTATTAAACCATGCTCAATTTACAAGTATCACAACTTCTAAATCAAAACAGGCATGAAAGTTGAAACAATTATCACTCGAAACAATGATTTAGTAAAAAATTATTAATAAATGGGTGATAAGATGTTATAAGTAAATCAGATATAGTAAGATGTGTATTAATATGGTTCTATAATAAATTTATATTAAATATATATTTATTATATTTTATGATTCAATGCATACAATACAGGATGAGACTTGAGGTAATGGTTTCACATCTCACATTTATTTTTTGAGACATATTCCATATTTACCACTTGTTTCTTTTGTGTGGTGTATATAATACAATGAAATTATTTTATGATAATTCTAATGAAAATAATGGGGAGTTAAAAATCCATCTATATTTCTCTCATTCATGAGGTTTTTAATTAGAGATTACCAAAGTGATAAGGGTTTATGTTACAATCTCATTTTTCAAGAATTTATATACTAAAGTTAAATTGAGGGAAATTATATAGATATTCTCCTTTAATCCACATATATTTTATTATCCTCTGATTGTTATTATAATTTTTATGCATTATTACCATTTCCCTCTCTTTCATACGTAAAATGGATGAGAAATTATTTTTAAAGAAAAGTTAACCTTATTTCCTCTTCGTCCTTCGAAATTTTCCTTCCATATATATTCAATTAAAAATTAATTTATGAATGTTTTTAAAATTATATGAAATTATTTAGATGTAAAATTTCACAAATTTTTACTTTATTTAAAAAGTTATATAAGTAATATTTTTAATTAAATGTTTTTCAATCAGTTTTTTATAATGTTTTGTAAAAGTGTGGAAAAAATGTTCTCTTTTAATATATATTGTATGAATAGACTTTCATTCCACAATTACTGTTATTTAATTTTAAGATTAATTTAATATTTTATATAGTTATTTTGAAAAAAAATATTTTTCTCAATATTCTTGGAGTCTTCAGTTAAAATTTTATCCAAATAAAAAAATATTTTTCTCATGTTTTGAAATAAAGGTTAAAATTTATTTTAAGAAGTAGTTTGTATTTATGTAAATATAATTTAAGGATTTTTATTCTTGAATAGAGATATTATATCATGATACCATCATCATTCTTCTTCTAGAAGGCTTATAATCATGATAATTTAAGGATGATTCTATGAAACCCATTTCTTTCCCTTGGGTTCATTAAGCTACAATGAAACATTTATGAAACCTATTTCTTTTCCATAGGTTATGCTTTGATTAAATGTTGAAATGTTTATGAAACCTATTTCACTTACATTTGTTATGATATGCAGATACAATTAGTGTTTTTTGTTCTATTTTCATATATATATATATATATATGGTTTTAATTATGTGTTGTGTGAGCCAATAATTATATAGCCTTCTAATTCACTGGGTAAAGTTGGATATATCATGAGATGATATGGAATATAATGGGGAGTAATCATAGTTCATTAATAGGATATATCCAATAATATTATATTTTAATTTAACCTTAACTAAGTAAATAATGGAATGAAGAGTAAACCCAATCCACTATGATAGTATTGTAAGTGATTATTGACTAAGGAAAAGATTTTATATGCCCAAAAATGATGTGTTATTATTATAATATGTTTTTATGGATTATAATTTATTATTTATGATTCCAGAATCATATGTATTTTTTCATCTATTATGAAAAAGCCACATTTCATTAATCATTATTAAATATATTTTATTTATTATGTATGAATTTTTAACTTATGATCATATTCTCATACCCTTACCCATATTCTTATACTCACTTATGATTATTGATTTATATTTCGTATTTTTACCCTTAATGAGTTTCTATGCTTACCCATTTTTACGTTTCCTTACACCATGTTATGAAGAATGGTTTATTGTAGGTTATGTCTAAGAAGTGTATTATATGGGAAGAAATTTTTGGGAGATGATGATATATTGAAGATATTTCTTGAAATAAGATTATTATGTATGTAGTTTTAAAAGACAATAAATATTTATGGTTATAGAATGGATTTCACTTATATGTAATTAATATTATTCTAAAATAGTGTAATATTTATATATATAATGTTTGGGTCACTTCACTCAGATGGTCTGAGAGGTCTGCAATACTGAACTGCTAACCCATTTCACTATAACTAGAGATATTCACACTATAACCAAGCTATTCCGTAGGTCTAAAATTCTATACTATAGACCAATCACACTATAAAGACCGTTTTTCACCTTGCGATGACCCTGAATAAAGGATCCCAAGTTAGAGGGAGGGCAATTTCACTATGATAGGAGATGGCCCCTCCATGATGCGGTCTTCCAATAATCTCAAAAATTAAATTTTCTAAACTACCCCTATATAATTCATTACCCCTAAATACCCTTTCCTCCCCATTTTCAAACCCCATATACCCTATTTCATAATAAAAACTTCTTCATCCTCTTCATTGGCTTGATTTTTGTGGGATTTATTCAATTATCTTCAAGAAATCACATAGTAAGTGGTTCGTATTTCCACATAGCCTTTGTTTTCTCTTTATTATTTATTTTCCCCTTCACATAGGGTTGTTATGGCCCAAAGTTCTTGCTTAAATCTTTTTAAAGTATGGTTTTTTATGTTTATGATATTTTTTTTACCTTTTGGGGCTCCCTTCTTATCTCCTTAGGTGTATTCACTTTGATTATCAATAGTTTATGTGGAATAAGATACGTGATTTTGTGTTCTTATATTGTTGGGTTGAACATTTTGTGCCTGATATTTTTAATTAATTTTTTTATATATTTCAAAGGTATGAAATTATAGATTTTATGACTATCATATATACAGTCTAATGTTTTTCGTTTTCATTCTCTATGGTTGATGAGTATGGGTTTCAAAGAATTATTTTCCTAAATTCATGTGTAAGGATCATAGGTAAATTGATAGAGAACTTTGAAAACTAGTGGATCTCATAAATGTAACTAGTGAAGTAATATTGTCAGTTATAATTGAAATCTAGGTAATAAACAAATTCATAGGTTTCATCTCCCTTCCACCAATTAGGTATTCTCCCCTAAATGGTGAAGTAATATTTCTAGGATACCTTGACCTTAGTGACCTTAGGGCCTCTCTCCCATTCTGTTTGTTTAAGAAATTTTTTATTTTATAGAAACACTTATCTATTTGGAAATAAAATAACTATACCATGTTACATGAATTTTAATATAGTGTTTTAAATCTACTTTATTAAGTTTAATTTATAACTAAAATTATTTTGTTTTTAATAAATGATTTTCATGGAATACTTTGTGGTATCCTACTATAATCGTTATTCACACACTATATGTACAACCGATGGGTGTATATAGACATTTTTATGACTGATGTATATAAATGAAAGGTGACTCTTTGAGGTAACAATTATTCTTGTTATATTTATTTTGATTATATGAAAATGACATGGTGAAATGATATCCATCATGTCACATCGAGATAGGTAACATCAATTCCATTATTATTAATTCATTTTGGTTCAGCATGTACCAAAATTTAATCACCTATTTGGATTCCCTTCCCATCCATTTTGTTTCTGTATATTTAGTTTTACATATAAATTTTAGTTCGATAATGGAATTTTATGGTTTTTTCTATAGTTTTATTTTATGTTATGTCAGGTGTTTAAATATATTTATTATTATTATTCATACATTTGAGTACATGACTCACTAAGGTATGGTGATGTCATGTCAGGTTATTGTATAAGACCTGTTGGTTGTATTATGCGAGAAACTATTTACAAATATTTTTTTTATTATTAGGCAATAGTTTACAGTCTATGGGGATTAGGAACAATCTTTAGGCCTTTTGTGGACTATCTAGGGTTCTCGAGTCAGGGGTATTCTGGGTTAGTTCATGAAAATTTATGTGTGTTGTAATTTACTATGTGGCTTGGGTAATGGTTCCAAATGAAACAAAATAATATATTAAAACAATTTTCAATTTTTCATTTAGATGATTCAATTGATAATCCACAATGTTCATAATGGTGAGCATAATGAACAATGTCATTTTTAGAAGAACGTTGACAAATGTTTTCACCAGAACCAAGAGTGTGGATCTTTCCACATTAAATTATAATTAATTTAATAAGAAGAAGAAATGCCTCAGTATTGAGTTGTTTATTTTATTAAGGTGTTTATCATTAGAAAAAATTTCAGTTATATTTTCATTTCATTTATTAGGACCCAATATAGATCCCCTTTAGTGGTGATCCACATGTGCTCCTTTGATCTTAAAACATAATTGATGGTACACCAGATACTAGCAGAGTGGTACCAATTGTCTTGTGTCATTCCCTTGATTTCTACCATGATCCCTTCGTCTTGGAAGGATGGTATCTTGATCTCTATATATTGAGATGAAGTGTGGTAGGAAGAGATAATCTATCAATATAGAGATAAAACCCTAGATATGTTCTTTGTTAAGTGATAAATATTGAGGGAGGAGAATGTTTTGCACAATGACCAACCACTCACAATTCTCATAGTTGTCTATTTATAGATCCATGGTTAGGGTTTCATATTAATTAATATAACCAAGAACCTTAACAATATGTTAAACTCATAATGAACCCCATTCCATTTAAAATTAATAAAATATTATTTTATTCCATGGCATGCGGTTTTCCACACAATTATAAATACAATTTATATTATGGAAAATAAATATTTATCATCATTCCAATAATGGGGTCCTCTAATCCTATTTAATATTTATTGAATTCCAAAATAAATATTTATATATCAAAAATAAATATTATATGTCGAGTCTAGAGAATAATATATATATATTTTAACCTTTAGGTAATTAATTATTTTGCCGAAGTGATACTTTTGTAGAAGATTCTAAATGAAGTGATACTTCATAATATATGATATTCATATTCACTATCCTTCCATAAAACCAACTCACTCCATGAGATATCCCAATATCATACATGAACATAAAAAATACACTATAGTATACGAATGCCAAGTGGAATAGATACAGTGTGAGCCTAAAAAATCTCAGTTGGAAATCACTAGAGAGCCCATACAATTCCCCCAAAAAACCATATATACTAGTTTGAAATGAAAATAGAAGACACTTTTTATTTTTTAAAGAAGAAAAAATCAATATCTTTTCTAAAAATGACTCCTATAAAATTCAGAATATGCTTTAAGGAGAAAATTTAGAAACCTTTATCAAACAACTCATATTTTAAATACACCTTTCTGAGACCACTTTCAAAATACCCATAATAGACACTCCAAAATTCCCAACAACCACTATAAGTAAATCATCAAACAATAATAAAAAAATTAAAATGAATTTGGGTAATTTATAAAAATGAATCTAGTGGAATATTTCATAATGAAACCATAAATAAAGAAAGAATAAGTGAAACCAAATACAATAAACAAGAAATTATAGTTATATTAATTCCTGGGAAATTCCAAAATATCCAATGAGGAGACCCTAGATGTATTCAAGTGGAACCATCTATAAGAATATTGATGCATTACAATTTCTATAATAAACTACCTTACCTTTATTAGAATCACAAGAAACACTACCCTATGGACATTCCATACCATTGTGGATATTGTCTGTCTAATCAAGACTGATTTGTAATAATCTATTATCAATAACTAAAACTCCTTGGATCCCATAATAAAAAAAAATTTAATTTGGATAAAAAAATCATATTAAACATATTCATTAATAATCCACACAAGAAAAATAAAATTCTCAATCAATATCTTTTTACCCTTGTATCTAAAGTCCCTCTATAAATTAGAGGGCATCGATGGTGGTGAATAATTTTAGAGAAATCATTTCAAGGTGCCAACTAAGCATTTCAAATTTGAATTAAATAGTGCTTAAAAACCCATTTTAAAACCCATTTGAAAATATACCATTTGAAAACACTTTATAGGGTTCAAAATAGGCATAAGTGTCCCATTTTAGGAAGTAGTATTTGGGAGTCCATTTTCATTGCTATTTTGGAAACCAAAGGTCGTTTTTGAAGACCCTTGTTTTTAATGAAGTAATCCTATGAACATCAAGATATATATCTATAAACCTATATATTTATCAATAAAAATACATATATAGGTGTTGGACCACATGAATATATATATATATATATATATTCAGATGAATCACTAAAAAGAACAACAAAGAAACCCAATCCAAACTATTATACAACACCAAGGGGTTAAAAAATAAATATTGAAAAGTACATAAGAAGTTTGAAAATAAGTTAAAAAATACCTTAAAACCATAATTAAATATCGTGGAAGCATTAGAAATCCAAAAGATCTATTAAATAATTAAATTCCACAAAAAACATCATTTAGGAATTTTTTTAAACATAGGGAATACACCCATTTACCTAAAAAAATTAAGATAATATAAGGTTAAAAAATGTACTTATAATTGAATAAAAATCACATAAAAATACTAATTTTTGGAAATAAACTTTTAAAAATATTAAGAATATATTTTGGCTAAAGAAAAAGAAATATCATGGAACTACCTACATCAAAAGAGATTGTGTTTGATGGAACCTTTATAAACAAGAAAAGAAATAATCAAGACAAGATCCTCACATGCCTAAAAATAATAACCAAAGAAAAAATAATTAATCCACTACCTTATGGTTCATATAAGTGATATCAAAGATAAGGTAAAGGATGAAAAAGAAGAATGAATGAAGAGTTGAACAAGAAATGACATAACATATTGAAGAAATTTGTGAACCGAGCAAAAAATTCCTCCAAAATCAAATGGAAGAGAAAGTGGGATCGATACCTAAGCACCCTGGTGCATTTCAATAGTGTAAGGAGACACAATGGTATTTGGGGATTATTTCATATGAGGGTGTTTTTGTAAATTCAAATTTTAATAAAACTGGGTAAGCCCCATGGTTTGACCACAAGATTTATCAAACCATGTTCCAACCATGTGCCCTTCATTAGGCGCACAAGACACCCACGTGGTTTAGCCATATAGTTTGAAAAAATGTATTCCAAGCATAAAAAATTCCTTTGGTAAAAATTTTATTCTTCCTCAAGGTTTTATGTACAGTTGGTACTTACCATGCGCCAACCATGTTCCTTTTCTAAAACATGAAATGTTTGATAATTTCACATCGGTTTATCCCAAAACTCAAGTACAATCACAAATATATATAAATAAATTAAATAACATGTATAAAATAAGTTTGAGGTGTGATATTATATGTTTCATGTGACATTTATTGACTCATTTATGCCATACGATTGGTTTAATGTGATATAAAATGCTTCACTAATTTCAATATAAAATTCTGAAATACATACCTTGTATAGTCATAACACATCAACTACTACCCAAAAATTTAAATAGGTACATGATATGTTATTTAACATATGTTTCTTGTTTCATTTATTAACTCATATATTCCATTGAATCATGTGACATAATGTGTATGCTATATGCTGCATGAGTAAACTATATACAATCTTAATACATGATGATTAGTTCAAACAAGTACTCACTGAGTTGCTTCCAAGTACAATCTATGTACTTATTTTATTAAATTTTATGTAATAATTATTTTTTTCATTAATTTAAAATCACAGTGGGTGGGTATCTCTAGGATATATTAGATTTCGATTAAGATAAATTGAATCAATTTATTAATCATATAATTAATTGAATTAATTCATGTACATGTAATCTTAATGAAAGAACTAATAAAAAATAATACTATCCAGTTAGTTTAAATGAAAATTCGTTGTATAAGTGAATGATTATGATACTTGACCAACCTGTGTATATGTGTTGTTAAACTTAATTTAATTATTACATGGTTTTCTGAAATTATTACTATTAAATTAAAATAATGGAATGTGAGTCCTCTCTATCTCCTTATTATTTATGGGATTATATGCCCACAATTTATTTTATGAAATCCTCCCCTTATAGTTACCTTAGTATGTGGGTGAATTAAATGAATTATAAGGATGGATCCCCTAGGTGTATGGAGTTGGTTCAAGATGGAGTTGAGGAATAACCAAGCCTAAGAGATACACATGACATATATGGAATGTTTTAACTTTATCCCATACTAATTCAATGAATTATTCACCTAGGGTTAACAATGTTTTTATTTTATGATCAATAAAAAATAACTAGTTAAATTTCACAATCATTCCACATTTTATTTATTTTATTTATGTATGATGAATTATTTATTTTATGGATTCAAGACATTGATTACATAAATAAATTGATTAACAATAAATGATGGAATTAAAATAAAAAAATGATTATGTGTAAATATTTTATTGGTATATGGTTGATCCATTAAGTAAAAGCCACATAATATTAACAAGATATGTTAATTGATAAACTAAGAATGTTTATTTATAATAAATAATATCTCTTAAATTGATATTAAGTCTATACACCTACTATTATATAATTTAATATGGATGTATAATTATAGTGTTTTATAGGACTTCATTAGGGAACTTTTAATTACTGAAAAATATATACATATATGGTTGGTATAAATAAACAAATATGTAATGAATTTAATGACCTCTTTCGGTTTAATAAATAATTTGAAGGTAAGTGTTAAGGAAATACAAGTCTGGATTTCCAGATTGGGATGTCTACTAAATGGATCAAGGAGATGTAAGCCCAATGTTGGCAATACTACATGCCTGAAAATTATATTATGATTTACATGGCCCTTTTATAGGTTATAAGGAAGGATATACAGATCCTTACCATAAGAATGGTTATAGGATAGGACATTATGTGTTCAATGGTGACAGTTCTTGAGAATTTTTAAAATAGTGGGAGAGATTAAATTTAAATTTGTTTTGTCTCATATAATTGGTGTTCAAGTACAGTAATATTAAATCTATTTAAATTATTATAGATAAATTGAAGGAAAATTCATAAAAAACACTACGACCATTCCTTACACTCATTTGATGTCCTCACTGGAAAAAATTTCCTAGACTGGCATGGGTGTGTTACACTTATTTTATATCAAATAATTTATACCAACTGTTGGAAACCATTTTCCTAATATACTTCCTTAATAAAGAATGAAATGGGGAGAAAGGATGTCTATTTGAGGTTTATGGTGGGTGATTTTTTACTCATTTCACCATACTATCAATTATTTCTAAAGATATGATAATGAAACATATGGAAATGAATGAGTACACCACTAAGTCTAATCTACTTTATATAAAAATATAAATGTTGAGACTTTACATAAATAATATTATCACTTCACTTTATTAGTATAAACTGGAAGAAGACCAACTAGCTAACGATCATGTATTCAAAATTTTGTAGTGCAATGATAAGTTATCCACAATGGTAATCCATTTGGATGATAAATTATCCATTAATCCAAAATTTTCATCCTCAAAACCTAGGTTATCCATATTAATAAGATACCAGATAAACAATATGTACAAATTACATAGGAATATTTTGAATATCCTTCACAAAAATGATAAGTTTTTGAAGTAATATGTTTCCTCAATTTATTTTAAATAAAGGGAAGGGTTGAAAATACCATGACCATTTTAGAGTCCATGGTTCTTTTACAAAATTCTTTTAAGATAAAAAGGATCAATGGGGAAAGTAATGAAAATAGGACTATTTTATTATCATTTAGTAATAAATATCATTGGAAGAATAATTGTGTTAAATTAATGAAGAAGAAATCATAAGAATCTACTTCATATATATGCATCATTAAATGTAATTATTCAAATATTGTTATTTTGTATATATTTTCACACACACACACACACACACACACATATATGTATTTAAAATATAGGAAAAAAGTATGTATATAAATATTTCAAGTAGTAAGATGAATTTTCAAGCAAATTGAACAAGGGTGATTCCTAGATCAGTAATGATAAGGATGCAACCTTTGGATTTCATGGTGGAATTATTCAATTTAAGATATTATTCTATATTGATTGTTGCTAAATAAATTTATCTTAATGATTATTTTATACATAATGAGATGTTATTTACAAATTTAAATATATGTTGTTATGGTATTTTATACTAGAAAAATAGTTTAGTAATTCTAGAATCATAAATATCCAACCAAAAATATATGATTAATAACATAAGAATTTATTACCTAATGTTATAAAGATAACTTTTTTATGCGCAACTAATATTAGATTAATTTATTATATAAAAATAAATTTTCAGTATCTATTGAGATAATATACTAGGTATACTAACAAACTAATTATCATGTTTTAGAGAAAAACCATTTCAAATAAAGGTATTCCATATACATTTTATAGTTAGTTCTACAAGGCATTTTAAACTTTTGAAATTCTAAAGGTAAATTCATATACTTGATGAGATTCCTTAATGAAATTTTAGAAATGCTATGTGAATTAAATGAGTGAGATAAATGAAGATAGAGGAACCTTAGAGTTGGATTATCATAGAATATGATATCAAAGTAATAATTGATCATAAAAATTTGGAGTAAATGTATTAATAAACTCAAATTTACTTATATACATCAATGTAGTGATGGTAGAAAAAGGAAGATCAATGATGCATCTTATAGATATTACAAGACTTCCACAATTTCTCCAAAGTCATGTTTTTTATATAAGAGTGAAAAAAACTGACCACATTACAACTATATTGACATTTTATATCATAATTAAAATATAAGGATAATATATTAGGTCACATCCTCAATATGTTTTTTAAAACCATAGGAAAAACGAAAAGTTTTAGATACAAAAAACATCAAACACTTAGTGTATCATAATTAAAAATTATATAGTCACTAAGGATTTTAACATACAATATAGATTAGCTATGTTACTGTAAGGGAAACATATCTATGTAAAGATATTGGTAATATACTTAACTTATATGGGTTAATTCTATATATTTACATGAGTTATTATTTGAGTTTTGGACTCAACGAAGCTTAGTGTGAGGAGTAGTTCTATAGATGTATATTACTTAGGAAGTCATAAATAAAGGGATAGTTTATTTTCACCATGGTGTATGATACATATATTGTAAATTATGAAAAATTATTCCTAGGAATAATCAATAAATGGAAACATTCTAATATTGACAAGTATGTATGAATTCAATAATGGATTCCATGTATACAGATTCTGGGACTCCATAATTTGGTTGGTTCTAGGACTTGATAATATTGGTGATTATTCACGATAATATAGAAATTTATGGTACAATATCTCACAAATAAATAATGAATGATTATTGAAAGGTTTAGTTTATGAAAAAACCTATACACTAAAAATTATGAATAAAATATTTTTTAATTTTAATTTTCAAAGAGTACTTCTAGGATCATCATATTGAGATATTGATTGTAAAATACACCTTATTTGGAGGAAAACTTATGAAAAATTTCTATATAATGCAACCAAAATAATACCCTATGGTATATATAGATATGTAATAACTATAAATGTCTAGTGACATCAATAACTTCCAATAAGATATACTATTCACTTAAATTAATTTGCTGAAAAATCATGCATAGTGATTACTGAATATTTATTTTAGAAATAAAAGAGTGTCATATGTCTCTCACAAGTTAATGGGGGTGATATAGTTTTCAATATAGATATGTTGATAACATATGAAAAAAAATGTTATGTATTAATAGTATCTTTAGAGTAAAAACTTAATTTATCCACGAATAACCTAAAGTAGAAACCAAGTTCTTGGAAAAATATCTATAGAATAGATCCTTGGGTATACTAAATATTTCCATATTATATATGTTGATAAAGAATTATAAAATAAACATTGGAATAATTCAAGACTGAATTATTGATGGCATATAACCTTTCTAGTGGAACACACATAGGAAAACATTATTGTGATAAAATATTTTCCTAAGATTAAGTGCTATTAATTTACATCATATTCCAGGATATATACCAATGATTTATATTATTGATGCATGATTAATAGTATGTGAATATAAAAATAATCCAATATAATTTCACTGGCTTGTAGTTAAAACTATCCAAAAGTATTGGAAAAAGTATAACTATATGAGTTCTTGGTGTTTGGATAAGTGGTGATTCTAGTGACCAAGGGAATTTAACACTCATCTTCTTTTAGTTAAATTTTATCTAGTATCATGGTAATGATAAAGGAATATGAAATAAAAACATATTACAACTAATGGATTCTATATTAATAACATCTGAGTATATTTCTATAAAGACCCAAATTTTTCAAACATTTCTATTACATCGTAAAAGAATAATATTAATTATATAACGTAACAATCCATTCTAGAATCATTTAGTTATAACCCCTTTGAATACTTAGTCATATAAACTTTTGGCCCATAAGTGAGCCTTTTCATCTCCCACTATGTTCTTTATAACTAGAACTCTTCTTGAACATATAACATATAATATGTTTCATCATAAACTGGGTAAAGTAAACATAATAAAGGGTGAGATAATATGACCGATAAGAGTAAAGAAGGTATATATCAACATATCCTGAGAATAAGGGTATGGAAATATGATAATAATATAAGAGAACCATACCCTACATATCATAGATCATAAATGTATGTAGTGGTAAAAATCATGGTAGTTTATAAGATATGATAAATATTGGATTAAAGAACATTAACTATGATAACATAACATTGGCATAAGGCATAGATTTGTTGTATATACATAAGTAAAAAAATATTATATTAAATCTACCCACTAAGATATTCATAAATTTTTTGGCTTGGCTAAGTATCTATGTACTTGCTTTGGGTTTGGTATAACCTCTCACATAACATCTTTTAGGATTTGGATAACTTCCCACACACCCTATTTTGGAATTTGGAAAACCTCCCATGCACCCTTAGAGATTATATATCATTAATAATTAACCAATTGATTATAGGGATATATAGGTCACACTGATCACACAAGCTATAAATATGTGTGCCACAATATCATAAGACATGCATCATATCATAACACATAAAAAGAAATGTGTTTCATAAGCATTATATCATAGAATAGGCCATGGAAAAGTAATGGGATTCATATAAATGTACTTATAATATAACCGAAGGAAAATAAATGGTTTTCATAAAAATATGTTTTCTATAATCATCAAATATCCAGAGAAAGAATAAAGATGGTATCATTGGATCATATCCCTAATAAAGATTATGTAACATCACAGGATGTCAACATAAATGGAAAATGATTTTTAAATAAAAACCACTTGGAACATTTCTTAAGGAAAATAAAGTTTCATTAATTATATATTTTTTAAAACTAGAAACTTATAAAATATTACTAAAATAATTTTATTTGAAAATAACCTTGAGAACATATAAATTAAGCATTAAAAATCATTTAAAACATTTCATGTGGAAATATATCCTTTCTACTTTGAAAATTAAAATTTAAAACATAAACCATTTTCAAAATAATTTCATTTGAAAATAATATTTGAAACATATAAATGAAAATTTAAATAATTGAATGGTCCTAAATATAGAAAAGAAATTCATGTCATATGGGTTAAAACAATGATTCCTTTAACTTTTTTGGTAAAATCCAAATGGGAATCATTTGAAAAAACACATAATGATTCTTTTTAAATAATTTTAAAATTTTAAAATATATGTAACGCCCCGACCCCAGTTACCCAGAGTCGGTGCAATATTACATAACATTGGCATGATCACAAGAAAGATCAAATCTCGAAAGACCGATTGGTTTAGTAGCCTCGGAAACACTAGATATATTCATAAGTTTTACATTACATCATTAAATGAAAAACTACTACAACAACATATTGTCTCCATAATCCACACTCATATCCCCACATAATATCCCTGCAGGTAATTCATAACTTACTTCTTCACTTCCTGGGAAAAATAAAACATAGAAAAGGGGTGAGCTCAAATGCCCAGTAAGGATAACAATATAGCGGAAACTTTCATAAATAAGAATAAACTTTTAAGGCAATGTATAACTAAAACAAAATCCTTTCAAACATGAACTTTCAACATGGTATGGCATAAATAAAATGAAATAATGCCATTTACTTACTCACATGGATATTCTACTAATCGAATAATCACATGCAAAAATCAATAACCACTTTCATAATGTTGGAATGCATAATGCCAGACTATCATAACCACATAGTCAAGGCCTCGTGCCAAGACTACAAATAATATTTTGTCAAGGCCTTGTGCCAAGACACTAGTTTGTCTCATGAGACCTACCGATGCATCGAGGAGCTATAGCGGGCTCCACCCGTCACATATTAAGTCCAATTCATTCCCATATGAAAAGGTTTAAACATAACATAAACATTCGTATTAAAACTAGCATACGAAATGTCAATACTTTCACCATAAACTATGAATGGTATAAAAATAGCACATCCATAGTCAAACATATCACAAAACCTTCAATACAATATAGAAGTTTTGTATCATAATAAATCATCTTCAAATAAGCTTAAAATCCATCAAAGGATGTTGACATAGATGAAATCAAAACTATTTGAGAGAAATATCTCTTTTTTTTGAAATCATTTAAAAGTCACACATTTATAAAGGAAGTAATTAAAAAGAGATTTTTGAATCAAAGTGTCCCATACCACTTTGAAACTTTTGAAAGGAATTAAAATTTTTAAAAAACATTCATGTCCATATAAATAAATCCTTAAAAACCATTTTGAAGACATTAATTAAAAATATTTATAAAGATAAATCTTTAAAACATTTAAAATTCTGATTTTGATAAAGAGTACCTTTCTGAAATTCTTAAATTATTCATTTTGAAATCATTTAAAAGTCACATAATTATAAAATAAAACATTTACTTTGAAAATATCCTTGTAAGCTTGTAAGGGAAGATTTGACGATTTTATAACGGCGGTAAATAGCTACACCTGCCGTATAAGTTTAAAAAAAACATTCTTACCTTAAATTTGTCAAAAGGTAAAAAGTGCCTTGTTTGGAAAACAATGGAAATATTCCTTTAAAAACACATAAGGGTATAAATGAATATAACCCATATTCTTTGTAAATAGTAAAAATGTTTTGAAATACATTTCGAAGTAACATGGATGTGGATGATAAGGAAATCCAAGTAGATTATTACGTATAAACAACCTCGAATAATGAAGAGATTGCGAAATAAACCCTTACCTTGCACTTTTACTTGGATGGGGTAGGTTAAACTCCTGTATAATGGTGAAATAATTGTTATTAAATTATTCAATAATAATATACATTAATATGATATCATATATGATCTTTTAAAATTGCTTTGTTAATAATATCTTAGAATTATCGTCGTTTCGGGTGTTAACTTAATCGTTTTCTTTTATATGTTTTGTTACGTAAGACATGTTTTTAATGGATAGGTTGTATATTATACATATCCAGAATGATATCAAGTCCTTAAACATCATTTTTAAATCATCAAATGATAATTATACTTGAATGGATACGATGGAGATGAATCTTATCGCGTTCGTGGAGACGGTAATCCGTACGTACGCACGAGCGACAATATCATTCTTTTGTTATTAAAATAATATATAAATGGTTGTTATATCATATATACAGAATCATTAACATGTTATATTTATTATTTACATGAGTTACATATCATTATTATACCCATCCAAATAATAATATATTGAATAACAATTACACCACGACGTGGAGACGGTAAGCCGTACGTACGCACGTATGGTGACATGTCATTCAAAGGGTGGATAGAATACTGAATATGGTTGTAACATATTCATAATAAAATCACAGAATATATATGATACTGGATTTATTATTTTATAATGGTAACAACAAAGGAAGAATAAGTGGAAGAAGAAATGAACTTGGAAAAGGGTGGTGAAATCATTACCTCTTCTTCGGGTTCTTCCTTTTGATTTGATCAAAAGGGCTCCTTAGGTTGGCTTTATGATCAAACTAAGGCCCCTAGGTTGTAGTGAGGGATGTTGGGAGAGTATTTGGGCAGAGTTCGGCCGAACCAAAAGGCTTTGATGGTGTGAATAAATGAGAAGGAGGAGTGCCCTTTTATAAGAGGGGTGAGGGGCACCTTTGGAAAAGCTAGAAATATTAATTTATAATAAATTCATATTCGGTTTCTAATGGCTCCAAAGTTGACTATTAAAAGTTTAAGGTGGGGATGGGTCGAAAACAACTCAACCAATAGAATTTAGACAGGTTTGGGTACTTATATTAACCTTATCTTTAAGTATTAACTCTAAGTTAATTAGTTTCACTTTTACAATGTCTCTTTGTATTTTTATATAATATGGTTAATAAACTTACCATATACATACAAGCGACCCCCAAGTGGTCCATTAATGATACAACTATCATGATATAAGTCTCTTGGCCGAACCTTAGATTTTTAAGAATTTAATATCAATTAATAATATAATATTTTTTTTAAAACTCTTTTATGTCAATTTTGACACTATTCAATAGTTGATTTTTGTGAAACTCATAACAGATTTATTACTTAGAACAAAGTCAATTAAATCAATCCTAATATATCATATTATCCTAGAAAATTAGTTTAATTCATTAAAAGTTTCATATAATATTTATTTGGGTATTTATAATATCAATTATTTTAATTTTTCACTATTATAGTAATTACTGCATCATCATTGTGTCATAAATAAAATAAATTATTTAATCTATAAAAATGATAAATAAAATATCATTATGTAGGAAATTGTTTTAGATTTCTAATGAATATTTATAATCTAAAATCCAACTTATATAACCCTCTGTAACAATTGTTCTTCTAAAAGATATATGCTTGTGTCATTTTTGTATTCATTTTGACTTAATTAAAATTAAGTGTCATTATCACTTACAAGTGGATCCATGGGGTCCCAAAATAGACCCAAAGATTCCCATGGTCGAGCATGTATCAACCAATAGGGTTAATACACGTTTTAGGATAATTTGGTATTATTATAATATTATTTTTTAACCCTTATTTACGGGATTTACCCTTAACCATGGTAAATAAAATATTTACCGCAGTAATTATTCAAAATGTCTAAAAATAAAAGTTACCTATTTACACAATTTGAACATCCTGATTCCAAATATGGAATCCATTTTTCTAAATTCAAAACACAGAAGTGGCAGAAATTAATTTAAAATTAATTCCCGCTGTCAAAACAAAAAGCGTGTTTTTAAGAGATAATAACTATCAAAAGATTGACACTTGTTTATGTTAGGTTTAATTGTAAAATTATGTCTAATGACCAAAATTATATTAAATTGTAAAAATATATTCTAAATATACTTTAAAACCACTTAAATTCATAATTTGTCACTATTAATTATTTTGATTAAAAAAGTTGTTTTTAATTAAAATTTAGTAATTTTCACTATTCATCAAAATATGAAATTTATCCGAAAAGTACCAAAATTTCAACTTAGGCTAAATTCGATATTCCGAATCCAAAAATGAAGTCCATTTCAAAATATAAAATATATATAATTTCAAAATTTAGGTATTACTATTCATAACGGCTAGTTTGATCGGTTGTGGTGTGTGTTAAAACTCGAAGTTGCGTACAACACACGCTACTGTTTTATTCAAAGGAAAGCGTACCGTGGAAGCTTGGGATGTTTCATTTTAAATTTTTTTGATGTCTCCATTTAGTAAAAATGTTTAAAATATTGTATTTAAAAAGGTTTCACTATCAAAAGTTGATAAAAGTGCAATACTGAAAATGAATCTGTTCTTGCATTATGACTAAGAAACTCATAATATGGATTCTAAAATTATAAGGATTATATAAAGTTTAAAATTTAGTTAATAATATGGCTTTTTTTTGGTAAGTCATGGTGCAATTGAACTCGGTGTTGCGTGTAGTGCAAGTTATTGAATTATTTTGAAGAAATAACACACTATGAAATCTTGGGGTGTTACATTCTCCCCTCCTTCAATAAATTGCGTCCTCGCAATTTGAAATTGTTCTTCAAAAATAAAAGGTTGAAAATAGAAAATATATTTGTGGGAAAACCCACATCGGAAATTGGGTTACTAAAATTTAGTCTTAATATGTGGAAAAGAGAAATGAAAGGGTCACCACCAAATTATGATCTTGATTAGGAGAACATTGGTGGAAATTAGAGACATATAATTGGAGGAAAAACGTAAATATTTATAGGTAGTGATTGAGGTCATCAATCACAAACAAGTATAAAATTGAGGTCCTTAAACTCATCAATCTATGATGATTTGAAGTACCATCGGTTCAACAAAATATAGGGTATTGGGATAACATATTTTTGACGTTTCAAAATATCTTAGTTGAAATCCCACATCGAAAAATGAATTAACGAGGCCTCTATTTAAAATAAAGAGTGGAAAGTATGAAGATTACCGAAAATAACACATACTAGGGTTCCATGTAGGAAAATATGGATATGGAAGAAAAATATAACCATCAATTATCTGATGGAGAGTGGTAGAGAACATGGCTATGAAAAGGCCAACAATCCCAAAGCCATGAATTAGTGATGATTTAAGGTACCATCTAGGAAAACATTTTTGTTCTAAGTTTCTTTTCATAATGTTGAGGAATTTATTTATGAGATTGGCTAAGATCATAAGGAGATATACGTACTTTATAATTAGAGTTTTATCCATTAATAAATTTCAATCACAAACTCATCTTTCACTCTAAAAGATAATAAAATGTAAAAAAAATTCTATTTACACTATTCGTATAGGGTTCCAAAATAAACGAATTTATAATTCATCTACAAGATCTTTTAATAAAAACTACATTATTTAATCCAGGACATCTCGTGGGCCAATGGTAGGTGATACACCCTTGTCGCCCTTCGGTTGCGGGTTCAAGTCTCGCAGCCTTGCCGGACGTGACGGGTTGCCGCCCGACCTCCGGGTTGTCCTTTTATGGTAATCCAAAATAATCCAAAATAGAACTATCCAAAATACTTCTGTCCAAACTCACAGTCCAACATTTATAAGGAAGGTAAACATAATATAGATCCTTTTTACCCCGTAATAGCATATGAATACCTTCATCATGTATTACCATATTCCTTATTGATTACATTCATGCTCCCTTATTCCATATAGAATGCTGGATATACTTCATTAATCCAAAAATGTTTTAAACCCCAACAATGATGGAATATACAAATCATTAATCAGTTCCAAGGTAGTCAAGAATATCCAATATAATTTATCCAAATCAATCATGTATTATTCCAAAATCACTACCTTGGTATCAGAACTATATTATGATTTATCATTTTCTCAACCATATATTTTCCAAAAATTTATCCTGCTATTGAGTCACTTTTCTTTGTTCCACACAATCTCAAGTCCTTAATGAAATAGTACTGCAGTACAATCCTTATATACTCCATAATTATTATAACAAGTACATTGTTGATACAACACTCAATTGACATAATCAACATAAGAACTCTAATCATTCCTCTTCATCTGTGGTAGTATCATAACTTTATTATTATCCAATAGCATCATTTGCGGCATAGTCTGATGACTGGGACATAGATTCGCGTAGTGTCCAAACTCCTTGAAAATGAAGCATTGTACATTTGAAACCATTTTCCTACCCTTGCAGTCACGTACTTTGTGCCCTTTTCCTCCACACTTATAACAAACTCCCATTCCTTTCAGGCAAGTTCTAGGGTGTTTCTTTCCACAGTTACCACATATGGGAAAATTCTTCTTTTCCCTCTTACCTTTATCCATCTTTCTCTCTTCCATCCTTTTCTTCTCTTGCTTCCTTTCAAAGCCATAGGACTCAGTAAACTCTTTACTTATCTTATCAACACATGATATTATTTCTTCATATGATGATAATACATGGGAGACTATTTCTATTATAAATTATAGCTTAAGACCATGAAAGATATGATCCTTCCTTCTCTTTGAATCATGTGTATTTCTGGAGTTCTCATTCCTTCTACTGGGCGCCATTTCTAAATAATGGCATAAACTAGATCAGTTTATGAATCAAAATACATAATCCCATACTTATAAAACACTTAACATAAATTGAACTATTTATGGATATAATCCATAATCATAAAAAAAATTTATTTGAGGAAGTATATACTCATAAACCCTTCATAATGATTTGTAAAGAAAATGAGAGTTATCCTAAGCATATCCCCCGGGAGTGTCGTAACCAAGAGTGCAGCAAGGCCCGTTGTCGTGCACCAGTTCCCGTTCGAGTCTAGCTCAAAGCGGTGTTTTCGGGTTTTACCCCTAGGTACATCTGTGCCAGATCCGCCTCTACCTGCTCGTATCCAGACAGGGATGTATTGTTCGGAAAACTCACAAAATCTCTACAATACCAAAATTCTAGGAAGTTCTTCTATACTAATCCTCAAAGTTCATCTTAGGTCTACGTGCTCTATTCAGAGTTTATCTAAATCTAGCTTCCAAGGTTTGTACTAAACTTCCTCTGATACCAACTGTAACGCCCCGACCCCAGTTACCCAGAGTCGGTGCAATATTACATAACATTGGCATGATCACAAGAAAGATCAAATCTCGAAAGACCGATTGGTTTAGTAGCCTTGGAAACACTAGATATATTCATAAGTTTTACATTACATCATTAAATGAAAAACTACTACAACAACATATTGTCTCCATAATCCACACTCATATCCCCACATAATATCCCTGTAGGTCATTCATAACTTACTTCTTCACTTCCTGGGAAAAATAAAACATAGAAAAGGGGTGATCTCAAATGCCCAGTAAGGATAACAATATAGCGGAAACTTTCATAAATAAGAATAAACTTTTAAGGCAATGTATAACTAAAACAAAATCCTTTCAAACATGAACTTTCAACATGGTATGGCATAAATAAAATGAAATAATGCCATTTACTTACTCACATGGATATTCTACTAATCGAATAATCACATGAAAAAATCAATAACCACTTTCATAATGTTGGAATGCATAATGCCAGACTATCATAACCACATAGTCAAGGCCTCGTGCCAAGACTACAAATAATATTTTGTCAAGGCCTTGTGCCAAGACACTAGTTTGTCTCATGAGACCTACCGATGCATCGAGGAGCTATAGCGGGCTCCACCCGTCACATATTAAGTCCAATTCATTCCCATATGAAAAGGTTTAAACATAACATAAACATTCGTATTAAAACTAGCATACGAAATGTCAATACTTTCACCATAAACTATGAATGGTATAAAAATAGCACATCCACAGTCAAACATATCACAAAACCTTCAATACAATATAGAATTTTTGTATCATAATAAATCATCTTCAAATAAGCTTAAAATCCATCAAAGGATGTTGACATAGATGAAATCAAAACTATTTGAGAGAAATATCTCTTTTTTTTGAAATCATTTAAAAGTCACACATTTATAAAGGAAGTAATTAAAAAGATATTTTTGAATCAAAGTGTCCCATACCACTTTGAAACTTTTGAAAGGAATTAACATTTTTAAAAAACATTCATGTCCATATAAATAAATCCTTAAAAAACATTTTGAAGACATTAATTAAAAAGATTTATAAAGATAAATCTTTAAAACATTTAAAATTCTGATTTTGATAAAGAGTACCTTTCTGAAATTCTTAAATTATTCATTTTGAAATCATTTAAAAGTCACATAATTATAAAATAAAACATTTACTTTGAAAATATCCTTGTAAGCTTGTAAGGGAAGATTTGATGATTTTATAACGGCGGTAAATAGCTACACCTGCCGTATAAGTTTAAAAAAAACATTCTTACCTTAAATTTGTCAAAAGGTAAAAAGTGCCTTGTTTGGAAAACAATGGAAATATTCCTTTAAAAACACATAAGGGTATAAATGAATATAACCCATATTCTTTGTAAATAGTAAAAATGTTTTGAAATACATTTCGAAGTAACATGGATGTGGATGATAAAGAAATCCAAGTAGATTATTACGTATAAACAACCTCGAATAATGAAGAGATTGCGAAATAAACCCTTACCTTGCACTTTTACTTGGATGGGGTAGGTTAACCTCCTGTATAATGGTGAAATAATTGTTATTAAATTATTCAATAATAATATACATTAATATGATATCATATATGATCTTTTAAAATTGCTTTGTTAATAATATCTTAGAATTATCGTCGTTTCGGGTGTTAACTTACTCGTTTTCTTTTATATGTTTTGTTACGTAAGACATGTTTTTAATGGATAGGTTGTATATTATACATATCCAGAATGATATCAAGTCCTTAAACATCATTTTTAAATCATCAAATGATAATTATACTTGAATGTATACGATGGAGATGAATCTTATCGCGTTCGTGGAGACGGTAGTCCGTACGTACGCACGAGCGACAATATCATTCTTTTGTTATTAAAATAATATATAAATGGTTACTATATCATATATACATAATCATTAACATGTTATATTTATTATTTACATGAGTTACATATCATTATTATACCCATCCAAATAATAATATATTGAATAACAATTACACCACGACGTGGAGACGGTAAGCCGTACGTACGCACGTATGGTGACATGTCATTCAAAGGGTGGATAGAATACTGAATATGGTTGTAACATATTCATAATAAAATCACAGAATATATATGATACTGGAGTTATTATTTTATAATGGTAACAACAAAGGAAGAAGAAGTGGAAGAAGAAATGAACTTGGAAAAGGGTGGTGAAATCATTACCTCTTCTTCGGGTTCTTCCTTTTGATTTGATCAAAAGGGCTCCTTAGGTTGGCTTTATGATCAAACTAAGGCCCCTAGGTTGTAGTGAGGGATGTTGGGAGAGTATTTGGGCAGATTTTGGCCGAACCAAAAGGCTTTGATGGTGTGAATAAATGAGAAGGAGGAGTGCCCTTTTATAAGAGGGGTGAGGGGCACCTTTGGAAAAGCTAGAAATATTAATTTATAATAAATTCATATTCGGTTTCTAATGGCTCCAAAGTTGACTATTCAAAGTTTAAGGTGGGGATGGGTCGAAAACAACTCAACCAATAGAATTTAGACAGGTTTTGGTACTTATATTAACCTTATCTTTAAGTATTAACTCTAAGTTAATTAGTTTCACTTTTACAATGTCTCTTTGTATTTTTATATAATATGGTTAATAAACTTACCATATATATACAAGCGACCCCCAAGTGGTCCATTAATGATACACCTATCATGATATAAGTCGCTTGGCCGAACCTTAGATTTTTAGGAATTTAATATCAATTAATAATATAATATTTTTTTAAAAACTCTTTTATGTCAATTTTGACACTATTCAATAGTTGATTTTTGTGAAACTCATAACAGATTGATTACTTCGAACAAAGTCAATTAAATCCATCCTAATATATCATATTATCCTATAAAATTAGTTTAATTCATTAAAAGTTTCATATAATATTTATTTGGGTATTTATAATATCAATTATTTTAATTTTTCACTATTATAGTAATTACTGCATCATCATTGTGTCATAAATAAAATAAATTATTTAATGTCTAAAAATGATAAATAAAATATAATTATGTAGGAAATCTTTTGAGCTTTCTAATGAATATTTATAATCTAAAATCCAACTTATATAACCCTCTGTAACAATTGTTCTTCTAAAAGATATATGCTTGTGTCATTTTTGTATTCATTTTGACTTAATTAAAATAAAGTGTCATTATCACTTACAAATGGATCCATGGGGTCCCAAAATAGACCCAAAGATGCCCATGGTCGACCATGTATCAACCAATAGGGTTAAGACACGTTTTAGGATAATTTAGTATTATTATAATATTATTTTTTAACCCTTATTTATCGGATTTACCCTTAACCATGGTAAATAAAATATTTACCACAGTAATTATTCAAAATGTCTAAAAATAAAAGTTACCTATTTACACAATTTGAACATCCTGATTCCAAATATGGAATCCATTTTTCTAAATTCAAAACACAGAAGTGGCAGAAATTAATTTAAAATTAATTCCCGCTGTCAAAACAAAAAGCGTGTTTTTAAGAGATAATAACTATCAAAAGATTGACACTTGTTTATGTTAGGTTTAATTGTAAAATTATGTCTAATGACCAACATTATATTAAATTGTAAAAATATATTCTAAATATACTTTAAAACCACTTAAATTCATAATTTGTCACTATTAATTATTTTGATTAAAAAAGTTGTTTTTAATTAAAATTTAGTAATTTTCACTATTCATCAAAATATGAAAGTTATCCGAAAAGTACCAAAATTTCAACTTAGGCTAAATTCGATATTCCGAATCCAAAAATGAAGTCCATTTCAAAATATAAAATATATATAATTTCAAAATTTAGGTATTACTATTCATAACGGCTAGTTTGATCGGTTGTGGTGTGTGTTAAAACTCGAAGTTGCGTACAACACACGCTACTGTTTTATTCAAAGGAAAGCGTACCGTGGAAGCTTGGGATGTTTCATTTTAAATTTTTTTGATGTCTCAATTTAGTAAAAATGTTTAAAATATTGTATTTAAAAAGGTTTCACTATCAAAAGTTGATAAAAGTGCAATACTAAAAATGAATATGTTCTTGCATTATGACTAAGAAACTCATAATATGGATTCTAAAATTATAAGGATTGTATAAAGTTTAAAATTTAGTTAATACTATGGCTTTTTTTGGTAAGTCATGGTGCAATTGAACTCGGTGTTGCGTGTAGTGCAAGTTATTGAATTATTTTTAAGAAATAACACACTATGAAATCTTGGGGTGTTACAATATAGGTAAAAATTTCTTTTAACTATCATAGTTGAAATTTTTTTGAAACATTTTTTGAAATCTTGAACATGGAAGATAAAGTGGTTTCGACTTAAAAGAGCGATAAATTAGATAATAATTAAAAATCTTTTATCGTTAATTTTAGTTTTCACAAAGATGAAAAATAGAATATTAATTGACAATTTAATGAATAACCATAATAGAATAAAATACATAATTTTCTTATGATATATATCATAATATTTCTTCATTGGAAGCTTAATCATAAACAATCCTGATAAATGATGAGATTGTAACACAAAATCCTTACTATTTCAGCAACATTTGTATTGTATGCCCCATGTAATGATAACATAAAATTAAACATTATTATATCATTAAATGAATTAGATTCATGATATAAATGTAAAATTGGAAGTATATACACCTCATAAAAGAAATAGATTGTGATATGGCATGTGTCTCACAAAAGTAAAAAGTGAGATGAAAATCAATTACCTTAATTGTCGAATTAATTAAAACATTTTAAAACATAATTTATAATAAATATATATTTATTATAAATATATTTCAGAAAAGTAATAATATATATAATACCATATATTATTTATTTATGACATTTTATTACCCGTTTATTAACCATTCCTTATTAAAATTATATTTTAGTTAATAACTGATTTGTTTTTTGTGTATGTTTTATTTTTTAATTTTTAGTAATCTTACTTTAATATTGTTTATATAATATATATAATTATAAAAATGATAAAAATATCATATATATTCATTATATATGTATTTATTGTAATCTAAAAAAGTTAGAGATAGAAAATGAAATACAATGTTCATGGAGATGGTAGGTCATACGTATGCATGAATGGTGTTTCCATTTTCTTGAAGGAATGAAATACGTGGTGGTAAATAATTTATTAACATTACATAATAACTTTTTTTCATATATATAAATATATATATACATATATATCACATATTTTCACTAAAACCATCTTTATTACCTTCCATGTAAATCATGAACAACTCACAATGCTTCACGAGGCGGTAGTCTTTCATACACACGAACAATGTTATCATATCCCCCCAAAGAGAGGAAATTAAGAAGGTATATGTTATATAATAATTTAATAAGTAAAATTATATTAAAATTATAATATATATTCATTTAATATATTCTTATTACCATCTAAGTGATATAAATTAAAAACACATCACATCGGTTTGTGAGGTGGTAATCCGCCAAACACATGAACAACATTAATGTTTTCCAATGGGTTGGGTAGTAAGAGGGTAAATTTATTATGATAATTAAATAGGTATAATAATATCATAAATATAATATATAAACATTAAATAAATCATTATATCCATCCATGAGAGGTTGTTATGGAAAATGAATAACATTGGTTTGTGAGGTGGTAGTCCGTCGTACACACGAATAATGATTTCATATCCCATTTGATAGAAGAGGAGAGGTATATAAGTTATTACATTAAAATAATAAAATATTATTATTTTCAAGATAATTTTGTTATTATATCATCATTTTATAATAATAATTAAATGAGTTTGAGGAATAAATAATATAAAATACTTGATTAGGGACATTACCTCTTCTTCGGACAACTTTTTTTTGACTTTCACCAAAAGGCTTATTAGGTTGGATTTTTGACTAAAATATGTATTATAAAATTTAATTTTGGAATTAAAGAATTTATTTTGGTAGATATTTTCTGAACCAATGGGTTTTGGAGGTGTGAAGAGGATATGAGTGGGGGTAGCCTTTTATAAGTGAGGTGAGTAACACACTTGAACTTTTTGAAAAGAAAAACGTGTACCTAGGTTTTTTACATACTAAATTTCTCCAAAAACGAACATTATAAAACATTATAGGTGATAAGTTCAAAATATGTCCAAAAAATATTTTTTTCATGTTTCTAGGACATTTCCCCCCTATCATTTAAGTTTAATCCCAATAAACCCATTTTCACCCTAACTATGATAATTAATTTTTACATCTTTTACAATTCATAATGGTTAAAATTCAAGTTTGACTTATTATAAAGTATATATTATTTTTATTATAAATATATAATACATTTTTAAAATTTCTTATCATATAAATGTAAAAATTTATTTTAAAATTAAACCCACAAATGTGATGAGGAAGATATTTTCCGAAGAGAAAATGTTTAAAAGTTTAAAAAGTGTTTATATCCAAACTCAATATGAAATTTAATTAAATTACCTAAACTAGATTAATATATATATATATATATATATATAATTTAACTATTTTTATATTTAAACCCATATTAAAACAATTTTTATTTTTTTAAAATGTTTTAAAATAAATAACAATTCTTAATAAAAACTAGTATTTTTTATTATTCATTGAAAATTTTATCTTCTCAAAAAATTGAAAAAAATAGAACTAATATAATTTTGAAATTATTTTTTAAAAAATTAATTTATTTTCATTAAATATATTTTATAAAATTGAAAAAAAATAATTTTAAATTAAGTGTGTAGAATGCGACAAAACTACTTTTTAGAAAACTTCAATTTTAAGTGTAAAATTGGATTTATTCTTATCTCTTGCATAGAAAACACGAAATATGAATGTTATAATTTTTATTGAATATATAATATATAAATGTAACTAAAATCATTTTGAAAATATTGTTTTTTTAATTTATTAATGTAAAATGCATTTGTGCACATAAAAATAAATTTTCAGAAAAAAATTTCCTTTATTTTAAAATAGATTTTACTTTCATTTATGATTAATCGATCACCAAATAATTAATTTTATATAAATCTATAAAAAAAATTATTTCGTTAATATTGTTTATAAAAACCATTTTAATTTCTAGGTAACAAAAATAATATTAATCAATAATATTCTAATAGTATGTTACATTTTGTTTATACTCTATGCTGTGTGTAATGAAAGATAAAATCAATGTGGCGTGTAATTAAATCAAAACTCAGTGTCATGTCTAAAAAATTATAAAATAGATATTGTGTGTAATATAAAATATCAAAAAGATTAAATTTATTTCAAAAAACCATTTGTAAAATCTTTGGGTATTAGAATATACCCCCCCTTAAAAAGAATTTCACCCTCAAAATTCATCACATTGGTATAAAAAACTATGGATACTTGTGACTCATTACACCATCAGGTTCCCACATAACATAATTAAGCCATTTTTTTGGAAATAAAACAATAACCACATGACTTTTCTTATTTCATATAACATTATATGTTCTAGAATCTCCACCAGTTGTTTCTTTTAAAAAAGATCATGCTCCAGTGGTATGGCCTTTGAGTTCAGTACATGTGATGGATGAGGTATGTACTTCCTCATGAGAGATACATGGAACACATCATGAACCTGATAGTGGTTTAGTAGAAGCACCAAGAAATATTCTACGGTTCCAATTCATTCAATTATTTCAAAGGGACCAATATACCTTGGGCTTAGTATTCTCTTATTTCTTCCACAATGAAATACAATGAAACACCTTCCCACCAACTTCAATTTATAGATAAAATCAATGATTAGAAGCATAAAATTTCATTAGACTTTTGTGTTACCCTTATATGTAGCTAAATATATCTAACTCTCTCTCCCATTTCATCCAATAGCTTAGGTCCCAATAAATTTATTTATACAACTTCATTCCAGTACATTGGATTTATTCACTTATTTCCATAAAGGGATTCATAAGGAGCCATATTAGTGATCAAGTGAATGCTATTTTTGTATGAAAACTAAACTATTAGAGGCTATTGATCCCAAACCCCTTTGAAATCTATAAAACAACATCATATAATATCCACTAAGGATTTTATTGTTCTTTCAGACTAACCATATATCTGAGGATGATATGCATTGATAAAACTCAACTCTATATTAAGAGCTTGTTAAAGACAGTTCCAAAAAATAGAGGCAAAAATCATATCCCAATAATATTCAATTTAATGCGGTACACCAAGAATCCTTATCATTTTCATAATGTATATTCTAGCCAGAGGTTCCATAAAGAAATCATCACTAATATAAATTAAGTGTACTAACATCATAATGTGATTGAATATAACCCATAATTACCTCAACGTATAAGATAAGATAAACCCTAAAGGTTATCATTAACATTACAAATATGTTAAAAAAGTGTGAAGGAATTATTTATCAAATAAATTTTTTACTAAAACATAAACAAAACCAAAGGGTTTTATTTCCATAAATGTCTCTTAAAATATTCTTAATCTTAATAAACTCCCATCACATAAAACCTCAATAAGAGTTTCAAGGAATTAAAACTTATGATCAACCTTAAAATTATAAAACCATGATGGTATCTATAAATATTATGTTAACATAACAATGATACATTTACACTTCCAAAAGATAATTCACCCTTTATTCCTTATATAAGCTCATATCTTTTACAAAAACATAATCATTAGAATCTAGGGTTCATCCATGTACTGATAGAATATAAAATGTGATTTGATTATTCTAAAATACTTGTAGAAGGATATAATCAAATAAAATTTAACCAATTTATTAACACTAATATTTTCATAGGGCTCATTCATACAAAACCAAACATGAAATTCCCAACTAAGGAGGGGTGGAGAAGTGTGACCTAATTATCAAGATTCACTTTATATATTGTGATTACATAATATTTCCCTTTTCCATTTATATTCATGATGATTTTGTGGATTATTATCCATATTATACCATGGATTTGGGAATTTATTCTTATAATTACCAAACACCTTTAACTTTAAACATTGGAGTGTGGGTAGTGCATTATTTAGAGCTCTATCTCTATTCATATCATTGATTGGACTCTTCACATCACTTCTACATTATTTTACATGATGACTAGGATTCCCGCATTTGTAACACCATCTAATTACATTAAATAATTCACCTATATTCTTCTTCCCAAATTTCTAGAATGTAGGTGACAAAAATTTCATTCCACCATGTGATTTATTCAAGTTCTCATGAGACCTGATCTTCTATTTCTTATCAAAACCAAGGGAATGGTCAGGATCTGAAATTTCCACTTCTACATTCAGTGAAAATAAAGTGAATTATTCACATATACTAAATTATTTTATAGATAACAACTTTCTATGACTTGGTATCAAGCCACTAAATAATTGATCAGTTTTTTTCTGTACTAATGATTAAACTGGAAGCATACAATGAATGTATTATAAAAATAGCTTTATAGGTACTAATAGATTCACCATCCTTTTGTTTTATCTTGATAAATTCATTCTCCATCATTATTCATATATGATAATGGAAGTACTTACTATAAAATATACTCTTAAAATCATCTCATTCCATGAAGTCAACTACAACATCTTGACTCATATTCTTAATAAGGTTCCACCATTGACCTGCTTCATCTTCCAAATGATAGAAGTCCAAAATGAATATTCCATGCTCTTAACACTAGATAATGTGAAATATATTTTCAGTGGTACTAATCCATTGCTCAGCTACTAGTAGATCAGTGGACCAACTAATATAGTGTGTTTGTTTCCTTATGATGGACTCAATAAACATTGTTACCTTCATTGACAATTTGGAAGTTTAACGTGGTTCATAGCATGGTAAATTTGTGTGATCATTGCATTGTCCATTATATTCAACATTAACATAGTTTATTTAGGTTCCTACCATTGAATAAAACCCAAAAACATAGTGTGGGAAACAATAATCATAGTGGAAAACCACATAATCAAAATAAAAACATTTTTAGGATGTCTAAATCAAGACAAATTATTTCCAATCGATAGAACCTTAGGCTTAACCTAGGTCATTAATGTTCATTATTAAAATCTTCATTGATGGCTTATAATGTGATTTTGAATTTCTAAATCATCTCTCCAAGGAGTGTAAAACTAAGTGTGCGGCAAGGCCTGTTTTTATGAACTAGGTTATGATAAAGTCCTAATTAATAAAACCTTTTTATAGTTATTACCCCTATGTGACTTTGTTCCAAAGACACATCATCTTGTATTTTCCAGAGAGGTATGTAATTTCTTGGAAACCACTCACTCAATCCTTTAACAAAATCAAAAGATATTTTACTATAATTCAAATCATCTTTAGACTTATCCATAGATATTCCCTTAAAAATATTATTAAATATATCTCTATTGATATAAGTAATATTTTCCAATCCTAATTTATAATGGTAAACTAAATTTTTTTATGATATCAACTCTAAAGACTGAAACTTCTCAAACATAAATATTACATTTTGAAAGAAAAATATTCATTACAATACATAATTATCAATGCCAGATTCATTTAGCTATAGTAATATTGGATACTTAGACACATAAAAAATTATTCCATAAGTTATCTATGTCATCTTAGATTATTTTATTTATAACTACCATCCTTCTCAGACATATCACACATAATACCTTTCTTCATAACTAGGGGAGTAACACCCCAAGATTTTTAAAATAGGAAAATCATGTTGGATAGCATTTATGACAAAAAAACCAATTTTAGAAGATAATATTACATCCCTAGAATTTTTGATAATTCTTTTAAATAAATTCAATCTTTTTGACAGTTTGTGATGTACATAACATCGGGTTTAAACAAAACCCAATACTCTATAAAAATAGTGTTATTTAAAAAGGGACTATTATTATCTTGATGTTAATTTGAAAAGAATAAATAAGAGTAAATAATTATTGAAAATATAATGTTTAGATATTTTGATTGGTTATCTATTGACTATAAATAAAATAATAATCATTTAAATGTGAAAGAATTTTTTTTTTTGAAAAAACTATATTTTTTAAAGAGAACAGTCTTGTCGTCTCATGCATACTTATGTTACAATTAGTTTTAAAAATTTTATAAAATTTATTTTAAAAAATAAACATAATTTTTTAAATAATCATATCAAAATTATCTTAGGTCAAATGGTTGGTATTTTTTTGAAATGTTTCATTTTTTGATGAATAGTTAAAAATACTATTTTTACTAGAAATTGAATTTTGTTACAAATTATTTACAAAGTAAAATTATATATTAAATTGTTTTTAAAATAAAATATTTTCAATTATATTACAATTTAACTAATTTTTTTCATTTTAATAAATTTAATATTGAATTTTTATATTAAAACCTTATATACTTTTGAGAATTTTCTCTTTGAAAGACCTCTTTCCATTGTGTATACGGGTATAATTCTAAATTGAATTCATTCAATTTTGATAATTGAATTTGGAAAAATGTATTATATATTTTTAATAAAGATATTTTATATTATTTTATAAGGTTAATTTAATTTTTGACCAAAGTTAATTGTGAAAATAATAAAAATTAGTTACCATGGTTAGGTAAAAATGGGTTTACCATAGAGTTAAACTACGATGAAAAGGGTTAAAAATAACCTAAAAACTTTTCAAAATCATATTTTATGGAAATATTTCTACCTTAACCAAGAAAAATTAGAATATAAGGTCATTTTCATTATTTTTATTGGGAATTAGTTCATCAATTTGGATTCTTTTCGAAAATTTCTAAGTAATTTCATAGAGGGTTCCATTTCACCACTTTTAAAAGGAAACACAGTCCCCTCACTTATTCACACCTATAAAGACCATTAGATAAAAAAACCTAACAAATTCTCTCCAAAACATCTATATACATTTTCTAGATTTTTTGGCCCTCCGAAAGTCCATACCTAGTGTCCTTAAGTGGCGATCCAAAGGTGGTTTCTCTTAGAGAATGTAATTATCTTAATAAAGATCTTTCATTTTATTTCTTTTTTTCACCATTAATTATGGATTAAATATTAAAATATAATTACACTAGTTTAAAATATATAATTCGATGTTATAATTTTTATATAATAATATTCATCCATCTCTATTTCCATCAAAAGGGAAATAAAATCATTGATCGTGTGTACGGAGGACTATAGCCTCACGAACCATGGTAGTTCGTTTTCCATCACAACCTTTAAAGGATAGAAATATTAATAAGTTTAACACATTTATATGATATTTATAATATTATTAAACTTATTTAATTCTAATATAACATATAGCTTGGTACATTCCATTCTATTTCAAATAAGATAACTTCGCATGTGTGAACGACGTACTATCGCCTCGCGAAGCGATGGAGTTCATTTTTCTCTTATAATTTACATAAAATGTAAAAAAAATAAAATTAATTAATATATATGGTATATATGAATTTATATTTATTCTTTAAAATTAATATTTCACCAGCTTTATTAACCTTTAACCCGTTAAGGGAATGGTTTTGTCACTTGTGTGTACGTACAACCCGTCATCTCTATGAAGTGATGCGACTCATTTTCCCTGTTCAACATTCATAAATGGTTATAAAAATGTATATAATGTGTAATTTTTATATTTATATAGATGATATATATATATATATATCCAATTCACAATAATTGTAACATTCATAACAAAACACACATGAGGAAACAAGATAATTAACGCATGAAACAATGAAAATAATGAAATATTATTAACAAATGGGAGTTAAAAAGTTATAAGAGGATAATATATAATATTATAAATATTATTATGGTTTTTTATAAATTTATAACATTATTAAAATCATTATATAAGACTTATATACCTGTATGAAAGAAATCATACCCGAGGTAAGGGTTTCCCATCCCACTTTTACTTTTCGGATACATATTCCATAGTCACCACTTATTTACTTTTTGTAGTGTATCTAATTTCCATTTGACTTGTTATTTCTTGAATATATTTATATTATTGGTATTTGTAGTTTAATTTTATTATATTTATTTCATGGGGCTTACGATTCTAAAGTTAACAATTTGGTATGGGTTTATTTCACAATCTCATTTTTATTTGGGATTGTTTATGTTTTCATCTACCTTGAAAGAATTATTTGATATTAATATCTTAAAATAAATATATTTTATTCAAATCTAGATATTCATGAACTTTTTCAAGTAATAATTCAATTTTTCAGTCTTTGGTACTTAAAATGATTGAGAAAATGTTTTTAATAAAATATTACTTTATTTATTTCTTCGGTTGGAAATCCTTTTTCAACAAGACCCATGTATTGTAAAAATGTTTTAAAAAATTCTCTGAAACCTTTTAAAATTATTTATTAAAACTATTTTTACCCAATTTTTATTTTTAATTTTTTTGAAAGGAATCTTCATGTCCTTTTCAAAATAATACTCATTTGGATGTTACCAAAATTGTGAAAGGAATCTTTATTTTAACATACAAGACATGAAAAAAATTTCACCATCATGAGAAATAATTATTTTAAATATTATTTTATAAGTTTTAAAATTTGCATTAAATATAAATTCTTTTAAAAATTCTTTTTAACATTTTATTTTATAAGATTATTTTCAAAGTGAAAAGGTTATTTTCCTCAAAAATGATTTTAATAAAAATTTTATGGTATTTCTATTCATTAATGAAATAAATCCTTTTTTTGTACTTATGATCCAATGAGGATATTTTGTATTTAAATCATATTTATAATTTATATGGATGGTTTATGATCAATTTTATTGAGGATGTATAATTTTATTACCGTCCACCATATTACTCTGGATGGTTTATGATTATGTTTATTTGAGTAAGGTAAGTATTAACATTTTATATGTTAATATTTCAATTTGAATGTTTATATTGATTATTATTAACCCATTTAATATAAGGAACGAATTGAAATTATTATTTGATGATAGAGGCCCACTATATCCCCTAGATACATCTATAGGTCTCATGAGACAGACTAGATTGGGTTTTAGTTGAGGCCTTACCCATTTATTTATATGTCTTAGTATAAGGCCTCAAAGGTATGTTTTAGATGTCCAAAATAATGAATTCCATAATTATTAATTCAATTATTGATATTACATGTGATTATTTGATTAGCTATAATATCCATGGTTAAGTTTTTAAACTCATGTGATTATTTATATGGAATTATTTGATCCTCATTTATTCCTTCAATATTATTCTCATGTTATCGATTAAATGACATGTGTTTTAGTTATTTTACTTACCATATTTATTATACCTTATTTATTCAAAGATTTTTATATAAAATTACTCTTATCGATCATATAATCTCACCCCTTTATTATGTTGTATTTTTTCAGGGATACCAGGAAGTGTTTTGTTATTGATATGAAGGGATACACTTTGAGGAATAATGGAGTTCTAAAAAAATACATTTTGTATTTTATGTTTTAAATTTTAATAATAATTTAAAATATATATAGTTTAAAAATACTACAAAACTATTTTTTTTATTTGGGATGTGATTTATTTTATCTTATTTCAATGTAATAAATTAGTCACCGGCTCTAGGCTACTAGGCCAATGGTATCTATAGTTAGTTTCAAAGGAAGTTTAGTAGAAACCTTGGGAACTATATTTAAGAAACCATAGATTATGGAATATAACCATACGATATACTTTGAGGATAAGTATAACAGAACATTATAAAATATTGGTAAGGAATAAATTATTTTGTTTTTCATAGCAGTACATCCATGCATGGATACTAAAATTGGGTGTGGTTCTAGAAACAATGTACCTAGGGGTAATAAATCTGAAAAGGTTGCATTTTTATCAAATACATCATCACCAAGTGCATGAAAATGGGCCTTACTTCACACCTTTTTGGACAATACTGGGGAATATTTTTTGGATAAATCACATTTTCTTTACAAACCATTATGAAGTTGATGAAAATAAATATATCCTTTAACAAACTAGGTGCAAGATTATGTGATTATTTATACATAAATATTTCAATTTATGTTATGTGTTTCAATAATTTTATGATTGTACATTATGTTTCTTAATGTTATAATCTAATCTAATGTATGCTATTTTTTAGAAATTCCATATAGTGAAAGGAATTGGAATTGTATAAATTAATGTACCACATATAGGGATTTACACCCTAGTAAAGGTAATGAAGTTGGTGATGGAGATAGAATAAACCAATTATAACCATATTGAGGATGATGACTCACGTTATGAGTAAAAACCTTTCTAGTTTGGAGTAGTCTACTGATCTACCACATGGTGTAATTGTTAGACTAATTCATGCATTAACAACCTCCATAATTTAATGTAACTAAAGATATATTTTTAGCTGAGCAATGGATAAGTTCCTTAGATAAGATATTTATCACTCTAGTAAGTATTTAAATGGAGAAATATTTCCTGGAAGTCTATCCTCTCTTAGGTGATTAAAAACTATGGTCTTGAATAATTCAAAACAATAAGGATGAGTAGGAAATAACAAGAAATGAGTTGAAGGTTTTCAAGGTACTCGTATTAGATTTTTTTCCCTCGTGAATAATTAGAGAATATGGAAATAATGTTATTGAGTCTAAGATAGAATTAAGTGGAAAATATTTCTTAGTATGAAGCCAAATTTATAAGGTTCGTAAAGAGTGATGTATAATATATACATAATCCAAAGAGAATTTTTTTTTGAGAAAACAAAGAGAAACACTGACCCTTTATTTTATGGGATTATGAAATACTCTGAAAGTAACTAGTCTCACAAATTTTCTCATCCTATGAGGATATATTATCATGTGCTATCAAGATAGAGAATAAACTATCCAAGTTAGATGGATTTGAACGTATGTAAGAGAATAAGAGGATGGAAGAGTAAAAGAGAGATAAAGGGAAAAAGGGATGAATTATTTTTCAATATATGATACTTGTGTAAGGAAACACCATAGTACATTCTTAGAAGGAATTTTTTTTTATTCTAGTGTAGAGAAAAATTTGATCACGCTTATAATTACACAAGAAATAAATAAATCGGAAATGTTCAATGCTTCAACTGTAAGTATACGGGGAAATACAAAAATTAATTCTCTAAGCATTATGGGAGTATATCTAAAAATAAGATAATGGATGAAGGTCAATATTTTGATATTTCCACAGGCGAGGTGTAATGATTAATGTACTTGTTTTAGGATTCAAAAATTATGTTATAAGAGTATTTTAATTAATTATATTCTGGTTATAATAATTATAAAATGTATAAATATTTTATTATATTTATATTTCTATAAGTATTTGAAAGAATGTATTTAACGGTACTAAGCAAATTTATTCAGAAGAAAGTTTAAATTCTTGGAAAACAAAAATTGAGTAGGGATAACACTTAATATGTGACCAATGCTAAGATAATAATGACATAGAGGTTTTTATGAAGATATTATTAACTATTAAAGTTTATATAATCTTGGATGTTATGATAATTATGAGTTGTTACAATTTGGTAACATTAAAAGATTTATATAAATATAGTTTTAGAAAAATTACCACGTACATGTTGGGTAACAATCCATCCGCTCTAGAATGGTCATAGGGCTTGAACCTACAACCGAAGTACGATGAAGTTTATCCACCTACCACTGACCAATCTGATGCCTAGGTTGATATGTCATTTTTTCATTTAAATGATTTTATAGAGAAATATTAATGTTGAACTAGTGGTGTTAATGTTTAGGTTTAGGGACAAATTTATTATATTGGATAACTTGTGATAACCATATTGGTTTGGGAAAATATTTATAAATACATAGAAAGACTTATCACTCATTTATGGATCTTATAATCTGTTAAAAGTTAATTTTAGTTCTTCAGGTATAAAGAATTTATCTTGGATATTAATTTATTATAATAATAAATTATATGGAAATTGATAAAAGAAAAACCAAAATATGACCTTGTTCCTATTAAATAGAAAGTTATCAAGTGATTATATTTTTATATATTCTTTGTCTAGATGGTAAATGAATTCCTCAACTCTATGAAAAGAATATTGAAACAAAATTTTATCATAATACATTCATTATATTTAATGGATTGACTTTTAAATCATTATATATTTATTTTTCTAAGTACTTAAATTTCCATTGACCATTAAATTTCTTGTGATCAGTGATATCTATAACTATCTATTAATCCTTGGGCCTTATTATTCTCTTCAATTTCCATGTTTTCATTTCACACCAATATCCTCCTACTTTGAAACAAAGTTATGTGTTTTTTAATTTGAACTTTGTACTTAAATTTATATCTTATTAAAAATATGTTCAATTAAAAAAATTTACAAAGTGATTTTTCAATGATTCTATTTTCAAATGTCAAACCAATGTTTTTTGAGATCAATATTAAATTGTGAGGATGCAATTTATTTTGGGGGTGTAACCCCGTGTGTTTTTAAAATTGGAAAACAATGTTTGATAGAATTTACGATAAAAAAAACTAAAACAATAAGAGAATATTACATTCCAATTCTTTTATATAAATTTATTTTTAAATAAATTCATCCTCTTTGAAAGCATATGATGCACACAACCTCAGGTTTAAATGAAACACAATACTCTATTAAAATATTATTATTTAAAACATGAATAATATAACCTATATGTTAATTTAGAAGTTATAAATAAGACTAAATAATTTATGAAGGTACATAATTTTTAAATTATCATTATATATCTATTTATTTGAAATCAAATATAATATTTTAAAAGTAAAATAAATGTTTTCTGAAAAAACTGTATTTTTCCATGAAAAAAATTTCTTCACTTCTAGAAAAATTATGTTAAAATTAACTTTTAACTCCTTTAGAAAATATATTTAAAAAAATAAAAATTATTTTTCAATACATAATATAAAAATTATCCAAGGGTGGTTTTTAGTATTTTTCTAAAATGTTTCATTTTTTGATGAATTGTAAAAATAATGAATTTTACAAAAAAAAACTTCATTTTCATTTAAATTATTTTCAAATTAATATTATATTTTAAAACCTTTTAAAAGTAAAAATAGTTCAATTATATTATAATTTAACGAGTTTAGTTAATTTTAATCATTTTAAAATTTAATTTTTATATTAAAACCATCTATACTTATGATAAGTTTCTCTTTGAACACCAACCTTTTCATCTCATGTAGTTGGGGTTTGGATTAGTGGTAAGCACCCCTTAAATCTACATGAAAATGAGGGTTCAAAACCCATTGGGTGTAGGTATTGTAGCAGTATTGTACCAGCGGTGGAACTGTAGCTACGACGAGCACTGTAGCGGCGGTAGGAACTGTAGCGGTGGCAGAGCACTGTAGCAGCGCGGGTATTGTAGCAGTACTATTCACAGAATGGGCTTTGGGCCAAAAAATGGGCCTACGAGTCATGTAATGGACTACATGCTCACTGAGCCTTAAGGCTATGTAATGGGTCTCCCTCTACCGGGTTAAAGAGGACTTTTCTTTGCTTTAATAATAAATGAGGCTTCGGCCCCAACCTTTAAAAACAACCTTTTAATCGCGTCTACAAGTATAATATTAAATTTAATTCTACAAATAATGTGATTCGAATTTTAAAAAAATAGATTCATATTTTGAATAATAATAATTAATATAATTTATTAAGTTTAACTTAAATTTTGACCAAAATTAATAGTTAAAAAAAATTAATTACAACATTTATGTTAAAAATGGGTTTATCGTTGGGTTAAAATAAGAAGATAACTTTTAAAAATGACTTAAATCGTATTGAATTGAAATATTTATACCGTATACTTTCCAAATTATAATATAAGGTGATTTGGAATCTTTCTTCTTAGGAATGAATTTATCATTTTTGAATTCTTTTAGAAAATTTCCAAGTAATTCCCAACAGGGTTCCCTTTCCCCACTTATAAAAGGGCACTCCCTCACTTAACTTATTCACACACATAAAGAACATTTACTCAACCCAAAATAGAAAACATATCTCCTAAAAACCTTATACATATTCTAGATATTTTGTTCCACCCGAAATACCATCCATAGGTTCTTTAAGAGGATATCCAAAAGGGGTTTCTCTTAGAGAAGGTTATTATCTTAACAAAAATATTACATTTTATTTTTTCTTTTCACAACCTCAATTATGTATTAACACTTCCAAAACAATAACAAAATTATATAACATAAACTATGATGTTATTATATTTATGTAAAACTATTTATCAATATCCACTTTTATAAAATGGGAAATGAAATCATCGATCGTGTGTACGACAGACTACCACCTCACGAACCAATGTAGTTCTTTTTTGATCACCACCTTTCAAGGATGGATATAATGACATATTTACCACATTTATATGAAATTCATGATATTATTATTTTTATTTAATTTTAATATCACATATACCTTTTAATTTCTATTCCATTTCAAATATGATGACATCACTCATGTGTACGACGGACTATCGTCTCATGAAGCGATGTGATTCATTTTTCACATAGGATTTACATGAAATGTAATAAGAATAAAATTATTGATTATTTTTTATATATACGAGGCGATATTGATACTTTAAAATTAATATATCACCATATTTATTACACTTTTATTTGTATTCATGGTATTTAAAGATTCATTTGACATTATGTTTTTCTTGTGGATTATGATTCATAAGTTACCAAAGTGGTAATGGTTTATTTCAAAATATCATCATTCTTATAGATTGTTTTTATTTAGGTCTATCCTAGTGGAATTATTTTATATTAATCTCTTAAAATAAATATGTTTTCTTCAAATATAGTTAGTCGTGAAATTTTTCAAGTAATAATACCATTTCACCACTCTTTGGTAAATAACTAAGAATGTTTTTTAAGAAAATAAAATTTTATTTCCTATTTAGTGAAAAATACTTTTATATCAAACCCCATATTTTATACAAATGTTTTTAACCATTTAAAAATAATTTATTAAATAAATTTTTACCCATTTTTTAGAATATGTTTTGAAAGTAATCCTTATTTCTTTTTCAAAACATTGATCATTTGAATTATACCGTAAGTGTGAAAGGAGTATTTATTTTAACCTGTATGACATGTATATAAATTTATACCATCAATAAGACTCTAGTATTTAAATATTATTTTAAAATTTTTCAAGTTATATTTTCAAATAAATGCAATTTCAAAATGTTTTGTGAAATTTTTGTTTTAAAAGGTTATTTTCAATGTGAAAAGGTTATTTTCCTACAAAATTTTTTTACTGGCATTTTTATACTATTTATATTCATTAATTATATCAAATATTTTATTTTACTTATGATCAAATGGGGATATGTTATATTTGAATCATACTTATTATTTTTTAGGATTGATTATGATCTGTTTTATTGAGGATGTACAATTTTATTACCATTATCCATATTACTCTAGATGTTTTATAAATATGATTATTTTATTTGGTTAAGTATTAACATTTCATATATTAGTTTTTAAATACTAGTGTTTATGTTTATTATGTTTCACCCATTGTTTATGAGTAATGAATTAGACATAGTAAGTAATATGTGTGGATTTTACAACCCCTCGATGCATCAGTATGTCTCGTGAGACTAAATAGATTGGGTTTGGTCCAAGGTTTTACCTATTTATTTTGATTCCCAGCACAAGGCCTAAACAATATGTTTTATATGTCCAAAATTATGCATTCCATAATTATAAAATCACTAATTTATATTCTCTGTTATTATTTGATTATTTTAATATCCATGGTCATGTTTTCAAGCTTATTTGATTATTTATACAGTAATTTTTTATCATCATGTATTCATACCATATTATATGCATGTTATTGATTAAATTAAATGTGTTTCAGTTATTTAACAAGATATATTGTTTTTGGATTATTTATTCATAGATTCTATTATACGCACACCCTTAAAGAGAATCTGAGATCACCCCTTTCTTATGTTTTATTTTCCCCAGAATATGAGGAAGTGTTTTTTGATTGATATTCATGGATATACTATTAGGAATAATGATGTTCTCAAATAAAATACTTTGTGTATTTTATGTTTTCAATTATAATAAGAATTTAAATTATGCATCTATAATACTAATACTACTAAACTATTCAGTACTTCAGGACATGACTAAATATATCCTATGACAATGTAAATAAGTAGACACTGACTTCAAGCAATTAGAATTAGGGTCACTAAGTGGGGAAAGGAAACATAATAAAGGGTGAGAAAAAATTCTCTGTAAGGGTAAACAAGGGAGATATCTATATATCATGATCATAAGTGTTTGAGAACATGAGAATAATATTTGAAAGACTGGCCCTCAATATCATTTGTTATAAACTTATTTCATGGAATAAATAATGTCTTTCATAAAATATGAATCATAATGGAACCAAAGAAAATAGATTGTGAGAACATAACAATGGAATAAGGCATAGATATGTGGAATATTTTTAAGCATAGAAAATATTATGTGAAGGCTAACCACCAATACTTTCACAACATGTTAGGATTGGTTTAACCACTAGTGTGCTTACTATAGTCTTAGGATAACCTCATGTTTACCCTATTTGGGGCTTGGTATAACCTCCCATGTACCCCCTTTTAGGATTAGTACAATCTCCTCTATACCCTTTGAGCTCATATAATATTAATCGTTAACCAATTAATTGTAATGATGTATTAGTTCCAACAATCACATAATCCATACATCTATATATCCCAAGATAATTAAACATTCATCATATCATAACCTAGGGGAAAAAATGGTCTTCATAAGAATTACATCATAACATAGCCCATGGAAATTAAATGATTTTAACTAATATTTCATCATAAAATAATCGAGTGAAAGGAAATGGATTTTATAAACACATCTTTATCATAATCATAAACCATCTAATGAAATAATATATATGGTATCATTAGTTAAATTAATTTTAAATATTAAGTAAAATCAAAATATACCATTTTAGATTGAAAATTCTTTTGAAATAAAAATATGATCTTGCATTTCTTGATGAAAATAATATTTCCCTGGTAATCAAATTTTTAAAACTAGAAATTAATAAATTATTACGAAAATCATTTTCTTTGAAAATAACCTTTAAAATTTATAAAGTCATGTATAAAAATCATTCTAAACATTTTATGAGGAAAATATATTTTTCATTTTAAAAATAATTTTTTTTTTAAAAGAAATTTTTAAAATTATTTTCTTTGAAAATTACCTTTGAAACATTTTTATTAATCTTAAAAACATTGAGTGGTCATGATGGTGTAAAATACTATTCAAGTCATATGAGTTAAATCAATAATTCCTTTCACAATATTTTGGTAAAATCCAAACATGACTCATTTGGAAAATAACAAGAAGCTTACTTATAAAAAATTTATAAACATCTAAATCATGGGTTGAAATGCCTTTTAACAATCATATGAGAATACATTTTTTTGAATCATTTTTAGAAAAAAATAAGATGGAAGAGAAATGGTTTTCGATCAAAGAGAGAGATAATATAGATTTTTTTTAAACATTTTCTCTATAATTTTATGTTCCAAAGAGAGGAAAAATGGATCTATTACATGGAAATTTAATGAATAACAATAGGATAAGAAAATTCATGGGTTTTTTGAGAGATAGATAATAATATTGCATCGCTTGAAGTGTAATTATAATCAATTCCGATAAGTGATGAGATTATAACATAAAAACTTTCCTACTTTTTGTAACATTTGTATCATAAGAAACATGTAAGAATAACATTAAATAAATCTTTTAAATATCATTAAAAATATATAATAATGAGATAAAATGATAAATGGGAATTATATTAACCTTATTAAAAAATAGGTGGTGAATAGGCATGTGTCTCAGAAAATTAAAAAGTCAGACAAAAACCCATAACTTTAAGTCTTGAATTCATTTTTACAAGTTTGAAAATCCTGAATAATAAATATAAGTTTACCATATATCTATTTAAAAACCATAATGATATATAATACAATATATGATTTATTTATCACCATTTATTACACTCTTATTAACAATTCTTTATTAAAATCATGTTTCGGGTAATAACTGCTTTGTTTTTATGGTATGTTTTTATTTATTACTTTTTTTCCAATTAATTTGATAATGGATCCATAATCTCTATAATTATAAACATGATATAAATATAATATATATTCAATATATATTTATCTATAATAATTTATAAAATTCAAGTATAGAAAAATAAATACACCATTCATGGACACGGTAGGTCGTACATGCAAATGAATCTTAATTCTATTTTATATATGGAATGAAATAAATAAGTGTAAATAATATATTAACATTAAAAAATTAATTAATTTATAAATATTATATATTTTCATTAAACCCGTCATTATTTCATTCCATGTAAAGCATGAATGAATCACATTGCTTTGTGAGGTGGTAGGTCATCATACACACGAATGACATTATCATATCTTCCATGGAATATAAAGTATAGAGGTATATGTGATAAAAAAACTATAAAATTATTATTATATTAAAAATATAATATGTATTCATTTACTTTATCCTTATTACCATCCAAAAAAACAAAAATGAAAATCACATTACAATTCGTTCATGAGGTGGTAGTTCATCGTACGCATGTGCAACATTATTATTTTCCAACTGGTTGGAAGGTGAGAACATAAATATTTTGTTGTAATTAAAAATTTATAATAATATCATAAATATAATATATAAAAAATAAATCCCTCCTTATATCTAGTCATGACTGGTTGTTATGGAAAAGGAATAACATCGGTTCATGAGGCGATATCCAGTATACACTTAAATGATGATTTCATATCCCATTTGATGGAAAATGACAAATATTTAGGTTATAACATTAATTTAATGAAATATAAGTTTATTTAATATAATTATATAATTATATAATCATGTTTTAATAATAATTTAAGTAGGAGGGTTAATAAATAAAATAAAATAAACGGTAAGGGATATTACCACTTTTTTAGACAACTTCTTTTGGTTTGCACAAAAAGGATAATTAGGTTAGATTTATATCCACAATAAGGATTGTATGATGATATTAGGGAATTAATGATGTAATTTGGGTATCTATTGGGCATAATAATGTGGGTTTTTAAGTGTGACTAAAAGATGATTGGGGGTGGACTTTTATAAATGAGGTTTGTGGTACACGTCTAAATTTTGAAAATAAAAATGTATTCCCACGTTTTTCAAATGAAAAAGGCTCCCAAATGATAAATAATGGAACTATAGAATTTTATGGTCTAAAGATGGCCATAAAATTTGTTTTATAAAAGTTTCTAGGACATTTTCCCCTTATATTTTTAGTTTAACCTCCAAGTAAACTCATTTCCACCTTAATCATGGTAATTAATTTTTACTGCTTTTGTTATTCATAATGGTCAAAAATAAAGTTGAAATTATTATAAAATATAAATTATTATGATTCAAAATATGCAATCCATTTTTCTAAACTATATTCACATAAGTGAAAAATTTTAATTCGAAACTATACCCGCAAACGTGATGAGAAAGTTTTTTCACAAAGAGAAAATGTTCAAAAGTTTAAAAAGTTTTTATATAAAAATTAAATATGAAAATTATTAAAATGAAATAAATAGAATTAATAGATATATAATTTAACTAATTTAACTTTTAAAACCATCTTAAAATATTGATTATTTTTTTAAATGGTTCGATGTAATTACAATTCATAGAAAACGTCGAATTTTTTACTATTCATCAAAAAATTGAACTTCTCATAAAATTATAAAAAATTCAAGATAATATATTTTTTACATGATTATTTTAAAAATTAATTTTATTTTTTCAAATAAATTTTATAAAATTGGTAAAAATTAATTTTAAAATAATTGCATTGAATACGACAAAACGATTTTTAGAAAAATACAGATTTAAGCGTGAAACTAGATTAATTATTATATCTTCTCTAGAAAAAATATATGATTAATGTTAAGAATTTTATTGAATATATAATATATAAATTTAATTAATATAATTCAACAAAATTTATTTTTAAATATATTAAAGTAGAACTATTTGTGTACATAAAAATAGTATTTTATAAAAAGATTAACCTTATTTTAGAATAGATTTTATTAACATTTCTGATTAATTACTCTCCATAGAATTAATTTTATATACATGTTTAAAAAATATATTTAGTTAATCTTATTCATAACCGCTGTTAAAATTGATTGGTGATAACAATCATATTAGTCAATAATAATTTAATAGTATATCACTTTTTGTTTAAACTTGGTGTTGCGTGTAACGCTAGGTAAATTTTGTGTTGCGTGAAACGAAATACAAAATTAGTGTTGTGTGTTATACAATACAAAATCAGTGTTGTGCATAACAAAAAGTATCAAAAATATTAAATTATTTCGAAAAAATATTTAAAAAAAATCTCAGGGTGTTATAATTGCGGATTTTGATAAATCTAAAGAAGAAGTTCAATAATGCCATGTTCTTCATTTTTGTTATACCAAATGTAAGAGTTTTATTATTACTATGATAAGATTTTACAATAGACCTAATATTGATATATGTTTTTTTACAAGGGAACAAGATATAGATACTTGGTAATATCACTACTTAAGTGAACTTTGTAAGGTACTAAAGTCGTAATAGAAAGATTTTCTACATAGTTATGAGGATATGAAAACCCTATCCCTGGAAACATAGTAATACCTACATCTATAGCCATAATTAGTAGAAGAACATTTAACATATGAGAACTAACTAGTCATTAATAGTTGGCTCTAGTGAAAGTGAGATTCTATAGGATTTTGTGCCTTAGAACCGACTACTTTATACTTTATATTTCTTATATATTCATGGATTTGAATATTAATAATCTCCTTATCAGTTATTTATTATTATTCTATATAAAATTAATGTGATAATTTACTAGAATATTTGTCTTAGTAAAAAATCACATGTAGTTCTCTACTATGATGATAACTTTGATATGAAATAATGATATTATTAAACTTAATCTTACGGTCGAACATCATTCCATGATGTGACTCATAGTATATTGAATTTCATGTATGAGTATGCATAAGATTATGAGACTTTATCACATGAAGTTCACACATAATGATAATAAATATTGGATACTATAAGAACCTGATTGCTAGTAGGAATTCTACATGTTTGTGTGTCATTGTATATTCTTTTCTGTACGAATTTAGAATGATCCTTAGATTTTATGATTATTATTAATGAACATAATGACTCACAAACTTTACTATATTATCACAAACCATGAATACATATGTTCACATTTAAGTTTGGTATATTGGGTGCATCATAAATGATATTTCAAAAACAATTAAACCGGGTAGGGTTTGTTTCCCTTCCATATTTTTAGATTTTGATATCCTAGATCTTAGTTTGAAATAAAACCATTACATTAAATTCTATTTTCATGATGTAATGATGGATTTATTTTAGTTAGTAAATGTAAAATGTTCCAAACAGATATGTAGTTAACACTGGTGTGCAAATTTCTTGATTATATATCATGAAAAAGAGATTATATTTTATAGTGATTATTTGTATGGGGTTATTTTCATTGTGAAATATTTTCTTCCTATATGGGTGCCTTGAACCATTTCAAGATATTAATGATGAACTATATGAAATCCTACCCAACGAAAATGGGAAATATTCCTAGGGGTTCACACACAAAGTGCTTCCATTAATCTTATTTATATTTTTTATATTTATTGTTTAGAATAAATATTACTTTCTAGACCTATAAGTAATATTCATTCAGAATTTATTGATTATAAATATTAAATAAATATTTATTCACAAAGTAATTGTATTGTTTTGTAAATAAATATAATATTAATTTATCTACAATTATTTAAAATTAAATAAATAATTATGTATTTATTAATAAATAATCTATTTAAATTACCTAGATATTAAAATAAATATTTTATTCATTGGAATGTGAATATAATATTTATTTATTTATTAAAAGTATAATATTTATCTTTTTTTTTATTTTTATGGTAAGAAATAACTATTTATTGATCCATATTTTTTTAAATTTATTGAATATTAAAATAAATATTTTCTTTCTGTATCACAAATATAATATTTATTTATGATATATAAATATTAATTTATAAATTTGATAAACATTAAAGGGGATGAGCAGACCCCATTATATGATATGTGATAAATATTTATTTAGAAAAATATAAATAATATTTAACATTAAGCATGTTTTATATTTCGTGGAATAAAATAACAATAATATAAATTTAAAATGGCATGGGGTTTATTTAGGGTTTAAAATATTATTAAGTGTATTTGTGTAATTAATTAATACAAAACCTTGACCTTGTGTTTTAAATAGACAATTATGAGAATTGTGAGTATTTATTAGTTGTGCACAAAATTATCCTCGCTCGAGATTTATCTCTTAATGAAGAACATATCTAGGATATCCTCTCCATCCAAAGAGATCAATAGATTATCCTTCTTTGCCCAAGTGATTGTGGTAGCGATTAAGGGAATAACATAAGAAAATAAGATCCTTTCTCTGGGATCCAGTGAAATTTTTTTTCTATATTCTTCAGAACTTTTATAGCCATGATGTTCATCTTCAAGAACATGTTGATTATCCATTGAATATGAAAAAATAAAATAAAAATTGTACATAGGCCCAATAGGTTCTTCTGTTGCATATAAAACCATCATCCCAACCACACATTATGTTTCCACATACACGAATTATTAAGAACATACCTACACTACCCTGGACCTAGTAATCCAAAATGGTCTGAAACGAGGCACAAAGGGTGTTCCTAATCACCATGGGCTGTAAAATATTACCTGGTCGTCAAAAAAACTATTTGGGAATAGTTTCTCTTAATAATCCAACCAATAGGTCATATCTAAGAACCTTATATGACTTTTCCATACATTGGAGAGTCATTCACTCAAATGTATGAACCAAAAGTTATATAATTTTATCCAAAAGTATTTTACTAAATAATTAATTTTTCTTTGAATAATTAATTTAATATATATATTATTCAAATTTATATTGTAATTAACTCAAATAATATAAATATTTTATTTTTCATTACCCAGGTTAACCTATTTTCATTTTAGTAAATGGTTAGAACCAAAAGGAATCTATTTTACAAAAATTGTGATGAATAATGATATGATTGTTCATATGAACTACCAAATATGATAGGATATATAGTAAAAAATATATTAGTAGTTCTCACCAAACTATCTCAAGAAATAAAAATTAACACAAGTATTATTACATTCTTTAACCTACCAAATGAATAGAAATATTATTTCTATTTTCCCATGTGACAACATCCACTTTCCTTTAGTGGGTCTTACAATCCACTAATTTTTTATCAATGGTTCAATGAAATAGGAAATGTATTTTTTGTTCTCTATTCCTCATACGATGGAATTTTTTTTATACATTTATCATTTGGAGGGTGAAGATGACTAGTGGTGTAACCCCATTAAGAATACTATGCAAATTTAATAAGCAGACTCTCTAAAATGGTGGTATTTTATTAAAATATTATTAATGAAATATTTTTTTAACACTTTACATTATATTGGAGAGGATATTCCTAGAGTTTAAAAAAATGAAGACGAGTCTATTGGTACTTATGAAGTGAACATCACAAGACTCAGAAGTTAAACATTTTGTTTTATTATTATCCTATAAAGTAAGATATTTAATTTCTTGAGAAGCCTAAAACATATTATTCCAATGAAATTAGATATAAAATACTTCTTTATCCTCAAATAAACTTTACTATGTGATTTTATGGTGAATGTGGAAATCATAAACTCCTCTAATTATCATGGATTTAGATATATAAAAAAAATAAAAAATAGAGTTTAATGGTAACTAACTGAATAATCACACGTAAGAATGAATATTTAATAACCTACAAGAAAAAATTTGTAAATAAAAACCTTAAAATTTTAAATAAATTTATAAGAAAATGTTTCGGGTATAAATGGACTGGAAACCAAAAATATAATTGTTAGAAAGTGATTATTCATTCAATTCAATGGATGATATGAAGATCTTACCGAATTCTACCCTATACTGAAATGATTCGTGTGTAATAAGGTTGGGAATTATGAAAATAAGTGTCCTAATACTTGGGATACTGAAGATAATAAGAATAAAAATCCTATAAGACCAATATAATAAGGATGAGCCAATATATCACTATTGTAACGGTATATCATGATAATGAAGATGTGATAAGTACACTTATTCTCCACTCTAGATCATTAAATATATTATTTTATTTTGGTTCTTTGAATTCCTTCATACCATGATAATTTGATAAGAATGTCTATTCACCTAAAAAAATATTTGATATTGAATTATCGGTGAAAATACCTTTAATTAAAGGTATATAACCCTTATCTTCTCAATGTTTGTGGGACTATACTTCCTATAGATTTTGTTATTCTCACCTTAAAAAAATACTATTGGATATTGGGAATTGATTTGATCCCCTTACATTGATCCCATAATAATTATAAATATGTGGAGGTCTCATATCATATCGTAAATCATCCCATTATTAAATATCAATGCAAGGATTAATATTTACACCCTATGGATGGGAATTATATAATATGGGTCTTGATATGCAATGATGAGGGACTCTTTCCTGAAATGGTTGTGGAGGAACTCAACATTGGAGATATGCCAATTGTATGGGAGTATATAGATGTATTTATAAAGGAACACTTATGTCTTCTTACAAAATGTGAGATTGAGTTTTCAATTGAACTTCGTCTAGATTAAGTGAAAATATCAAATAGTCCATATAGAAGTCCCCACACTGAATTGTATGAATAAAAAAATAACTAAAGGAGAATCTAGATAAGTCTTTCTTACACAAAATGTCTTCACTATAATTACCCCCATCCCTCTTTTTTAAAAAATATTGATGGATCATTACTGCTTGGAATTGATTATCAAGAAATTAAAAGAATCCCACTATTACAAAACTAGCATTTAAAAATGCTGGTATTTATCAGCGTGAGAAAAAAACACTAATAAATGGAATATTTATCAGTACTATAGAAAGCACTGATAAATTTAACCATTTATCATCACCAATAAAGGAAAACATTATAATCACATTATTTTTAGCACTAATAAAGGGTATCATTTATCAACACTTTAATTTTAGAATTGATAAAGGAAAACCCTTTTCAGTGATTTATTTGGGGCACTAATAAAGGGTACCCTTGATCAGGGCTTTATTTTTAGTGCTGAAAAATATTTACTTCATTAGAAATTTTTTTAGCACAAATAAATGTCCAAATAAATAAAATGTAACAATTAAATAAAATATAAATATAAATAAAAGTAGAGTTTATTAAAAAAATATTATAAATTTTATTAATTAAATAATTATTGATAAAAATGAATAAATTGATTATACATTATTAAATATTAAACATTTTATTAATTCGATAATTAATATTATTAATGTTATTAAATTGTATATAAATATATAGATATATTATAATGTATATAAATATGATTTCTATATTACAAAATATTTATGCGATTTACATTAAATAGTCATATATTTATTGAATAATGGGTTTTATGATTAAAAATTAACATGAATTAAAAATATTGACTAATTTCATAGCACTCAACATATAATTGAATATCATTTGATTTTTCAATTCAGCATAGATCAAATATTTGTTATATAGATTTCATATACTTAATAAATGCATTTTTATATACAATGCACACACATAAAACATATCCATTTTTTCAATATTATTAAGGTGTACTTATTCTTAATTTATCTAATTTCACTCATTTTTGACATATATACAAGCACTTAAAATTAGATATTCATTAATATTGTCAAAAATATATTTATATAAATATATTTATAAATTAATATATTTATAAATGATCATTTACTATATTTATACAACTATATATTTATAATAATAAATAAATAATCATTTTAGAATAGTATTTATAAAAATTTTAATAAATAATTATAGATATTTAAATAATTATTAAATTTACAAAACTATTTACTTAAATAATGAATATATTGTCTATATTTATATTTATATAATTATTATATATTTATGTGGATAATTATATAAATAAATATAATGATATAAATATTATTTTTGAAAAATATTTCTATAATTATAAATAAATAATTATAAAATTATAATAAATATATTTACTATATTTATATTTATATATATTTATTTAGTATATATAAATATTTCAAAATTTTGTATTTATAATTATAATTATAAATTCTTTGACAATACTCAAGGAATAAGAACTGATAAAAGTAGTATTTAATAGCGTTTTTCTTAGCGTTGATAAAGGTGGGACTTTATCAGTGCTACTAAAAGTGCTAATAAAATAAAAAATTATCATCACTATAAGTTTAGTACTTACAAAGTCTAACTTTTATTAGCACTAAAAAACACTGATAAAGACTACTTTAATAATCATTTTTAATCACTGATTAAAGTGTCTTGATCTAATTAAAAACCCTAACCATTTGTAAGCCCATTGTGATATCAAAATCTTTCCGCAGAAGCCACCTACTGTTGGTGCTCCTCCTTGATGAATTAATGCTCGGATCACACCAATAAACTGCCTCCAGTTGCTCGAACATATCTTCTAACTCCAAATGTTTTAGTGAATTTAGGGTTTCCGATGAGGGTTTTAGATTTTATTCAACCCAATGAGGTAGTCCTTTTGATTTTATTTGTGCATTTTTGGTTTTTATTTCTTCTTTGATGATATAATTATTTTTGGTTCAGTGATTATATACTAGTGAAGTAGGCCCTCTGATTTTCTTAGCTTCCAATTTTAATTCAACTTTTGATCGCTCATGGAGAGTTTATTGTTTCTGGAATCGATGGTGATATATGAAGTCACATGGAGTTTAGATGGTTATTTTATTTTTTTTAACTTCCAAAATTGATCTCCCAATGTTATAGATATCCCATGAATTCCATGAATTCGATGAGTCTCCTATAAAACACTTTCCTCACATACATGTATTGGGAAATAAATATCCCACGAATTCCATGAGTAGCCTATAAACTAAAGAAAAATTTCAACTCACTAATCATCAAAATTTAAACATTAGTCATTTTAAATGTAGAAAATTATTATCATCGTTCATCTCTAGAATGTATAAATATTATCTCATACACATTGATAAAAACTTTAAATCTAATAATAAAATTATATTTTATGTAATGATTATGATCAATTCCTCATTTTTTTAAATTAAAGTTTCATTAATAATTCATCCAACCTTCATCACCAAGCTCTTAGTTATTGTTTCAATTCATACATCACCATTTTCAATTTAAAAACATTATTGTCACATTAAATAATGAGAAAACTATCTGTTTATTTGAAGTAATTTATATTCATTTAATCCATTAGTAAATGATAATTCCAAATCAAATTGGAGTACCTTGAATTTCCTTGGGATGGGTCGGTGTGGTGATATGACATCCCAAGAGTCTTGATATGTTTTCAAATATTTTTATACCCTTAATTTTAAATTTAATATTTCCTTATGTTGCAACATCACTTGTTCAAATACATTTTTATGTCTTGTAGTTGATTGAATGAGAGCTTATTATTATTTTTTATCATATTTGAGTATCTTATTACTCCTTAATTGCGTATATTATATTTCCATTAGATTTGGGGATTTAAGATAGATTTTATGTGGAGTAATTATTTTCTTAATTTCAATTACCCATTTCCTTCAACATACTGAAATTGTTTTAAAAAATTAAATGTAGATTTTCCCTTATTATAATTGTCAATAAATTTCAATTTTGATAATGAATATATTATTTATATTTATTTATATATTATATAAAACTAATCTTTTATGATCCCAATAGGATGGATATGAACTAAAAATGGATTCCTAATAATATTTTTACAAACAAATATAAAGTTGTATTTAAAAGAGTTCATCATGTTTAAAAGAGAGCCTACAGATGACCCTTCTAAAATTATCTTTCAGTGTTTACATTGCTGTTATTCAAGAAAAATTATTTTGGAAGAGTTGGAATAATATTGATATATATTTGGATTCATTGATTAATGGATAATAAACAACCATTTGTTATGCATCACTCATGAATCTAATAACAATGTTAAGTATTCTCTATGCACTTCACTACTCTTGATTAACTACCACATAGCATAGCATCTGGCTTGAACTTACTATCCAACATCCCAGTGATGCTCTCATCCCACACATAGAAAGAAATAGACTAATTAGACTTATGAACATTAAGATAGTTTATATCATTTGTGTTATGATAGCATCATGGGGAAATCGGGTAGAAAGTTTAGGTCAGATGTTCTACTAAGTGGTAGTTAACCAACAATAGTGAAGTGCACATAGAATCGTTATTTTGGTTATTAACTTTTTGAGTAATGCCAACCAATCCTTGTTTTGGATTCATTGATCAACATATCCATATAAAAATCAATATCATTAATTTTCTTGTGGTTTTTCTAAAATCCATATAGTATTTTAAACTGTAATTAAGTTCATATATAATCCTTAGATTATTTATTAGCATATATCTAGACCAAAGAAACCATTTGGGAAGATGTAATGGTAATTTTACGATATAATTTCTCTATTTTACCAAAACATTATATAGTAAAATTTTGGTTTAATTTTCATTATTCCTTTCAGAGTTCATTTATTTAAGAATATTACAATCCATGTGTCAGGCCTTTTTAGGAAGAGAAATGATGCTGTCTATTTTTAATCATAGAGGTAATCTTGATGTTTTTCACAGTAAAAATAATTTCACCTAAAATTAATGTATTGTTTTATATTTATGTTTAATTTATTTATTTTAAATATCACTCACATAATAATTGATATCATATATAGTTTATTTCTTTTGTTTGCGTCAGGGTGTTCTGTCCAACTTTCATGCTTCTTGTCCCTAAAATCCTTTTCAACCCTACATTGTTTCATTTATCACTTTCTTCCAAATACTCCCCACTACCTTTGAAATAAAAGAAAAGATGTTTCCCCTGCTTAATCACAGAGGTAATATTTATGTTTACATATTAAAATCCATTTTCCATAAAATTAATAAATTTTTTCATATTTATATTTAATTTATTTCTTTTTAGTAATACTCACTTTCTAATGGTTTTCTTATATAGGTGGATTTTTTTGTTTGAGTTGGGTGCTCTATCCAACTTTCATGCTTCTTCCCCCTAAAAACCTTTTCACCCTTACGGTGTTTCATTTATCAAATTCCATCATTTTCTCTCCACTAACTTTGCAGGAAGAAGCAACGATGCTTCCTATACTTAATCATAATGGAAATCCTAATGTCTACACACAAAAAAAAATTTCCGTAGAATTAATGTATTGTTTCATATTTATTTTTAATTTTTTTTTATTTCTCACATAATAATTGTTTTCTTATATAGGTGGATACTTTTGTTCGAGTTTGGGTGCTCTATCCAACTTTCATGCTTCTTCTCCCTCAAAATATTTTCACCCCTGTAGTGTTTCATTTATCACTTTATTTAAAGTTCTATCCACTTCCTTTGTAAGAAGAGAAATGATTCTGTCTGTTCTCAACCACAAAGGTAATAATTATGTATTTCACAGTAAAATCATTGTCCATATATATAATTTATTGTTTAATATTTATGTTTAATTTATTTATTTTTAGTGTTACCTACATAATAGATGTTTTCTTATACAGGTGGATTCTTTTTTTCAAGTTTATGTGGTTTGTTCAAAGTTTCTCATGCAGTTTTGACATTTCAAAAAATAAAGTTAATGTAAATCATGGTAACATTGAAAATTGGGATTTTTTTAGGACTTTTGGATTTATAGGAATCAACCACACCTCAATAAGATACATTATGTGACTAGGATAACTCCATGTACTTCTCTATTTTTTAAATTGTCATCAATTTTAGTAAAAAACACACCTGAATCAATGTGTATATTGTTAGTTTAAAATCTATAATTTAATTTAAATAGTTTCACTCACTAAAAACTAATCAAAATCTCTTAGATATTATTGATAATTTTGGCCATAGATTCATAAAATATTTTTGATATGTAGGAATCATTATCACTTCAAACTGATGTTTGATGTGATCCGTATGAGTTAAAGTGTGTGTTTTAAATTTAAAATGACATTTTATTATGAAATAAAATTTAAATACTCAAAAATTATAAAAAAAATCAAATTATTTTGATAAAATACGAAAACAATCCATAAGTTATTTGGAACGTGTAGGAATCAGCCGCACCTCAATCTGATGTATGTTCGGTGTAACTTGTATGATTGTAAGTGCGCCTTTGTTTAAAAATGACATCAATTTTAGAAAAAAAACAAACTTACATACTCAAAACTGAACAAACACACTCATATTGTATTTATGATTTAAGAAAACTATCCTTAAGTTATTTGAGACACGCATGAATCAACTGCACCTCAATCCGATGCATGGTGTCACCGATATGACTCCATGTGTGTGCTTTTATTTAAAATATACACTAATTTTATGAAAAAGGACAATTGACCTACTCAAAACCAAGAAAACAAATTCAAATTGATTAAATAAATAAGTACAATGATCCATAAGTTATTTGTGATATATAGGAATCAGATGCACCTCAATATGATACACAATGTGATCGATATGAGTCAAAGTGCATGTTTTAATTTTAAAATGACATTTTAATAAAAAAAGATAAGTGACATACTATTTCAAATCGGTTCAAAACACCCAACGGTTCCATATCTAGTGACATGTGGACCTACATTCCAAATTTAGGCGTTCACTAGGTGATTTGGCCAGCGACGCTTAAGAACTCACATTGGTCGAGAGGATGAGAATTCGGGCTCATCTCACCCTTTTGGGGGGAATTATTTCATGTTCCGGGACTCTCTTATAGATTTAAGACGTGTTCATTTGTTCATGAATCTTTGGTTCTTACCCAAGCATAGTATCCCCGGATTACTCTTGGTTGGCAATGGTCAGCTGAACGCAGGGATTCATAATCATTTAGGCCCAATGTTTACCATCCCTCATTGGATTAATGACTCCGAGGAGTTTGGACTCGTTGGGACGACGCTAGTTTAAGCCTCATAACTGGGCGCTATGGAGTGTATTGTTATCCAGGGGGATAGATAACGGCTTGAGTGTTTGGATCAAACCTATGATGTGGGCTTCCTACGTATCCTCTCAAGAGGGGTCAGAATCCATGTAGTTCGGTGCCACTTAGCAGGACACATCACCTTTTACGGTCGTGTGACAAGGACTCGACCGTACAGTTTAATGTCATGTGGCAAGGACCCCTGGGCGAGACATTCCTGGTCAAAGATGGTGTGGGACTTATGCCGAGATAGCCCAGAAGACCCAAGGGAAATGATTTCCTGGGACCAAAGATGGTCTTTCTGGAGTATAAGGACATGGTCTGATGGGGACAGATGTGTATTAGACTTAGACATCAGGCTTTCACCTCCGGGAGGTTTCCTACGTATCCCAGATGGTCAGGAATCGAAGTCCACGTAGTACTTGTAATATTAGGGCTTACACATGAGAGTCACGTGTTATTGGGATTGAGCCTCAAGGAGGCATCCTACATACCCTGTTTAGGAAACAAGGATCAAAACCCACGTAGTTCGTTTCAGGGCATCGCCGAACTGATGCGAAGGCGGACCTAGGGTCCAAGGGATGTTGGGATTGAACCTCGTGGAGGCAATCTACGTATCCCCATGGTAGGGAATCAAAGTCCACATAGTTCAGAAGGTTTTCAGAGAACCGACGTGAATGTGGACTCGGGTGTCCGATAGTAAGTGGGCTTGAACCTCGTGGAGGCTTCCTATGTAACATGATTTGACATGGATCAAAGTCCCCATAGTTCGGAAGGTGGGGCATTAGGTCTTACACTCTGGGCGGCCCAGGAGAGGATCTCATGGTTGATGCTTATTCTAAGCCCATGTGAGTCATGCTCAGTGTGAGAAACAAGAGGCAGCATGAACCAGATGATCACGTCACGAAAGGTGCGTCCATGGGAAGTGCAGTGGGGCTTACACGTGGGGCGGCCCGGAAAGTTAGGGCTTACACTGAGATGGATACCCGTGGTGATAAAGCCTAGAGGGATAGGATATGGCATGGAATATAGGAGGATAAGCACTCTCTCCCACCATGCCCTTCATTGGATTTGTCTCCAGGGAAGCACGGAGGTGCATGGGTGCTCCCTCCCGATGCATGGCCAGCCACTCCCAGGAGAGGGGAGAAGTGCTACTCACTGGCCCTCGTCAAAAGGGAACACGAGTGGGGTCCATCAATCCTAGCAAGTGGAGAGGTATAAAGGGGACTCCAGGGCTCGGAACATGCACTACCGTGGGTATGTGTACACAAGAATGCCTCAAGAATCTGCTCAAGGGTCGGGGAAACCCCTTCGTCCTTGACTACCGTGGGTATGTGAAGTCACCGTGGCGTGCTGATGCACTTGGAGGTTTCATCATATGGGTCCAACGGATTTGGTAGAGGCCTTGGCTCGGGGTCGATGAATAGGATGATGAAGGGGTTGTAAAGGATCAGACCAGATTGAAATGGTTTTATCTAGCTCGGGGAATGGGAACACCGAAGGAGTTGGCGGGATGCATGGGTGCATGAGGAGTGGCGCCCTTCACGTAGGGGGGAGCTACGCGGCTGGAGAGGTCATCTGCGTACTAGGATGATACGTGGACTGATCATCCTGTGTACCAGGGCGATAAACAGCTTCGGGTTCAGCTCGCATACTAGGTTGGTACGCGGTGGAGTCTACGTGAGCAGCGTCTGCCAGGGGCGATGCCGGTCGGGGGTTCGTCGGTCAGGGCTTCGCTCGAGTAGGAGGGTGCTACCCGGGGCATCGGGTCGAAAAAGGGGCCAAAAATCCCTGGTCCGTGGGGAGTACATACACGAAGGGGCCATGGATCACATTTTGTATTCTTAACTTTGTGGTTCACCAATTAGTTATGCGTTTTTCAGTTCCTTATTAATTCATTTCCAGTTTTATACCTGTTTCGGTTCACGAATTGGAACTTCGCTGTTCACAAAACCCTAAGATTCTTCCTCCAGAATCCTTCCTTTAGAGGTGGATCTCTTGATCTTCGAATACATCCCCCTAAATCTGATTAATCCCTTTCTTCTCCCCCTCAATGTACTTTTATAGAGGTGGGAAAGAGATGTATCTGTGATAATGTGGCACCTTTTGCGGAGGCCCATGACCGAAAACCTGGTTTACGGATGACTTGGTCAATCCACAACTTGTGGGGGCATTGAATGCACCTCATCCGTGAACCAAGTCGGTGCTTCGCAGCCGCGCAGGGCTCTGCCTCTGTTCCGCAAACGACAGCGCACGCGGCGTGGGTCGGTCGGTGTGCTTTGCGGCTGGGGTGGTTCGTGATGGTGGACCGACCTGGCGCCCATCCTGCTTTGCGCCCGCGGAGGGGTTACCTCCTCCATTTCACGAATGATGCTGGTCCGCAGGGGGGGGGGCTAGCTGAACCGGCCGCGTACCATCAACGCCAGACCGGTATGCGGACTGATGGGTCCCTTGCCAATCTTGAGTATTGGCCACATTTTTTTCCAATTCCTTGAGGGATATTAGGTAGATTCCTTTCTTAATTAAATGGGAATTCCCATTGTCCTTTTCGGATTCTTCAATACCCTAAAAATTCCCCCCATTGGAATGGGGTCTGATCGGAATGAAGAGGAGACTATTCAGATGTAGAGTGGTCCTAAAACTTGGATAGTTTTTGGTAGGGGAGTGGACCCGGTAGGGGACCACAGATATAAATACGAAGGGTCCAACCCTTTGTCTTTAACTGGATTACTTGATAACACATAGATCTTTCTTTTTATCTCCACGTGCTTGCTCCTTCACAAAACTCCTCGTCCGCGAACTAGCTTCCATTTCCGTGAACCATTCCTCGTTCGCGCCTGCCTTCACCCACAGACCAATCTCTCAGCCGCGAACTAACACTTTTAATCAATTAAAAAGTATGTTACGATGGGAAATGTAGGAACTTTCTACGCGGTTTTGATGGTCCGCGGACCGGAAATCTTCCAAGCATTGAAAATTTCTTAAGTCTTCTGAACTTAAAAATTTAAATCTGGGATTGAGATTCCGCAGAGCAGCGTGGTTCGCGGTTTTCTAGCCAACGCTCTTCGGGCCAGAGTACCGCGAACTTCTTCCACGTAGGGTTGGTTCATGGGATGTAGCCGTCACAAACCACCTTTTGAGGCCTGCTCGCGGACCTCGTCATGAAGGCTACTTGACAGAGTCCTTTGCCAAATACTTGGTTTTTTTTCCAATTTTTATTATTCCGGACTAATCCTTTGCCTGGTTTTATAATTTAGGGAGAAAATATGGTTCCTCCTTGACCTGCACCCAATCTTGCTACCAAGCCTCTTCCAATTGGTGACCAATGCTTAAAGGATGTGGCCATCTCTGTTCAGGATGGAATCTTCCACTCTCCACTAATCCCTTACTTGCAAACTTTCTCTCCGAGTCACAGCGGGAGTGCCCCTTTTCCAACATCTGTCCTGCCTATGGGTTCAGTTTACTATCCAATACACCGATTCTGGTACCATCTTGCAACAATAATCCCGCAGCATGGATATTTACTAGTACTATCCCTCGATTTGTGATAACTGCCAAAGGGTGGTCAGTGGACTGGGACCTCTGGCCCGGAGGGGTGTTTAAGTCATTAGATTAGGGGTGTCCCTTATGGGTTCTCCAGAGATGTGTGGTGTTTGAAGTGTAATTGCGAGCCATAGGTTTATATGAAGCTGTCTGGGTGTCCCAGACCTATACCCATTGGCCCCATGCCCTTTCCAAGCAGCTTATGAGCCGTTAGAGTCCGAATAACAAAACATTCTATCTGGTTCATGGGGAGGTGGGTATCAGTCTTTGGGATGTCTTCCATATTTTATGGGTCCCCATTGTTGGAGGCATGTATGATGAATTCTTGCCTCCCCCTTCTATGTGGGACAACGAAGAGAGGACTCCTCCCTTTGTGAAGTAGCTCATTGATCAGGCCAGGGAGCATTCGAAGGATATATCTCTGAAACATCTTGTCTAATATCGTGAATGTATCAAGGGTTTTTTTAGAGAGATAAAGTCCATGTCTCTTCCACACAGGCCCACAACCTGTCCTACAATGGAGTCCCGAAGGCAGAGGGGCACCTATTGGCTGATCCTGGAGGAAGGCCAGTTCAGCAACTGGGGTTGGGAACTTGTTCCAGACGTTGATCGGTTGCTCCGTCTGGCGGCATTTCTGGCCATGTTCTTGAGTGGATGGTTGTTGCCCGTATGCGAGACTGGAGGCGTATGGGTCTCTACTTTTGTTATGGTGGCACAGCTAGCCACCGACAATGTCATCAACTTGGTTTTCCCAGTACTGGCTAAGATTTATCGATTACTTGGCAATATTATCGATGGGAGTCGGCCAAACCGGGTAGCCAACCCCTTTCAAATCCTCTGGGGATGGTTGGGAGTGCATATTAAGAATTTCCATACTTTCATCAATACTTTTCATATTCCGGGCACCGTAGTCCAATCATATTTGAAATTGACCAGCGGGGTTCTTCCCGATGAGTGGGTGGCTCAACAGAAGGATGGAAAACATACGGTTCAAAATATGTGTATGCTGTAGAGCCGGATCTAGAGCTATGATCATTTCAATTTCCGACCATATCCCTCCCCAACCGGTGTAATTCCGAACACCATATCAGAGGAATTTAACAAGAAAGGCTACCTCTTTTCCCTCTGAGAGGGTATTATGGTGGATCGTATCGGTGGGGAACATATCTGCGAGGGGTATGTGCCTTGCCGATTCAGACATCAATTTGGTTGCGTCCAGGCGTTGTGTCCTCCAGCACTCAATGGTGCCCGTGGGAACCACCATCTAATGGTGGCCATACAATTGTGGTTAATGTTCAACCGGGAGGATACTGACTGCGAAGTTATGACCCCCGCACTTGCAGACTCCATGCCTTTCTTATCCAAAATTTATGTCGACTCCAGGGTGCAATCGTACCTGAATGGTCAGTTAGGGATGTGGGTGCCCACTATCTCAAGTCTTAATCCATCAAAGAGCTAGAGGAAGCGGAAGGGGGATAGTTCCCCAACCAGGTCGGGAAAGGTTCTATGTAACCCTGCTGGTCTCGTGCTTTCGAGGAAGGTTTTAACAGACAGAGGTGTCTCCTCACATTCCCTCAAAGATGCCCAGAGAGAGTTGGCCATTCCTGCCGATGTTTCCTTCCCGACGGCCTGGGGCCAATGGGATGAATTCAAAGGTCAGCCATCCTTTCGCAGCCAGTAGCCACGTTCTTTATGGTAGCATATCCAGGGATCAGAAATGGTGTTCTAAGGGCTAGGATACATATCTTCTCCTACTGACATCCTTTACGATGTGGACCCAAAGAGGGTCAATCGACATCTTTGGGACCTCGAGGATTACATTCATGCATTCCAGGGTTATGCGGGGTTAAATCACCGAGTCCAGGCCATGGTGTGATTGGTGACTGATGAGGAGGAGGAAGAGAGTGATCAATCTTAAGGGGGTAATGATTTCGCTGATTCCCCCGGTGAGGCCGAGGCAAGGGAATTCCCCCTGCCCATGATGTCCCGCCCACAGGTAGCTCCTGAGAGTTCTAGGGCGGTGTCAAGATCTAGAAAACAGCCATGGCTATTGGCGCCTCCACCAACCCATGTCGCTGTCCGACCCTCTTAGGTCGATCTTTCCCAGCCAGTTATTCCTATTATGGCCGCATTTCTAGACGCATGGAGGATTTGGGATGACCTGAGGGCCAGTGGCTCAGATTAAGAGGTTTGGGAGTTACTCCAAACGAGCTCTCTCGAGCTTATGGGTATTGGGACTATCTTTTCTTCCCCTCACTTGCTGTTAGAAGAGGATCTGGATGAAATAGTCACCTCATTGGAGGAAATGGGCACGTACGTGCATTCACTCCTAAACTGGAATTATGGGTATAATCGGGTGTCCATGATGATAAAGCATCCCGAATCATCTGATCCCGAGGAAGAGGTTGAACTTCTCATTGTCCCGACCTTCTTTCTTCTTTTTTTACTATGAAGATTCTAAAGTTTCTTCCCTTTATACAGGGTTCCAAGGAATCCCAAGGGGAAATTACTTCCCCAGAGTATACTCCCTAGGGTACCACAGCTGGAGAACATGCACCTTCGACTACAAGGGTTATTGAGGAGGGGTATCCTGGTGCAATTGAGAACATGGATGCGACCATCGCAGACCCGACTAGGGTCTTTCCTCCTCCCACTCCCCCAGCGTTCCGAACGGATAATTGTCCCCTGGTCAGATCCAGAGACGTCGACAAGCATCCTGACTATCAGAACGGATCAAAGAGGTAAAGATGGGTAATCATGATTCCCGTTTCCTCGATTACCACCTCATATATTCTGACTCTTCAAATTATTAATTGTTTTCGAGCTATGATGCAGGGCCAATCAGTGACCTGACCATGGCTTCCCAAGCGTTCGTACCTTCTGCCTCTTTATTATTTGAGGGACCACCTACGGCCATACCTAAGTGCGATAAAATATCATTCCCTACTAAAGGGGCTAGTGGTATGAATTCTTTATTTCTATATTCAATGGCCAGGGATATGTCAGAGGAGGAACAACTGGAAGACAAGACTCCCGTTGATCACACAACCTCTATAGATGCGGTGGAGGATGGGGCGCTCGTGATTACCAAGGATTCCCAAGATCCGACAGGGTCAGCTACTCAGACCCGATGGATCCCATGGAAATAGAGGAAGAGCCTGTTATCAGGCCGGTTTTCGGAAACCCAGAGCAGGCTATCATTCTGTTTACCGGGGGAGTAATTTCCCTGAGTTTGATCTCCGTAGACGACCGCTTGTGGAAAACATTGGGAGTTTCTGGCCTTGGGTGTGGCCTTAGGTCATGGACACCTCTGGTGGTTTCCATGACTCCCTTGTCTCTTGAAGATGTAGCGTCTTCCTTGAGTGGCAGCAGTGGCGTAGAGCTTGAGGGCACTGATGCCTTGATGATCGGGGGTAAGCTTCTCAATCTCTTTCCACCTACTCCTTTCTCTTCCCTCATCTGATTAGGGATTCATTTCTATCTTATCGAATTTCGGGTTTTAGGACCACAACTTTCGGCGCTATCGATTGTCTCATCGGATCCAATTGTGCCTGTGACCACAACCGCGGGGGTGGAGTTGCCACGGTGTCGGAGCTTGCAGTTGAAGCCGCATCGGGTCCCTCCTTGGAGACGTTCATCCCAGATTATGTATCTTCATCTGGGAGCGACTCTGAACATGATCAAAGAGTCATTTCCAGTCTTCGACCTGCTCGCCAAAGGGCATGGGAGAACATCTGGAAGCTGATTTCTTAGACACCCCTGGCCGAGATGCCTACTAAATTGCCGAAGCTGCACAATCTGTTTATGCTGCTGGGATTTGAAAGCTTTGAAAAACATGGTATTTATGATATATTCAAGCACGTGTTCACTGACTAGGATAGGTTTGGTGGTTTGGAATCTTTCCTTTTTACTGCTCAGTCAGAAGCCTACATTTTCGCAACCCGACAACTTTGACTAACAGAAGCTCATGATCATGACGGGGTAGTCGCGAGACATCAGGGAGAAGTCCTTAATAAAATATCAATTGGAGGTGATGAGGAGTGATATAGAGAAGCTATGGGAGGAGGATACTAATGCCACATCCATAATTGAAGAAGGGAAGTGGCAGATGGAGGAGGGATGAGGGCAAGCTCAAAGGCGGCACAGGAGGCGGAAGCACTGCAGACTGGTGTAGAAGCTGAGACAGCCTTGCTGCAGAATCTCCATCAAATAGTCGAGGATTCTCATCAGTGCCTGATACAACTTTGTGAATCCACTGAAAGTATCATATAATAACCTTTCGTGCCAGAGGAGGCTCCGGATTGTGGAAGCTCTTCTCATCAACTTTGTTATGGAACAAAGAGATGTTTTTTTCCTTAGCACTTTTGTTGTCTTCTCCTGTGATAGAAATTATTTGACATGATTATTGTATATGATAATTCACTGAACTTAGAATATTTAGAGTCCATGACAATTGATAAAATAGACACGAGCTATAATTTTTTCCTAGACCATGGGATCCAGTGAGCATAGTTTGACTATTGCTAGGGTTTTATAGAAAAACCCCAAAAACTTTTTTTCTTTTCCGTCAATGCCCTAATTTTTTCTAGGCCCATTTAGTGTGGTCCTAGCGGGTATAGCACAGATTTTTCGTAGGTCACCCTTTTCGGGTTTTCGGCCTAACAGGATTTTCACCTCTTTTTGTGAGTGGTTTGAAGTCCCACCGACAAGACTATCATTATTGATGTTTTATGTCGAACAAATTTGACCGTATATGATGGGGCGAGGGCCCCGATGAGGTTTTGTTGATTAAAGGATGTCTCAATACCTTTCAGACGCATGTGGGGGGAACATGTTTAGATTTGAACAACATGCAGGGCATGTCACAAGGCATGGGAGGCCGTATCGGCATTCATAGTTAGGAAAAGCATTGCCTAAGGAAGACTTGCCTTTGTTAGACGGTCCAGGGGCAATCAATATGCAGAGCCACTGAGGGAATGGTTTGCATAGTCATGCCAAGGTGCCCTTAAGTAAATGATTGTCCTTTTCTAATGGAATGAAGACTTCATGGAAGTCAAGATTATAGAAACCACCATTGGTGGATGAAAGAATTACGAAAAACCACCAGGGGTGGATTGGAAAGGGTATGTGACGTCTGAAAGGGTTTGGGAACATCTACATGAATCGGGAATGTGGACGAAAGGTCCTTGTCCAATGCATTTAGTCAGCGTAAAGTATGGTTGGAGCTTGGTGCAGTTTAAAGTCATACAGTTGGGACATTCTTTAAAATGGAACGACTTCTCCTGGTTCTCGGTAATCTCATCAAAGACATTCCAGCATATTTCGGAAGGGTTGTGAAAGATGTTGGTAAATTGCATCTCATAGGGTTTCTAAATCCCGGGATGGATATTGGGGCTCAGAGGCCAAGAGGCGTATAGAGAGAAGTATTGCATAAAGAAATCATGCCTTTGGTAGATAGGCCAGGGCTGATCAATATGCAGAGCTACTGAGGGCATGTTATGCAAAGTCATTCAGAGGTGTCCGTAGGTCAATGATTTTATTCTCCCGATAGCCAAGAAACATCAGGGAAGTTGAGATTCGGGACCACCAGGGGTGGCTTACAAGGGTTCAGATCTTTCTGGGTACAAAGTATGGTTTATGAGGAGAGGGTGCCTGGATGCAGGAGAAACATCTTGACTAAATTTCCCTGGAATGGGTAAATTTATCCCTTCTCACACTGGTGTGAGATGGTGGTTTATACAGGTATGGCCCGTGCATTTAAGGAAGGAGGAAATCATCTATTCTTAATTGAACCCGTGAGGAGCTTGACCATGCAGTTTAACGTCATGCGGTGAGAACGGAGGGCATTTTAAATTCCATGCAGTTTAATCTCATGTGGTATGGATGGTTTCCATTCAGTTTAACGTTATTCTATAAGGATAGGGAGCATTGTAAATTCCGTGGAGATTAACGTCATGTGGTAAGGACGGTTTCTGTGAAGTTTAACGTCATGCGGCAAGGATGGGGCATTTTAAATTCCGTGCAGTTTAACGTCATGCGGTAAGGACGGTTTCCATGAATTTTAATGTCATGTGGTAAGAACGGTTTCCGTACAGTTTAACGTCATGCGGTAAGGACAGGGGGAATTTTTAAATCCGTGAAAAATGCTTGTAGTTGGAGGCATTTCCCTATATGATTAATGCTCGGTCTTTGTAGCTTCACGCCAAGCGGCAAAGACATGTTCCGTGCAATTTTAGTCGTCATGCGGTAAGGACGTAGTTGAAAGGCCGCTCTTGATCAGAATATAACTGGGCTTGAACATCTCAGCATGTCCAAGATGTGGAGATGGGTTGATGGTGTAAACCATGGTTCTGGGGCTTCTTGGATCAGGAGAGATGATATGGGGGCTCTGAGGCCGGTAAGCGTATGGGGCTAGGAAGAGTATCGCCTGAGGAAATCTTGCCTTTGGTAGACGGGCCCGGGGATATCAATATGCAGAGCAGCTGAGGGAATGGTATGAATAGACGTGCAAAGGTGTCCACGGGTCGATGACTTTCCTATTCTGATGTCCATGAATGATTATGAGGATCCGCAATTGTCCGGGCCACGAAGTCTGTCATTTGATAAGGAAATATCTGGACATGTCGGGGATGTTCGTCCCTGGTTGCTGTCAAAACTCGAAGAGTTCACTACGCTGAATTATCTTGCGCATGAGGTGTACCTTTACTCCATGAAGTTTAAAGTCATGTGGTAAGGACAAAGTACTCTTAGTTTAATGGTCATAGAGTTCAGACCATTGGGTGACTATTTTTACAATCACCTGGAGGGAAATTGAGTTAGGATGCTCTCGTATAATCTGAACAAGTGTGAGGGAATGAGGGCGTAAACTGTAACTCTGGGGTTTCCCGGATAAGTAGATATGATGTGGGGGCTCTAAGGCTGGTAAGAGTATAGAGATAGGAAGAGTATCTCTTGAGAAAATCTTTTCTTTGGTAGACGCGCCAGGGGCTATCAGTATGTAGATCCATTGAGGGCATGGTATGCATAGTCATACAAAGGTGTGAATGGGTCGATGACTTTCCACTTCTGATGGCCACAGATGATTATGAAAATCTAAGATTTCTCATATCACAGAGTTTGACATATGTGGATAATGGTGTCCAAGCATACAAGAAACATCTTCACCACAATTTCCTATTGAGTCAAAGTATCCCAGGCCTGGCTTGACGTTTGTAGATGGAGATCGTCATGTGAACCACGGGTGGATACATCGGCTAACCAGGTAGGGATACCCTGGCAACATTTGGATGTGAGAGGGGAACGAACTTGTAAACCACTGCTCCATATATTTTTGGATCGGGAGGTATGATATGGGGGCACTGAGGCCGGTAAGCGTACGAAGATAGGAAGAGTATCGCCTGAGGAAATCATGCCTTTGGTAGACGGGCCAGGGGCTATCAATATGCAGAGCCACTAAGGGCATGATATGCATAGTCATACAAAGGTGTCCAGGGGTCGATGACTTTCCACTTCGGATGGCCATGGATGGTTATGAAAATCCTCAATTATCCGGTTCATGGGTTCTGATGTATGGAGAGGATGCATCTAAATGCACAAGGAGTATTCCCATCTCGTTTTGCCATATATTTTGGGTGGGTCATGATGAAGTCCGTTCAATTTAATTTCGTGCAGTGAGGACGAAGTCCGTGAAGTTTAACATCATGAGGTGATGACAAAGTCTGTGCAGTCTAACGTTGTGCGGTGAGGACGAAGACAAATAGGCATGAAAAGGGGGTTAAATTGTAACAACCTGAGATTTTATGAGAAGTATTCTTTTTAATTTATTTGATGTCTTCTGGTGTGTGCTACACCAAGATTATCTTGCGCTATACACAACACTGTATTAGCTTGCAGTATATGCAACACTATTCTTGGCTCGTGTTACACACAATTTCAAGTTCGTTTTGAGGAAATTATTCTACGCAACATTAAGTATAGATTTTGTTTAATGTATAAATGAAATAAGTTTTGATTATGTTATACGCAATACGAAACGGAGCTTTCACTACACGCTTCCCTGACTTGGCAAGCATTACACGCAATCGCGACCTTCCTCGATAGCGTGTTTAGTACGCATTACCGGGTTTCACTAAACAACTATATGTTATTAAAATATTATATAAACTAGCTGTTATGAATAGTAATACCCACTTTTTAAAATTTTATAAATTTTATCTTTCAAAATGGACTTCATTTTTGGATTCGGAATATTGAAATTAGCCTAGGGTGAATTTTTAGTATTCTTATGAAAACTTTCTATTTTTGATGAATAGTGAAAACTCTGGGTTACTATTTAAAAACCAACTTTTTATTTAAATAATTATTTATTTTATATAAATTTGTTTTAGGTAAAAATTAATAAATAATACCTATATAAATTCAATTTAATTCATTGGAGTCATTTTATAATAATTTTAGATATATTAAAATTTTATAGAACTTTTCACCGTCTTTTACCTACCTCCTAGGAGAATTTGAAAATTTACATAAAACTTAATTTTACCGCTTCTGTGAGTGGAATTTCGAGAATCCGAGAGACACGGTTAATATAAAGGAGTAAAATGTGGTTCAATAAGATAAAAATAATTTTTGGTGAATAGTAACTTTTTACTTTTATTTACCACGGTTAAAAGTAAATAGGGTAATTAAGGGTAAAAATGATATTATTATTACCCTAACACATGTCCTAATTCTATTGGAAATGTGTAATACAACCAAAAACAACCTTAGGAATAAAATATTACCCTTTAGGTCCACTTGTATTAGATTTGGACACTTATTATTATTTTGTTTAAAGAAGAGTTAAAATAGTTAAAATCAATGTTTAATAACTTAAGCATTTTTAATATAGGGCTATACATAAGATAAATTCGACTATAAATATTAATTAGAAATATAAAAGTATTTCCTACATAATGGTATTTTATTTATAATTTTTAGACATTAAATATTTTAATTTATTTATGACACAATGATGATGTAATAATTACCTTATTAATGAAATATTAACATGATTGATTTTATAAATACCCAAATAAATGTAATTTAAGACTTTTTATGAATTACACTAATTTTATAGGTTAATATGACATGTTATTATTGATTCAATTAACTGTGTCCGAACTAATCATGTTGTTATGATTTTTAACAAAATCAATTACCAAATAGTGTCAAAATTGAAATAAAATAGTTTTTAAAACAAATATTATATTATTAATTGTTATTATATTCCTAAAAATCTATGGTTCAGCCAAATGACTTATATATGGTTATATATATTAATAATTAACCACTTTGGGTTCTTTTGGCTTGTCATAGTAATTTTATTAACCATATATTGTAAGAAAACAAGAAGACATGGAAAAAGTTAAATTATTTATCTTAGAGTTAAATCTAAATGATAAGGTTACAATATTAACCTAAACTTGTCTAAATCTATTGGTTGAGAGGATTGTGACCCATCCCCACTTTATCTTTGAAATAAATCAATTTTGAGATATTATAAATCAAATATTACTTTATTATAAAATAATATTTTAAGTTATTCCTAAGGTGCCCCTCTCCTCCCTTATAAAAGGGCACCTCCCCCCTCTTCTCTTTACACAATTTTGAGCCTTAAATCTTGGAAAAACCCGGCCCATTTCCCTTCTCAACTTCCCTAGAAACATTATAGAGGTTCTGGTCTCCTCAAAAGACCATCTCTAGTGGCTTAATAGGAAGCTTAAAAGAGGTGCGTCAAAGAAGAGTTAATCTCTTCTACCGATTCTTTCAAGTTTCTTTCTTCTTCTACTTCCTCTTCATTAGTTGTTTCATTATGAAGTAATAAAATCAGTATCAATAATATACTTATATGTTATTATAAATATGAAACAACCCTATTTCACCTTCTATCCATCCTATGGAAAATAAAATCACCACGCGTGCGTACGTACGGAATACCGTCTCCACGCCATGGTGTAATCAGTTTTTCCACCACCACTATACATGGATGGGTATAATGATGTAAAGAATAACTGTATTTGTTTATTATACCATCATACTGATTCTAATATATTATATCATCCACTATAATTCTATTCAATAATTAGGGGAACGATATCATTGCTTGTGCGTACATACGGACTACCGTCTCCACGAACGCGATGAGATTCATTCTTCATGTTAACCATTCATGAATGATTATAAAGTATATATACTGAATAATAATGAAATATATGAAATAATAATTCTACTGTATTTATGTATATATATATATGTCATCTACTTAATTCCATTCAATTCAATAAGGAAACAAAAACAACATTCATTCGTACGTACGTCTTACTGTCTCAATGAACGGTGTATTTCATTCCATTTATTGATCTATCATATATATATATATGTGTGTATTCTGAATATATATTATATATAAATCATGTCTTACATTTTATATTTATGTAAATCAGGATATAAGTAATAATATCAAGAACAACAAGTCAAAACACATACAATAAATGAAACAATTTTACCCCAAACGCTTCTTTAACATGGAATTTACAAAAGTACGGGTAATATAAAGTCATTAGTGAACCATATATGAAATTATAACAATGAATATGATTATTTAATAAGTAAATGACATTATTTAAATCATTATATAGGAGGTTTGGATACGTACGAAGCATATCAGACCTAAGGTAAGGGAAAATCTCACAATCTCAATTTCTATCCGAGATTGTTTATTCATAAGTACTTACTGGGGGTTATATTTATCATCCATGTCCAAGTTTTATAAAAATGTTTCCATGTATGTTTAAATTAATTTTTACCCATTTTTTACTTTTACTACATGGTATGTAAGGAATCTTCCTTTTGTTTACCATACGACGTACTTTTTGACTTTTCTGAAAAAAGTACGAGGAGAATATTTTTTTAACTTATACGGCATTAACAGATTTTTAAGGTTTCATAACGCCTTATTTTCAAGAAGCTTACCCCATAATATTTCATGATTATTTTCAAAAAAATCATTTTCTTTTAAAATTTCATGGCATTTTGTGAAAAGAAAATGATTTTGATGAAGAAAGGATATTTTCCTCAAGAATTCATTTCAAGTGTTTTATCAAAAATATCTTCCATCTAAGATGACATTATTAAGTATGTTTATGCTTCAAGTATAATGCCTCTATTATTTACATGGTTTGATTTTTATTATGATGAAATTATATCCATTTGTTTTATATGGATTATTTTATGATGGAATGATGTTAATGAAACCCAATTTATTCTTTGGGTTATGATGAATGATTTATGATTGTTTTCTGGCACACGTAAGAATGATTTCAATATGAGATGGGTGGGACCTATATCTCCCTATAATGAATTTGGTAAATATTTATATCTCATGAGATAGAAATTGCTGGAAAAACAAGTAAATCTGGTTCAGTAATACAGGGCTGGAACGACAAGTAAACCCGGTTCAGTAAGGGACTTTGTCTACTAAGATGGTCTTGGAAGCAATGTATTGGATACTATGGAAATCATATCATGTGCTTAATGTTTTCACACAATTACAAGTTTTATTCCCATGCTATTTTATCATGATTAATGTTCGTTTATGATCAATGCCTTATGTACTGCAATGTTTTATGTCATCGCTCAAGATTTTGATGTTTAGATTTTATGCTAATGTTTTTACATTCAAATGTCTATGGATTGTTTTATGTTCTCTATGTTTACCCTTACTAAGAATTTGATCTCACCCTTTATATGTTTTCTTTTCCCAAGGATATAAAGAAAGGTTTTAGGTAAGAAAACAAAAATGGGAATATCTTTATGGGAGACGTTGAAGATCTTTCACCATGATTAGAAGATTATTTTCCGAGTTTCCAAAGACACTAAACTATTACGGTCCTTTGGTGTCTATTTTTTGTTATGTATTAAGTATTCCGAAAAAGTAATGTGATGTCTATGTACGTCAAACTCTGAGTCTGTACAGTTGGTATCAGAGGAAAAGGAGGTAGGAATGAATCTGATCCTTGGGAACTCACACATGTGAGCGTTGGACGAAGCATGGCTCTCTGCCTAAGGGCTTAATGAGGAAATGGCTGCCACTGGGGATGGTGGTGTGTCCCACCCAGGGGCTATAGCCGCCCATGGAGTGCCCTGATAGGTATCAATTATAGTCCACTTAAAGTAATTCCAGACCGCTACAGTTGGTATCAGAGGAAAGGTTTAGTTAACCTTTGGAAACTAGGATGCGAAAACTTTAGTGAAATTCCTAGAGATATTTCTAAGGTATGTCTAGGGATGTCCCTAAGGTTAAGTATAAGTATAGATTATAGTACTAGGATTATGGTAACGATATTAGAATTAAACCTAATATGTTAGATATTGAAGTTACACCCCCTTGATTATGATTTTTTCTTCTCACACTATTTTTTTTGGTTTTAGAAAATGGTTGGAAACAGGAAGATTCATGATAATAGAGGATATGATGGACAATGGAATGATATTATTCATGAGAAACCAAATGAAATTGGGTCTGGAGGTCCACATATCGTTATTATTCCTAATCATAAATCTCATAATATGATCAATAATATCAACTTTGTAAGATTCCCGACTCATCTAATAAGAGAAAGATGGAGTGTCATGATGAGCATAGTGGAATGAAACTTCAATTTCCCTCATGTAAATCATGTGGGAAGAGGCATCAGGGAGAATGTTTCAAAGGAACTAGAAGATGATTTGGGTGTGGAAAAGAAGAAAAAAACTCTAGTAATTGTAATGGAAAATGTTCAGTTTACTCCATGGACAAGGATAATGGTATTGCTAAGACATCAACAATGGTTAAGTGTTTTAAATTTGGAATGTATGGGCATTATGCAAACCAATGCCCTAATGGAAATTCTCATAAATAGAATTAGCATGGTCATATGGGTAGTATTTATGTGCATGATGATGAAGAGACTACAAATGATATATGAGATGAAAGAAATGATGAAGCTCAGTTAGTGGTTTAAGAAGGTAGTGTAATGATTGAATGTTTATCAAGAATAATGTATGGTACTATGGAATAAAGGAAAATCTAAGGATTGTTACACTGTTGCATTTGCTTGAGTTTTGAAAGTATATGTTGAATGGTATTGGTAACCATGAAAGTTTATTCCAATATTTTTTGAAGGTAGATGATATGTGCATAATGAAAGGATAAGAAGATAATGAGATGTTTGATAGTATTAATGAGCTCATGACTGATATAAGGACAAAGTGATGTCATGGTTTTAGTATATAAAACTTTTGGGATTTTGGTATGTAGAAAGAGTACCCTTTTGACAACATTCATTTTTTCACTAAGGTTCAATGGGTATTCATTTTTCAAGAGAATACATGATTAAGGTATTAACATGTTTGTAATTTGACCAACAAGACATCTCATATGATATATGGGGGATAAATGATGGTATTCACATGCTCAGCTGATGACATTTCTAGTAATCATTTTCCTTATACAATGATCTTGGACAGAAGTATTTTGGATAAGTCTAAAGATTGGAATGGATTATGTTGGACATAAGTTAGTATTGTTTAATGCTATAACTTTTTTCGATGTTATTGATGTAATGCTATAATAATGTAGTTTTAGAAAACTGACAACCTGCGGGATGGGCGACAACCTGTCGCGTCAGACATGGTTGTGGGAATCGAACCCACAACCAAAGTGTGACAGGCCTTTATCGCCTACAACTGGCCTACAATAAGTCCCTGGTTAGTAGAAACTAGTTTTATTATATTAAGCGGTATGATATATGGTGTATAAGTCCATTTTAGGAACTATATACGATTAATCTCACTATAGATAGACTTATCTATATTTAATAACTTTTTCTATCCTTTTGTTTAAGACAGATGGAATGACCTCTCATTCTATCGCATGATCTGCTAACACTTCATGGAAGACAAATTCAACTTCATTTCTTTAAGAAATGAAGTGGAAATTGTTCAAGGCACAAACAAGAGTAATATTTCACCAAAATCAAGTAAGTATTTCTTCTAATTCCAAAATTCTTCAACTTTAGTGAAATTATCGTGAAAACAAAAAACATTGTCCTAGTGTTCTTATATCCAATTAATCATATGGTACCTTAAATCATCAAAAATTTATGGCTTTGTGATTGTTGGATTTTTCATAGCCATGTTCTCTACCACTCTCCATCAGAACTTGAAGGTTATATTTCTCTTCCATATCCATATTTTCACCTATGTTCTCCTATGTGGAAACCCATTGATTAGTTAATTTGGGTAACCGATACTTTTCATACTTTAGTTTTTAAATTTACGTTTTGGTATTCCTTTTTATGATGTGGGGTTCTATTAAAGAAACATTCAAGTAGAAAACCATTTATAACCCCGTTGAATTTCGAGGGCGAAATTCATTTTAAGGGGGGTAGAATGTAACAACCCGAGATTTTATGAGAAGTATTCTTTTTAATTTATTTGATGTTTTGTGTTGTATGCTACACCAATATTATCTTGCGCTTTACAGAACACCGTATTAGCTTGCAGTATACGCAACACTATTCTTGGCTCATGTTACACACAATTTAAAGTTCATTTTGAGGAAATTATTTTACACAACATTAAGTATATATTTTTTTATTGTATAAAGAAAATAAGTTTTGATTATTTTATTTGCAATACCAAATTGAGATTTCACTACAATTAGCCCTAATTTGTCTTGCATTACACGCAATCACGACCTTCCTCGATAGCGTGTGTAGTACGCAATACCGGGTTTCATTAAACAACGATATGTTATTAAAATATTATATAAACTAGCCATTATGAATAGTAATACCCACTTTTTGAAATTTTATGAATTTTATATTTCAAAATGGACTTTATTTTTGGATTTAGAATATCGAAATTAGCCTAGGGTGAATTTTTCGTATTTTTCTGAAAACTTTCAATTTTTGATGAATAGTGAAAACACTAGGTTACTATTTAAAAACAGACTTTTTTATTTAAATAATTATTTATTTTATTTAAATTTATTTTAGTTAAAAAATGATACATAATCCCTATATAATTTCAAGGTAATTCATTGGAGTCATTTTATAATAATTATATATATATATTAAAATTTTATTGAACTTTTCACCGTCTTTTACCCACCTCCTAAGAGAATTTGAAAATTTACATAAAACTTACTTTTACCGCTTATATGAGTGGAATTTAGAGAATCTGAGAGACGCGGTTAATATCAAGGAGTAAAATGTGGTTCAATAAGATAAAAATAATTTTTGGTGAATAGTAACTTTTTACTTTTATTTACCACAGTTAAAAGTAAATGGGGTAATTAAGGGTAAAAATGATATTATTATTACCCTAACACATGTCCTAATTCTATTGGATAAGTGTAATTAAACCAAAAACGACCTTAGGAATAAAATATTACCCTTTAGGTCCACTTGGATTAGATTAGGACACTTATTATTATTTTATTTAATGAAGAGTTAAAATAGTTAAAATCAATGTTTAATAACTAAAACATTTTTAATATAGGGTTATACATAAGATAAATTCGACTATAAATATTCATTAGAAATATAAAAGGATTTATTACATAATGGTAGTTTATTATTAATTTTTAGACATTAAATATTTTAATTTATTTATGACACAATGATGATGCAGTAATTACCTTATTAATGAAATATTAACATAACTGATGTTATAAATACCCAAATAAATGTAATTTGAGACTTTTTATGAATTCCACTAATTTTATAGGTTAATATGACATTCTAGTATTGATTCAATTAACCTTTTCCGAACTAATCATGTTGTTATAATTTTCACAAAAATCAATTACCAAATAGTGTCAAAATTGACATAAAATACTTTTTAAAACAAATATTATATTATTAATTGTTATTATATTCCAAAAAATCTAAGGTTCGGCCAAATGACTTAGATAAGGTTATATATATTAATAATTAACCACTTGGGGTTCTTTGGTCTTCTTATAGTAAGTTTATTAACCATATAGTGTAAGTAAACAAGAAGACACGGTAAAAGATTAATTATTTAACTTAGGGTTAAATCTAAATGATAAGGTTACAATAGTAACCTAAACTTGTCTAAAACCTATTGGTTGAGAGTATTTCTACCCATAACCACTTTATATTATAAATAAATCAATTTGGAGCTATTATAAACCGAATATAACTTTATTATAAAATAATATTTTAACCCTCTCCTCCCTTATAAAAGGGAACCTCCCCCCTCTTCTCTTTACACAATTTTGAGCCTTCAAGCTCATACAAACCCTGACCATTTCACTTATAATCTTCCCAAGAAACATTATAGAGGTTTTGGTCTCCTCAAAATACCAACTCTAGTGCCTTAAGAGGAATCCTAAAAGAGGTGTGTCAAAGAAGAGGTAATCTCTTCTACCGATTCTTTCAAGTTTCTTTCTTCTTCTACTTCCTCTTCTTTAGTTGTTTCATTATGAAGTAATAACATAAGTATAACTAATATACTGATATGTTATTATAAATATGAAATAAACCTATTTCACCTTCTATAAATCCTACGGAAAATGAATTCACCGCGCGTGCGTACGTACGGAATACCGTCTCCACGCCGTGGTGTAATCAGTTTTTCCACCACCACCTTACTTGGATGGGTATAATGGTGTAAAGAATAACTATATATGGTTATTATAACATCATAATGATTCTTAGATATTATATCATCCACTCCAATTCTATTCAATAATTAGGGGAATAATATCATCGCTTGTGCGTACGTACGGACTACCGTCTCCACGAACGCGATGAGATTCATTCTTCATGTTAACTATTCATGAATGATTATAAAGTATATATATTGAATAATAATGAAATATATGACATAATAATGCTACTGGATTTATGTATATATATATATATGTCATGTACTTAATTCCATTCAATTCAATAAAGAAACAAAAACATCGTTCATGCGTACGTACGTCCTACCATCTACATGAACGCTGTATTTCATTCCATTTATCGATCTATCATATATATATGTGTGTATGATGAATATATATTATATATAAATCAAGTATTACATTCTGGAATTAACTAAATCAGGATATAATTAATAATATCAAGAACAACAAGTCAAAACATGTACGATAAATGAAACAATTTTACCCCAAATGCTTCTTTAACATGCAATTTACAAAAGTACGAGTAATATAAAGTCATAAGTGAACCATATATGATATCATAACAATGAATATGATTATTTAATAAGTCAATGACATTATTTAAATCATTATATAGGAGGTTTGGATACGTATGAAACATATCGGACCTAAGGTAAGGGAAAATCTCACAATCTCAATTTTTATCCGAGATTGTTTATTCTTAAGTATTTACAGGGGGTTATATTTATCATCCATGTCAAAGATTTATAAAAATGTTTTCATGTATGTTTAAAGTAATTTTTACTCATTTTTCACTTTTACTACATGGTATGTAAGGAATCTTCCTTTTGTTTACCATACGACATACTTTTTGACATTTTCGAAAAAAGTACGAGAAGAATGTTTTTTTAACTTATACGGAATGAACGGATTTTTAAGGTTTCATAACACCTTATTTTCAAGAATCATACACTACAATATTTCATGATTATTTTTAACAAAATATTTTTATTTTAAAATTTCATGGCATTTTTTGAAAATAAAATGATTTTGATGAAGAAAGGATATTTTCCTCAAAAATTAATTTCAGGTGTTTTATCTAAAATAGTTTCCATATAAGATGACATTATTCAGTATGTTTATGTTTCAAGTATAATGACTCTATTATTTACACGGTTTTATTTTTATTATGATGAAATGATATCCATTTGTTTTATATGGATTATGTTATGATGGAATGATGTTAATGAAACCCAATTTATTCGTTGGGTTATGATGAATTATTTATTACTATTTTGTGGAACACATAAGAATGATTTCAATATGAGATGGGTGGGACATATATCTCCCAACAATGCATAGGGTAAAGATTTATATCTCATGAGATAGACATGGCTAGAACGACAAGTAAATCTGGTTTAGTAATACAGGGCGGGAACGGTAAGTAAACCCGATTTAGTAAGGGACATTGTCTACTAAGATGGTCTTGGCAGCAATGCCTTAGCTACTATGGAAATCATATCACGTGCTGAATTTTTTTCCACGATTAAAAGTTTTATTCCCATGATATTTTATCAAGATTAAAGTTCTTTTATGATCTATGCCTTATGTAATGCAATGGTTTATGTCATTGCTCAAGATTTTGATGTTTGGATTTTATGCTAATGTTTTTACATTCAAAAGTCTATGGATTGTTTTATGTTCTCTATGTTTACCCTTACTTAGAATTTGAGCTCACCATTTATATGTTTTCTTTTACCCAGGATATAAAGAAAGGTTTTAGGAAAGAAAATAAAAGGGGAATATCTTTATGGGAGATGTTGAAGATCATTCACCATGGTTAGAAGATTATGTTCTGAGTTTCCAAAGACACTAAACTATTGTGGTCCTTTGGTGTCTATTTTTGTTATGTATTAAGTATTCTGAAAAATTAATGTAATGTCTATATACGTCAAACTATGTGTATCTACAGTTGGTATCAGAGGAAAAGGAGGAAGGAATGAATCTGATCCTTAGGAACTCTCACATGTGAGCGTTGGAAGATGCATGGCTCTCCGCCCAAGGGCTTCATGAGGAAATGTGTTCCACTAGGGATGGTGGTGTGTCCCGCCCAGGGGGTGTAGCCGCCCATGGAGTGCCTTGATAGGTATCAATTATAGTCCACTGGAAGTAATTCCAGACCGCTATAGTTGGTATCATAGGAATGTTTTAGTTAACCTTTGGAAACTAGGATGTGAAAACTTTAGTGAAATCCCTAGAGATATTTCTAAGGTATGTCTAGGGAATTCCCTAAGGCTAAGTATAATTATAGTTTATAATCCTAGGATTATGGTAAAGATAATATAATTAAACCTAAGATGTTAGATATTGAAGGTATACCCCCTTGATTATGATTTTTGCCTCTCACACTATTTTTTTTGGTTTTAGAAAATGGATGGAAACAGGAAGATTCATGGTAATGGAGGATATGATAGACAATGGAATGATATTATTCATGAGCAACCAAATTAAATTGGATCTGGAGGTCCACATATCATTGTTATGCCTAAACAACAATCTCATAATATGATCAATAATCTCAACTTTGGTAAGTTTCCCGACTCAGCTAATAAGAGAAATATGGAGTGACATGATGATCATAGAGGAATGAAATTTCAATTTCCATAATGTAAATCTTGTGGGAAGAGGCATCAGGGAGAATGTTTCAAAGGAACTGGAAGATGCTTTGGGTGTGAACAAGAAGAACACAAAGCTAGTAATTGTAAAGGAAAAGGTTCAGTTAACTCCATGGACAAGGATAATGGTATTGCTAAGACATCAACAATGGTTAATTGTTTTAAATGTGGAATGTAAGGGCTTTATGAAAACCAATTCCCCAAGGGAAAATCTCATAAAGAGAATCAGCATGGTCATATGGGTAGTATTTATGTGGATGATGATGAAGAGACTAAAAATGATATATGAGATGAAGGAAATGATGAAGCTCAGTCAGGGGTTTAAGAAGGTAGTGTAATGATTTTCTGTTTATCAAGAATAATGTATGGTATTATGGAATAAAGTAAAATCTAAGGATTGTTACACTGTTCCATTTGCTTGAGTTTTAAAAGTATATGTTGAATGGTACCGGTAACCATGAAAGGTTATTCAAATATTTTTGGAAGGTAGATGATGTGTGCATAATGAAAGGATAAGGATATAATGACATGTTTGATAGTATTAATGAGCTCATGACTGATATAAGGACAAAGTGATATCATGGTTTGAGTATATAGAACTTTTGGGATTTTGGTATATAGAAAGAGTTCGCTTTTGAAAACATTCATGTTTTCACTAAGCTTTAATGGGTATTCATTTTTCAAGGGAATACATGATTAATGTATTCACATGTTTGTAATTTGACCAAAAAGATATATCGTATGACATATTGGGGATAAATGATGGTATTCACATGCTCGGCAGATGACATTTCTCGTAATTTTTTTCTTTATACTATGAGTTTGACAGAAGTATTTTGGATAATTCTAAAGATTGTAATGGATTATGTTGGACATAAGTTAGTATTGTTTAATGCTAGAACTTTTTTCGATATTATTGATGTAATGTTATAATAATGTAGTTTTAGAAAATGGACAACCTGCAGGATGGGCGAAAACCCGTCGCGTCGGACAAGGTTGTGGGAATCGAACCCACAACGAAAGTGCGACAGGCCTTTATCGCCTACCATTGGCCTACAAGAAGTCCTTGGTTAGTAGAAACTAGTTTTATTATATTAAGTGGTATGATATATGAAGTATATGTCCATTTTATGAACCATATATGATTAATCTCATTATAGATGAACTTATCTATATTTAATAACTTTTTCTATCCTTTTGTTTGAGACAGATGGAATGACATATCATTCTACCGCATGATCTTCTAACACTTCACGGAATACAAATTCAACTTCATTTCTTTAAGAGATGAAGGGGAAATTGTTCAAGGAAAAAACAAGAGTGAGATTTCACCAAAATCAAGTAAGTATTTCTTTTAATTAAACAATTCTTCAAATTTTGGGAAATTATCTTGAAAAAAAATGTTGTCCTAGTGTCCTTATATTCGATGAATCTGATGGTACCTTAAATCATCACAAATTTATGGCTTTTTGATTGTTGATTTTTCATAGCCATGTTCTCTACCACTCTCCATCAGAACATGATGGTTATATTTCTCTTCAATATCCATATTTTCACCTATGTTCTCCTATGTGGAAACCCATTGATTAGTTAATTTGGGTAACTGTTACGTTTCATACTTTAGTTTTTAAAGTTATGTTTTGGTATTCCTTTTTATGATGTGGGTTTCTATTAAAGAAACATTCAAGTAGAAAACCATTTATAACCCTGACGAAATTTCGAGGGCGAAATTCATTTTAAGGGGGGTAGAATGTAGCAACCTGAGATTTTATGAGAAGTATTATTTTTAATTTATTTGATGTCTTGTGTTTTATGATAATACAAGATTATCTTTCGCTATACACAACACCGTATTAGCTTTCAGTATACGCAACACTATTCTTGGCTCGTGTTACACACAATATCAAGTTCGTTTTGAGGAAATTATTCTATGCAACATCAAGTATAGATTTTTTTTAATGTATAAATGAAATAAGTTTTGATTATGTTATACGCAATACCAAAGGGAGATTTCACTACACGCAGCCCTGAATTGGCTTGCATTACACGCAATCGTGACCTTCCTCGATAGCGTGTGTAATACGCAATACTGGGTTTCATTAAACAACGATATGTTATTAAAATATTATATAAACTAGTCATTGTGAATATTAATACCCACTTTTTGAAATTTTATAAATTTTATCTTTCAAAATGGACATCATTTTTGGATTCGGAATATCGAAATTAGCCTAGGGTGAATTTTTGGTATTTTTCTGAAAACTTTCAATTTTTGATTAATAGTGAAAACACTGTGTTACTATTTAAAAACTGAATTTTTATTTAAATAATTATTTATTTTATTAAAATTTATTTTAGGTAAAAATTGATACATAATACCTATATGAGTTCAATGTAATTTATTGAAGTCATTTTATAATAATTTTATATATATTAAAATTTTGTTGAACTTTTCACCGTATTTTACCCACCTCCTAGGAGAATTTGAAAATTTACATAAAACATAATTTTACCGCTTATGTGAGTGGAATTTTGAAAATCCGAGAGACACGGTTAATATCTAGGATTAAAATGTGGTTCAACGAGATAAAAATAATTTTTTGTGAATAGTAACTTTTTATTTTATTTACCACGGTTAAATGTAAATAGGGTTATTAAGGGTAAAAATGATATTATTATTACCCTAACACATGGTCTAATTCTATTGGATAAGTGTAATTCAACCAAAAACAATCTTAGGAATAAAATATTACCCTTTAGGTCCACTTGGATTAGATTAGGACACTTATTATTATTTTATTTAAAGAAGAGTTAAAATTGTTAAAATCAATGTTTAATAACTAAAACATTTTTAATATAGGGTTATACATAAGATAAATTCTACTATAAATATTAATTTGAAATCTAAAAAGATTTCCTACATAATGTTAGTTTATTTATAATTTTTAGACGTTAAATATTTTAATTTATTTATGACACAATGATGATGCAGTAATTACCTTATTAATGAAATATTAACATAACTGATGTTATAAATACCCAAATAAATGTAATTTGAGACTTTTTATGAATTCCACTAATTTTATAGGTTAATATGACATTCTAGTATTGATTCAATTAACCTTTTCCGAACTAATCATGTTGTTATAATTTTCACAAAAATCAATTACCAAATAGTGTCAAAATTGACATAAAATACTTTTTAAAACAAATATTATATTATTAATTGTTATTATATTCCAAAAAATCTAAGGTTCGGCCAAATGACTTAGATAAGGTTATATATATTAATAATTAACCACTTGGGGTTCTTTGGTCTTCTTATAGTAAGTTTATTAACCATATAGTGTAAGTAAACAAGAAGACACGGTAAAAGATTAATTATTTAACTTAGGGTTAAATCTAAATGATAAGGTTACAATAGTAACCTAAACTTGTCTAAAACCTATTGGTTGAGAGTATTTCTACCCATAACCACTTTATATTATAAATAAATCAATTTGGAGCTATTATAAACCGAATATAACTTTATTATAAAATAATATTTTAACCCTCTCCTCCCTTATAAAAGGGAACCTCCCCCCTCTTCTCTTTACACAATTTTGAGCCTTCAAGCTCATACAAACCCTGACCATTTCACTTATAATCTTCCCAAGAAACATTATAGAGGTTTTGGTCTCCTCAAAATACCAACTCTAGTGCCTTAAGAGGAATCCTAAAAGAGGTGTGTCAAAGAAGAGGTAATCTCTTCTACCGATTCTTTCAAGTTTCTTTCTTCTTCTACTTCCTCTTCTTTAGTTGTTTCATTATGAAGTAATAACATAAGTATAACTAATATACTGATATGTTATTATAAATATGAAATAAACCTATTTCACCTTCTATAAATCCTACGGAAAATGAATTCACCGCGCGTGCGTACGTACGGAATACCGTCTCCACGCCGTGGTGTAATCAGTTTTTCCACCACCACCTTACTTGGATGGGTATAATGGTGTAAAGAATAACTATATATGGTTATTATAACATCATAATGATTCTTAGATATTATATCATCCACTCCAATTCTATTCAATAATTAGGGGAATAATATCATCGCTTGTGCGTACGTACGGACTACCGTCTCCACGAACGCGATGAGATTCATTCTTCATGTTAACTATTCATGAATGATTATAAAGTATATATATTGAATAATAATGAAATATATGACATAATAATGCTACTGGATTTATGTATATATATATATATGTCATCTACTTAATTCCATTCAATTCAATAAAGAAACAAAAACATCGTTCATGCGTACGTACGTCCTACCATCTACATGAACGCTGTATTTCATTCCATTTATCGATCTATCATATATATATGTGTGTATGATGAATATATATTATATATAAATCAAGTATTACATTCTGGAATTAACTAAATCAGGATATAATTAATAATATCAAGAACAACAAGTCAAAACATGTACGATAAATGAAACAATTTTACCCCAAATGCTTCTTTAACATGCAATTTACAAAAGTACGAGTAATATAAAGTCATAAGTGAACCATATATGATATCATAACAATGAATATGATTATTTAATAAGTCAATGACATTATTTAAATCATTATATAGGAGGTTTGGATACGTATGAAACATATCGGACCTAAGGTAAGGGAAAATCTCACAATCTCAATTTTTATCCGAGATTGTTTATTCTTAAGTATTTACAGGGGGTTATATTTATCATCCATGTCAAAGATTTATAAAAATGTTTTCATGTATGTTTAAAGTAATTTTTACTCATTTTTCACTTTTACTACATGGTATGTAAGGAATCTTCCTTTTGTTTACCATACGACATACTTTTTGACATTTTCGAAAAAAGTACGAGAAGAATGTTTTTTTAACTTATACGGAATGAACGGATTTTTAAGGTTTCATAACACCTTATTTTCAAGAATCATACACTACAATATTTCATGATTATTTTTAACAAAATATTTTTATTTTAAAATTTCATGGCATTTTTTGAAAATAAAATGATTTTGATGAAGAAAGGATATTTTCCTCAAAAATTAATTTCAGGTGTTTTATCTAAAATAGTTTCCATATAAGATGACATTATTCAGTATGTTTATGTTTCAAGTATAATGACTCTATTATTTACACGGTTTTATTTTTATTATGATGAAATGATATCCATTTGTTTTATATGGATTATGTTATGATGGAATGATGTTAATGAAACCCAATTTATTCGTTGGGTTATGATGAATTATTTATTACTATTTTGTGGAACACATAAGAATGATTTCAATATGAGATGGGTGGGACATATATCTCCCAACAATGCATAGGGTAAAGATTTATATCTCATGAGATAGACATGGCTAGAACGACAAGTAAATCTGGTTTAGTAATACAGGGCGGGAACGGTAAGTAAACCCGATTTAGTAAGGGACATTGTCTACTAAGATGGTCTTGGCAGCAATGCCTTAGCTACTATGGAAATCATATCACGTGCTGAATTTTTTTCCACGATTAAAAGTTTTATTCCCATGATATTTTATCAAGATTAAAGTTCTTTTATGATCTATGCCTTATGTAATGCAATGGTTTATGTCATTGCTCAAGATTTTGATGTTTGGATTTTATGCTAATGTTTTTACATTCAAAAGTCTATGGATTGTTTTATGTTCTCTATGTTTACCCTTACTTAGAATTTGAGCTCACCATTTATATGTTTTCTTTTACCCAGGATATAAAGAAAGGTTTTAGGAAAGAAAATAAAAGGGGAATATCTTTATGGGAGATGTTGAAGATCATTCACCATGGTTAGAAGATTATGTTCTGAGTTTCCAAAGACACTAAACTATTGTGGTCCTTTGGTGTCTATTTTTGTTATGTATTAAGTATTCTGAAAAATTAATGTAATGTCTATATACGTCAAACTATGTGTATCTACAGTTGGTATCAGAGGAAAAGGAGGAAGGAATGAATCTGATCCTTAGGAACTCTCACATGTGAGCGTTGGAAGATGCATGGCTCTCCGCCCAAGGGCTTCATGAGGAAATGTGTTCCACTAGGGATGGTGGTGTGTCCCGCCCAGGGGGTGTAGCCGCCCATGGAGTGCCTTGATAGGTATCAATTATAGTCCACTGGAAGTAATTCCAGACCGCTATAGTTGGTATCATAGGAATGTTTTAGTTAACCTTTGGAAACTAGGATGTGAAAACTTTAGTGAAATCCCTAGAGATATTTCTAAGGTATGTCTAGGGAATTCCCTAAGGCTAAGTATAATTATAGTTTATAATCCTAGGATTATGGTAAAGATAATATAATTAAACCTAAGATGTTAGATATTGAAGGTATACCCCCTTGATTATGATTTTTGCCTCTCACACTATTTTTTTTGGTTTTAGAAAATGGATGGAAACAGGAAGATTCATGGTAATGGAGGATATGATAGACAATGGAATGATATTATTCATGAGCAACCAAATTAAATTGGATCTGGAGGTCCACATATCATTGTTATGCCTAAACAACAATCTCATAATATGATCAATAATCTCAACTTTGGTAAGTTTCCCGACTCAGCTAATAAGAGAAATATGGAGTGACATGATGATCATAGAGGAATGAAATTTCAATTTCCATAATGTAAATCTTGTGGGAAGAGGCATCAGGGAGAATGTTTCAAAGGAACTGGAAGATGCTTTGGGTGTGAACAAGAAGAACACAAAGCTAGTAATTGTAAAGGAAAAGGTTCAGTTAACTCCATGGACAAGGATAATGGTATTGCTAAGACATCAACAATGGTTAATTGTTTTAAATGTGGAATGTAAGGGCTTTATGAAAACCAATTCCCCAAGGGAAAATCTCATAAAGAGAATCAGCATGGTCATATGGGTAGTATTTATGTGGATGATGATGAAGAGACTAAAAATGATATATGAGATGAAGGAAATGATGAAGCTCAGTCAGGGGTTTAAGAAGGTAGTGTAATGATTTTCTGTTTATCAAGAATAATGTATGGTACTATGGAATAAAGTAAAATCTAAGGATTGTTACACTGTTCCATTTGCTTGAGTTTTAAAAGTATATGTTGAATGGTACCGGTAACCATGAAAGGTTATTCAAATATTTTTGGAAGGTAGATGATGTGTGCATAATGAAAGGATAAGGATATAATGACATGTTTGATAGTATTAATGAGCTCATGACTGATATAAGGACAAAGTGATATCATGGTTTGAGTATATAGAACTTTTGGGATTTTGGTATATAGAAAGAGTTCGCTTTTGAAAACATTCATGTTTTCACTAAGCTTTAATGGGTATTCATTTTTCAAGGGAATACATGATTAATGTATTCACATGTTTGTAATTTGACCAAAAAGATATATCGTATGACATATTGGGGATAAATGATGGTATTCACATGCTCGGCAGATGACATTTCTCGTAATTTTTTTCTTTATACTATGAGTTTGACAGAAGTATTTTGGATAATTCTAAAGATTGTAATGGATTATGTTGGACATAAGTTAGTATTGTTTAATGCTAGAACTTTTTTCGATATTATTGATGTAATGTTATAATAATGTAGTTTTAGAAAATGGACAACCTGCAGGATGGGCGAAAACCCGTCGCGTCGGACAAGGTTGTGGGAATCGAACCCACAACGAAAGTGCGACAGGCCTTTATCGCCTACCATTGGCCTACAAGAAGTCCTTGGTTAGTAGAAACTAGTTTTATTATATTAAGTGGTATGATATATGAAGTATATGTCCATTTTATGAACCATATATGATTAATCTCATTATAGATGAACTTATCTATATTTAATAACTTTTTCTATCCTTTTGTTTGAGACAGATGGAATGACATATCATTCTACCGCATGATCTTCTAACACTTCACGGAATACAAATTCAACTTCATTTCTTTAAGAGATGAAGGGGAAATTGTTCAAGGAAAAAACAAGAGTGAGATTTCACCAAAATCAAGTAAGTATTTCTTTTAATTAAACAATTCTTCAAATTTTGGGAAATTATCTTGAAAAAAAATGTTGTCCTAGTGTCCTTATATTCGATGAATCTGATGGTACCTTAAATCATCACAAATTTATGGCTTTTTGATTGTTGATTTTTCATAGCCATGTTCTCTACCACTCTCCATCAGAACATGATGGTTATATTTCTCTTCAATATCCATATTTTCACCTATGTTCTCCTATGTGGAAACCCATTGATTAGTTAATTTGGGTAACTGTTACGTTTCATACTTTAGTTTTTAAAGTTATGTTTTGGTATTCCTTTTTATGATGTGGGTTTCTATTAAAGAAACATTCAAGTAGAAAACCATTTATAACCCTGACGAAATTTCGAGGGCGAAATTCATTTTAAGGGGGGTAGAATGTAGCAACCTGAGATTTTATGAGAAGTATTATTTTTAATTTATTTGATGTCTTGTGTTTTATGATAATACAAGATTATCTTTCGCTATACACAACACCGTATTAGCTTTCAGTATACGCAACACTATTCTTGGCTCGTGTTACACACAATATCAAGTTCGTTTTGAGGAAATTATTCTATGCAACATCAAGTATAGATTTTTTTTAATGTATAAATGAAATAAGTTTTGATTATGTTATACGCAATACCAAAGGGAGATTTCACTACACGCAGCCCTGAATTGGCTTGCATTACACGCAATCGTGACCTTCCTCGATAGCGTGTGTAATACGCAATACTGGGTTTCATTAAACAACGATATGTTATTAAAATATTATATAAACTAGTCATTGTGAATATTAATACCCACTTTTTGAAATTTTATAAATTTTATCTTTCAAAATGGACATCATTTTTGGATTCGGAATATCGAAATTAGCCTAGGGTGAATTTTTGGTATTTTTCTGAAAACTTTCAATTTTTGATTAATAGTGAAAACACTGTGTTACTATTTAAAAACTGAATTTTTATTTAAATAATTATTTATTTTATTAAAATTTATTTTAGGTAAAAATTGATACATAATACCTATATGAGTTCAATGTAATTTATTGAAGTCATTTTATAATAATTTTATATATATTAAAATTTTGTTGAACTTTTCACCGTATTTTACCCACCTCCTAGGAGAATTTGAAAATTTACATAAAACATAATTTTACCGCTTATGTGAGTGGAATTTTGAAAATCCGAGAGACACGGTTAATATCTAGGATTAAAATGTGGTTCAACGAGATAAAAATAATTTTTTGTGAATAGTAACTTTTTATTTTATTTACCACGGTTAAATGTAAATAGGGTTATTAAGGGTAAAAATGATATTATTATTACCCTAACACATGGTCTAATTCTATTGGATAAGTGTAATTCAACCAAAAACAATCTTAGGAATAAAATATTACCCTTTAGGTCCACTTGGATTAGATTAGGACACTTATTATTATTTTATTTAAAGAAGAGTTAAAATTGTTAAAATCAATGTTTAATAACTAAAACATTTTTAATATAGGGTTATACATAAGATAAATTCTACTATAAATATTAATTTGAAATCTAAAAAGATTTCCTACATAATGTTAGTTTATTTATAATTTTTAGACGTTAAATATTTTAATTTATTTATGATACAATGATGATGCAGTAATTACATTATTAATGAAATATTAACATAATTGATGTTATAAATACCCAAATAAATGTAATTTGAGACTTTTTATGAATTCAACTAATTTTATAGGTTAATATGACATGTTATTATTGATTCAATTAATGTTTTCTTAACTAATCATGTTGTTATGATTTTCAGAAAAATCAATTACCAAATAGTGTCAAAATTGACATAAAATAGTGTTTAAAACAAATATTATATTATTAATTGTTATTATATTCCTAAAAATATAAGACTCCGCCAAATTACTTATATAAGGTTATATATATTAATAATTAACCACTTGGGGTTCTTTTGGCTTGTTATAGTAAGTTTATTAACCATATAATGTAAGCAAACAAGAAGACATGGTAAAAGTTAAATTATTTAAATTAGAGTTAAATCTAAATGATAGGGTGACAATAGTAACGTAAACTTTTCTAAAACCTATTGTTTGAGAGTATTTCGACCCAGAACCACTTTAGATTAAAAATAAATCAATTTGGATCTATTATAAACCGAATATGTCTTTATTATAAAAAATATTTTAAGTTTTTCCTAAGGTCCCCCTCTCCTCCCTTATAAAAGGAACCCTCCCCCCTCTTCTCTTTACATAATTTTGAGCCTTCAAGCTCGTCAAAACCCTGACCATTTCCCTTATCAACTTTCCTATAAACATTATATAGGTTCTGGTATCCTCAAAAGACCAACTCTAGGGCCTTAAGAGGAAGCCTAAAAGAGGTGCGTCAAAGAAGAGGTAATCTCTTCTACCGATTCTTTCATGTTTATTTATTCTTATACTTCCTCTTCTTTAGTTGTTTCATTATGAATTAATAACATAAGTATCACTAATATACTTATATGTTATTATAAATATGAAATAAACCTATTTCACCTTCTTTCCATCCTACGGAAAATGAAATCACCGTGCATGCCTACGTACGGAATACCGTCTCCACGCCGTGGTGTAATCAGTTTTTCCACCACCACCTTACTTGGATGGGTATGATGGTGTAAAGAATAACTGTATATGGTTATTATAACATCATATTGATTATTATATTTTATATCATCCACTCCAATTCTATTCAATAATTAGCGGAACAATATCATCGCTCGTGCGTACGTACGGACTACCGTCTCCACGAATGCGATGAGATTCATTCTTCATGTTAACCATTCATGAATGATTATAAAGTATATATACTGAATAATAATGAAATATATGACATAATAATGCTACTGGATATATATATATATATATATATATGCCATCTACTTAATTCCAGTCAATTCAATAAGGAAACAAAAACAACATTCATGCGTACGTACGGCCTACCGTCTCCATGAACGGTGTATTTCATTCCATTTATCGATCTATCATATATATATATATATATGTATGTTTATGCTGAATATATATTATATATAAATCATGTCTTACATTATGGAATTAATTAAATTAGTATATAAGTAATAATATCAAGAACAACAAGTCAAAACACGTACGATAAATGAAACAATTTTACCCCAAATGCTTCTTTAACATGGAATTTAAAAAAGTGAGGGTAATATAAAGTCATAAGTGAACCATATATGATATCATAAAAATGAATATGATTATTTAATAAGTCAACAGAATTATTTAAATCATTATACATGAGGTTTGGATATGTAAGAAGCATATCGAACCTAAGGTAAGGGAAAATCTCGCAGTCTCAATTTTTATCCAAGACTGTTTATTCGTAAGTATTTACTGGGGTTTTTATTTATCATCCATGTCAAAGTTTTATAAAAATGTTTTCATGTATGTTTAAAGTCATTTTTACCCATTTTTTACTTTTACGACATGGTATGTAAGGAATATTTCTTTTGTTTACCACACGACGTACTTTTTGACTTTTCTGAAAAAAGTACGAGGAGAATGTTTTTTTAACTTATACGGCATGAATGGATTTTTAAGGTTTCATAAAGCCTTATTTTCAAGAAGATTACTCTACAATATTTCATGATTATTTTCTACAAAATCCTTTTATTTTATAATTTAATGGCATTTTGTGAAAATAAAATTATTTTGATGAAGAAAAGATATTTTCCTCAAGAATTCATTTCAAGTGTTTTATCAAAAATATTTTCCATCTAAGATGAGATTACTCGGTATGTTTATGTTTCAAGTATAATGACTCTATTATTTACATGGTTTTATTTTTGTTATGATTAAATGATATCCATTTGTTTTATATGGATTATTTTATGATGGAATGATGTTAATGAAACCCAATTTATTATTTGGGTTGTGATGAATGATTTATGATTGTTTTGTGGCACATGTAAGAATGATTTCAATATGAGATGGGTGGGACCTATATATCCCTCCAATTAATTGGGTAAATATTTATATCTCATGAGATAGACATGGCTGGAACGTCAAGTAAATCTGGTTCAGTAATACAGGGCTGGAACGGCAAGTAAACCCGGTTCAGTAAGGGACTTTGTCCACTAAGATGGTCTTGGAAGCAATGCCTTGGCTACTATGGAAATCATATCATGTGCTTAATGTTTTTCCACAATTAAAAGTTTTATTCCCATTCTATTTTATCTTGATTAATGTTCTTTTATGACCTATTCCATGTGTACTGCAATGGTTTATGTCATTGGTCAAGATTTTGATGTTTAGATTTTATGCTAATGTTTTTATATTCAAATGTCTCTGGATTGTTTTATGTTCTCTATGTTTACCCTTAATGAGCATTTGAGCTCACCTTTTATATGTTTTATTTTCCCCAGGATATAAAGAAATGTTTCAGTTAAGAAAACAAAAGGGGAATATCTTTATAGGAGATGTTGAAGATCGTTCACCATGATTGGAAGATTATGTTCCGAGTTTCCAAAGACACTAAACTATTACAGTCCTTTGGTGTTTGTTTTTATTATGTATTAAGTATTCTGCAAATGTAATTTAATGTCTATGTATGTCAAACTTTGGGTCTCTACAGTTGGTATCAGAGGAAAAGGAGGTCGGAATGAATCTGATCCTTCAGAACTCTCACATGTGAGCGTTGGACGAAGCATGGCTCTCCGCCCAAGGGCTTCATGATGAAATGTCTGCCACTAGGGATGGTGGCGTGTCCCACCTAGGGGGTGTAGCCTCCCATGGAGTGACCTGATAGGTATCAATTATAGTCCACTGGAAGTAATTCCAGACTGCTACAGTTGCTATCAGAGGAAAGGTTTAGTTAACCTTTGGAAACTAGGATGCGAAAACTTTAGTGAAATCCCTAGAGATATTTCTAAGGTATGTCTAGGGATGTCCCTAAGGTTAAGTATAATTATAGGTTATTGTCCTAGGATTATGGTAACAATATTAGAATTAAACCTAAGTTGTTAGATATTGAAGGTACACCCCCTTAATTATGATTTTTTCCTCTCACACTATTTATTTGTTTTTAGAAAATGGCTGGAAATAGGAAGATTCATGGAAATGGATGATATGATGGACAATGGAATTATATTCTTCATGAGAAACCAAATTAAATTGGACTTGGAGGTCCACATATTGTTATTATTCCTAATCAGCAATCTCATAATATGATCAATAATCTCATCTTTGGTAAGTTTCCCGACTCAGCTAATAAGAGAAACATGGAGCATCATGATGATCATAGAGGAAAGAAATTTCAATTTCCCTCATGTAAATCATGTGGGAAGAGGCATCAAGGAGAATGTTTCAAAGGAACTGGAAGATTATTTGGGTGTGTAAAAGAAGAACACAAAGCTATTAATTATAATGGAAAAGGTTCAGTTAACACCATGGACAAGGATAATGGTATTGCTAAGACATCAACAACGGTTAAGTGTTTTAAATGTGGAATGTACGGGCATTATGAAAACCAATGCCCTAAGATCGATGGATAAGGGAGAAGGGGAGATGAGAGGGATGCAGAATCGGCGACTTTAGGGAAGTGAACTCGAGCAGGACGCGGATAGGGGCGATGAGCGGGATGCGTTGAGGAACCCTAATCAGAGGTCGGGAGATTCACAAGATCCAGCCGATGGAGATGGAGCCTTCTAAGACTATGGGGTCAGGCTGAAGATCCTGTTCGTCTATTTCACCTAAGATCTGCCGCGACCTCTCACTCCCGTTGTTCTGGTTATTCCACGAGGTCCAGTGATTCCTCCGATCCAGATCTCTCAAAAGGACCCATCCTTCTTCAAGGGATCTCCAGCAGTGTGTATTTCCATATCCGAATTTCAGGATGCTGTGGCCTTCCACTCCCTGACACTCGTGACCAGATTCAGTGATGATCAACCTTTGCCGGAATTGTTTGAGGGTTTCATCAACTCAACGTCGGGTCTTCATTTTCAGGCGGCAGTTGGGACTTTGGATCGCCGGCATTTGTGCATTCATCTTTTCTCCAACAATGTTTTTTCCTCTGCCTGGTTGTCGGAGTTGCGGGTGTGTGATAATCAACACTTCATTCTTTTCTGTTGGACAGTGGACTTCGATCATGGTCGTGATTTCAAGCATGCGGAGGTTTGGATTCACCTCCCTTGCCTTCCACTCCCATTTCAAAACACAACTATTCTCAAACGTATTGGTGACAGAATAGGTTGTTTTCTCCGAATTGATGATGATACTCTTTGCATGAAGCATCTTGGATTTTCTCTCCTTTTCATTAATATGGACCTCTCGGTTCCCCTCCCGAACTGTCTTCGTCTTTAGGTTGAAGGTGATTTTGGCTTTTGGAAACACATTCATTAGGATAAAACCTTTGGTTTTTGTTCTTTTTGCTGTCGGCAAGGCCACTGGACCACTGCATGCTCTCGACGTGGGAGGAGAGGTTGCAAGGGAGCAGTAACTCAGACCCATGTTACCATAGACCCTATGGTTACTGGTGGTATGCCTCTTGATAACGTCCAGATGAGCCCAAGATCTCCAGGTGGTAACCAATCCCCTTCAGGCGTTCATCGAGGTCCGACCACTTTGAGCCCTGGAAAACCCTCACCTTCTGGTCTTCCGGGTTCTTTCGCTCATGCACCTTCCTTTGATCTGAAGACACTCAAGTTGGGGGGTGACAGGAAGGGTAAGGGCATCATTACTGTGGTTATAGGGAGTGTCGGCCCTTCCTATGCCAATGTTGTTCATGGTGTGGTGGTTAACCCTACTGGGAGTGACCCAACTCTGTAGAGTTCCCCCACGGCTGATGATGTTGTTGGTTCTTCTGGGGATAATGTGGTAGCTGTTGTTATGACCCACTCCACATCTGAGGTGGGGATGACCGATTCCATGGGGGTTCAAGTTGAACAGGATTCCCCTACGGTCACCCACAACCGGTTTGATATGCTTGGAGGTGAAAATCAGAAAAAAAAAATAATGAAAAGATTGCGAGGGAAGGCAAGGGAGTTTTCCAACCTGGGTGTTCCCTCATTGGTCATTAGCAGACAGGAGGTGACAGGCAGACTGGGTAGGATGCGCACTCGCTCCATCAGCCGCCAATCCGGTATCGTATCTGAGGATTCAGTTCTTGATTATGAGAGAGAACAGGAAGTCCCTGGTTTGTAGAAACTAGTTTTATTATATTAAACGGTATAATATATGAAGTATAAGTCCATTTTAGGAACCATATATGATTAATCTCACTATATATGGACTTATCTATATTTAATAACTTTTTCTATCTTTTTTTGAGATAGATGGAATGACATATCATTCTATCGCATGATCTTCTAACACTTCACGAAAGAAAAATTCAACTTCATTTATTTAATAGATGAAGTGGAAATTGTTCAAGGCCCAAACAAGAGTAATATTTCACCAAAATCGAGTAAGTATTTCTTTTAATTAAACAATTCTTCAACTTTAGGTAAATTATCTTGAAAACAAAAAAGGTTGTCCTAGTGTCCTTATATCCGATGAATCTGATGGTACCTTAAATCATCACAAATTTATGGCTTTGTGATTGTTGGATTTTTCATATCCATGTTCTCTACCACTCTCCATCAGAACTTGATGGTTATATTTCTCTTCAATATCCATATTTTCACCTATGTTCTCATATGTGGAAACCCATTGATTAGTTAATTTGGGTAACCGTTACATTTCATACTTTAGTTTTTAAAGTTAAGTTTTGGTATTCCTTTTTACGATGTGGGTTTCTATTAAAGAAACATTCAAGTAGAAAACCATTTATAACCCTGACGAATTTCGAGGGCGAAATTCATTTTAAGGGGGGTAGAATGTAACAACCCGAGATTTTATGAGAGGTATTATTTTTAATTTATTTGATGTCTTGTGTTGTATGCTACTCCAAAATTATCTTTCCCTATACACAACACCGTATTAGCTTGCAGTATATGCAACACTATTCTTGGCTCATGTTACACACAATTTCAAGTTCGTTTTGAGGAAATTATTCTACGCAACATTAAGTATAGATTTTGTTTAATGTATAAATGAAATAAGTTTTGATTATGTTATACGAAATACCAAAGGGAGCTTTCACTACACGCAGCCCTCACTTGGCTTGCAGTACACGCAATCACGACCTTCCTCGATAGCGTGTGTAGTATGCAATACCGGGTTTCACTAAACAACGATATGTTATTAAAATATTATATAAACTAGCCATTATGAATAGTAATACCCACTTTTTGAAATTTTAAAAATTTTATCTTTCAAAATGGACTTCATTTTTGGATTCGAAATATCGAAATTAGCATAGGTTGAATTTTTGGTATTTTTCTGAAAACTTTCAATTTTTGATGAATAGTGAAAACACTAGGTTACTATTTAAAAATCGACTTTTTATTTAAATAATTATTTATTAATTTTTAAATATATTTAACTTAAAATTAATACATAATACCTATATGAGTTCAATGTAATTCATTGGATTCATTTTATAATAATTTTAGATATATTAAAATTTTATTGACCTTTTCACCGTCTTTTACCCACCTCCTAAGAGAATTTGAAAATTTACATAAAACCTAATTTTACCGCTTATGTGAGTGGAATTTTGAGAATCCGAGAGACAAGGTTAATATCAATGAGTAAAATGTGGCTCAATAAGATAAAAATAATTTTTTGTGAATAGTAACTTTTTACTTTTTTTTACCACTGTTCAAAGTAAATAGGGTAATTAAGGGTAAAAATGATATTATTATTACCCTAACACATGTCCTAATTCTATTGGATAAGTTTAATTCAACCAAAAACAGCCTTAGGAATAAAATATTACCCTTTAGGTCCACTTGTATTAGATTAGGACACTTATTATTATTTTATTTAAAGAAGAGTTAAAATAGTTAAAATCAATGTTTAATAACTAAAACATTTTTAATAAAGGGTTATACATAAGATAAATTCGACTATAAATATTCATTTGAAATCTAAAAATATTTCCTACAAAATTGTAGTTTATTTATATTTTTTATGCATTAAATATTTTAATTTATTTATGACACAATGATGATGCAATAATTACCTTATTAATGAAATATTAACATAATTGATGTTATAAATACCCAAATAAATGTAATTTGAGACTTTTTATGAATTCCACTAATTTTATAAGTTACTATGACATGTTAGTATTGATTAAATTAACTTTTCCGAACTAATCATGTTGTTATGATTTTCATAAAAATCAATTACCAAATAGTGTCAAAATTGACACAAAATAGTGGTCAAAACAAATATTATATTATTAATTGTTATTATATTCCCAAAAATATAAGGTTCTTCCAAATGACTTAGATAAGGTTATATATATTAATAATTAACCACTTGGGGTTCTTTTGGCTTGTTATAGTAAGTTTATTAACCATATAGTGTAAGCAAACAAGAAGACACAGTAAAAGTTAAATTATTTAACTTATAGTTAAATCTAAATGATAGGGTTACAATAGTAACCTAAATTTTTATAAAACCTATTGTTTAGAGGATTTCGACCCATCACCACTTTAGATTAGAAATAAATAAATTGGGATTTATTATTAACCGAATATGACATTATTATAAAATAATATTTTAAGTTTTTCCTAAGGTGCCCCTCTCCTCCCTTATAAAAGGGAACCTCCCCCCTCTTTTCTTTACACAATTTTGAGCCTTCAAGCTCATCCAAAAACTGAAAATTTTCCTTATAAACTTCCCTAGAAACATTATAGAGGTTCTGGTCTACAAAAAAGACCAACTCTAGTGCCTTAAAAGGAAGCCTAAAAGAGGTGCGTCAAAGAAGAGGTAATCTCTTCTACTGATTCTTTCAAGTTTCTTTCTTCTTATAAATCATCTTCTTTAGTTGTTTCATTATGAAGTAATAACATATGTATCGCTAATATACTGATATGGTATTATAAATATGATACAACCCTATTTCACTTTCTATCCATCCTACGGAAAATGAAATCACCACGTGTGCGTACGTAAAGAGTACCGTCTCCACGCCGTGGTGTAATCAGTTTTTCCACCACCACCTTACTTGGATGGGTATAATGGTGTAAAGAATAACTATATGTGGTTATTATAACATAATACTGATTCTGAGATATTATACCATCCACTCCAATTATATTCAATAATTAGGGGAACGATATCATCGCTCGTGCGTACGTACGGTCTACCGTCTCCACGAACGTGATGAGATTAATTCTTCATGTTAACCATTTATGAATGATTATAAAGTATATATACTGAATAGTAATGAAATATATGACATAATAATGCTACTGGATTTATGTATATATATATATGTCATCTACTTAATTCCATTCAATTCAATAAGGAAACAAAAACAGCGTTCATGCGTACGTACGACCTACCGTCTCCATGAACGGTGTATTTCATTCCATTTATCGATCTATCATATATATACGTGTGTGTCTATGTGGAATATATATTATATATAAATCATTTCTTACATTCTGAAATTAATTAAATCAGGATATAAGTAATAATATCAAGAACAACAAGTCAAAACATGTACGATAAATGAAACAATTTTACCCCAAACGCTTCTTTAACATGGAATTAACAAAAGTGCGGGTAATATGAAGTCATAAGTGAACCATATATGATATCATAACAATGAATATAATTATTTAATAATTAAATGGAATTATTTAAATCATTATACAGGAGGTTTGGATATGTACGAAGCATATCGGACCTAAGGTAAGGGAAAATCTCGCAATCTTAATTTTTATCCGAGATTGTTTATTCGTAAGTATTTACTGGTGGTTATATTTATCATCCATGTCCAAGTTTTATAAAAATGTTTTCATGTATGTTTAAAATCATTTTTACCCATTTTTTGACTTTTACTACATGTTATGTAAGGAATCTTCCTTTTTTTACCATACGACGTACTTTTTGACTTTTCCAAAAAAAGTATGAGGAGAATGTTTTTTTAACTTATACAGCATGAATGGATTTTTAAGGTTTCATAATTCTTTATTTTCAAGAAGATTACTCTACAAGATTTCATGATTATTTTCAACAGAATCCTTTTCTTTTAAAATTTCATGGAATTTTGTGAAAAGAAAAATATTTTGATGAAGAAAGGATATTTTTCTCAAGAATTCATTTCAAGTGTTTTATCAAAAATATTTTCCATCTAAGATGACATTATTAAGTATGTTTTTGTTTCAAGTATAATGTATCTATTATTTACATGGTATGATTTTTATTATGATGAAATGATATCCATTTGTTTTATATAGATTATGTTATGATGGAATGATGTTAATGAAACCCAATTTATTCTTTGGGTTATGATAAATGATTTATGATTGTTTTGTGTCACCCATAATAATGATTTCAATATGAGATTGGTGGGACCTATATCTACCTCCAATGCATTAGGTAAAGATTTATATCTCATGAGATAGACATGGATAGAACAGTAAGTAAATCTGGTTCAGTAATACAGGGTTGGAACGGCAAGTAAACCCGGTTCAGTAAGGGACTTTGTCCACTAAGATGGTCTTGCCAGCAATGCCTTGGCTACTATGGAAATCATATAATGTGCTTAATATTTTACCACAATGACAAGTTTTATTCCCATGCTATTTTATCATGATTAATGTTCTTTTATGATCTATGCCTTATGTACTGCAATGTTTTATGTTATTGCTCAAGATTTTCATGTTTAGATTTTATGCTAATGTTTTTACATTCAAGTGTCTATGGATTGTTTTATGTTGTTTATGTTTACCCTTACTGAGCATTTGAGCTCACCCTTTATATGTTTTCTTTTCCCCAGGATATAAATAAAGGTTTTAGGTAAGAAAACAAAAGGGTAATATCTTTATGGGAGATGTTGAAGATCTTTCACCATGATTAGTAGATTACGTTCGGAGTTTCAAAGACACTAAACTATTACAGTCCTTTGGTGTATTTTTTTTATGTGTTAAGTATTCCACAAAAGTAATGTAATGTCTATGTACATCAAACTTTGGGTCTCTACAGTTGGTATCAGAGGCAAAGGATGTAGGAATGAATCTGATCCTTGGGAACTCTCACATGTGAGCGTTGGACGAAGCATGGCTCTCCGCCCAAGGGATTCATGAGGAAATGACTTCCACTGGTGATGGTGGTGTGTCCCGCCCAGGGGGTGTAGCCACCCCTTTAGTTCCCTGATAGGTATCAATTATAGTCCACTGGAAGTAATTCAAGACCACTACATCTATGCAGTTTAATGTCATGCGGTAAGGACGAGGGGTATATATACCTGTGTTTTATTTTATCAGTGGATGGGCTAGGAGATAAGATCTCGGCGTCGCTACGTATCCTACGAGGGCAGGAATCAAGCCACACGTAGTTCCGTGAGAGGGATACACCCCGTGTAGGTCTGGTCCATATGGGGGAAAGGGGCAAAACAAATTTCTTATCCGTGCAATTTAATGTCGTGTGGTAAGGACGAGGAATACACCCCGTGCAGGTCTGGTCCTTACACGGGGAAAGGGGGAATTTTATGTTTCATTTGTGGTGTATGGGCTAGGATACAGAATCCTTGTGTCTCTACGTATCCTGCAAGGGTAGGAATCAAGATGTATGCAGTTCTCTGGAAGATAATAGACCTCGTGCAGGTCTGGTCCATACACGGGGGAAAAGGGTATTTTTAATCTTCATTCAGGGGGGGCTGGGCCATGATGTAGGATCCTGGCATCGCTACGTATCCTGCGAGGGTAGGAATCAAGTCATGAGTAGTTCCTTGAGAGATAATACTCCCTATGCATGTCTGGTCTATACACGGGGGAAAAGGGAATTTTTAATCTTCATTCGGGGGTGGCTGGGCCATGATGTGGAATTCTAGCGTCACTACGTATCCTGCGAGGGCAGGAATCAATCTGTACGTAGTTATTTAAAAGAGGATATAACCCATACATGGTTGGCCCACACACGGTGGAAAATAAGGCACTTTTAACTTTATTTTGTGATGGCTGGGCCAGGATACAGAATCCTGGCGTCGCTATGTATCCTGCAAGGGTAGGAATCAAGCCATACATAGTTCTATGAAATCCGTGCAGTTTAACGTAGTGCGGTGAGGAAAAAATACTCTTAGTTTATGGTCATAGAGTTTGGACCGTTGGGTGCTTGTCAGTTTAACGTCCTGCAGCTCAGAAGAAAACTACTTTTGGTTATGAGAAATACTTCTTCAGAAATCTCGCATTCGTAGGCACGGTGGTGAATTGCCCATCCATGGAGATCACGACAAATGCTTCGTTGGAGTAGACCTTGTGTATAACATATTGTCCCTCCCACCTGGGCTCCAGCTTCGGAGGTTTATTTTTGGGTATCATTAGGGTTTAAAGGACCAACACCAATTATCCTTCCAAGAAAGACCGAAGACAAACCTTTTTGTTGAAGGCTCGTGTGATCTAGTTTTGATATACTTCCAGATAGTGCAAAGTGTTCAACCACTTCTCATCTAGTTGTTCCAATTCACCTAGCCATTTTTTCTGATTTCTCATAGTTGGATAACTAATCCCAAATGTAAATAGAAAACGAGGGAAATTGAATCTCAATGGGCATGACTGCTTCTATTCTGTATACGAATGAGTACGGAGTAGCTCGAGTAGCTGTGCAGATTGTGGTTCGATAATCCCACAATGCATGAAGAAGTTTATCCAGCCATGATTTCCTGTCTTTTTTCACCATTTTCTGGGGAATGTTGGACATGGTCTTATAGAAAGCCTATATCTGTCTGTTGGCCACTGCATGGTAGCGGGATGAGTGGTTAGCCTTGATACCATATTCTCGGTATAGTTTCTCCAATTCAGCAGAGCAGAAATTGGTGTCGTTATCCGTCAGTATGGTATGAGGGACACCAAATCAGGTGATGATATTGGCTTTCACAAAGCTGACAATGTTTCTTGCCCCGAATTCTTTGAGGGGTATGGATTCTACCCATTTGGAAAAGAAGTTGGTTGCTGTGAGGATATACTTTAGTTGTTTGGCTGTGGCGGGAGGATATGGTCCCACGACGTCCGTTCCCCAGATGGAAAGTGGCCAGGAGTACTTGGCCTGATGAAGTAACTCTGGGGTTTGGTGAATGAAGTTGGCATGAATTTGAAAGGAGTGGCATTTTGTGGTAAAGTGCTCGCAATCTCGTTCCACGGTGGGACAATAGTACCCAAGCCTTCGGACATGATGGGAAATCTTAGACCTCGGCTGATGTGCTCCACATACTATGGCATGAACTTCAGTCATTACGGTTGCAGTTTCTTCTCCATCAATGCATCTGAGGAGGACTTCGTCAAGGCCTCTTTTGTAGAGGACATCTTGCTGACCCGCTCTGCCATATAGGACAAAGTTGATCTCCCTTCTCCATATTTTCTCTCGTTCAACCCTGTCTGATGGAAGTTCTCCCCATTGAAGGTAGTTTCCTATGGGGGTCATCCAGCCGGTGGTAGGAGCATATGGATCAGGGATAGGAATGAATACATTGATTTCTTTCATCTTAGACTGAACAAATAGATAGATCATTTGATGATAATAAATACTGATAATTGTTTCATCCCGGTCTGCGTCAGCTAGGGTTGTGGCTGCATTAGCTAATGCATCGGCCTAGGCATTCTGAGACCGGGAAATATAAGTCAATGTTGGTTCTATAGAGAATTCCACCATTAAACCTCAGACATGGTCAAACAGGGAAACCAGCTCCTCCTTTTTAATAGCATAGTCACCATTCACTTTCTTGATGACCAGTTCCGAGTCACCTTATACCTTAAAGTGTTGTACTTGTTCCTGGAGTGTGAGCTCCAGACCTGCAATGAGGGATTGATACTCCACCTCATTGTTTTTACATTCTTCTGACAGGAGGAAAGAATATGGCAAGACTTCCTTTTTTGGGGACATGATCATTATCCCCAGACCCACCTAATTAAATTTAGGATCCTCCATCCTCTTCCCTGTTGGGTTTCGGGATGCGCCATCAAAGTACATTTCCCATGTTGGGAACTCCACTTGAACTGAGAAGATGTATTCATCAGTTAGCTCAACGTCTAGTGCAGCGGTCCCTGTCAAGGGGTGATCTGCCAGAAAATCTGCTAATTCCTGGCCTTTGATGGCTTTCTGAGGCACAAACCGGATGTCAAACTGTTGCAGGATGACTGCCCAACGGGATAGGCGCCCTGTTAGCATCGGGGGGCTAAGGATGTACTTGAGTGGGTTACTATGTGAGACCAAATGGACTTCATGATGTTGCAGATAATGTCGCAATTTTTGAACTGTGAAGACCAAGGCCAAACAACTCTTCTCGATGTTTGAGTATTGAGTTTCAGCATCGATCATGGTTCGGCTGAGGTAATAGACACTATTTTCACTACCAGCGTCATTTTTCTGTGTGGGTAAGGCCCCCAGTGACTACTCTAGGGCTGTCACATATATGATGAGAGGTCTTCCTTCAACCGGTGGCATGATCACCAATAGGCATAAGAGGTACTTCTTTAGTCTTTCGAATTCTTGCTGGAAATCATCTGTCCATTGATATGTAACCCTCTTTTTCATTAACATGGTGAAGGTAAAACATTTACCCACCAAGTTGGCTATGAACCGATTGATGTAGGCCAGGTTCCCTTGTAGTCCTCTCAACTCAGTTAGATTGTGGGGAGGTTCTAATATAAGGATATCCCTTATCTTTTCAGGGTCAACTTTGATGCCATGATGGCGTACGAAGAATCTAAGGAATTTCCCTGAGGTAACCTCGAAGGCACATTTCAAGGCATTCAGCTTCAGGCAATGTTGTCGATGTTTGTTGAAGACAGATTCTAGGTCTGATAGGTGATCTAAGTGATGTCTTGATTTGACCACCAAGTCATCTACATAGCATTTGATGAATCTCCCCAGGAATTGTTTAAATATATGATGCATGACACGTTGATATGTGGCGCCCGCATTCTTTAGATCAAAGGGAATGACCCTGTAACAGAATACTCCTTGAGGGGCCCTGAAGGCAGTGGCTTCTTAGTCTTATTGGGACATCCTTATTTGATTATACCCAGAATAGTCGTCCATGAAAGAGAGATCCTCATACCTGGTCGTCGCGTTGACTAATAACCTGGTAATGGGGACCGGGAAATCATCTTTTGGGAAATGCCGATTGAGATATATGAAATCATTGCAAACATGGATTTGTTTGTTCTTATTCATGATTGGGACAATGTTGGCTAGCCATATGGGGTATTGGACCACCTCAATGAAGCCTGATTTGATAATATTATCGACTTCAGCCTCTATTTTGGAACCATGTGTGGGGTGCGTCCTTCTGGAAGATTTTTTATAGCCCCACTGGTCTTCTGGCAGACCTAAGTGGTGTGTTTCCACTTCGGGATCAAGTCCAAGCATTTCTGTGTAATTCCAGCCAAAAACATCTTGACGTTGCTTCAGAAAAGAGGTGTATAGCTCGTGCTCCTTGGGAGACATGGTTGTACTAATGAGAGTAGGCCTCAGGTCTTCCTCAATACCCATGTTTATTTCCCTGAGCTTGTCCATAGTGGTGGATATACCTTCTTCAAATGCTGGAGGTGCATCCCTGAGACCTTCCCCCTCTTCTTCCCCCACATTCCCATCTTCTTGATCTGACGAGGGGAGAGTTCTCGGCATGGGCTCTTGGGAGTCCTGGTGCAAGGCATCGTGGGCGTCCTTGTCTGGTCTCGAACTCCTACTCTCAACATGGTTGATGGGTAGTACGTAGTCTTCTCCGAGCTTCTTGAGGGGGTTATCAGGAACCATTTCGAGGCCATTTGGCGTGGGGAACAAGTGGATACCATCGATCGAAGGAATATTCTTCTTTTGCTCGTAAAACCTGATGTTGATGTAATGTGACTCAGAGAGCTCGAAATGGTCCTTGTCAATGTGCAATGTTCCACACTGTCCATTGACGCAATACTTAATACACTGGTGGAAGGATGAAGGAATGGCCATGTTCTTATGGATCCATGACCTTCCTAGTAGGGCATTGAATTTTGTGTTCTGCCGGACCACCAGGAATTATGAGTAGGCCACAAGGTCGCCAAAATAGGGTTTTAGCTTGATTTTTCCCATTGGATTCTGTTCACTCTTGTCATAACCCAACAGAGTTGTGGCTGAGGGTATTAGATTATCCTCATTATAGCCCAACATACGGAGTGTCCGCAGGGGAAAGAGGTTAACTCCAGAGTCGTTGTCAATGAAGACTTTCTGGATCTCAACATCATCTAGTGTACCCGACACATATAATGGTTTGATGTGTCCTTGCATGATGGAATCTTAATCCTGGTCGGTGAAGGAAATCACCACATTGCACTCAGTCGGGCCAATCTCCGTCCGGTAAATCTAGGCGGCGGCTACCTTGGCTTGAAATTCCTGGGGGGTGAGAAAGGCTCCTACAAGCGCCTTCCTGAGATCTGCTGACAAAATCAAGGCATCCAGGATTGACAGTTTGGCTGGCACTGATGTCAACTGCTTAAGGATGTCATATTTCTGCTCCAGCAGCCGACGCTTCTCCATTGGTGGGATAGTTTTAGTAGGCACATTAGGATCTGGAGTATGTGAGGAGGAGGGACTGGCTTTGGGGTCGGAGGTCGATGGTGTTCCCACGTTCTGGGGTCTTGGCTCGGCCGGTCTGTTTGTGCACACTAGGCGGCTAGACACTAGTTCCTCCTCTGATAGGTACTACAGAATAACGGCGCCAGAGTGGATGCTTGTGGAGGCGTAGAGATATTCTTTCTCCTGTTGAGTCCGTTGAAGGGCTCTCCCATGGGTTTTTGTGATATTAACGGTCTGGGCCGGGGTAAAACCATAGGGTTGGTTTTGGCCATGATTGTGCCCTCCCCGGTATCCCCTACCTCTGAGATTCCCCCTCCCGGCTCCTCGTGTTGAGAACTCGGGTTCATAACCATACCCTTCTTTAGGGAACGACTCCCTTATATGGACGACATTGATGGAACCAAATATTAGTTCCTCGTCCTGTGACAGATCAACCTAGTCGGTTGTCTCCAATTTTTTCGTTTGGTGGGTCGGTGCCCGTGGCACCAAGTTTGGGGGAATGAAATCTGACAGTGTTGGGGCTAACTTTGGCCTCGTTGCGGACTGCTCCTCATGCGCTTGTCTCCTCCCTTTTCAATTGCGCCTAGATGACTAACTCGTGGAGGGTTTTGAGGATGATATTTTCAAATGTGTGGCATAAGGGACTGTTGGCGGCAACACCGGCTGCTGTAATTGAGCTCAGAATATGCCCAAAGCTCGATTGACAGTATTGTGAGTCATCCAGCCATCAAATTTCCGCCCCTTCTTGTTGGTGACTTCCATCCACCCCTACACTTTTTCGGAGTTGGTGGTAGAAATAAACATCACATGTGCTGGGGGTGGTCCCAGCTCGACCTGTCCGGAATCTACCATCCTTTTCATGAGGTCTTTGAAGAAGAAGCATTCCGAAATATTGTGCCCCAACATTCAATGGTAGGGACAGTAATATGTCCTGTCATCGCAGTCGACTTCTTCAGGATTCCTTGGTTCCAGGAGGTGGCGCAAATTTCAATTCATGGCAGTGATGAAGTAGCCGAAAACTTGGTCCTCTCGGAATGAGTATACTTTGTGTCTTCATTCCTCGAACTGGTTCTGCTTCAATCCTCTCAGATCATCCCGTTTGGGCGGAGGCAAACACTGATACATAGGGGGACCTTGATGATTTGGTGGAGGCCTAAGCGGTGGAGTAGGCGCAGGGGATGGCTTGAGCATGACAGAGGACACTTCAACTCTAACTATTCTCTTTGCAGGAGCCTGTGAGGCTATTCGGGACTTCAGATTAATCCGCTGCAGGGAGTCTTCAATTCTCTGGGCAATGGTAGAGATATTGCGGAAGCCAATGGTGCACTCCACTGGTATGAGTGGTGTTCGCAGCTCATCCCGAAGATTGTCGATGCATATGGAAAGTATCTTGTCTTGGGTAATTGGCATGTTCAAAGAGTAGGTCAAACCCTTCCATCTGGTGATGAAATTTGAGACCCTCTCGTTCTTCCTCTATTTTCAATTCATGAGGTCGCTGACTGTAGTTTTAGGTAGTGTTGAGCTAAAGTGGAACATGAACTGCTGTCGAAGGTCTTCCTAGGTTTTTATTGACTGAGATGGTAGATTCATATACCAGACAACGGAAGATCCTTGCAAGGTCTGCACGAAGCATCTGAGTTTCAATACTTCTTTTTGTTCTATAGTTCCCATCATAGGGTCTCAATAAGACACGTAGTGTGTCAAATGTTGTTTCAGATCGCCTGATCTATTGAAAATAGGGAATACATGGATCCCAAAAGTGGGTGGGTGTGGCATGTTGCTCACCCAATATTGGTAGGGATTCCGCTCTGGCTGTATCAGAGTGCGTCGACCTTCCATTTCTTCCAATCGAGCTGTCAGTGCCTCGATGGTGTTGGCGAGACCCTGGTTTACATCTTATTGGGACCGGTCTTGGGAAAGTGTAGCCTGAGGAATTTCTTGAGGATCCAGCTCGGCCGACACCAAGGGTGCATATGCTGTTTGTAGCGACTTCAGAGGGTTCATATGCACTCGCCCCTGTTTCTTTTTGAGTAGAGGGAAGTCTTGGTATTCATTCGGATCCATATTCAGGTAGTTGGATAGTTCGGGTGCCTCATTGGGCAGGAGCCCTGACCACGCTTTTTTTATCGGGGAAAACCTTGGTCATTGTGGTGCACTTACTAGGAGTGAAAGGTGTGGATCTTGTTGGGAAGTTCTTTCAATAAGATGGTTCCTCTAGAGTATCTCGGCGTTAAGTCGCCTCAATTCTTTCATTTCCTCTTCTAGCCAATCAAATATCTCTTCGAGCGTAAGTGGATCATTTTTATCGAGAGAAGGGGATGGGTTAAGGGTAACCAGTCCTTTTTTTCTTATCCTTGTTGGGAGCTCACAGGGTAAGCAGAGGAGGGTTAGTTGGAGGGGCGACTATATTTAGGGTGGCCCTCTGGTTCTGGGTGTGCACACCTGGTGGTTCGTTGTGATTCACAGCCTGGCTGGAACCATCGTCTCCCAATCCATCCAGATTTGCATCATCTCTGGTGTCACCCATGGGGTTAACCTCTATGGCGTTGATGGATGAATATCATACGGTGGAGGAGATGTCATCTTCCAAATAGTAATAGGATCTCCCGTGCCTTTTACTGGTCCTCCCTTTCCTGTCCCGGGATTGCTTTTAGACTCCTTGATGAAGGGTGACGTGGAGAGTTCTTTGATGCATCCTTATGGTTCGCCTCCCTCTTAAAGGGGATGATGATTCAAAGGATAGGGTAGGGTAGGAACCTCCTCTCCTGGCTATCCTCCCTAGGTGAGAGAATACTGATTCTCATGGGGGAGGTCGTTGTTGAGGTGGTAAAAATTCCCCCAGCCTTGAGGGCTGGGGTTGGCTCCATTCCTTGTATGTTGAGTCTCTTCCGGTTTTTATTAGTCTTACGGGGGAATTTGTTGTTAAAAATGCCCCCAACCCTACAGGCTGGGGTTGACCCTGGATTGTAGCTTTGGATGCTACTATCGCTACCTGCCTGATCTTGCGTGCCCCCATTTGGGGGTGAACTGGATCTGATGCCAAGTTCACCTGAGAATCAATCCCCTCTGGGGAGGCGAGCAATGACTGCTAATTGGCCTTTCTTAGGCAAGAGGCATGTTGTATGATTTTGGTGGCCATATTCAGGATCTCTTGAATGGCTTGTTCCTGTTGGGCCTGACGCTTCCGGGACTTACTCAAGGTCTGTCTCTATTGGGTGTGTCGCCTTTCCTAAATAGGGACCCCACTCGATTGCAGCCTAGATGTGATGACATTGCAAGAAATTATGACGAACGGGTTCTTCTGGGCGGGGAGTGGAGTGAAATACAGAGCTCCATGTTCTCCCCATCCTCTGATAAGGACTCCCGTTGGAGCGTCACCAATGATGTGGCGTAGTTGGTGTAGTGCACGTTGGCATGCTATATCAATGTTTCCTTTACACCTCTCGGGTAGTTGTTACCGCACCGAAAGAAGAGCTTCTAGGTCGATGTGACGCAGGAGGTCTCTTATTGTCTTGACAAGGTCTACATACCCATCGTAGGGCAGGAAGCTTGATTTCAGCCGGTGGAGGATTGTCCATATATTGGAGAAAATTTCGTGCACACATTCTTCTGAAAACTTTCTGGGTATGTCGAATTGAGAGGTGGCCATGGGCCAAAACATAACTGGTACATCATCTTTGCCGAGCCATTTCCTCAAGTGAAACATGTCGGCATACTCCTCCGCTAGTGATTTCTCTACCTGGTCGGCCCAACTGAGACGCTTACTGATAGTGTGGTCGGAGGCAGTAGGGCCAGTATGTATTGAATTATCATGTCGCCGATTCCGTGGTGGTTCAGAAGATGAACGTGTCCCTGAACCATATCTTGATTGAAGAAGGGTGTCGTTGGCGACTAGTTAGGAATCTAACATTCTCGATCCCGTCCTTCTGAGTGCCTTGGCATATGAGGGCTTTTCTATGCTTGATTCGGCAGGGGGAGGACCTTCCTATCGATATGATATGTCACTGCAGGGAGGACCGTCAAAATGGCGGCCACAATGGAGAGGACTACCATTATAGCTGTCGCAAGGAGAGAACATGCGGGGAACACCCTATGGAGGGTCTTTAGAATGTACCGCTACGAGGGGAGGTCCTTCTCGTTGATCGATATCTAGGTGGGGAGGGCCTCCACTATCTGCGTTGTAATTGTGAGGGCTACCATTACTATTTGATGCCTAACTGCAAAGAAGACTTTTGCAGTGCATACCCTGGGGAGGACCTCTAAGGCGTATCACACTGAGGGGAGGACCTTCTAGTTACGTAGAGTTGTTACGAGGAGGGCCTTCGCAACAACTACCATCGTGGCGAGGATGACCATCATGGTTTGACATTTGATGTGTATCCTGGGGAGGACCTTTAAGACACACTACGACAAGGGTAGGACCTTCTTGTTTCTTGGGGTCATTACGGGGAGGACCGTTGCAATGGTGGTCGTGGTGGTGAGGACTACCATCACAACTGCCGCAATGGTGAGGACTACCATCACAGCTGATGCAGGGAGAATATATGCATGGTACACCCTGGAGAGGGCCTTCAGAATGTTCCGCAATGAGGGGAGGGCCTTCTCATTGCTTGACTTCTCTACGGGGAGGACCTCCATTATTAGGGTGGTGAGGACTACCATCGTGATCTGATGCCCAGCTGCCCAGAGTGTCGTTGCAATGTAACCCCTGGGGAGGACCTTCAGGGCAGGCCACAACAAGGGGATGGCCTTCTTGTCATGATGAGACGTCACTGCGAGTAGGGCCTCCACAATTGCAACTATGATAGGGAGGACTACTATCATAATCTGTGGTCCCACTACACGAAGAGTTTTTACAGTGTATACCCCAGGGAGGAGCTTCAGGGTGGACCGAAACAAGTGGAGGGCCTTCTTACTGCCTGAACTTCTGGTCATGCGGAGGGCTTCCGTGACACTCATCAAAAGATAAGCTCTCCTGATCGATCGTTATATGCCTGTGGGGGAGGCCCCCATGGGTGCTATGGGGAGGACCTTCAGAGCTACTGGTAGCGACATTGCGGGGAGGACCTCCGCAACTGCTACTGCCACTCCCATAACATAGTAATGGGTGGGCAGGTTTTCGAGCCTTTGATATGTTCTTAGCGGCATTGGGAACCCTAGCTTCCAGCAGAGCAGATTCAGGAACCCGCTATTTATTTTCCTGCTGACTTTGGCGCGTTCGAGGCACTTTCTTTCGGGTAGTGGGGATCGTCTAGTATTGGTAACAGACTTCACCTTTGGGTACCTTTCTAATTGGGTCCCATGATGGTTCCAAGATATGTCGACGAACATCTTGACTTTTAGCAGGGATATATGCCTGCTCTAGAGCATCCACCATGATGGACGGTTGTACCCCAGTTGGAACGAGTGAAGCTACTCGATCTGGTTACCCTTTTATCACGGAATATGGACAACGACCCAACTGGGCGGAAGTAGGGATGCAGATCTTCTTTGAGGCATCTACCTTGTCTCTTAGACGAGTCGCCTCAATTGGGGAGACAGGCACACGGGCTCGAGTCCGTGTTTTTTCTGCTGATGCAATTACATTCTGGCAAGTCTGCAAGATATGATCTGGGATCGATACCTGCTCCTCCATCATTTCCAGGATATGTAGAGAGACATCTTTGGCTGGAATGGGTTTGAAGGCCCATTCTGATAACAGAGTAGGAATATCCTACACCGGTCCTCCGGTGGTTAGTGGGTACTGACAATTATCCTGTGTCGGGGTAGGTGAACGAGTCAGCCCCTGTGCTGGTATTTGCATGTTTATCTCTCTATTTTCCACCACATCGGGATGGTAGACTATACTTGCATCCGCAGGGAGCTAGCCCTGCATGTATTGGTTTCCCATCGTATCGAGTCGGTGGCCTTTGTTGGTAGGGATATGTGCCCGCCTATTAATTGCTGCCACATATCGATGGTGGGCTTTTTTGATCGCCACCATATCGGGATGGTAGGCATCAGGAGAATATTCTAGGAGTTGGTTCTATAGTCACTGGGTTGCAACCACGTCTAGTTGGTGGGATTCATGACCCCAGGTAGGGAGAGGTTCCTGCCGGGTAGGTGCCGTTCTATGTGAGTGACGGGCTTGACATAGCTCGGCGGGGATGCGCACCTACTCGTATGATGCTATCATGTATGGATGGAGGGCTTTGGAGGAGCCAACAGGCATATGTTCCTGTTCGTGATACATCTCCATGACTGGGCAGTGGAGCTCCTCCTCAGGGAAAAGGGTGATGACTGGTCCCTTGATGTACGTTTTCCTCCCTCATCGGGCGGTCTGAGGGGGCGGAGCTTAGGGAGTGTGGGCCTGGATCCTTACGGAGACATCCTCCTTAGCGTGAGGATATTGAGTTGTGGTGTAACCGCAACGACGTCTTAAGGTGAGGCCTTAGAACGGAACCCCCGTTAAGTATGGAAGAAGTCCTCAGTGTCAACCTCATTCGCCTCCCTAAGGTAAGGGAGGCACGCGTTGTCTCGTTCTAGGGATAAACTCCCGAAATCGTTTGAGACAGCAACAAGAGCCGTCTGGATCTGTTTTCATGGATGTTGCTGGGAAAGCGACTGGCGGGTCTTGGCATATTGGAGGGTGTGCATGGCCACCTCCACCATGGAGAGAGTACTGTTCAAGTGGTCCTCTTGTATCAATGCATCCAAGACCCAATGTTGAAGACGTTAGGTAGGTGATAGGGTCCTTCGTTGGTGAGGATGTCCAGTCATTGTGTTGTCTGAAGTACGTGACAGTGATTTCCTCCGTGATTTCATTAGATCAAAGGGAGTTCTGAGTAGTACCTGTAAAATATTTTAACAAATAAAAATAGCAAACACGTCAAAGTAACATCTCATGATCCCATGCGTAATTAATGACCTTTCTTGGACCTCCTTGTGAGTATTAGGGGGAACGAAGTGGGATTAGGTTAAATCTATCATGCTTGGTTAAATATTCACATCGGGTTCACCATTTTTTGTTTCAAATCGGTTTGAAACACCCAATGGTTCAATATCAAGCGACACATGGACCTACTTTCCAAAGGAAGGCATTCGCTAGGTGATTTGGCCAGCGATGCTTAAGAACTCACATTGGTCGAGTGGATGGGATGTCGGGCTCATCACAACCTTTTGGGGGGAATTATTTCATGTTTCGGGACTCTCTTATAGATTTAACACGTGTTCAGATGTTTGCGAATCTTTGGTTCATACCCAATCATAGTATCCACGGATTACTCCTGGTTGGCAATGGTCAGCTGAATGCAGGGATACAGAATCATTTAGGCCCGAGTTTTACCATCCCTCATTGGATTAATGACTCCGAGAAGTTTGGACTCGTTGGGACAATGCTGGTTTAAAGCCTCATAACTGAGCGCTCTGGAGTTTATTGTCATCCAGGGGGGACAGATAATGACTTGAGTGTTTGGATTGAACCCATGATGCGGGATTCCTATGTATCCTCGTGAGAGGAATCGGAATCCATGTAGTTCTGTACTACTTAGTGGGACACATCAACTTTTAGGGTTGTGTGACAAGGACTCAACCGTACAGTTTAACGTCATGTGGCAAGGACCCCCGGGCGAGAAATGCCCGGTCAAAGATGGTGCGGGACTTACACCGAGAAAGCCCAGAAGACCCAAGGTAAATGATTTCTTGGGCCAGAAGATGTTCCTGCTGGAGTATAAGGACATGGTCTGATAGGGACAGATGTGTATCAGACTTAGACATCGGGCTTGCACCTTGGGGAGGTTTCCTACGTATCCCGGTTGGTCGGGAATAGAATTCCGCGTAGTTCCTGGAATATTAGGGCTTACATGTGAGAGTCGCCTGTTATTGGGATTGATCCTCAAGGAGGCTTCCTACATACCCTGTTTAGGAAATAGGGATTAAAACCCACATAGTTCGTTTCTGGGTGTTGGCGAACTGACGCGAAGGCGGACCTGGGGTCCAAGGGATGTTTGGCTTGAACCTCGTGGAGGCTTCCTACGTATCCCAGTGGCAGGGACTCTAAGTCCACGTAGTTCAGAAGGTTGTTGGAGAACCTACATGAATGTGGACCCGGGTGTCCTATGGTAAGTTTTCTTGAACCTCCTGGAGGCTTCTTACATATCGTTCCTTGACATGGATCAATCTCCCAATAGTTCGGAAGGTGGGGGCATTGGGGCTTACACTCTGGGTGGCCTAGGAGAGGATTTCATGGATGATGCTTACTCTAAGCCCACATGATTCATGATCGGTGTGAGAAACAAGAGGCAGCAGGAACTAGATGATCACATTGGGAAAGTTGTATCCGTGGGAATCACACTGGGGCTTATGCGTGGGGTGGCCCGGAAAGTTAGGGATTACTCCGAGATGGATTCCCATGGTGATAAAGCCCAGCGGGATAGAATCTGGAACCAAAGAGAGGAGGAAAATCACTATTTCCCACCATTCCCTTCATTAGATTTGGCTCCAGGGAAGCACGAAGGTGCATGGGTGCTCCCTTCCCATGGATGCCCAGCCACTCCCAAGAGAGGGGAGAAGTGCTCCTCACTGGCGCTCGTCAAAAGGGAACGCGAGCTGGGTCCCTCAATCCTAGAAAGTGGAGAGGCAGAAAGGGGACTCCCGGGCTCAGACCCTGCACTAACTTGGGTATGTGGATCCGAGAATGCCTTGAGAATCCCTTCAAGGGTCGGGGCAACCCCTTCGTCCTCGCCTACCGTGGGTATGTGAACTTAAAGTGGCACGCTGAAACGCCTATAGGTTTCATCATATGGGTCTAGAAGCTTTGGTAGAGGCCTTATCTCAGGGCCGATGAATAAGCTGATGAAGGGGTTGCGAAGGCTCGGACTGGATTGGAACGTTTTTATCTGGCTCTGGGAATGGGAACACAAAAGGAGTTGGAGGTCTGCATGGGTGCATGAGGAGTGGCGCCCTTCGCGTAGGGGGGCGCTCCGCGGCTGGAGAGGTCATCCGCGTACCAGGATGATACGTGGACTGATCATCCCGCATACCAGGGTAGTACCCGGCTTCAGGTTCGGCCAGCGTACCATGTTGGTACGTGGTGGAGTCCACACAAGTAGTGGGGGCTAGGGGCGACGTCGGTCGGGGGTTCGTCGGTCAGGGCTTCGCCCGCATAAGAGGGTGCTATACGGGGAATCGGGTCGAAAAAGAGGAAAAAACTCCCTTGTCCATGGGGTGTACATCCTTAGAGGGGCCATGGCTTGCGGTTTTTATTCTTAAGTTCATGGTTCACAAATTTGTTATGCGTTTTTCGGTTCCTTATTAATTCGTTTCCAATTTTATACCTATTCTGGTTCGTGAATTGGAACTTCGCTGTTCGTGAAACCCTGAGCTTATTCCTCTGGAACCCTTCCTTCAAAGGTTGATCTCCTGATATCTAAATCCTTCCCCATGAATCCGATCGATCCCTTTCTTCTCCCCCTTGATGTCCTTTTATATAGGGGGAAAGAGATGTATAGGTGATCATTCAGCACCTTTTTCAGAGGCCCATGACTGAAAACTCGTTCTACAGATGACTTGGTCAATCCGTAACTTGCGGGGGGCATTGAATGCACCTCATCCACAAACCAAGTTCTTGCTTCAAAGCCGCATAGGGATCTACCTATATTCTGTGAATGACAGTGCACACGGCATTGGCCGGTTGGCACGCTTCGCAACTGGGGCAGTTCGTGATGGTGGACCGGCCTGGCGCCCGTCCCGCTTCGCGCCTGAGGAGGGGTTCCCGCCTCCATTTCACGAACAATGCTGGTCCGTGGAGGGGGGTGTCTTGTTTAACCAGCCGCATACCATCAACATCGGACTGGTACGCAGACCGATGGTTCTTTTTACGATCTTGATTATTGGACACATTTTTGTACAATTCCTTGAGGGAAATTGTGTAGAATCTTTTCTCAAGTAAAGGGGGATTCCCATTCTCCTTTGCGGATTTTTTAGGACCCTACATATACTCAAAACCAAGAAAAAACATTCATGTTTTTTTATACTTTTGGAAAAAGATCCATAAGTCATTTGAGATGTGTAGGAATCAACTACACCTCATTCTGATGTACGGTGTGACCAGTTCGACTCAAAGTGGGTCTTTTTATTTAAAATTGTCTTCAATTTTAGTAAAATGAAAAAATTTCCTTATAAAAACTGAGAAAACACATTATGATTATTTTGGTAATTTACTAAAATTATATATAAGTCATTTAAAATTTGTAGGAATCAGCCACACCTTAATTTGATACTTGATGTGCCCAAAATGACTCAAAGTGTCCATTATCCATTTAAAATTGACATTTTAGTTTAAAACACATCACTCAATAAAAACTATTGAAACATGCTCAGATTTTAATAATAATTTAGGAAAATGATTCATATTTCATTTTTGACTTCTAGGAATATGTTTCACATCGAACTAATACATGATAAGATCGAAATGAGTCAAAAGTGTGTGTTTCCAGTTTAAAATTACATTTTAGAAAAAAAGAAAAATGACATACTCAAAACCGAGAAAACAAATTAAAATTATTGTAATAGAGTAGGAAATTTATCCACAAGTCATATGAGAAATGATGCAATCAACCGCACCTCAATCCAATGCATGGTCTGACTATTATAACTCCAAGTGCATCTTTTTATTTAAAATTGATATCAATTTCTGTGAAATTAACACTTTCTGTCAATTTATTTTATGATATTATTTCTAGCATAAGAATTGATTTCTTATATAATTTAATTCTTTTTCTCGAGCCTGGGTGGTTTATTCAATAGTGGTATGAGTTAGGCCATGATTAAAAGATAAAGGAACATTGATATTTTTGAATGTATATAATTGTTTTTATTTATGTAATTGTATAAACCAAAGTTTTAAATGGGTATAATAGTGTTTTTTCTTTTGTTTTTATTGTAATTTTTTTTAATTTAAATCTTTTATTATGAGTTAATTGTTTTGATATCTGATGTGTTTTTATTATTGCAGTGCGTCATTACAACACACTATAGTTGTGCTATAGTGTGTTGTTATAGTACACTGCATAATGGCCCTTTATCAGCACTTTTAAAAGTGATAATAAATGAATACATTATCAGCACACATAGAGTCACTGATAAAATACCCTTTATTAGTGTTTTTCTAAGTGTTGATAAATTCTTACTTTAGAGGTGTAAAAAAGAGAAAATAAATGGGTCATTTATCACCACTTATAAATGCATTGATAAAGGTCCCATTTATCATTGGTTTTTAGTGCTGATAAAGGACCTCTTAATCAACACTGATAAAATTCTAGGGCTTTTAACCTTACTCATATAGTAGGTGGGTTTCTAACACTGATAAAGTCCATTTCTAACACTATTAAAGGCTAGTTTTTTAGCAGTTTCATGATCATGAAAAAGTATCATTTACCATGTATTAATGATCTACATGATCAACATATATGTGATGAATACTTCTTAAAGGTGGATCTTTAATCTACATAACAACAATTAAGTGTAATGAGAGAGGATACACCCAAAAAACATTCTACATTAGATATGGACACTATGGATTAATATTGATTCCCTTTAGACTTATAAATTCCCTGAAAAACTTCATGAATTTGATGAATAATGTATATCAATATTACATGATAAAATTAATTATAGTCTTTATTATTTATATTCTTATATATTTTAAGGTAAATGTACTATATTAATAGAATTTAAGGATTGTGATAAAGTCCTTATTAAATGAGAGATTATATACCAAGTTCATAAAGTTTGAAATTTATCAACAAATAGTATCATTATTAGGTTATTTTATGACAATGGAGGGTATATAATAGTATATATCAAAGTAATATGTGATTGGGGAATATCCCAGAGCAACCACAATTATAGAGATCCATAATTTTCTTGGTTTAGCTTAATATTATCAATGTTTTGTGAGACATTTCTCGTAGTTTCAAAATTCTATGAATAATTTATCTTTTAATTAAGTAATTGTCCATTAGATATAATAATGTGAATAAATCATCAAGGAACTAAGGAAGAGATTGGTTACTACACCTGTAGTCACATTACCAAATAATATATAAGGGTTTTCCTTAAATAGTGATGCTTCAAATTAAGTATTTGGGTGTTCCTTGATGAAAAATGATAGATTAGTTACTTATGAATCATGTTAACTAAATACCCATGAAAAAAATTAGACAACACATGATTTGGAGATGGAAAGAGATACATTTCATTATATATTTTTTGGAACCACCAATCCAATGACAAGTGTGATATATATATATATATATACTAATCATAGGTTCAATAAAAAAATATTCACATATAAGGAGATGAATATAAACCAAAGTAGATGGATAGAGTTATTGAAAGAAAATTATTTATCAATAAATTACTATCATAGTATGATTAATATGGAAGCATATCCATTATACAGAAAGTATTATACTACGCTATCCATGAATAGGATTGAATGAGACCTAATAGTTATGTATATTCAAATGATGGAAATATAAATCATAAATAAAGGTATGGAATCCTACCTTTTAAAACTAATTTCACCACTATACATCATTGAGAAGATCAAGTATGACTATAATGATTATATAGAGATACAAAAGAAGGTAGAAAGTATATTCGATTTAAAAAATTCCAATGGTCGAGTAATAAGATTTATGAAATGAATATTTGTCCCATAAAATCCATAATTGAAAGAGGTATTAGATTATTAAATTCTCTCATCCTTGTCTATCCATCATGTAATCTCAAATATGTATAGAGATTCTATGTAAATTTTTTTGAGAAGTGAAATAAAGAAGTATATTGTAGTGTATATACCTCAATTCATTGTATGTTAGAAGGTTAAGGTAAAATGATTTAATTATAATCGGGGTGATGAAACCACTGCCTATACCAATATTGAAATGGGATAACATCACCATGGATCTTATCAATAGTCTTATTAATACATCTAATGGAAATAATATCGTCTAAGAAGTGGTGGAAAAAATTAACAATTTGTAACACTTAATTGATTATTGAGAATATTTCTCACTCAATCAAAAAAAAATGTGAAACATTATGGTGGTGGTATGGTTGTATGTTGGACTAATTTCAATTTTATTTTATCAAACTCTAACATTTATATAAATATTTTTAATGAATCTCAAAGAATAATTGGAAAGAGATATGAGATTTAGCATGACTTATCATCCTCAAACTAATGATCAATTTTAAATAACTATTCAAACATTGTAAGATAAGCGAAGAAAAAATTTAATGGATTTTAAAGGATATTTGGATAAACATATTCCTCTGGTCAAGTTACATATAATATCAGTTTTTACTCAAGAATCTAAATGGAACCATATGGGGCTCTATATGTGAAGTGTTGAAAAAAAAATCCCAAATGCTGGTATGAAATCATAGAAACAAAAACATTTAAGGCATGATATTTCCCATGCAATGATAGAGAATGTTTGAATCATTGAGAAATATAAAAGATAAGTAAAAAAGGAAAAAAATAAGACACATGCTAACAATTGTCGTTGAAATTTGTAATTTGAAGCTGGTGACAAAGGGTTCCTTCAAATATCTCCATAGAAGAAGGTTATGAGGCTTAAAAAGACAGGGAATATAATCTCTAGATAAATTAGTCCCATTAACATTATTTATTTTTCAACGATTGCACACTATATCATAGTTGTTACACCAAACCACTCTTAGGAACATAATGTATATATACCTTTTACCATATTTTACTATTCCAAAAAAATTCAAGTATTTTTGAAAAATCCCAAAAAATACCCTAACTATTTTTCAACATGTAGAATTTAAAAATGAAATCCATTTTATGAAAATAATTTTCTAAATATGAGAAATTTAATTTTTAATTTAAATCACAATTTACTTGAAAAAATAGATTTAATTCTCTAACTAATTTTTAAATCACTTTGAAAAATTAACAAAGGTCTCATAAAAGTATCTTATAATCATAAGACATTAAAATAATAATTTATGAAAATTATTTTTCTTTTAAATTATGAAATTAATCATAACATTGTAATTAAATATTTATGACTTACAAAAATACCAGAACATAGATAATATTTTTTAAAATATTTATATACTTATCCTATAGAATAATTATATCATATATTTATTTATAAGATGCCTAAATTTTATTTATACTTTCATTGGATATGTTACTATTACATTTTCTAGTTTAATTTTCATTACGGTTATGTTACTATTACAATGGTCAAGTTACTAATACTTTATTATATGTTCCTTAACTTCTAGAAATTCCTATTATTTTAATAATTATTTATTTATAATATTTTTACTGTGTTATTATTTTGTTTTTATGTGATTATTTAATATGAAATAATTATAAGAAGGTAATTTCTTTGATAAAAGTTTTTGGTCATCACATTCTCCCCCCTTATGAAATTTTACCCTCGAAATTTTGTTTTAGATTCTTTATTGAAAAAAGTTGTGGGTACCTTTCCTTAATTTAATCCTCCAATTCCCATGTTGTCTCTTCATATATATGATTTTCCATAATACATTGACTATGTGAGTAGTCTTATTTTGTAGAACATTATCACTATGATCCATGATCTCCACTGGATTCTCCTTATAAGAAATATCATTCTACAACTATACCACCTATGAAGTCAGTACATATGAAGGATATGATGTGTACTTACTGAAGAGGGATACATAGAATATATCATTTACTTGAGATATGGTTGGTGGAAGTGCTAGTCGATAAGACACATCTCCGAAACAGTCAAGGATCTATAAGGGGTCGATGTACCTGGGAGTTAGCTTCTTTTTGTTCCCAAATCACATGATCTTATCCCATGAATATATGAAGAGGAATATCATATATCCAAACATAAACTCCAGGCCCCATTGATTATTTTCTACATAGATCTTTTTTCAACTTTGGGCTGCCTTGATGTGCTGCTGAATAATTTCCACAAAATATACCATTTCTTCGTCCATTTCAGGTCCTACGAGCTTACGTTCACTGACTTCATCCCATCATGCAGGAGTTATGCACCTTTTCCCATATAAGGATTCATCTAGATCCATTTGGATTCCCGAGTGGAAACTATTATTGTAGGACAATTAAACTAGTGGAATATGTTGGTCACATACTCTTTTGAAGTCCATATAACATTCCCTCAACATGTCTTTCAATGTCGGAATAGTCTGTTTAGATTGGCCATCAATTTGTGGATGATAGGTTGTACTGAAGTTCAGCTCAGTGGTTAGATCATATTGGAAACTTTTCCAGAACATCGAGGTTAATCTCATATCTCGATCGAATACAATAGATAGTGGTAATCGATAAAACATTACCACTTATTTGATATATATCTACGAAAGTTGATCTGATAAAAAGTCCTATAGAATTTCAATAAAGTGATATTTCATTATAATACAATCCAAAATAACTCATATGATATTGTTCCCGATGGATGTCATTGGATGTCCACTGAAAAAGTTCATGTTGATGTTTTCCCATTTCTATATTGGTATAAGTAATGGTTGCATCATCCCTTTAGACTTTATCCTTTCAGACTTCACAAGCTGACAGACCAGGCACTTTGATGTATATTCAATGATATTCTATTTCATATTATCCCATGAAAAGTTATCAGATATATTTTAATATATATATTTTCTCTCTGGGTGAATAGAGATGGTTGACCTATGTGCATCATTCAGAATCTCTTTATTTATCTCCAGATTGGATGGTACCCAAAATCATGACTCAAATTTTATGACCATATTTTATTAATATTAAACTCGGAGGATTTCCAATTTTGAATAGCTTCTATCCTTTTCTGAATTTTGACTTCATTTCTTTCAGTAACCATTATTTTATCCAAAATGGATGGTTGAGAAATCATTTGAAAATAAATAGATTATTTTATTCCATTAATTATTCCCATGTATATCCTTTGTATGCCTAAGAATATTTGATCCTTCTCAATTATCATCATTGATAAATATACATTATCCTTTTTACTTAGAGCATCCACCACCTTATTTTTCTTACCAGGATGGTAGTGGATTAAGTAATTGTAATAATTTATAATCTCAACCAATCTTCTCTGGTGCATATTAATATTCTTCTATGTGAATATATATTATATACTCTTATGATTATTATATATATCACACTTTTCTCTATATAGATAATTCTATAGTATTTTTAAGGAAAAGATCACAACTGCCAACTCTAGATCATGCATGGGATATTTTTTTCATGAATTTTCAGCTTCCTTGATGCATAAGCTATCATTTTATTATTTTTCATCAGTACATAGCCTAATACATTATTTGAAAAATATTTTTTCACCAAAAATAGTTCTCCACTTATTGGGAGTGTGATTACTAGCAAAGTGATAATCCTTTTTTTGAGATCCTTAAAGCTTTCCTTGCATTCTTGAGTTTAGAAAAACATCACTCAATTCCATGTCCGCTTGGTTATTGGGTTTGACAATCATGATAAGTTCTTCACAAATATTTGTTAATACACATCTCAACCAAGAATTATGTGGATCTCTATTATAGATGTTGTCACAGGACACTCATCAATTTACTTAGTCTTAGAATGTTCCACATATATTCCTTTTCTAGTGATAACTTTTCTAATTAATGATAATTCCTCCTTCTAGAAATCACATTTCTTGTACTTTTCATAGAGTTTATACCTTAAAAAATTCTACAACATTGTATTCAAATGGTCCTCATATTCCTCCTTTCTCTTGGAGTATATCATAACATAATCTATAAAGACTGCCAAAAAAATTTCAAGGTAATCTCTAAATAAACTCTTCATTAATTCCATGAATTTTTTTTATAGCATTCGAGAGTCCAAAGGGAATCAATATGAACTCATTGTGTCCATAACTCATTCGAAAGGAATTCTTGGGAATATATTTCTTCCTCACCTTTAATATGTGATATGCTGACCAAAGGTCCACCTTAGTGAAATAACTAGCCCCATGTAGCTGATCGAAAAAAATTAATTTATCTGAGGAAGGAGATGTTTGTTCTTTATCGTTATTTTATTGAGTTCCCAATAATAAATACAGAGGTGAATTGATCTATCCTTCTTCTTGATAAATATGGCTAACACACCCTATGGTGAATAACTTGGGTGTATAAAACCATTATCCAGATTCTATTGTAACTACTTCTTCTGTTATTCCAGCATAATAGTGTCCATTATATATGGTGTCTTTGATATAGGTAGATATCTAGGGAAAAGTTCAATTCCGAACTCAACTAATCAGTTAGGAATACGACTAGGAAATTCATTGGAGAATACATCAGTGAAATCCCTCTTGATTTGAATATATTCATGCATGGTCGTCTCCTTTATCTCAATCATACGAGTGAGATATTCTTACTCATAAGTCATTAATATCCATACTTGAGATCATGATTCTAAATGAGATTCATTTTCATCATTACACTCGTAAAGAATTAAAGGATGATTCAGGATGTGAAGAGTTATCTCCAATTCTTGATATTGGATGTTGGATTTTTATACTGATAGAAAATTCATACCCAAAATAGAATCAAACTCTACCAAATAGTGTGTCACAAGATTTGTTGGGAGATTCAATCCACAAACATTAATCGGGGAGGGGTTATGTACTTTGGATGAAATAATTTCCCTATCATCTATTCTCATAGATAACACATACTCTATATTTTGAGGGGGTGTTTGAATATTTCAACTAAACATTAAATATATGAAAGAATACATATAATCATAATCAAATAGTATGTTCGCTATTCGGGAATGAATAACCAGCTTACCTGTCACCACATCATTTTCCAGCTCCACATCAGTAGTAGTGATAGAATATGGTCTTCCTTGTTTTATTGAGGTTGTTGTTGATTTCCTCCAACAACCTTGGTCATAGGGAATTGGTTTTCAAAATGACCATGTTCATTGCAGTTGAAACATTTCACTATAGGCTGAGTGTTGAATTTAAACTTCCTTTATTCTTCCCCATTAGTTTAATTATTCATATCCCTTTGACTATTCTTAGGAATATGAACAATTATTCCACATTTTAAGAATTTACTCGTTCCATTTAGATAGTTTCTAGGATTCCTCTTCCCAAAAGTCTGATAGATATTCGGTGTTCTTTCCATCACGGGGTTTATTTTCTGATCCACCCATATTAGACTCCATTTTCCTCTTTTTTTAAAGGGCTCATGAGACCAATGAGAGTTTATGATCTCCATTTCATCTTTTTAGGTCGCAATTGGTAATATCCTCATAACCATCAAAATATCAAATCAAAAACGCTATTTGTAGACTTGGATTTAGTCCGATAAAGAAGCGATCCACATTTCTTTCAGTGTTCATGAAAATTTTGAAGGCGTATCTTGAAACCCTTGAAGATATTTTTTTATACACCACTACAGACTCATCTTATTTCTTCTTAAGTCATAGGAACTCTTTTTCCTTGGATAAGGAGGGAATTCCACACAATTCAAGTTATTATTCATAACTTGAGCTAGATAATAAAGTATTTTAATAATTTTTTTAAGAACGTGTTCCCATCATATTTGGAATATCATTAGGGAAATAATCACATTTCCTATCACATTGATTATTGGAATGTGTTTTTATATTTCCCTCTATAACCAAAGAAAAATAAAGTGAAATTATAGTTCATTAAATACTTAGTTAATAATAAAAAAATAACTTTAAACAAACAAGTATAAACTATTAAAGGAAAATTATATCCTAAATTGTGATTCCCTATGTTTCAATATAGGTTAACCATACTATATTTCATAAAATATTTTATTATGGGAATTGTTTTTTCCCATAATAATTGTTTGTAATGATCCTATAAAATTTCCAAAAAAATATCCTTTGGGAGTGTCAAACCAGATGCGTAGTAAGGCCTATTTTCATGTACTAGGTTACCCAGAGTTAGTCTCAAAACACCTTGTTAGAGTTATTACTCATAGGTACATCCATTCCAGAAGTATTCTTACTTATAGTATCCATTCTAGGATGTATTTTCTTGATAAACCACATACTCTATACTAACGAAAATTTTTGGATGTTTTCTTAGACTTAGTCTTATCCCTAAGGTTCTTACTAAATTTCATTATTCCAAATCTCCAAAAATAACTAGATTATCCTTTGATACCAACTATAGTGACCCTATGCTTTTACACATATCAAAACATGATTTTAAGAATAATTAAAAATCAAAATACAAGATAAGGATTATAAAGACTAGTTTCTTGGAAGACTAGGTACATAAAACTAAAAACATGGGACTAAATAAAAAATTTCATTATTTATCATCCATTATAATCACCTTACATCATGTGATCTCTAACATATTCATAGGATAACTTGGGGATAAAATGAAGGAATAAATGATCTAATAATCAGCATATAGGAATAAAACATAATAATAAAGCTTAGAACATGGGATATAAGGAATAACATATTGATATAGAAAAGCATGAAACATGATTAAACATGTTGAATCATAACATATAGAACATGGGATCATATAATCCTGGAATCATAGTAATGTGTAAGAAACAAAAAACATGACTTTAGCATGAGTCAATTATTTTTTCACATAGAGTATCATGAGTCAAGGCTCATTGCACATAGAGGAGCACAAGTCAGGGATAACCACCAAGTCATTGCACATGGATCACGATTCAAGGATAACAACCAAGACTACTGCACATAACGTCTCATGAGACTAAAAATTACCCTATTAATTGGGGAACTATCTAGGTTCATCCATCATAACATGTTCATGAATATTTTTTCAAAATAAATAATCATACATAAGCAATTAAGCATTAACATAAGGGTTACCCAAGGAAATAATTGGGTTTACAAATTATGTCAAGAGGCATATCAAAAGGGAATATCATAGTGGTGTCCAAACAAATATGAATTTAAATCATAAATGGAATTTCATAAGGTAATATAGTCATGTATCATTATAATTTATGTCAATATGAAGTGAAAATATCATTTAAGAAACTATGGAGAAAAACATTTTAGTATAGTTTAAGGGAAAACTTTCAATATTTGTTTAAAATGAATAATGAATAATTTTTTGTATAGAAACATAATTTAACCATGGATTTTTTTCAGGATAAAATGGGATATTTTAAAAAACAATAATGATGAATTAAACTAGATTATGGATCACAGTTGAAAATGGGTATGAATTTGGGAGCTTCCCTTAAATGAGGCTTTCTAGTTAGGGAATAATTGAGGATGAACCTTTTAAACACATTTATATCCCTAAAACAAAAGGATAAAGGGATATTGATGATTGATTTTGGAACATATAAAAATCATTTATATGATTTATATAAAAATAAAAGATAATTTCATTTGGGTAAAAATATAGAAAGATTAACCCAAAGGAATAATGTAGGTTTGGGTAGAATCCATTGCCTTTTGTCTGAAACGATTTTGAAATTTATCTTAATGTACTGAATAATCAGATTAAATAAATTAATTAATAATTTGATAACCCTTTACACATTTATTTTCTTTATTATATCTTTATAAAGTTCATTTATGGCCTTTTTTATTGGTTAAGTGGTTAAATTTCATCATTTGGGAGCATTAGTTTCCTTGGTTTTCATGATCGGCTCACTTGTATATGAGTATGGAAAATCAAATATAATGAGGATAGTTTCCCAAAATTGAACGTATATGTTATTAATTAAAATATATAATATTAAAATACCATTTTGTGTCTAAAAAGAGGATGATTGTTTTGGTAAATCGTTAATGATAATCATTTATATTAATTTAGCATTTTTTGACCACAACAAACTTATTTTGTTTCATAAATTAATATCAGGTGTGAAAAATGATTCTTGAACATTAAATAAGATATAATAAATGTATTATAATCTATATCAACCATAAAAATGATTTCATTACCATATATGAATAGTAAATTGAATGATGAAAGCACGTCATCCATAAAGGTTGTAGATCATCGTCTCACAGATGATGTTTTCATTATTAAAATAAAAGAGAGAGAAGAATATATTTGATGAAGAATTATTTCATAAACATGATAAAATTATATTATATGTATGATACTAGAGTTTTCATGCCACATGGATAGGGAAATTGAGGATAATATATGAAAATAAATGATATTAAAAGAATAGGAAGAGGGGTTTACCACTTGATTCCTTCTTCTTGAGAGCCTCCTTAAGGGATTGGTTTTGGTATTTTATTTAGACGAAATTCTCATATACATGGGTGAGAGTTTTGGGAATAGTATTGTTCTGAATTTTGATAAGGATTAAGGCTTGAGAGGTGTGAGGAGAGGAGGTGGTGAGGGTTGGTATTTATAGTAGAGGAGAGATAGGTGTTTTCTCATTTTTAATTCATTATTTTATTATTTTTCTAATGATAAGAAATATTGTTAATAATTAGGACTAAATATAGTAAATAGATCATGTGATTTTGAAACAATGGTTCTTACATCATCCATGACTCTATTAATATAGTATTTACCTTATAATATATATATATACCGTGAATTACCATATTTTACAATTCACTAAAAATTCAAGTATTTTAGAAAAAATCAGAAAAATTACACCTCTCCATTTTTTGAAATTTATAATTAAAAAATGAAAAAAAAAATTATAAAAATAATTTTCTAAATATAATAAATTTATTTTTCAATTAAAATCATACTTTACTCAAAAAAATATTTTAAACTATAACTAATTTTTAGATCACTTTGAAAAACTATATAAGGTTTCCTAAAAATATCTTAAAATCATAATAAATAAAAATACTAAGTTTTGAATACATTTTATAAATATAAATTTTTCTTTTAAATTATTAAATTAATCATAACACTGTAATTATATATTTATTACTTCCAAAAAATACCAACACTTTATTATTAATTTTAAAATATTAATTTATATATACTATGATATAATTATATCATAAAATTATTTGTAAGATTCCCAAATTTTATTTATACTTTCATTGGAGGGGATAATATTCAATTTTTTGATTTACTATTCATAAGGGTCATGTTACTATTCCAAATGTCAAGTTCTTATTCCTTTGGTATATGTTCCTTAACTTATAGAAATTCCTCTTATTTAATTAATTATTTATTTATAAAGTTTTTATTGTGTCCTTAATATGTTTTTATGTGATTATACTATATGAAATATGTATAAGAAGGTAATTTCATTGATAATTTTTTTGATTCATTACATTAACCACCTTTCCTCTTTTCCATTAATGCTGATGAAAATGACATTCATGAGTATACATGGAGTAATGCCTCCATTAATCCTTATATTTTATTTTACTTCACCACCATACACAGATTTTACAAATGTAGAATTTAATACATTAATATTATATTTACAATTTTTTTAAATTATGAAACAATATTCTATGTTATAAATTTTTCTTATTTTATGGAAAACGAAACCATCATCCATGCATATCTCCACACCACTACCTTCATGGAATGGTGTATTATATTTCTCATCACAACCATTCATGGATGGTTATAGGAATGAGTTTAATGGATAAATTTTATGTTTATTAAATTATTTGTTTTATGATAAGAGAAATAATACAACCCATTAATAGTATGAGAAACAAATTATCATTATATATTCACCATCTAAAATGAGTGTATTAAGAGGAAAAACAATTTATTCATACTATGTAATAGTTCCATATCCATTAAATATTATTATAAATCTATTTAATTATAATTAATATAATTATTAATTATTAAAAAATACTGTCACCATTCATATGTATAAGGATGTTACAGTTAAATCACTTCATAATCATCCATTAACTATGGTATATTCATTTTTGGGTCGGTTTAACAAACTACATGAACAATTATATAAAATTATATCATGGGTGAAAATGAGAACTTAATGAAACATTATTTATAAATTAGTATATAATTATTTTATTTTTGGTTTTGGAATGTTAATATTAATAATAAACTCGTTAATTTATATAAAAAAGTCCATTCGATAAAAATTAGCAAAACATGCTCATATTTGATTTTATATTTAAGTATCATAACCAAAACCAACACAAAATTAAACTATAACATTATAAATAATTATAAATAATCAATTTCATTACCTTTTATGATATTAGAAAGATTAACATTTTGAAAATAATGAAGTAAATACAATTATAAAAAAACTTGTTCAAAATGATCAAGATTACCCACATCCTATATTACAAATAGATAATTACCAACTAAAATACATATAGAGAATAATTATAAATAATTTTATAAAAGGATATAATATTAAATTAGGTTTTTAAAGATGTGATTAAAATAGTTAATTTTTTTATACAAGAGATTCAAGAACATTATTAGAATTAAAAAATTAAGGTAAGGGGTTAATTTTCTCAAATTTTCTTCAATTAATAATATTTAATAGTGTGAACCTAAATATTTTTAATATTTTGTAATTAATACCATATAATTTCATTTTATAATATTCATTTAATTCATGGGGTTTAAAGACCCACATCATGTTAACTCTTTAAATGGGTTTCAATTCAAATTATACTAATGTTTTTTGGGTTTTTCTAACTCAAATCCATTCATTAAGTAATATTGATTATTATTGAACTTTATTTAAATGTTTGGTTTCTTCCACCATAAGATATTATTTCATGTTAATTTATCTTCCTCTATAATGTAAAATTTCAGTTTAATTAAATTAGTTTACCTTGATAAAATTTCCTTCCAAAAAACATATTTCATTGTATAGAATAATTCACATAATAATTAATGATGGTTTCCCCTTCTTATCCATATTTTTTATTATTTATTATATTCTCCTTTATATTTATAAATGAAATTTTGTTTTTTCGACCATCCAATTTATCTTTATATCTTTTAAAAATATCCCTTTTTATCTATTTTTATGATGTGGGATTCAATAATAATATTTTAAATCATTTTCCTTCTATGATCATTTGTTTTATTTTCCACTCAAAATTTCCTTTAAATAACCATGATCTATTCTCAAATTTCTATTTATGGGGATTGTTTTTAGAACTAAATGTTTAAAAAAATCACACCCCCTTTTCAAAAAAATATATTTTTAAAATAACCTGTAACATATTTTATTAAGTAAATCTTGAAAACGTTTTCTAAAATTTCCTTCAAGTATTTTCTTTTATTTTACTCTTAATCTCAAATTGATTTATTTCATATAGAAATTAACATTAATAAAATTCTTTATAAATTCTATTTTATTATATTTGGGGATTAAACTCATAGAAATCCATTACATCATTTTTCTTGAATAGTTATTGAATGTTTATGAATTTGATCCCAATGTCTTTATTTAGTGAATACTCTATATTTCCTCCTATTGATTTAAGGGTGTTCACCTAGATGTAATGCATCGATTTAATTGGAAAATTATTTACTTAATAAACCACCCTTTATCTATATAGAGTAAATATAATATGATCTATTACCTTGATTTATAGGAATTTACATATAATTTTACTGAATATATCTTGATTTCAATTTATTTTATTTTTTTAGATCATTTTAATATTTATTTTGAAATTATTATTTATTTCCATATGTGATTCCATATGAAAAAGATAAGAAATAAAATTTTTATCCATGGTTCCATTATGATATGATGAATGAATAATTTCATGTGGTGCTCATATGTATGGATAATGAAAAGTGAAAGCCTATATAACCTTTTAATGAATTGGTATTATTTGATACCTCATGAGATAATGGGGTGTGGATATTCTGATTTTTTTCAAAATGGTGAGAGCATACTGGGTTTTCCCATATTTTAATGTATGGATATAATGTGTGTCAAAATGGTGTGGGTATAATGGGTTTTCACATAAGGTTCTTAATAATTAGGAATGTTCCATATATATAAACTTCATTTCCTTTAAATAAATTATACATTCAATGTGTATGTCTCTTTTCTATAATATTACAACCTTTTATATTTTTCTCCCATGGACTGGGATTATTATTTTATGCATATAAGACTAGTTTTTGTTTTTGTGACACTTTGATATATAGAAATTCCATAATGTATTATTGTATTATTACATTATTTATGCCATGATTTATGATCTATGATTTATTGGGTATGAATTTATCCATATTCACATCTTATATTCACTTATGATCCTTGATTATTATATCAAATGATTACCCATAATGATCATTTGATCTCATCCCTTTATTATGTTTCCATTTCCCTTCTTGTGTAAAAAATTAACATATATGATTTATAATGACCCAGTATTATCATAGATATATATTGCATCATTTTTTTGAATATTAATTACTCTAAAAAACACGTTTGATAACTTTAATCATTTAGTTTCTTTGGAATCATAGAAACACAAACAACTATTCTGTATGTAAACTACATCATCTACCACTATGAACATCTTATATATCGCCCTTCTTAGACATATCATATGTAACACTTTTATTCATAACCCAAAGAAAGGAAACATATGACAAGGTAATCTCATATTCTTAGTAAAGATAAATAGGGGAGATACATAATAATAAGATGAACATAAGGGTATGAGAGCTTGAATATAACATTTGAAAACCATACCCTACATATCAATGATCATAATCTTGAGTTACAGAAAAATGATTCACAGTTAAGAAGACATGAATCATAAGGTAATAAAATAATATTATATATGAGATAATAACATTGTAATAAAACAAGGATTTGTTGTATACACATACGCATAGAAAATAATATGTCAAGGCTACCCACTAAGAAATTCATAACATGCTAGGCTTGGGTTAAAAACCCATAAACCTGCTTCGGGATAGGACTAACCAACCATGTACTCTATTTTTTGGGCTGGAGATAACTTCTCATGTACCATCATTTATGGTATTAGGTTAACCACCTATGTACCCTATGATCTCAAAGAACATTTATTATTACCCAATGCATTTGAGGGAGATATAGGTCCCACAAGTTACATAATGAAAATAAAAAACTATTTGTTCTAAATGATCATAAAAATTCACCGGATCATAACCCATGATGTGAAATGGGTTTCATAAATACATCGCTATATCATAAAATATGAAAAAAGACAGGTTTTATAATCATTTAACCATTTAATTATAGCATAACCCATGAAAAAAAAGTGGATTTCATATGAATTCTATCTTAGTATAAGCCATAGAAGTTAAACAAGTTTCATAAAAATCATGCCATCATGATTATAAACCATTCAGAGAAATAATAATAATGTTATCCTTGGATCATATCCCTAGTATGGCATAGGTAACATCAATAGATTACATCTTATAAGGAAAATGATTTTGATTGATCATTTAAAACATTTCATGAAGAAAAACATCCTTTCCACATTAGAAAAGACATTTTAAAACATAAAGAATTTTAAATATCATTTTCCTTGAAAATAAAATTGAAAACTTGTAATAGAGTTTTCAATGAAAATATTGGTAATGATTATAGGATTTTTTTTTTCATGGTGTACACATTAAAACAAGGATTCCTTTTACATTTTTGGTAAAATCCAAATGTGTATTTTTTGGAAAACAACATGAATATTACCTTAAATACATTTTTATAAAAAACTAAAACATGGGTAAACATTTATTTAAAAGTAATAGGATAATAATAAAACATTATTTTAAAAACTTCTTATAAAAAATGGTTTTGGAAGAAAACTGATCCCCGATTAAAGAGAGAAATAAAGTCAGATTTTTTTAAAAAGACTTTCTCAATTATTTTAAGAATCAATGAGTGTTAAAATGGTACTATTAGGTGAAAATGTCATGAATAAACAGAGAAGGAAAAAAGTTATGTGTTTTTTAGATATATATCATAAGATTTTATCATCAGAATAAAAATAATAAACGAGCCTGATAAATGATATAGTTTTAACATAAAATCATTATCACATTATTAACATTGGATTGAAATCTAAATAAAGGAATAACATAAAATGGAACATAATATATCATAAAGACTAAAATAATCATTTTATTACATATCATAGGGGATGTATATACACTTCATGGAAGAGTATAGTTTCATAACATAACATATGTATCAAAGAAATATATTCATTATATAACATGTCAAAGGGGAAACATATATTCACCACAAAAAATAAACGAGTGATGATTTTGTATAAGTCTTCCAAAAATAAAAGAGAGACTTGAAATCCCTTACATTAACTATTGAATTCCATCATACACATTTAGACATTCTATATAATAAATATATGTTTATTATAAATCTTTTACAAAAAATATTTCTATTTATAATACAATATATGATTTTTTAATACCTTTTATTACCTTTTTTATTTACAATTCTATGTTAAATTTATGTTTTGGGTAATAATTGTTTCTTTTCATATAGGTTTTGTTTTGTTATTTTTTTGGTCCTATTAATTTAATAGTGATTTAATAATATCCATAATTTTAACCATGATATAAATATCCCTTGTATTGTGTATATATTTATTTATATTAATCCATAAAATTTAGTGATAGAAAATTAAATACACAGTTCTTTGAGACAGTATGTTGTATGTACGTAAGAACAATGTTTACTTTTTCTTGTCATATTGAAATAAATAAAAGAAAATGATATATTATAATTACCTAATCATTTTTATGTCATATTTATCACATATGTTCATTAAAATATTCCTTATTACCTTCTATTTAAAGTGTGAATTCATCATATCGCTTCACGATGCAGTAGTTCTCCATACACACAAGCGATGTTATCGTATTCCCAAAAATAAAAATCATAAATGTATGTGTGATATAATAATTCAATAATAATAATAATATCACAAATACCATATATAAATAATAAATACATCATTATGTTCAACCGTGATATGTGGTAATGGAAAAACAAATGACATCGGTTCCTAAGGTGATAGTCCGCAGTACATACAAATGATGATTTTGTAACCCATTCGTTGGAAGTGAATATTTTTGTAGGAAATTTACTTAACATAACATAATATAATTATATGTAAGATAATTATGTTATATAATATCATGATTTAAAAATAATTTATATGGTTTCGGTAAAAAATAATTCAAAAATGCTCATTGATGACCATTACCTGTTCTTCGGGTTTCCTTCTTAGGTCTAAACCAAAATCCTTCCTAGGTTGGATATATGCCAAAAATAAGTATTATAGGATTATTAGAGGGAATATTGAAAGTTATTTGTGTAATATATGGATGAAAAAAGGGTTAGAAGGTGTGAAGAGGATAGGATAAGGGGTGGCCTTTTATAAGTGAGGTGAGTGGCACACTTATAATGATTTGAAAGAAAGAATCCAACCCATGTTTTTTTTCATGTCACATGGATCCAATAATAGAACATTATGAATAAAATAAGTTATAATGTCAAAATATGTTCAATAAATTGGTGTTTTAAATTTTTTTCATTATATGTAACCCTTATCTTTTTAGTTTTACCCCTAGTAAACCAATTTTTACCTTAACCGTAGTAAATAATTTTTATTATTTTCATTATTAATTTTAGTAAAAATTAAGTTGAAATTATTAGATAATATAAATTATGGTTATTATAAATATTTAATAAATTTTTCTGAATTCCATTCAAAAAATGAAAATATTAAATTTAAAATTAATCTCACAGACGTGATGAAAAAAGAGGATTTCTACGAGAAAATGTTCAATTGTCTATAATGTTTTATATCCAAATTAAATAAAAAAATGAATAAAATTTCCAAATTGGATTAATATATATAATTTATATAATTTTACTTTATATTCAATTTAAAATATAATTTAACTTTTTAATTTTTTTTAAATGAAAAGGCAACTTTTAATTAAAAATCATTATATTTTACAATTTATCCAAAAATGAAACTTTAAAGAAAAATTCCAAAACTTTACCCTAATATAATTTTGATATTATGATTTAAAAAATTAAATTTATTTTTTAAAATAAATTTTCTAAATATGGTAAAAATTTATTTTAAAATAAGTGTGTCAATAGTGACAAAATAACTTTTTAGAGAATACAGTTTTAAGAATAAATTTGGATTTATTCTTATCTCTTCTATAGAAAACATATAATATTAATGTTAAACATTTAATTGAATATATAATAAATAAATTTAATTAAAATAGCTCACAAAAATTGTGTTGTATAATTTATTTATTTAAAATTTGTTTGTATACATTAAAATAGTTTTTTCAGAAAAATATTTCCTTTATTTAATTTTTTATTTGTAGTTTTAATTAATTAGTAACCATATAATTCATTTTATATATATTTGAAAATCAAATATTTCTATAATTTAATTAATCATACTCCCACATGCCATTCTAGTGGTTGGCTTGTAACTATGATATTATAGTATTTTAATAATATGACACATTTTTTAAACCCATTGTTTTATATTACCCAAGATAAACTCAGCGTTGTATGTAATAAAAACTAAAATCAGTTTCACATGTAATTAAAACTATTTAAAATATTAAATTTAATTAGAAAAAAATTTAACAAAATATCAGGTTGTTATATTCTACCAAAATTAAAATGAATTTCTCCCTTGAGATTCGTCTTGGTCATCAAAAGTTTAACATTTTAAAATTTCAATATTGAAACCCATATCATAAAAAGGGTTGAAAAAACATCCTCTGGAAAAATAGAAAGGTTTTTTGAACGTTATCTAGAATAACACATACTTGGTTTAAAATAATTGGGGATATGTGGGAAGTGAAAACCAGGATATGTAATAGGAAACTGACACTTGAATACTGATAAAGAGTGATAGAGAACATTGATCACATGAACGTGGGTAATCTAAAGAAGGTTAATTACAACAAAGACATAAAAAAGATATGAAAAAGGTCATTGATATCATTAAAAATGGTGAAAAATGGGAATTTTTTTATTTCAAATATTTTTCCAAATGTTGGAGAATTTATTTTTCATCTAGACTGAGAACATAATAAAATGTACCTAATTGAAATATTTTTATTTCATAGGCACAATTTCATCCTTTGGTTGTGCCTTGATCAATTTACCCTTCATAAATTACTCTATGATTTAAATATTACATGTTTTAATATCTAAATCTGATCCATAATAGAATGATAAGTTATTCATTCCATATATATTAAAAAAAGTTAGCAATGGTTAGTCAATATGGAAAAATATTCATATGGTGAAGTAATACGTTAATCTATAAAACCACATAAAATTTTCTAATTAAACCATTCTATAAATGTTTAACACTATAAATATTCCAAAATTATAAAATTATGAATAAGGTTATGAAATTTATCAAAATAAAATTTACATTAATCCCCAATATATTATAAAGTAGCTCTTGATTGTCACATACCAAACATCTGAATACCTTCATCATGTATTATCTTAAAACATAGTAATAACCAAAATTATCAAAAAACCTTATTAAAAACATATATATTTCCTCATTCCTTATATAAAACATAGATTATTGGATATATTTAGTAAATCCAATAATTATGTAAACTCCATCAAGGAGAACATAAACCACATTGTAAAAAATGCATTATCATTTCTAATTCCATCAATACTATCAACTTTAATTTATCTATATCAATAATTTATTTTTCCAAACTAAACACCATCTTTGCAACATTTGGAACATATTAATGGATTCCTTCCCTTAATCATGAGTTTTTCATAAAATATTATCTTTCAATTAAATAACTTTTATAGGTCATTTGTACTATTCAATATATTCTTGCATATCATTAATAAAAACATTATACTGACCAATCCCTATATATTTTAAGATTCATATAACATAATACCTGAATTAAAACACATAAATACTTCAATCATTACACAACATCATTAATATATTAACTATACTTCATCATCTTATTCCATAATACCTATTTCTATTCATATGTTATTCATAGTCTCTTCATCATCAATAGAAAAACCCTTACTCATATAACCTGGATGATTCTATTCAAGATGTTTCCCTTTGGGACATGGATTTTCATAATGATCATACTTTCTAAATTTATAGCATTCAACATTCAATAATTCCTTAGGGGGACCATTATTCTCATCCATTTCATTAAATGAATTTATCATTTCCCCTATTATTAATTTCTTTGAGTCTTTATTTTCTTCATTCAAAAACATCTTCTCATCCCTCTGAGACATTACCTTGAGTAATTCTTCACATATTATGAAAATATAAAAAAATTAATCTTCTTTATTCCCTGGTATCCACATTCTGAACTATTAGAAAACTCTATCTTGTTGTTCTTTTGTGTGTTTGAGAGCTGTTTAAGGTGAATGTTTTAATCATGTTTCATGATAACTGATTAAGAATAATCACAATATCCTTCACACCAGTCATCATAGAATTTAACTGCTCATGTGTTAATTTTCCATCACATTCAATGTTAACCTATTTTATTTGGGTTCCCTACATTGACAAAAACAAAAAATTATAATGTTAGAAACACTAATCATAGTGGAAAACCTCATAATCATGAAAAATAATTTATAGAATGTCTAAATTGTGACATTTTTTTAAATATATAACACCTTAGTCTTAAACTAGGTAATGCATGATCATCATCTATTTATATCATTTATGATGGTTTATAAAGAGTTTGTGAATTTTCACATAATATACCTTGGGAGTGTAAAACATGGTGTGCAGTAAGGCCTGTTGTCATCCAGTAGGCGAAGATTGAGTCCTTCTCAATGAAACCTTTTATGAGTTATTACCCCTAGGTACCTCTATGCCATAACCATATAATCTTGTACTATCTAGACATGGATGCAATTTCTTTTAAATCACTTTATCTATCCTTTAAAAAAATTCCAATACATTATTCTATACTTAGAATCATCCTTATTCTTATCCTTAGGGAATTCCCTAGACATGCACTTAGAAATATCCCTCGATATCTCACTAAATATTTATAATCATAGTTTCTAAAGGTTAAATAAACCTATCATGTGATACCAACAATAGAAAACCAAGATTATCATATATAAAAATCACATCATTTTTTTGAATATTTATTACATTACATAAACACACGCTTGAGGACCATAAAATATTAGTGTCTTTGGAAACATGGAAACACAATCAACTAATCTATTGTTAAACTACACTATCTCCCAATTAAACTTTCATAGACTACTTATTTCCTATACATGTCATAGTTAATAAATTTCTTCATAACCCATTGAATGGAAATGTAATAAAGGGTGAGCTTAGATGCACAGTAAGGGTAAATAAGGGAGATATATAATCATAACATAAACATAAGGAAATCATGATCATAACATTTTAAAACCATACCTTGAATATAGAAGATCATAATCTTGAGTCATGGAATAAAGATGGATAGTTCATAAGACATGAATCATAAGGGAATCAAATAACATCTTCCATCAGATAATAAAATTAGAATAAGACATATAATTTTGGATTACATAGAAGCATAGAAAATATTTTTCTATGAAAACCCACCAAGATATTTATAATATGTTAGTATTCAAATAAAAACCCATGCACCTACTTTGGTAATAGACTAAAAACCATTGGACCCTATTTTTCTGTCTTGGGATAACTACCCGTTTACCCTTCTTTTTAGGCATGATATAAGCACCCATATACCCTATGAGATCACAGAACATTTATTATAAGTCCCAATATTTAAAAATTACATAATATTTAATTAATTTAATAATTCACATTGAGGATATTTTATGGTTTCAAGTTTTAGATAATTGGGTCATAACTATTACATTACATTTCAAAAATTACAAAGTATACACTTCTACTCTATCAAAAAAAATCACAATAATAAAACTCCTTGAATAAAACAAGAGTTCTTTTCTTGATATAAATATTCTTGAATTATTCATTTCTCTTACCCTTCTATATAACCTGTGAAAAACATTTCAAAATCATGGGATGAGCATAAAAATATTAGTAAGGGTTCTAAAATAAGGTAAGAACACACTAGTCCATCAATACAAACAAATTAATGAAATCATACTTTTCAATCATTAACATGCCCCACAAAATCATAAGTTTTATGAATAACACATGGAAATCCTAAATCATAAAGGTAACTTGTGGAATCCATAACATACTTAAATTTTAGCTTTCACAGATACTTAGGGAGTTACATTTGGAATACCCATCACAGTATATTCCCTAAATTTCTTAAGAGAAACATTAAAATTTACCTCCATCACGTTACCCAATGCATTGGAGAGTTATCTTAGGCTCACCCGCCCAAGGTTTATCATGGAACCACCTATATGCATAAACCATGTCCAAGAACCCTAAAATAATCATAATATATGAACAATCATATTGGAAGGATAATATTTCCACATTGCAGTCATAATATATCATTTCAAGATATTGACAAAATCAGTTCATTCAAAAAGATGAGTTTTGAATAAAAGGGCCCCACACCACATTGAAATGTTTGAAATTATTTTATACTTTAAAATAGTCTTGTACATATAAATAAATCCATAAAATCATTTCTAAAAACTGGACATGAAAGAAAATAATTTTTAAAAAATTGAATATTTAAAACATTTAAAACGATGTTTTAGTTAAAGAATCCTTTTCCACTTGAGAAGATATTGAATAAAAATAATTAAAGAATAAAATCAAAGAAATCTATAAATCTCATGATAATATTGAAATTCATGATTTGAAATGTCAAAATGGTTGTATGTACACCTTATAGGATAATAAAGGTGCACAATACCAAGATATGCCTCAACAAAAAGAGATTGAGAAGAAGTCCCTTACAATGATTGTATCATTAGATTAAGGATAAAAAAATGACATAATTATGTGTGAAAAATATAAATACACACAATATAAGTGGATATTAAGTGTAAAAAAATCATATGTCATTCACATATATTCATATCATGACATAATCAAGAACTAGAAGTTTAACCCGATGAATGAAAATTAGGTTAAGAAGTTCCCTTACCTCGTGTATGACTTGAATCGTTCATTATTTAATCTACAGAATAATAAAATAAATTTAGTTTATATTTAATTAAAAACATTTTTCAAGTTTATTATTCCTTTTATATCACTTATTACCACATTATAAAAATTAAATAATCATTTAAGTTAATAACGGTCGTTTTTTCGATATTTGATACTTAAGTCAAAATAAACTTGTTAAAATTACAAATTGTCCATGTGGTCAAACTTCCATTATCTCCATAATGATATTCATGATTTGTATATAATACATATCATATATATCTAGTATATATATATATGTGTGTATTTATAGTAGTACATAACATTTTGAGATAATAAATGAAATGCATCGTTCATGGAGACAGTAATCCGTATGTACGCATGAATGCTACTTTCATTTATATTTCATATTTAATGGAATTAAAACTTAATGATACATAGTTAAATTATATTTCTAGTAAAATATCATATATTATTTCATTATCACCATCCTTTATACGTTCAATGTATGGAATGAATGAGTCATATCACTTTGAGGGGGTAGTATTCCGCACTTCCTCAAATTAAATTATCACATTTACCCATTATGGAAACCTTAAAGTCATGATATAAATGAAAGATAAATAAGAATTGAGATAATATAAATATAATATATAACACATATAAATACAATTCCATCCTAATGTCCACCATGAGAGGTGGTAGGAGATAAATGAACAATCATCGTTTCATGAGGTAGTAGTTTTCCATCCACAGAAACAATATGTTTGTATCAATTAGATAGAGGGGTGTGGATTTTTTGTTAGAAATATACTTAAAACCACATCCTATTATATTGAATATACTATTTTTGTTATAAAATAATGGAATAAAGAGATTTTAGGTCGCTGGAGAAGGAAAATAAAAGAAAAGAACTTGAGAGAAGACGTTACCTTTAAATTGGGTAACTTCTTTAGATATAAGGAAAAGTGTAAGAACCCGGTTATTATTCTTGAGGTACAGGTTTCTTCTTTTATTTTTTCTTAATTGTTTTTGATAAAATAAGTAAAATGGGAGAAAATCCTAAATTTTGTGACTACACGTCGTGTACTTTTCCACACGCCGTGTACTTTGGCCGTGTGGAATGAGTACACAGGGCGTGTATGCCGGTTGATGACGATGGGTGAAAAAATAGACTACACACCATGTAGTGGGTATGTACACGCCGTGTAGTCAGTCAGTAGGAGAAAAGTAAGGTGGTGGCCATCTGAGAGGCAGTACACTCCGTGTACTCAGGTATTACACGCCGTGTACTCATGTCGACAGACGAACAGTGTCACACTGGCGGGAAGCCACCAGAGGAACAGTTAAAAAAATAAAAACTACATGTCATGTACCCAATAGTACACACTGTGTAGTCTGTTTTTTTCTCTTAAAATGGGCAGTAGCCTCCCCTGTTCATAGGGAAGGCTTAGAACCGGAGGAGAACTCAGGAGGGATGACCGGAGCTTTGGGGATCACCCGATTGAGCACCAGGAATCCGATTCCGCCCCGTCGATCTTGTTGGAATCACACGAGTGAGTTCTTCTTTCTTCTTAAATAGATCTTTCCAATTATTCCTATAATGGGAGTTATTTTCATTTTAACAAGAATTATTTTACCTCAGATCTACGTCATTCTCGGGCATTTCGAGGAGCGTTGTTCACGTATATCGATCAGGGGCGATCGAAGTAGGTGCTCTAGTGTTTATTTCCCACTAATGTGGTGAATTTGTGTGCCGTTGTGATACGAGACCATGAATGGGTATCATATGGATGAGGTATTGCATAATTAAATACCTATAATTTCATAGGTAGTTTAATGAACATGTATAACTGTTCTTTGGATCGCTGCATAGATCTAGGACCATCCCTGGGGGTGCGTTTCTCTGTTTAGCCGTTTGCCCAGGTTACCTGAGGGTATACCGTAAATTTTAGCATGCTTTAAATTTCCTTGGGAGGAATTTTAAATAACTACTTGCTTATCTGTTGGGCTCAGCCCGGTTACTTAATCCTGAGGGCAGTGTTCTGTTTAGCCTGAGGACAGTGTTCATTTTAGCCTGAGGGAGGTGTTCTGTGTAGCCTGAGGGAAACTCCTTCCATGCATGACGGAAGTAGATTATATGAATGAGGGTGACACTTCGTATGCCTGAGGTCAATATCTGTTATGACTGAGGGAAATTACCTGTGGGATGGGACTTTGATTACCTGAGGGTAAGGATAGTATGTCTGAGGACATGGATATTTAGAATATTCACTGAGGTGATTTCCTATGAATACCTACTAAGCCAAAGCATAATCTTGGAGGTGATAAGTAATAAGTAAAATTGTCATTATAATTGTTAAATTTTGTTACTTTTGAGTACTGCTTAGTTTATTGCATTTGTTACTGCACACTACTGTTGTACATTTACACTGACAGTTCGGCACGGATATTTGGTGGGTGCCTACTGGGATTCATTTCTCACACCCTGTTTGGGTCATTTATTTGGAACAAACATACTATATTTATGCAGCTATGAATAAGGGCCAGGGTCACAATACAGGTACATGAGTTTTGTTGAGGTGTAGGGGAGCACGGGACCAAGCTCAGGCTCACGATGCTGCCAGCTGTTTTGTTTTGTTATGTTGTACCTGTAAATTTCATTATATCGTATTTTACTACTGTGTAACATGTTCTGGCTCTTTTCATAGAATATTGACCTGCTGCATCTTCATATATATAACCACTGGTTCTTTTTACTATAGCTGTTCATTTCCGTTATGTATGTTTTAATTATTCTGCTATTGTTGTATGCTATTTATCTTTTCCTCTACGCTACACTTTGACAAATGAGGGAATAGCTTTTCCACTCTTAAACCTGGACCCTCACTACTAGTCGACAGCCTCTGGCATTTGGAGAAATGCCCTTGAGGTCATGTGACCAACCGGGTTCGGGGCACCCGTGGAGTGGTACCCGGATCCGGGACGTTACAAAGTGGTATCAAAGGGGTTTATTTTCTTTGACTTACATTTTTGAGCCTTAGTCAGGGATAGGACGGACAAGGTATCGAGTAATAAGTTGTGCCTAGGCGTAGCTAACCCATGTACAGGGAAAAGCCAAATTACCTCGTATTGCAATTTTATTGATTTTGCAATTTACAGTTGATCTAATTTTCAACGTTGGGTGACACACTTGGGATTGTGCTGTTTATATGTTATCCATGGGTTTTATTTAGTTTCAACCCGATGAGATGAGGGTATTCCATCTCATGAATCATTTAGGCATATGCTAGAAATCACATGCCATGCATAGTTCCATGCCATGTAGGCGCATTATAAATTTCATGTTGTCGTGATAGTTATTGTGCTAGAAACGAATTCTGTCGTGATAGCTTCTTTGATAAATACCTGTTATGTGATAGGGTAATTTTTGTGTGAGAATGTTGATATGATAGACGCCAAACTTTGGTTTTTGGGGAGTGTGGGCCATCAATGACCAGAATTTGGTGGATCATTGATTTGTTTAATTATGTATAACATGTATAAGATTCCAAACATTGATTCGCGGGGACTATGGGCCCTCACAGATCAGAATTTGGCACTTAGGTGTTGTTTTTTATTATTTTCTGGGTTCTGGTGAAGTATCTGAGGCATAATATCTGGAAAACCCGGGATACACGTTGTGCGGTTCTATGGACACATGCTGTGTGTTCTTCTGTTTGAGAAAAAATGAAAAAAAAATTAAGTACATGTCGTGTACCCTCAGTACATGCTGTGTAGACTCTTCTCGTGTCATAGACCGTGTGGGTGGGGATACGGGGTAGGGAAAGGCTTGGAAAAAAACATGTTGTGTACCGTATATACACTCCGTGTAGTGATTGACCCGGAGTCCGGCCGTGTAACTAACAACATGGGTCGGTGAAATCTTTCCTTGTACACATCGTGTCAATGATGAACACACCATGTAGTGTAACCTGGGGACCCGGCCATGTAGCTAACAAACACGGGTTGGTGTTATCTCTTCTTGAACACGTCGTGTACCTGAGGGACATGTCGTGTAGTCCTTAACGGTGGAAGACCATGTGGACTTGGCCGTGTGGCTGGAAAATGGGGTGGTGTACACACCGTGTGTGGGTGTAACACGTCATGTAGTGTCGGCCGAATAGCTGGTCGTGTCACAAATGACATGAGAAGTTGGAAATTAAAACCATACGCGCTGTGTAGATGTTATAAATTCCATGTAGTCTTGTTCATGTGAGCTGTGTAGAAGGAATCAGGCGGGGAAGAAGGATTTAAGTACACACCGTGTATTTAGAAGGCATACCGTGTGTTTGGGGTGTTACACGGCCAGTTTAAGCTTGGGTACATGCCCATGTGAATGATGTGTGAGAACACGTCATGTAGTTTTATACACATCATGTAGTCAAGCTTTTTAAATTTTGAAAACTTTCCTTCTTCATCTCCTTGTTTTCGATCTTTGATAATCTTGATCTAAGGTGTGCATTTGACCTTGTAGAGTCCTTCCACCAAGATGACCACACGTTGTTCACCAGGAGAGCGACAACGATTATACTCCAGAGATGGTAGTCCATAGGCTACCAGTGGAGCCAGATGTGGCGCCATCCGTTATACCAAACACAGGCGCGGATGCACAATTCCGTGAAGGCTTCATGTGGTTCATGCAGACCTTTCAGGGAGCACCGCCGGCTGCCACATCTATGGCTGAGCTGACTCATATCTTCCAGTAGCACCATCCACCTACATTTTCTAGGGATGGCGGACCATAGGCTGTGGAGTCTTGGCTAGATTCATTGCAGACTATTTTCGACCATCTTGAGACACCTCTAGGGCGGAGGGTCAGGCTCGCGACTTATATGCTACGTGATTCCTCCAAGAGGTGGTGGGATGTTACCACCCAGTCATAGCATCATAGAGACATGGTGTGGGAGGATTTTCAGACAGCTTTCTATGACTTCTTCTTCCCAGAGACTCTGAGGGCAGATAGAGCTCTAGAGTTCATGAATCTACAGCAGGGTGCTATGTCAGTGATGGATTATTCTGCTTGTTTCACCAAGCTTCAGTGTTTTGCACCCGTTCAAGTGGGTGATGAGACGTTGAGGGCTAGACGCTTTGAGGATGGTCTTTGATATGACATCCACACGCTGGTGAATGTTTTTAGTTTGCCTACTATACATGCTATTGTGAACCAAGAACTAATTATTGAGCGAAACCTATGAGAAGCTAGTGGTGTGGGTCTGGGCGGTTCGACACCGGTTTTTGGTACTATATCTACCGGTAAGAGGGAGAGACAGATGGACTTCTCTCATGGTGGATGTACCAGCCAGAAGAGTGTTTCATGTGGCTAGATCAGGTGCTACGATTTTGGTAAGGAGGGGCACAAGAGACCACAGTGTCCACGTGACCCAGTAGAGTACCGAGCTTGCGGCAAGATGGGGCATCTGCAGTGATTTTATAGGGCATTTCCACCGATGTCTAGTGAGAGGGGTTCTGTGCAGACTCCGTGTGCGGGAGAAAGACCAGAAGCTTCTTACCAGTCGGGAAATTGGAATATGTCAGGGCGTGTAGGTAGAGATGGTGGTCATGGCCGTGGTGGCCAGACACCAGGATCTTAGAGGCAGTAGGGCGGGACAGCTCAGGGTAGCTAGGCTGTGTCATAGGGTCACGACACTGGGCACGCATATGCAGTGCAATAGGCCCAACAGGAGCAGGATCCTGGACCTTCTACTATCATATGTACTATTCTAGTAGCTTCTGTCTTATCTTCAGTACTTTTCGATATGGGTTCTACACATAGTTTTATATTTGTGCCTGTTGTGAAGAGCCTTGGGCTCTGTGTTTCTTCTTCTTCTGATTTTATGATGCTAGACACTGTTGGGAGCTAGAACGGCTGGTGTGCGTCAGTGCAAGGAGTGCCCCCTTGATATTGATGGGTATCACTTTCTTTGGGACCTCTATGTCTTAAAGATGATGAGCTATGATTTCATACTCGGGATGGACTGGTTGGTTCCCTTTCGATCTTTGTGGATTACTATCGTCGCAGGGTGAGTTTCATGTCACTAGAGGGCGAAGAGTTCCTATACAAGGGAAAATGGGATGTTCAGGCGAGTCGAGCTGGACTAGAGCGTTGTGGGTGAGGTGGAGTCACAGCCCAGATTGCGAGATTATATCTGGATGATCAGGGGACTTGTCAGAAGGATTTACCTCCAGTAGTTGATTGTTTCAGGGATGACTTCCCAGAAAACTTTTCAGGTCCACCTCCAAAGCGTGAGGTGGATTACTCTTTTGATCTTGTTCCAGGAGTGGAATCGGTATCCACTCCTCCTTATAGGATGGCTACACCTGAGTTAAATGGGCTCAAGAGATAGTTAAAGGAGTTACAGTCAAAGGTTTTTATCCAACCCAGTACATCTCCTTGGGGTTCTCCAGTCCTTTTTGCGAAGAAGGCGGACAGTACCCTCAAACTCTGTGTGGATTATCAGAAGATGAACCATTTGGCGGTCAAGAACCGATATCCCTTACCAAGGATTGATAATCTTTTTGATCATCTTTGTGGAGAACGAGTGTTATCGAAGATTTACTTGAGATCAGGATATCATCAGCTGCGCGTGAGACCATCAGACATACCACCTATAGCCTTTTGGAGTAGATAAGGTCTGTATGAGTACTTGGTTATGCCGTTCTGACTCACAAACGCAGAAGCAGTTTTCATGGATCTGATGAATCGTGTTTTCCATCCTTATCTGGATTCTTTTTCGGCAGTATTCATGGATGATATCTTTGTGTACTCTCACACTCGACACGACCATGACATCCATATTGAGATTGTATTGAGTACACTGAGAGAGCATTATCTATATGCTAAGCTATCAAAGTGACACTTTTGGATGGACCAGATACACTTCCTGGGTCATATCATCTAAGAGGCAGGAGTTGTCGTGGATCTAGAGAAGGTGAGAGAAATAGATTCTTGGGAGAAGACTAAGAACATGTTTGAGATACATAGTTTCTTAGGGATGGCTGGTTACTACAGACGCTTCATCCAGGACTTCTCCCACTTAGCAGCGCCGTTGATGGGTTTGACTAAGAAGGGTGTGAAGTTCGTTTGGATAGAAGCTTGTGAGACAGACTTTTTGGAACTGAAGGGAAGGTTGACATCAAAACCAATCCTGATACTCCCAGAGTAGGGGAAGAGCTATACAGTTTACTGTGATGCATCAGGTATTGGGCTGGGAGTTGTGTTGATGCAGGTCGATCGAGTTGTTGTGTACAGGTCTCAGTAGTTGAGGCCACATGATAGGAATTACCCAACGCATGACCTCGAGTTGGTTGTATTTGTTCATGCATTACGATGTTGGAGACATTATCTCTTGGGATATCATTTTGTGGTTTTAACCGACCACAAAAGTCTCAAATATATCTTTACTCAGCGTGACTTGAATTTGAGATAGCTATGGTGGGTTGAATACCTCCAATCCTTTGATTTTGAGCTTGCCTATACACCTGGTAAGGGTAACATAGTTGATGATGCACTGAGCAGGAAGACTTAGATACAGTCAGTGCAGGAGGCCAGTGGTGAGTGGTAGCTTATGGCTTTGTTCTCTGAGATTCATTTGGAGGTGCACGACAATCAGGGGCAAACCTATATTTCATCTTTAGCTGTGACTTCTACCCTCCTGGATAGAGTGAGGATGAGATAACTATATGATTCAGAAGGCCTAGTTCTAAGGGAGTCGGTGGCAAGTGAGGACCCTCCTTCTGGTTGGATGATAGGCGATGATGAAATTCTGCGTATCCATGGATGACTGTAGGTTCCAGGGGATATACACGAGGAGCTGATGCGGGAGTTTCAGGCTTCATCTTGGGAAGTTCATCCCGGATTTACCAAAATGTATCGTGAATTGAGACGTTAGTATTGGTGGCCGGGTATGAAGAGAGATGTAGCTGATTTTGTTACAAGATGTTCCACCTATCAATAGGTGAAAGAAGATCATCAGAGGCCAGTCAGACAGTTACAGCAGTTACCCATTCCAGAGTAGAAATGGGATGATGTCATGATGGACTTCATTACTGGGTTTTTTGAGGTCCCCTCGAGGCAATGATGTTGTGTGGGTTGTTGTAGACAGACTCACGAAGGTAGCTCACTTTTTTCCAATCAAGGAGACCTTCAGTGTTATGGAGCTCGGAAATATGTATATCCGAGAGGTTGTTCGTCTCCATGGGGTTCCTCATTCTATTTTTTCATATAGGGAAGCCCGTTTTATGTCTCGTTTCTGGCAGAGTTTCTAGAGGGCATTGGGTACACAGGTGCTTCTGAGCGCAGCTTACCACCCTTAGACTCATGGCCAGTCAGAGCATACTATACAGGTTCTTGATGACTTGTTTTGTGCATGTGTCCTAGACATTGGGGGATCTTGGGAGAAGCATATACCCTTATTCGAGTTTTCCTATAATAATAGTTTTCAATCAACTATTGAGATGGTACCTTACGAGGCTTTATACGGTAGGCCATGCCGATCACCTTTGTGTTGGATGGAGGCAGGTGAGGAAGCTTTACTGGGACCATAACTCCGGCAGGAGACTTCTGAGCAGGTCCAGTTGATTTAGAAGCGGATGGCTACTCCACGGTCTCATCAGAAATCTTATGTTGATTGTTGCAGACGACCCTTAGAGTTCGTGGACAAGGATCAGGTTTTCTTGTGTGTTTCACCGAGGTTGGGACACAGGCGGATCAGGAGATAGGGTAAACTTTCACTGAGGAATGTGGGGCCATTTGAAATTCTGGAGAGAGTCGGGTTGGTTTCCTATCCGTTATAGTTACCGCAGAGGTACCGGGCCATGCACGAAGTCTTCCATGTATCTCAGTTGTGTCGCTATCATTCAGACCCGTCTCATGTCTTTCAGCCTGAGGAGGTTGATCTTTAGATAGATGCATCCTTTGAGGAGCATCCGATTCATATCATGGATAGGAGAACGAAGGTTCTCCGAGGCCAGTCAGTTCCTATCGTACGGGTGCTATGGCAGCATGGCCGAGTGCAGGACAATACCTGGGAGCGGGAGACTGATGTATATGCTCAGTGGCAAGATTTATTCTGAGTTTTATCTTCACCACCCTTGTAAGGGGAAATTTGGGGATGAATTTCTTTAAGAGGGAAAGTTTGTAAGAACCAGATTCTTCTTCTTGAGGTATGGGTTTCTTCTTTTCTTTTTCCTTAAGTGTTTTTGAGAAAATAAAGAAAATGAGAGAAAAACCTAAATTTTGTGACCACACGCTGTGTACTTTTCCACACGCAGTGTACTTTGGCCGTGTGGAATGAGTACACAGGGCGTGTAGGCCGGTCAACGATGATGGGTGTAAAAATAGACTACATGTCGTGGAGTGGGTATGTACACGCAGTGTAGTCAATTGGCAGACGAATAGTAAGGTGGTGTCCAGCTGAGCGGAAGTACACACTGTGTACTTAGGTATTACATGTCATGTACTCATGTCGATAGATGAACTGTGCCACGCTGGTGAGAAGCCACCGAAGGAATAGTTAAAAAATAAAAACTACACGCCGTGTACCCAATATTACATGCCGTGTAGTCGGATTTTTTTGCTTAAAATGGGCAGTAGCCTCCCCTATTCACAGGTAAGGATTAGAACCAGAGGAGAACTCGGGAGGGACGACCAAATCTTTGGAGATCACCCGATCGAGCACCGGGAATCTGATTCTGCCCCCATCGATCTTGTTGGAACTGAACAGGTGAGTTCTTCCTTATCCTTGCGTAGCTCTTGACAATTATTCCTATAAAGGGAGTAATTTTCATTTGAACAAGAATTAGTTTACCTCAGATCTACGTCATTCTCGGGCATTTTGAGGAGCGTCATTCACATATACCGATCAGGGGTTATCGAGGTAGGTGTTATAGTGTTATTTCCAACTGTTGTGGTGAATTTATGTACCATCGTGATACGCGCCCATGAATGGGTTATCGTATGGCTGAGGCCTTGCATAATTAAATAACTAGAATTGCATAGGTAGTTTAATGAACATTTATAACTGTTGTTTGGATCGCTACATGGATCTAGGACCATCCCTGGGGGTGTGTTCCTCTGTTTAGCCATTTGGCCAGGTTACCTGAGGGTATACCGTAAATTTTAGCATGATTTAAATTTCCTTGAGAGGAATTTTAAATAAATGCTTGCTTATATATTGGGCTCGGCCTGGTTACTTGCGCCTGGGGGAAATGTTCTGTTTAGCCTGAGGGAAGTGTTCATTTTAGCCTCAGAGCGGTGTTCTGTTTAGCCTGAGGGAAACTCCTTCCATGCCTGAGGGCAGTAGATTCTATGCCTGAGGGAAACACTTTGTATGCCTAAGGGAAATATCTGTTATGCCTGAGGTCAATTACCTGTGGGTTGGGACTTTGATTACCTGAGGGTAAGGGTAGTACGTCTGTGGACACGGATATTTAGAATATTCACTGAGGTGATTTCCTATGAATAACTGCCATGCCGAAGCACAACCTTGGAGGTGATAAGTAATAATTAAAACTGGTATTATAAATAGTATAGTTAGTTACTTTTGAGTACTGCTTAGTTTATTGCATTTACTACTGCACATTGCTGTTGCACATTTACACTGACAGTTGGGCACAAACCATTGGTGGGTGCCTACTAGGATTCATTTCTCACACCCTATTTGGGTCATGTCTTTTTCCTAAACAGACTATATTTCTGTAGGTATAGATAAGGGCAAGGGTCCATGTACAGGTACATGAGTGCTGTTGAGGTGTAGGGGAGAATGGGACCGAGCTTAGGCTCGCGATGCTGCCAGATGTTTTGTTTTGTTCTCTTGTACCTGTACTTTCTATTATATCGTATTGTACTACTGTGTAACATGTTCTAGCTGTTTTCATAGAATAGTGACATGCTGCATCTTCACATATATGACTGCTGGTTCTTTTTACTGCACTTGTTCATTTCAGTTATGTATGTTTTACTTCTTCCATTGTTATTGTATGCTATTTATCTTTTCCGATGTGATACAATTTGAAAAATGAGGGCATAGTTTCCCCATTATTATACATGGGCCCTCTCTCCTAGTCGGAAGCCTCTGGCGTTGGGGAAATGCGCTTGAGGTCATGTGACCAACCGGGTTCGGGGCACCCGTGGAGTGGTACCCGGATCCGGGACATTACACAAAGGGATCTCTTGAATTGCCTTATGACTAGGGTAAGGCTTATAGTAGGAAGAGAGGTATGTTGGGAGATTATTAGAGTAGATATTGGATGATTCAAGGGGATTGATAGGTTTGCGTTATGGGTTAGAAGTGTTGTCCTTTATAAGAGGGAGGTGGGGCTCTTTAGGAATGTTTGAATGTATTATTTTATTACAAACTTATTTTCGGTTTCAAAAGGTCCAAAGCCTATTTAATAAAAATATAAGGTTCATATAAGTATAAATAAAATCATTTAATAAGTATTTCATAGGTTTTGTATATTTTTTAATACTTATCTTTTTTATTTAACCCTTTGTTAATTTATTTATCTTTTACCATGTCCTCTTATATATTCATATTATATGGTTAATATATTTACTATAAAATTACAAGCGACCCAAAATGGATCATTAATGAAATTTGTAACATTATTTAAGTCATTTGGACGAATATTATATATATATAAATTATCGTTTAATAAAATATTAATTGTTTTAAAAACTCATTTATGTCAATTTCTAAATTATTCATATCATGAATTTTAAAAAATATATAAAAACATGATTCTTTCAATATAAAATTCATTAATTCAAAGATATCAAGTCATTATTATCCATAAAATTAGTATATGGCATAACAAGTTTCAAAAAAATTAATCTAATATTTATAATTTCATTTATTTGAATCCTTTATTAATGAAGCTATTACTGCATCAACATTATGTCCTAATTAGGATTATTTATTTAATTTCTAAAAATTATAAATAAAATAACATGATGTAGTAAATCGTTTTAGATTTCAAATGAATATTTATAGCTGAAGATATCACTTATATAACCCCATATACAATTTTTTAGTAAAAGATATGTGTTTATGTTATTTTTGTCCTTACTTTAAAGTAATTAATATAAAATGTCATTATCACTCCCATGTGGCCCCATAAGGACCCCAAATTGACCCAAGGATGACCATGGTCGAACATGTATTAGCCAATAATATTAGGACATGTGTTAGTGAAAATTAATATTATTATAATATTATTTTGTACCGTTATTTACCAGATTTACCCTTTAACCATAGTAAATAAAATATTTACTAAAGTTACAATTCCTAATGTTTGAAAATATAAGTTACCTATTTACCAAATTTAGACCTCCTGATTCCAAATATTGAATCCATTTTTCCAAATTCAAAACATAGTAGTTTCAGAAATTAATTTAAAATTAATTCTCGTCGTCAAAATAAAAAGTGTATTTTTAAGAAATGATAACTATCAAAAGATTGACACTTGTTTATGTCCAATTTCAAAGTGAAATTAATTTAAATGACTATAATTGGATTAAATGGTAAAAATGTAATCTAATTAAAATTTAAAACCAATTAAAAGGTTAATGTAATCATATATGTAAATTAGATTAAAAGGCATTTTTGAATTAAAATTTAGTATTTTTCACTATTCATTAAAAATGAACTTTATCAGAAAAATACCAATATTTTACCTAAAGTAAATTTTGATGTCCTAATTATAAATAAGAATTTTATTTTTTCATATAGAACATTAAAAATTAAAAAAACTATATTTAGAAAGGGTTCTTCATCAAAAGGCGGTAAAGCAGCCTTTTAAAGAATATTGGAATATTTATGCTTAAAATTGGATTCATTCACAATTTATGCCTCTAAATTTTATTGCATAAATGTAAAAACATTTAAAAAACATGTATAATCATATTGTAGTTTTTTATATTCATTTCTAACAATACAATGTCTAGGCATTAACTACTATTTAAAATAATATTGTTTTATTTTTTTCAGTATGACTCAGCCTTATGTGCAACATTAGATTTTCGGAGAAATGAATTATTGCGTGTTAGGTTTTCCATCGAACATGGCATCCCATTGAAATTAAAATTTAATATTTAATTAAAAAATATTAATAAATATGAAAATTTCATATTCTTTATTTACCTGGGATGTTACATCCTTCCCCATTTTTGGAAATTGCATCCTTGCAATTTTAAAATTGGGCTCAGAAATTTCATTGAAATTCCTACATCAGAAAAAGAGTCAATAAAACTATAACTTTAAAATAAATAAAGATAAGCAAAAAGTTCACACGAGATAACCCATACTAGGATTCCATGAAAACATGGATATGGAGGAGAAACTAAGTGTCAAGTTCTGATGGAGAGTGATAGAAAACATGATCAGGAGAAAGTTAACCACTTGAAACCCACAAACTTGGGATATGTTAAATGGTATTTGGTTTCCCAGTAGGAAAATTAAAAGGAAAAAGTTTTTTTAGTTTCATTTATTAATTTAGAAAATTTATTTATTTGATTGAATAAGGACATAAGGAAATATACTTACTTTTCAAGTAGATTTTCATCCTTTAATAAGTTTCTACCAAAAAAATAATCTTTTCTCCAAACGATGAGTATTCAAGATAACTTGGCCACACCTAAAGTGCTAGAATCAACTTCTATAGAATCGCGTAATACAAAAAAGATGAACTATATATTTACCTTGTCATTAGACATTAACCAAAGCTAAAATGGTTATTAAAAGATCAGATAATACCCAAAAAAAGATAATACTTTATAAAAACAATATTATTCTTAATCCCCAAAATTCAAAAAACAATACCCAAAGTTCTGCAAAGACCATTCAATAAACAAATGTCCTTAAAATTCTTCAAAGTAACCCAAACTAATATTGAAACCCAAAACTCATAATGATTTAATCACATTGTCTTCTACATTAAATCTTGACATTTATCTTCAAATAACTTTGAATACTCTTAAAGTCTCATACTGAAGAGTAATTATCCTAATAACATATTCTCTATGAAAGTTTAATCATTTATATAAGTAACCCAAATTTCTATATGTCCACAATAAAAACACAGATTCTTCCAAAATAAAATTTTAACCATTACTCCACAAATGAGATCCCATAGTATTCTATTTCCATTAATCATATTGTGTTCCCAAAAGAGATAATGACTTCCAAAATAACCTTTATCTCATAATCACAAAATAATTTTCAAATAATAAGTATATCCATTTGATAAAACATAAGTTCCCAAAATCAACTTATTCTTGATCTATAAAATCATCTAACTAAAAGGAGATAGTCATACTAACCAGGGACTTCACGTAGTGCAGTGGTAGGTGATAAATCCCAATTTCACTTTGGTTGTGTGTTCAATTCCCGCAGCTTTGTACGATGTGAAGGTTTTCACATTGTCTTCGTGTTGTCCTTTTTCAAAAAAAAATATAATATATAACATTCCAAAAAATGTGATAAATTTCTCAAAAATAACCAAAACATATTTCAACCGCAAATGTTATCTCATACCTCACATTTTCATCCCAAAAAGTAATAACCTATAATTTCCTCAAATTAAAGGATCATATAAACCCAAATGGTTCTTTATAACTATATCCAAAAAATAAAAGACAATTCTTCCTTGAATAAAATTTTCACATATCAAACTTAAGGTTTACACATACTAGAAAAAGTCTTCTAAAGTAATGCCATCATCAAAATATTCTTAATTCTTTTAAAAATTTCATTATCCTAAAATCTAGCATAACTATTTAATCCCTTATATGTAGACTTCTTACTCATTCAATGTTCTTCATGATACATTAACCATTATTTCCCAACTTATTCCGTAATACTTGTTTCTTACAAATAAAATCATGAATCATATCTTAATATTCAATATTGTCAAAACATTAGATAACAAATAATCCATAACATTCATTTTTCATTTTTGATTTCCTCATTATAAATTGGAATGGAATTAGGTATTGGTAAACATATATTTGTATGATCCTGTGGATCAAATTCCCAAATCTTCTTTATAGGACATCTATTTTAATAATGACCATGCACCCCACATTTAAAACATTCAATTGATCCCTCAAAAAGAACTTCTTTCCCTTTCTTGTAGTCAACTGGACTCTTTCTTTTTCGATGGAAGGTTCTTGCTTTATGACCTTCATTACCACATCTATAGAATCTTCCCGTCCATTTAAAGAATTTTCCTAGGTCTTTCTTTCCACATCCTTGACACATAGGTTTTTTAATGAACTTACCTTTATAATTATTACTAGAACTTCTATATGGATTTGTTTCTAGCATATATGTTGCCTTATAAAAATCATCATGGTTCAGGTGGTCAATCATGACTCTATATAGTTGGTTGAAAATAAATACAAGAGTTCTCATTGACGATCCTATTTCATTCAGTTTATTATTTATAAGATCTTCACAGTTTTATTCATATCCATTATTACTTTGGTTCCTACTTGATCCATCCATTTACTAATACCAAAAAGGTCAGTGTGAGTATATCAGTAAAATCATCGTATAATATCTTATGACGAGGGTAAACACTAAGATATACTTGTTCATGTTATCTTAAACTAGTTTAATTTATCTAAAATAACTATGACTCTTTATAATATGCTAACCATTATGGTTATTTCACTTATGCTTAAATAACACCCTAAACTCTAAAGTTATATAAACAGAACTCTGATACTAACTATAAGGCCCCAACATTAAAAATTACATAATATTGAATTAAGTTAATAATTCACATTGAGGATCCTTTCAGGGTTAGAGTTTTAGAGAATTAGTTCGTAACTATTACAATACATTTCAAAAATTACAAAGTAGACACTTCTTCTCTATCCAAATTTATTCATAAAAATAAAACTCCTTAAATAATACAAGAGTTATTTTCTAGAAATAAATCATCTGGAATTCTCCCTTTCCCATACCCTTCCTTATACTCTATGAAAATTTTTTCATAAACTTGCGATGAGCAAAAAAATCTTAGTAAGGGTTATAAAATAAGGGAAGAAAACATTAGTCCATCAATATACAAAAATCTATGAGATCATACATTTCAATATTTAACATAGCACCCAAAATCATAAGTTTTATGAATAACACATGGAAAATATAAATCATAAAGTTAACATGTGGGAACCATAACATAATTACATTTTAGATTTATTAGCTACATAGGGAGTTACATTTGGAATACCCATAGTAGTATATTCCCTAAATCTATTAGTAGAAAGCTTCACGTTTACCTCTATCACTTTACCCAATGCATTGGAGATCTATCTCGGGCTCACCCACCCTAGGTTTATCACATAACCGTCCATATTCTTAAACAATTCCCAATAAATACAACATAATCATAACACATGAACAAGAATAAATAAAATATAACATTTCTACATGGACATCACAATATAGTGTTTCAACATATTGACATAATCAGTTCTTTCAAAAAGAAGTGTTTTAAATAAAAGTGTCTCATACCACTTTGAAATGTTTGAAAGGATTTTATACTTTAATATACACATGTCCATATAAATAAATCCTTAAAATAATATCTAAAATAAGGACATGAAATAAATGTATTTAAAAAAATTAATCTTTAAAACATTTAAGACGATATTTTAGTTAAAGAATCCTTTACCACTTGAGAATATCTTAAATAAAAATAATTAAAGTATAAAAATGAAGAAAAATATAAATATCATTAGAATATAGAAATTTATGATATAAAATGTCAAAATGGTTGTATATAAACTTTATAGGATAATAAAGGTGCACAATATCAAGATATTCCTCAATAAAAGGAGATTGAGATGATGTCCCTTACAAAGATTGTATCATTAGATTATGGATAAATAAATAACATAATTATGTGTGAAAAAAAAACCCCGATTTAAGTGGATATTAGGTGTAAAACAGTCAGATTTCATTCACACATATTCATAGCATGACATAATCAAGAAGTAGATGTTTAACCCAATGAATGGAAATTGGGTTAAGAAGTTCCCTTACCTCGTGTCCGACTTGACTCGTTCATTATTTAATCTCCTGAATAATAAACTAAATATAATTTATAATTTCTTATGAATCTTTTTCATATTTATTATTACTTTTATAGCACTTATTACACTATTATAAAAATTACATAATCATTTAAGTTAATAACGGTCATTTTTTCGATATTTGGTACCTGAGTCAAAATGAACTTGTTAAAATTAAAAATTGTCCATGTGTTTAAAAGTCCATTATACAAATAATTATATTCATGATTTAGATATCATATATATAATATATATACAGTAAATATATATATATAATAGTACATAAAATTTAGAGATATGAAATGAAACGCACCGTTCATGGAGACGGTAAGTCGTACGTCTTCATGAACTCTACATTCATTTCTATTTCATATTTAATGGAATTAATAATTAATTATACATATGTATATTATAATTATAGTATAATATCATATATAATTTCATTAACTTCATCCTTTATATGTTCCATGTATGGCATGAGCGAGTCGTATCACTTCTAGGGGGTGGTATTCCGCACTTCCTCAAATGAAATTATCGTATTTACCCATTATGGAAACCATAAAGGTATGCTATAAATGAAAAATACTAAAGAATAGTGAAATATAAATATAATATATAACACATATTAATACAGTAATATTATAATTTCCACCCTGAGAGGCGGTAGGAGATAATTGAACAATCGTTATTTCTTGAGGCAGTAGTTCGTGGTCCACATAAACAGTATTCTCATATCCATTAGATGGAGGTTTGTTGATATGTAGCTCAAAAACACCTCATAAGAACGTCCTAGTGTATTAAATATATAGGTTTTTTTAATAATGGAATAAAGAGAGTTTAGGTGGTTGGGTAAGGAAAATAAAAGAAAATAACTCGAGTGAAGACGTTACCTTTAAATCGGGTAACTTCTTTTGATATGAGCCAAATGGATCTATTTAATTCCATTATTCATAGGGGAAGGATTCTAAGAGGGATATAAGGATGTTGGGAGATTCTTAGAGTAGAAATTGGACGATTTATGGGGATTTAGAGGTGTTTGTAATGGGTTAGAGGTGGTGGCGTTTTATAAGAGGGAGGAGGGGCTCTTTAGGAAATTTTGAATGTATTATTTTATTATAAACTTATTTTAGGTTTTAAAAGATCCAAAATTTATTTAATTATAAGATAAGGTGAATATAAGTTGAAATAAAATCATCCAATAAGAATTGGATAGGTTTTGGATATTTTTTCATCCTTATCTTTTTTATTTAACCCTTTGTTAACTTATTTAACTTTTACCATGTCCTCTTATATATTCAGACTATATGGTTAATATATTTACTATAAAATGACAAGCGGCCCAAAATGGATAATTTATGACATTTTTAAAATTATTTAAGTAATTTTTATGAATCTTATATTTTTAGGATTATTTTATCATTTAATAAAATATTAATTGTTTTTAAAACACATTTATGTCAATTTCTAAATTATTCATATCAAGATTTTAAAAAAATCTATAAAACATGATTATTTCAAAACAAACTTCATTAATTAAAATATATCAAGTCATTATTATCCCTAAAATTAGTTTATGGGATAAAAAGTTTCAAAATATATTTATTTTAATATTTATAATATCATTTATTTGAATCCTTTGTTAATGAAGTAATTACTACATCACCATTGTGTCATAATTAAGATTATTTGTATAATGTCTAAAAAATATAAATAAAATACCATGATATATGAAATTTTTATAAATTTATAATTAATATCTATAGTCTAATATATCACTTATATAACCCCATATAAAATTGTTTTACTAAAAGATATGTGTTTTTGTTATTTACGTCCTTACATTAAATTAATTAATATAAAATGTCTTTATCACTTCCAAGTGGCTCTGTGAGGTCCCAAAATCAACACAAGGATTACCATGGTCAAACATGTATCATCAAATAGGATTAGAGCATGTGTTAGAATAAATTAATATTATTATAATATTATTTTTACTCTTATTTACCAGATTTACCCTTTAACCATGGTAAATAAAATATTTACAGAAGTTACTATTCATAATGTCTATAAATAAAAGTTACCTATTTACACAATTTGAACCTCATGATTCCCAATATTGAATCCATTTTTCTAAATTCAAAACATAGAAGTTGAAAAATTAATTTAAAATTTATTCTCAATGTCAAAACAAAAAGTGTGTTTTTAAGAAATAATAACTATTAAAAGATTGACACTTATTTATGTCCAATTTCAAAGTGAAATTACTTAAAATGACCCAAATTGGATTAAATTGTAAAAAAATATAATCCAATTACACTTTAAATCCAATTAAAAGGTTAATGTAATCATATAAATAAATTATATTAAAAGGTAGTTTTGAATTAAAATGCATTATTTTCACTATTCCTTAAAAATGAACTTTTTCAGAAAAATACCAAAATTTTACTAAAAGTAAATTTTTATGTCCCAATTCTAAAGAATAAGTTTATTTTGTCAAATAAAATATAAAAAATTAAAAAAAAAACTTTATTTAAAAAAGGTTCTCCATCAAAAGGTGGTAAATCAACCATTTAATGAATATTAGAGTATTTATGCTTAAAATTTGATTCATTCACATTTTATGCCTCTAACTTTTATTAGGTAAATATAAAAATATTTAACAAACATTTATAATAATATTTTAGTTAGTTATGTTTATTCCTTCCTATACAATGGCTAGGCGTTAACTACCATTTAAAATAATATTATATTATTATTTTTCAGTATGACTCAACCTTATGTGCAACATGGGATTTTTGGGGAAACTGATTGTTACGTGTCAGGTACTCCATAGAACATAGAATCCCCTTTAAATTAAAATTAATATTTAATTCACCAATATTAATAAATATGAAAATTTAATATTCTTTATTTACTTGAGATGTTACATTTATATTTACCCAATGTATTAGAGGGAGACATAGGTCCCACCCATCACATAATGAAAACCACATATTTTTGTGTCACAAGATAATAAAAAAATCATCATATCATAACCCATGAAATGAGATGGGTTTTATAAAAATTTCATCATATCATAACTGATGAAAATGATAGGTTTAATAATCATTTCATCATTTGATCATAGCATAACTCGTATAAGAAGAAGTAGGTTTCATAAGAATTTTATGATGGTATAAACCATAGAATAGAAATGTGTTTCAGAAATATCATTCCATTTTAAAAATAAAAAATTTAGAGAAATAATAAGAAAGGTGTACTTGGATGATATCCTTAATAAGACATAGGTAATATCAACATATGTCATCTTATTTTGAAAATTATTTTGATTTATCATTTAAAAAAATTATTGAGGAAAATATCATTTATGATGTGAAAAAAAAATTTCAAACCATATTTTTTTTGAAAATCATTTTATATGAAAATAACATAAAAAATTATAATTTAATATTCAATGAAAATAATGGTTGTAACTATTTAATTCTTTTTTCGTGTCACAATTGTTAAAATAAATATTCATTTCACATTTTTGATAAAGGAAAAAATGGGCATTTTTTAGAGAATGACATGAATATTCCTTTCAAAACATTTTAAAAATAAGTTAAATATGGGTAGAAAATTATTTTAAAATTCAAAGGAAAATTATAAAACAATGGTAACTTTTTTAGAAAACACGGTTTTGGTAGAAAATAGATTCTCGACTGAAGAGAGAAATAAAGTCAAATTTAATAAAAAAATATTTTCTCAACTATTTTAAGTACCAAAAAGTTGAAAAATTGTTCTATTACTTGAAAATAACATGAATAAAAATAGTAAAATAAAATTAATGAGTTTCTTGGGAGATGGATTATAATATTTTATCATTGGAAACATAATAATAAGAAATCCTGATAAACAATGAGATTGAAACATTAAATAATTATTGCTTTGGTAACATTGAATTATAAACCCCATAAAGTAATAACATAAAATGAATCTTAAAATATCATGTGGATAAATAAATTCCTAACATTACATTTTAATGTGTCTTTATATACACCTTTTACAATACTATAGGTTCATAATATAACATACATCTCAAAGAAGGAAAATTGAGAGAAAAATCCATTACTGCTTGGGTATCTTTCGAATCGTACACCCCAGTAAAGAATAAAATAAAATGAAACATTAAATATAGTTAAATTATTTAGATTCATTATAGAACATTTAACATTGAAATATATGTACACCACATAAAATAAACAAGTGGTGAATTGGCATGTCTCTGAGAAATAAAAGAGAGATTAGAAATCGCTCACAATAAGTATTGAATCCCTTTGTACATGTTCAAACTTCTTGTATAATAAATATTAGTTAATTATAAATACATTAAATAGAAATATTTATTTATATAATATAATATATTATTCTCTAATGACCTTTTATTATCCATTTATTAACAATTCTATGTAAAAGATATGTTTCCAGTAATAACTGCTTTGTATTTCATATATACTTTGATTTATTCAGTTATTTTGGTCCTATTTCTTTAAATGTTATTCTACAATATAAATAATTTAAACTATTATATAAATATAAAAAATATTAATTATATATGTATTTATAGTAATCCCAAATATTTAGTGATAGAAAATAAACTATACTATTCTTGGAGATGGTAAGTCGTACATATGTATGAACGATGTTTCCATTTTCTTGTCATATTGAAAGAAAGAAAGTTAAATGATATATTATCAATAGATAATCATTTTTATTTCAAATATGTTACATATATTCATCAAAACCATCCTTATTACCTTCCATATAACGAGTGAATGAATCACATCGCTTCGTGAGGAGGTAGTCTACCGTACAAATGAGTGACGTAATCGCATTATAAAAAATAAAAAACCTATAGTTTTATGTGATAAAATAATTCAATTATCATAATAATATCATAAATATTATTTAAAAGCAAAAAATATATCATTATGTCTAGTGGTGATAGTTAGTAATGAAAAAATGTATGACATCAATTCGTGAGGCGGTAGTTTGTCATGCACGCAAATGATGATTTTGTAACCCATTCGATGGAAGTGGAGATGGTTTTATTTCATGATATTAACATAAAAATATATAATTATATGTAATATAATTATTTAATCATATAATAATTATGTAATAATAATTTCAGGAGGTGGAGGAAGAAATTAAACCAAAATTTTAGTTGATAAAAGTTACTTCTTCTTCAATCATCCTCATTCATTTTCCATCAAAATCCTTCCTAAGTAGGATTTATGTCCAACAAAAGGATTATATAATTATAAAATTTAATTTTTGAATTTATTTTGTTCATTATTTTCAGAATAAAATAGGTTTTAACATGTTAAACGGATAGGATAAGGTGTGACCTTTTATAAGTGAGGTGAGTGGAACACTTGTAATTTTTTTAAAGAAAAAAATTCATTCACATTTTTCATGTAAAAAGGCTCTAATAATGAATAATTATATTTAATATAATGGATAGTTTCTAAATATGTGAATCCAATGTCTTTATAACATGTTTTGGATTTTTTTAAAACACATCTTTTTAGTTTAACCCCTTGTTAAACCCATTTTTTCCTTAAGAGTGGTAAATAATTTTTATTGTTTTTACTATTCATTATAGTAAAAAATTAATTTTACGTTATTAGATAATATAAATTTTTATTATTAAAAATATGGAATCTATTTTTCCAAATTAAATTCACATATTTGGTAAAATATTGTTTAAAGTTAACCTCGTAGACGTGACGATACTTTGTGTTTTGAAAGAGATAATTTTCAAACGTTTATAATATATTTATATAAAAAATCAATATTAAAATGATTACAATGAACTAAATTGGATTAATATATATATATATATAATTTATATTATTTTAATTTAAAACTAATTAAAAATATAATTTATCTTTTTAAACAATATAACAAAAACCAAGTCTTAAATTAAAATTCATTACTTCTCACAATTCATCAAAAAACTAAAACATTCAAGAAAAATAACAAAATTTATCTTAATATGACATTGATATTATTATTTCCAAAATATATTTCATTTTAAAAATAAATTTTATAAACTAGAAAATATTAATTTTAGAATATGTGCACCAAAGGAAACAAAACTTCTTTTTAGAAGATACATTTTTAAGCATAAAATTGGATTTAATATTCTATCATATCTATAAAAAAACAGTCAATGTTAAAATTTTCATTTAATATATAATATATAAATTTATTTTGAATAATTAAATGTAATTGGTTTGTTTAATTTATAGAGTAAAAACATGTATGTTCGCATAAAAAAAATTAGAAAAAGATTTCATTTATTTCCAAATAGTTCTTATTTTCATTTATAATTAGCTGGTCCCTAAAGAATTTAATTTATTTTATTGTTTGAACCATTCATTTTCATAATTTAATTAATCTTATTCATACCCATAATTACAACTTCTAGGTATTAACTGTCATAAAAAAATATTTTTATTAATTTGACATGTTTGGTTTAAAAATGGTTTTGCATGTTACACAAGGTAAAATCAGTGTTGTGTTTAATGAAAGCTAAAATCAGTGTCTCATGTTATGAAAAATATCAAAATTATTAAATTTAATTGAAAAAATATTTCACAAATTCTCATCGTGTTAGATTGTAGCCTCTTAAAATGAATTTCTCCATAAAAAATCATCTCATTTATCAAAGGATTATAATTTAAAAATTATTTAAAAGAAACCCTCATCATTAAAAGGGTTAATAAAAAGTTAAATTTAAAAAGAGAAGGGTATGTGTGAAATTCATTTTGAATAATAAATACCAGCTTTCCAAATATGAGAACCTGGGTGAGAAGTGTTAACATAGATATATAAGAGAAAGCTAACACCCAACTACTGATAGAGATTGATAGAGAAAATTGATCAGAAGATGGTGGGTGATCCAGAGAAGGATTATGACCACAAATACATAAATCAAAGAGGCATGAAATGGTCTTTGATATCATCTAAACTGATGATAATAGAGAAAACATTTATTTCAATATATTTTTCCTAATGTTGGGGATTTTCTTTTCTATATAGATTGAGATCATATGATTATGTATATAATTGATATTATTTCATATGCACAATTTCATCATTTTTTTGTTCCTAAATCAATTTAAAATTCATATATTACACTAATAGATTGTTTTTTCGTGTATAAAGAACTAAATAAGAACCATAATAGAATAGTAAGTCATTCCTTTTATCTCCAGGGAATAAAAATTTCACTAGTAATAAAATATGGATAAATATTCATAGATTTAAGTAAACATTAATCTCTAAAACATAATGTTAAATTAAAGTTAAACCAATCCATAAATGGTTAACATTATAACCCTACCAAAATTCAAAATTTTTAAGGAAGGTTACTGAATTTCTCAAAATCAACATCACATTAACCCACCATATATCATAAAGTAACTCTTGATTATCACGTACAAAACATGTTAATACGTTCCTTATGTATTCTCTTAAAACATGGTAATAACCTCAACTCCATCAATGATAACATAAAACACTTTTTCAAAATAAAAATTATCATTTATGAGGTCATCAATACTATCCAATTTAATTTTTTCATATTAATAATATATTTATCCAAACTAAACACAATTTTACCATCTTTATTAACATATTAAGGGTTATCTTCCCTTAATCATGTGTTTTCCATAAAATATTAACCTTCCATTAAATCATTTTTTATAACATTTGTACTATTCAATATTTTCTTGGATATCCTTATTCAAAAACTTATAAAAATCATTATATGTTTCATGATTTATATAACATTATACTTGAATTCAAATACATTAATAATTCAATCATTCCACCTCATAATTAAGAAATTAACTAGTTTTTATCATCTTATTAAATAATACCTCTTTCCAGTTATATGTGATTCATGGTCTCTTCAAAATCAGTAGAAAACCCATTAATTTTATAACCTTTCTGATTATATTCAAGAGAATTCCCCCTAGGACATTTATTTTCATAATTCCTATACTTTCTACATTTAAAACATTCAACAGTCAATGATACCTTAGGGAGAACTTAATTATCATCCATTGAGTTAACCAAACATTTCATTTTCCCAAAACAATTACTTTCTTTATTTCTTTCTTTTCCACACTCAAAACATATACTCATCTATTTAGGACATTACCTTGAGTGCTTCTTTACACATTATTCACATATAGTAAATTGAGTCTTCTTTCCTACATGGTATCCCCTACCGAAAATCTCAGCTAACTCTATCTTTCCCTTCTTTAGTGAGTTATAGAGTTGGTTAAGATGAACGTTGTTAATAATTTTATGTCATAATTTATTAGGTATAATAACAATATGATTCAATTCAGTCGTTATCCCATTTTGATGCTCATTAGAAAATTTTATGTCACATTCAATGTTAACCTAGTTCCTTCAGATTCCACTAATTTAATAAAACCAAAAATCATTATGTGTGAAACACTAATTATAGTGTAAATCCACGTAATCATGAAAAATCACTAATATTATGTTTAAACCATGACACACTATTTTTTATATGAATCCTTACGCTTAGCCTAGGTCATCCAAGATCATCGTCTATTTAAATCTATCATGATGGTTCATAAATAATTTTTTAATGTAAAAATCATTTCCCCTAGGAGTTCTAAACCAGGTGTGCAGCAAAACCCATTTTCTTACACCTGGTGATGATCATGTCCAACTCAATGACACCTTTTTGGAGATATTACCCCTAGGTACCTCTATTCCATAGCCACATCCACTTGTAGTATCTAGAAATTGATATAATTTCTTAGAAACCAATGGTTCTATCATTTACTAAAATTCTAGGACATTTTCTTATAATATGAATCCTCCTTAGACTTGTCCATAGAGATATCCCTCGAAATATAATTAGGAATATACCTAGGGATCTCACTAAATATTTCTCATCTTGATTTCCAAATATTAACTAAACTTATCATTTGAAACCAACTATAGAAAACCAAGATTATCATAAATAGATATTATAAAAAATTTATGTATATTCATTACATTACACAAACACATGCTCAAGGACTATGATAGTTTAGTGTCTTTGGAAACATGAAAAAAATGGTCAATATTGAAACTACATCATTTCCCATTATGACCATCATAGCCATCACCCTTCTAAGAAATATCATATGTAATGCATTTCATCATAACCTGGGTAAATAAAAAAGAAGAAAGGGTGATCTTATATGTTTAGTAAATGTAAACAAGTAATTTTCATAAGCATAACAAGTACATAAGGGTATGAGAGCATGAGAATAACATTTAAAAAACATACCCAAAAAATCAAATATCATAATCATGAGTAATGGAATAAAGATTTTTCATTCATAATATATGAATCATAAAGGAATAACAGAACATGCACCATGAGAAAATAAAATTGTAATAATATATATATTTGCGGAATACACATAATAATATAAATATTATGTCAAGGATACCCACCATGAAATTTATAACATGTTAGGATCGGTCTAACAAACCTATCACCTTCTTCTGGCTTGTGATAACCACCCATGTATCCTATTTTTTGGGATTTAGATGACCACCAGTGTTCCTATTTTTTGGGCTTGGTCCAACCACTTTTGTACCTTCTAATATCATATAACATTTATCATTACCAAATGCATTAGAGGTAAATATAGGCCCCCATCACATAATTAAAATCATATGTTTGTGTTACATAAGGTCATAAAACATTCATCATATCATAACCCAAGAAATGAAATGGGTTTCATAAAGATTTAATCGTATCATAACCTACATAAAAATGTAGTTTTCATAATCATTTCATCATTTCATCATAACATAACCCGTTGAAAAAAAAACAGGTTTCATAAGAATTTTATCATGGTATAACCCATGGAAGAAAAACTAATTTCATAAATATCATGCCATCATAAACATAAATTATTCAGATAAATAATAAGAATGGTATCATTATATCATATCTCTAGTAATCCATAGTTAACATCAATAAATATCATCTTAGAGAGAAAATGATTTTGATCATTCAAATAAAACATTTCATGAGGAAAATATACTTTTTTATTTGAAAAAAACACTTTTTAAAATTTAAAAAATTTTGAAAAATCCTTTTCATTTAAAATAACCTTAGAAATTATAAATATTTATTCAAATAAAATAATGTTCATGATGAAGGGATGTGTTAGAAAATGATTCCTTTTACATTTTTGGTAAAATTCTGGTGGGTATTGTTTGGAAAAAGACATGAATATTACATTCAAAAAACTTTTGTAAAAAGTAAAAAATTATCATAAATTTCTTTTAAAAATCATATTATAATAAAAAATTGAGAAAATTTTTATAAAACACAGTTTCGAAAGAAAATAGATTCCCGACCGAAGAGAGAAACGAAGTCGGATTTTATTAAAAAATATTTTATCAATTATTTTTAGTACTAAATAGTAAGAAAATGGTACTATTACCTTAAAATATATGGAATAACTAGAGGTTAATTATGTAATTATTTTCTTGATATATGTATCATATTAGTTTATCACCAGAAACATAATGATAAATAATCTATATAAACGATGAGATTGCAACATAAAATCATTACCACTTTGGTAACTTTGAATTGTAAGCCCCTGAAGGAATATAATAAAATGAAACTTAAAATATAATGAGTGTAAATAAATTCATTATATTACATGTAAAATTGGATATATATATATATATATATGTATATATATATAACTCTTTGAATAATATAGGTGCATAACATGATGTACGTCTCAAAGAAAGAAAAATTGATAAAAAAAATCTCTTACTCCTTCGGAATCATTTGAATCATAAACCCCGGTGAAGAATAATATCAAATGAATCATTAAATATCTTGTAAATAAGGATATTAATGATTTAAAATTTCAAAGGGGTATTATATATGCACCATATAAAATAAATTATTGTTGAATTCACATATGTCTCATTGAAATAAAAGAGAGACATGAAATCCTTTATCATAAGTCTTGAATTTTGTCGTACATATTCAAAAATATTTTATAATAAATAATATTTAATTGTAAAACTATTATATAAAAATATTAATATCTATAATACCATATATTATTCTCTTGTCACATTTTATTTCCTCTTTATTAACAATTCCATGTTGAAGTTATGTCTTTGGTAACAACCACTTTGTTTATCATATATGTTTTGATTTTTTATTTTCATGGCCCTATTACTTTGACAAATATATAATAATATCCATTATTTTTAAGATGATATAAATATCATAAATATATATATTCATTATATATTCATTTATATCAATATATATAAATTAAGTGATAGAAAAAGAAATATACTGTTTTTGGAGACGGTTGTCCATACGTACTCATGAAAAATGTTTCCATTTTATTTTCGGATTAAATGAAATAATGTAAAATGAAATATTGTCATTATATAATCATTTTATTTCATATATATCACATATTCTCATTAAACCCATCCTTATTGCATTCCACATAAAGTGTGAATGAATCTCATCGCTTTGTGAGGCGGTAGTCTTCCGTACACAAAAGCGACATTATCATATTCCAAACATGGAAATAATGAAGGTATGTGTGATAATAATTATTATATATGAATAATTATATAATAAATATAATATATACATAATAAATCCATCATTATGTCCTGCCATGAAATGTGGTGATGGAAAAACAAATTAAATTGATTCGTGCGGCTATAATCTTCGGTACACATGAATGTTGATTTCGTAACACATTCGATAGAAGTGGAGATGGTTTTAGGTAATCAAAATAACATAAAAATATCATTATTTGTAATATACTGAGGCTATTATATTTTAATTATTTAATAATAATTAAATTAGGTGGAGGATGAAATAAAACAAGAATGCTTGTTGATTAATGTTACCTCTTCATCAAGTATCCACCTTAAGTTTTCACAAAACACCTTCTCAGTTAATATTTATATCCAAAATAAGGATTATAGTATTATATGATGGATTTTTTAAAGTTATTTGGGTAGTTATTGTCCAAAAAAGGGTTTGAAGTTGTGAATATGAGAGGATAATAAGTAGCCTTTTATAAGTGAGGTGAGTGGCACACTTGTAATTTTTTTAAAGAAAGAATTCCACCGACATTTTTTCATGTCACAAGGATCCAATAATAAAAAATTATAAATTATATAAGGTATAAGGTCTAAATATTTTTATAATATGGGTTTTGGGAAAGGTTTTGGTTATTTTTAAACCTTATCTTTTTAGTATAACCCCCAGTAAACCCATTTTTACTTTAACCACGGTAAATAATTTTTATTGTTATGACTATTAATTTTGATCAAAAATTAATTTTACATTATTATAAAATATAAATTATTATTATTAAAAATTTTAATCCATTTATCTAAATTTTACTCACATAAGTTCAATAATTTCATATAAAATTAATCTTATCGCCATGATGAGAAAATGAGTTTTCAAAGAGAAAATGTTCCAACATTTATAAAGTTTTTATATAAAAAATCAATATTGAAATGATTATAACGAACTAAATTTGATAAATTGATATATAATTTATCATATTTTTCTTTGAAACCAATTTAAATACAATTTAACATTGAAAATAATTTAAATTAAAATGATGTTTTCAATTAAAATTCAATATTTTTCCCAATTCATCGAAAAAATGAAAATTTTCAAAAAAATAAAAAATAATAATAAGATAATTTTCTTATTATGATTTAAAAATGAAGTTTATTTTATTAAAGAAATTTTTTATAAGTGGTAAAAATAATTTTAAAATCATTGTGTCAAAGGAGACAAAATCTCTTTTTAGAAAATACAGTTTTAAGTGTAAAATTGGATTTATTTTTATCTCTTATCTAGAAAACACATAAGATAAATTTTAAACATTTAATTGGATATAATATATATATATATTTAATTAAAATCATTGAAAAAAAGTGTTTTTTTAATTTATTAAGGTAAAATGTGTTGGCGGGCATAAAAATGGGTTTTCCTGAAAATTATTTCTTTATTTTAAAATATATTTTATTCATTTTTCTTTAATTGGTCACCAAATAATTGATTTAATATAAATGTATAAACCATATATTTTCATAATTTAATTAAATATATTCATACCAACCATTTTAACAACAAGGTAGTAACTATCATATAATAGTTTTTTTAATAATTTGAAATGTTCTGTTTAAACTTGATGTTGTGTGTAATGTAAGCTAATGTATGTTTTGTGTGTAATGAAAGATAAAATTAGTGTTCTGTGTAATAAAAAATATGAAAAATAATAAATGTGTTTGAAAAAAATAAAATCTCATAGTGTAACATGATGTTTCTATAAGAGTATATTCTTTTTAGAAATTGTGGGAGATATAGAAGAATTGCTATAGATTAAACTACTTATTATATAGTGAGATAAATTTTGTTATGTGAAAAAGGAATGGGTTTTATTACATAATATTTTTATAAATTCTCTAAAAATATTATTATAAAAACATGGGAATGTAATTTAATGTAATGTTTTTATTAATCCCTGAAATTTTGAGATGATCTCATTTGGGGGCTATCATAATGATAAAAAATATCCCCTCTCACAAATTTATATCTAGATAAATAAAAAATTATGGGATCAGTACATCTGTAAAGTGGATCTTCAATATGGATTTCATCAATTGTAAGTGAATTATGAATATATTACTTATATTTTCATTCATATAATGTCTGGAAACTATGAGAATATAGTGATTCCATTCAAACACATAAATAATCTATCAATTTTTATTAACATGATGAATATATTCTTCGTATATTAACTCAAAAAATTGGTGGTATTTATAGATGAAATTATCATATACACTAAATAGAAGGAGGTGTTTTCGACGCTTTCGCCGGGGCGCGCGCATCCGTCTATGAGGACGCACAGCTGTCGCCCCTCATTCCCACTTTCCATGGGCGGGCGGCATCCGTTCCTTAATCAGGGACTTCTGATCCTTGATCGAAATTGGGATGATGGGATGTTGGTTCTTCCTTTTGTGGATTCCTCCTCAGAACTCGTCACCTAGTCCGGGTCTCCCTCATAGATTTAATACATTGTTCGTGAATCTCATTCCTGGTGCCATATCTTCATGGAAACTGGTTAATTACACTACTTCTGTCAAGAAATTCCATGGGATCTTGACTTGTTAGCGACTTTCGGTCAGAGTAGATGACAACATCAGGCATGTCAGGGCATCTCTGGGTGCATGGACATTGGGGAACCTGTATTCTTCCTCATGAGAGGGAATCTCAAGGGTGCATAACCCAAGGCATCCCGCATCGAATGCGGGGAATCATATGCCATAGGCATGTATCTAAGGTTTTCCTCAGCTTCTCGTGTTTAACACAGGGTATGTCGCGAGTTTAACGTCTTGCGGAGACGGTTACGCCAAAGGCGTCTCATCCAAGGTTTTCCTCAGGCAACTCGTGTTTAACACGAGGTAGGCCGTGAGTTTAACATCTTGCGGAGATGGAATGAGGGTGATCAGAACATCCCATAGAGACGGATCAGATTGTTATATCCCAAGGGGGTAATACCTGTAATATGGATAGATTAAGACGCCCAATGAGGACGGATCCGAGGTGGTGCGCTCCTAGGAGGGGGGATGTCACACTGTAATGGCTGATCTGAACACCACTAAGGGCGGATCAGGGGAAGTGAGCCCCAGGATGGGGGACACCATGGATTACCATTGGTTGGGATTGAACCTCTTGGAGGTTTCCTACATACCCTGTGTATAGGACAGGGATCAAAATCCACGTAGTTCGATGGGGTGATGAATCGGGTTGTACACAGAGGACAACGACCCAGAGATATTCTAGGGCTTACACGTGGAAAGCGGCCCATGCGCCACTAGGAGCAGCGAGGAGGTGGATTGCATGATCCCACTGGGATGTGGTGGCCCGGGTGAGAATTAGGATAGGTGATGGATGGATGAATGAAGTGGAGGGGGAATGAAATAGGACCATCACAAGGGCGATAGTGAAATTGGGCTTGAGCCTCGAAGAGACCTCCTACGTATCCCCGTGGCAGAGAATCAAAGTCTGCATAGTTCGATGGTGCCGGTGAACCGACGTGAAGGTGGACCTTGGTCCAATGGGTGTTGTCAGCGAACCGACATGAATGTGGACCTTGGTCCGATGGGTATTGTCATCGAACCGACGTGAAGGAGGTCGGAACGACCGAGTGATGGGCTTGAACCTCATGGAGGCTTCCTACGTACCATGCCTTAACATGGATCAAAGTCCTCGTAGTTTGGGTGAAAATTGTGGGTGTCGGTGAACCGACGTGGAAGAAAAGAGACCTTGGTCCATGTGGTGTGGGGCTTACACACTAGGCTGCCCAGGTGTTGGTGAGCCGACGTGAAGGAGGTTGGAATGACCAACGGGTGGTGGACTTAAACCTCAGTAAGGCTTCCTACGTACCACGCCTTAGCGTGGATCAAAATACTCGTAGTTCGGGATGGTCACAATGGCTTACCGCTGGGCCGAAATGTAGTTTAACATCATGCGGGATGAGAGTGAACCCTGACGTGAATAAACGATGGGCGGTGGGATTGAACCTCATGGAGGCTTCCTATGTACCATGCCTTGACATGGATCAAAGACCTCATAGTTCAGGTAGGGTTTTTTCGGCGAACCAATGTGAAGGTGAACCTGGGGGGTCCACTGGTGGTGGGCTTGAACCTCGTGGAGGCTTCCTACATACCACGCCTTAGCATGGATCAATGTCCTCATAGTTTGGGAGTGCATTTTAACATTATGTTGGACGGGGCATACAGTTTAACGTCATGCTAGACGAGGGTGGAACTCGACGTGAAGAAACGACCGAGTGGTGGGCTTGAACCTCATGGAGGCTTCCTACGTACCACGCCTTAGCATGGATCAAAGACCCCGTAGTTCGCTAAAAGTGGGGGTCAGGGTCGGCGCTCACTCTAAGCTCACGTGAGTCATGCTCGGTGTGAGAAAGAAGAGGTTACAGGGACCTGACGATCATGTCGCGAAGGATGCGTCTATGGGAAACAAAGAGGGGCTTACCCGTTAGGCGGCCCATGGTGCTGGGACTTACTCCAGGATGGAGGCCCAAAGAAAAGGATGACGATGGTTTTAGGCTTGATCCTTGAAGAGGCTTCCTACGTATCCCCGTGGTGAGGAATCAAAGTCCACGTAGTTCTCCCGATGACGGCTTACCGCCGATTGGGGATTTCAATGGATTACCGCTGGATTGGGTCACAACGGCTTACCACTGTATAAGGATGTCAATGTCTTGCCTCTGAATGGGGTCACAACGGCTTACCACAGGATGACGATGTCAACGGCTTGCCGCTGGATTGGGTCACAATGGCTTACCGCTGGATAAGGATCACAACGACTTACCGCTGTATAAGGATCACAATGGCTTACCGTTGGATAAGGATTTCAATAGCTTACCACTGCATAGGATCACAATAGTGGATGGGGCTTACGCTAGGATTCTGCCCAGGTGCCGCTAAGGAGGGGAAATGGTGAATGGGGATTACGCTAGGATGCTGCCCGGGTGCCGCTATGGAGCGGCAATGGTGAATGGGGCTTATGCAAGGATGATGCCCGGGTGGTGCTATGGAGCGAAAATAGTGAATGGGTCTTACGCTAGGATGCTTCCTGGGTGCTGCTATGGAGCGGAAATGGTGAATGGGGCTTACGCAAGGATGATGCCCGGGTGCTGCTATGGAGCGGCAAGGGTGAATGGGGCTTACGCAAGAAGCTGCCCATAACGTCTTCCTCATGTCTGGCCATGAGGGCATCCCAACTCACTGGTGGGTTGAGGTTTATTATTCTACAACTATGTGCTAGTGCACAAGTGGGATAACACCAAGGGGTGTTGGAATTACGCCACTGTAATCATGGAAGTAGGTGTCTTATTCTTGGAGCATAAGGAATCTCTTGTTTAGTGCAAGAGGCATCCTATGATTGGCACATAGGGAGCACTACAGTTTAGAGTCTTATAGAGAGGACTTTTAGCATCTCATGATTGGAGCACAAGGCATTTCTTATCTGGAGGAAGAGGCATCCAATGTTTGGGATATAGTTTGAACTACAGTTTATAGTCATGTAGAGAGGACTGTTAGCATCTCATGCTAGGAGCATGAGGCATCTCTCGTATAGGGAAAGAGGCATCCTATGATTGGGACATAGGGAATTACTATAGTTTAAATTCATGTAGATAGGACTAGTAGGGAGAAGGTGCCTATAAATGGTTGTTGTTGTGTCTTACGCAAGGGCGGTCCTTTCTGGTTCAACGTGGCATATGAGCCAAGTGATTGGGTTTGGAGGAGTTGCCTGAGAAATGGTTCGTCTCAAGGTACTTGGGGAATTGGTGATGAGAATCACAACTCACGACATGAGAATGAAACCAAGAGGAATATATCGACTCAAGACGTTTCATGGTGTGAGAAGGAGTATCTCAAATCATGGTGTTCCATAGGTGGAAGGTGTGTGCGCATAAGGGCGCAATGGAAAATCATGACACCCCGGCCCGAGAAGTTCGCAGTGCGACTCTCCATTTTTAATGGGGGTCTGTGACGGTCGCAAAGGGACCGACCCGGAGGGCCGGGACCGTAGCCCAGCACTGACCCCGAGCGGGGGGGGGGGGGGGCGCAGGCCCTGCGGTATGGACTGGTGGTTGCGAAGGTAGGAGCCTCGCGAAGGGTAGGTCTTCGCAAGTAGCTTCGCGGAGAAAAGCTATCACGGAGTAGCTTCGCGAAGCAAAGGTCTCATAGAACAGAGGGATCTCGCGGAGCATGGGCCTCTTGCAGAGCAAGGGCGGCTTGCGGAGTACTTGTAGATCATGGAATCACGGAGCATCGACTCGCGGAGCCGCAACACGGAGGAAGCTTCTCGCAGAGCATGGCCTCAAGGAGCCGCAAAGCGGAGCTCCGTGGAATGGGAGATCGGCCGCCCAAGGGGTGGAAAAATGGCCATCCTGATAAAGGGGTCGAGCTGGGTATTTATAGGCAAGGGGCGCCGCAAAGCAAAGCTCACGCGGCGTGAAGGAGGAATTTGGTTGCTTCGCGGCGGGTCGCGAACGTCAACCGGATTCGCGGAGCGGTGCTGCCATCGCTGCTTCGCAGCGGGTTCGCGAACGTCAGGGCGTTTGCAGAGATTTACCACCTCCTGTGCTTCGCGGTGGGTCTTCACGGTGCGTCGCAAATGTCATCCGAGTTCGTGGAGCATCCCTCCTCATTGCTTCGCGGCGGCGCTCCACGATCACGGAGGGGGGCTTCACGAATGGGCTTTGCGAACCAATTTTCCAGCCCAACTTCAAATGTCCATAACTCCCAATCTGTAGCTCTGTTCGGACCCTACGACCTACCAAATCTAAGTTTTTGAAATGGACTATGATCTTGGATCGTGTATGGAAGCATTTGGAAAATTTTTGTGGACACGTTTTCCGGTGCCAACAAATTCCACCCCTAAGAACGGGGTCCAACGAGGATGAGGAGGGCGAGGCGGACCGCGTTCTGAGGAAACGACTGAGGAAAACGCATGTCTTGGCGTCCATTGCATCTTGATCGTATTGAAGAGATAGTCGACTAAATCTCTAAACCCGCGTGATCCATGCTCAGTGCGGGAAACAAGAGATAATAGGTGCCCCTATACGAGTGTGTTAAACAACGGAAGGAGTACATGGGACATCGATCACCATATGGGAGAATCCTGAAAAAGAGAGGGGTCATGGATGAAGAGCATGGCTCTCTGGACGGCCGTCCTGCTTCTCCCACCCTGCTCTATTGCATGAGTGGGGTATTTCCAGGGGCGTTATAATTAATCTGAACAGAGGTAAGTGGAATATGTGAATCACGATACCCAAAATTCGGAACACAGTGTGGGTGACATGACAATAAAGGACAACTGTTAACCGTGGTGGAGAAATGGTATCCTTACTGTGTTAGCCTAAAATGGGGACAACAAATGAGGGTTGACCATTGACCATGTTCGAAACACAGGACCATGTCACAAATGTTGTTGATAAATCTTTCGGGACGTTGGCCTAGGACAGTAGGCGGACCATAGGTCGAGCATCCATACAGTTCGGGGGTCCTTCCAAACATGACCAGTCTTCCGGAACATTGGCCTAGGACGGTAGGTGAGATGATGCGGCATGGGACCAGGACGTTAGGGGGTCCCTTTAGACATGAAAGAGGATGGGGATCCGAATAAGGAGCACGCAGAGCATGGGAAGTGGAGTGATGGTTTGTTCAAACAGAATCCAACACTCATGAAATTACACCACCATGGTAGGAGTACGCTAGATGGGTGCATTGGTTTGATCATGGATCATTCCTTCTTTCAGATAGGGTCTCTCTGGCGAGGGGGTCTGTCGCTTCCCTATATCATCTTGGGGCATCCCGAACTAGTTCAGGGCAGAGTTGTGGTTGTTCGGTTCCCTACGAGGGGTCCGGCCAAGGGGCCGGAAAAGGGGAAGAATAGGTTTTACAACTCCTGGGGGCTGGACCCTTGGAAAAATGATGGGGTGTCTCTACGTATCCCATAAGTATGAGAATCAATATGTATGTTGTTCTGGAGGCATATTTTAACGTCATGTAGGATGATAAGAATCCTGGTTGCGTCGGTACATATCCCACCAAAACTACTAAGCCCATGTGAGTCATACTCTATGTGGCAAACAAGAAGTAATGTAGAACTTTCCTGACACAAGAAGGGGCATGTTAGGGAGAATGGATGCTCGGTGAATATCGACCCAATAATACTAACGTGACCACGTGGTGCACCCAGATGCGTGAAGAGATAGAGCCGACTATGTTCAAATACCACTTGAACATGAGGAAGTGGAAATGTGTGAATCATGACGCTCGAGATTTGGATCACAATGATGGCAGCGTGACGATAGAGGATAGTTGTTAACCGTGGTGGAAACACAGCATCCATATCACATTAGCCTAGAATGGGGACAGAAAAATGAGGGTCGACTGTTGACCATGTTTGAAACACGGGACCATGTCACAAATATTGTCAGAGATCCGTAGGGACGTTGCCTCGAAACGATCGGAGGGCCTTAGGTCCAGCATTCATGGAGAGCCCTTAAGCCTAGTATCCATGTCGTCTGAGGGTCCTTTTGGATGTGGAAGAGGATGAGGATCCAAATAGAGAGCTCACGAAGCTTGGTCATGGGATGAGGGGAATGTTCCTATGAAAATCCCACACATCGGGCTCTTTTTCAAAACACAGCTGAATACGACAACGAGACATATTAGATAGAGGGGGAAAAGTCCTTTAACATAGGGAGATCTTGGTTTAGGGTCATAGAATTCGGACCAAAGGGAAGGAGGAAACATTGGAGGTACACGGTGGGGTAACTCAGACACCTGACGTGAATGGGAACCGGGGGTTCCGACCACCATGTGCTTCTCTAACAGTTTTAGGTCGAGGGACCATAAACGAGAGTTGAGATGGGCCTAAATAAAACTTCAAAGGTGTTCCTACGTACCCCATGAGGATGGGTATCAAGATCCACATAGTTCTGAAGAGAGTCTTAGTTTAACGTCTTAGAACTCAGACCATGAATGGGTATGGGAAGCAGGGGACACACAGCAAGGCGGTTACAAAACCCAATGTGAATGAGGAACTAATCCCTACTTACCATGTTTTCTCTAGTGAAATGCTCGATTCGAGGGACCGGACGTGAAGGTTAGGTTGGGCCTGTGGGGAAGTTCCTGGGCGCTCCTACGTATCTCATTAGAATGAGAATCAAGCCATACGTAGTTCTGAAGGGTGACATGGTAAGATACCAGTGCTAGGGAAAAAAGGGAAGTGTGGGCATGGCCCTTGCACCAAAAGAAGAAGAATTTGATAGTTCTTGTTTATTCTTTAAGGTGAGTGGTTTTTTTTTTGTGAAGCGATAGGCCTAGGGTAGTAGGCCCTAGTGTCGCCACAAGAATCAATCCATGATAGGTGTTGAAAAATGGCATGGCACATGACCAATAACCAACGTGATGTCCTCTACAATGAGGTCATCACAAGGCAGTTCCGTTTTACGTCGTGTGGCCAGGACGATAATGTCACAGTTTAGGGTCGTGTGATAGGACCAAGCATGCATTTTAACGTCATGCATCACAGACGTAGCAGATACGATGCTAGGAGGGGGATGTGTATGGTGTCATGTAACACAGCCGACGTGAATGAGGACGTATCCCACACCACGCCACGCAGTCCCGTAGTTAGGGTCCCGGAGGTAGGACGCTGAACTCAAGCTGGACGCAAAGACATGGGGTCTGGGCATTCCTATGTATCCCGTTTGGATGGGAATCAAGCTGAACGTAGTTCTGATAGGATCTTATTTTATGGTCATAGAGTTCAGACCATGGGGAATTACAACTTCCCAAGTAAGCGCAAACCTCAACCCAATCCCTAAGCCCATGTGAGTTAAACTCGGTGTGGGAAACAAGGGGGGATCCTTATCTCAATACATGGGGTGTCCATCAAAGGGGAGTCGACAGAGAGCCCCGACGGACACCTTTAACGCAGCTTTATCCCCGTAACGTGCAGATGCGCCCTAAGGAGTAGTTCCAAGATTTTCAAAACTCTACTTGGACATGATGAAGTGAAGAAGGGTGTAAATCGTGTTACCGAAATCTTGAGCTTAGTTGGGTTGGCATGGAAATGGAGGATAACTGTTAACCATGGAGGGAAAACATTCTTCATATCGCGTTAGCCTAAAGTGGGAACAAAAAACGAGCATCGACCGCTGACCATATTCGAAACGCGGGATTTTATCGATCTGTTGTCCAAAACCCTCGGGGGCGTTAGCCCTTATCGGTAGGAGAGCCCTTAGGCGTTGTATCCAAGCCATTCTTGGGGGTCCCTCTGGGTAAGGAAGATGATGGAAGCCCTGATGAAGGGATACACAAGGCCTGAAATGCGGGTGCGGACATGTCCGAGTAAAGTCCGGAATTCTAGGTAATAAACTAGAGTACCCTTAGGCACATTGGTGAACCACCGAAAAGGGTCGACGAAACACCTCGAGAGGGAGAGGTACATGGCGTGGTCATTACAAGACCAATGTGAATGAGGACATAATCTCGTACCACGCCATATAATCCCCCTGTGGAGGAAGGGTAGACCAAGGGGCCAAGGTGGGATGAAGATTCCCAAGATATGGGGCTAGACCCGAAGCCTAGACATTCAGGTGTTCCTACATATCCCATGAGGATGAGAATCAAGACACGTGTAGTTCTCTAGATGTAGTTTAACGTCATGCGGGACGAGATGAGGGAGTAAGATACCCCCAAGCAAAGGAAGGGGACGTGTACGGTATGGCGGACAAACCGACGTGGATGAGGGAATAATATTGTACCACACCATACACTCCGGGTAAGAAGTTGGGCGAAGGGGCCCGAGAAGGCCAAGGGGCCTGAGGCTGAGCCTCGGTCAGGAAGACCTGACTGGTTTGAAGTTTAACGTCTTTCAATGAGGACATGGGGAAGAGATAATCGTATCTCATCTGGGGATGTATACGGCATGGCATGTAACCCGACGTGAATGAGGACATAATCCTACATCATACTATTAAATCCCCTCATAAGAACCTGGGCCATGGGCCCAAAAGGACGAGGGGCCAGAGGCTGGGCCTCAATCAGGAGGGCCGTACAAACTTTCATTTTAACGTCTTGCAGTAAAGACGGGGGCTGTGGGCCTAGAAAGGCCAAGGAGCCTGAGGCTGGGCCTCGGTCGAGAAGGCCTGACCAAACTTGCAGTTTAACATCTTGCAGTAAGGATGGGGGTCGTGGGCGCGGAAAGGGAAAGAGCCTGAGGCTGGGCCTCGGTCGGTAATGCCTAAACAAACTTTCAGTTTAACGTCTTATAGTGAGGACAAGGGTCGGGGTCCCGGTGAGGCCAAGGGGCCTAAGGTTGGGCCTCGGTCAGGAAGGGCTGACCAGTTTGCATTTTAACGTCTTGCAGTCAGGACGAAGGCCGGGGGCCCGAGGAGGCCAAGGGGCCAGAGGCTGGGCCTCGGTCAGGAAGGCCTAACCAGCTTGCAGTTTAATGTCTTACAGTGAGGATGAGGGTCGGGGGCTCGAGGAGGCCAAGGGGCCTGAGGCTGGGCCTCGGTCAGGAAGGCCTGACTTACTTGCAGTTTAACATCTTGCACTGAGGATGAGGGCCAGGGGCCCGAGGATGCCAAGGGTCTAGAGGCTGGGCCTCGGTCAGGGAGGCCTGACCGGCTTGTATTTTAACGTCTTCCAGTAAGGACGGGGTCAAGGGGTCCGAAGAGGCCAAGGGGCCTGAGGCTGAGCCTCCGTCAGGAAGGTCTGACTGGCTTGCAGTTTAACGTCTTACAGTAAGGATGGGGGCCAGGGGCCCGAAGAGGCCAAGGGGCCTGAGGCTGAGCCTCGGTCAGGAAAGCCTGACTGGATTGCAGTTTAACATCTTGCAGTAAGGATGGGGGCCAGGGGACGGAAGAGGACAAGGGGCCTGAGGATGCACCTTGGTCAGGACGTCCTGACTGGCTTGAAGTTTAATGTCTTGCAGTAAGGACAGGGGCTAGGGGCCCGAAGAGGCCAAGGGGCCTGAGGCTGAGCCTCGATCAGGAAGGCCTGACTGGCTTGCAGTTTAACGTCTTACAGTAAGGACGGGGGCCAGGGTCCCGAAGAGGCCAAGGGGCCTATGGATGAGCCTGGGTCAAGAAGGCTTGACTCGCTTATAGTTTAACGTCTTGAAGTAAGGATGGGGGCCAAGGGCCCGAAGAGGCCAAGGGGGCTGAGGCTGCACCTCGGTCAGGAAGGCCTGACTGTCTTGCAGTTTAACATCTTGCAGTAAGGACAGGGGCCAGGGGCCTGAAGAGGCGAAGGGGCCTGATTCTAGGCCTTGGTCAGGGAGGCCTGACCGGCTTGTAGTTTAACGTCTAACAGTAAGGATGGGGGCCAGGGGCCCGAAGAGGACAAGGGGCCTGAGGCTGTGCCTCGGTCAGGGAGGCCTGACCGGCTTGCAGTTTAACTTCTTATAGTAAGGATGGGGTCCGGGGGCCTGAAAAGGCCAAGGGGCCTGAGGCTGATCCTCGGCCAGGAAGGCCTGGCTGGCATGCAGTTTAACGTCTTACAGTAAGGATGGGGGCCAGGGGCCTGAGGCTGGGCCTTGTTCAGGAAGGCCTGACTGGATTACATTTTAACATCTTGCAGTAAGGACGGGGGGAGATCTTATTTTATGTTCATAGAGCTCGGACCATTTTGTTGTTTATTGTATTGCGGGACGATATCGCAGTTTTAATGTCATGCAGGACAGTGGTGCAGTTTAGGGTCATATGGGACCGTAACGTGCAGTTTAGGGTCGTGCGGGACCATACAGTTTAAGGTCATGTAGGACCAATGCTGAGTGCTTTTACGTCCCTCAGTTGGGACGGATCACGCAGTTTAACGTCGCGTTATATGGACAGTTGTGATCATAGTTTAAGGTCATAGAGCTTGGACCATTTTGTAGTTTATAGTCATGTGGGAAGATAATGAGTAGTTTTATGTCATGACAGACGAATATGAACAGTTTAAAGTCATGCAGGATTGTGGTACAGTTTAATGTCATGTAGGATGTTTGTGATCAGTTTTATGTCATGACAGACGAAGATGAATAGTTTAACATCATGCAGGACGGTGATTTATTTTATTGTCATGCAGGATGATAATGATCAGTTTTACGTCATGACGGACGAAGATGAACAGTTTAACGTCATGAAGGATGGTGATGCAGTTTATTGTCATGCAGGATGATAATGATCAGTTTTACATCATGAAGGACGAATATGAACAGCTTAACATCATACAGGACGGTGATGCAGTTTAATGTCATGTAACTCGGACATGGTTTTTGTGCAGTTTAACATCATGCAACAGGGATGTGAAACCACAAGGACTGTGTCGGTAGAGGGATGGTCATCTCTAACCCATTCTAGTGGTTTGGGATGATGGGGGATCTATATGATGGGAATTCCCTAAAATCCCCTGATCATGATGATCCTTCCACGAGTTGGTTACAAGGCCACATGGAGTACATCTGTGGTTGACACAACGTGGTGGTTGGGAAGATATAGAGTGACACAATAGTAGTAGGGATGACTACATTCCCTTGGTCTGGATGGGAGAAAAAGCCAGGATCGTAGGTACAATGGGGTGATGGATCCTGAAAGGCATCAAAACCTGGAACATCCGTACGATGGGGGCGATGGGGCCCGGGAGGTGTTGAAGCCAGGAGAGTCGGTACGAATGGGCGATGGAGCTCTAAAGGTATGGAATCCTGGATCGTCGGTACGATAGGGCGATGGGGCTCAAAAGGCATGGAAGCCTGGACGTCGGTACGATGGGGCGAAGGATCCCGGGAGGCATGGAGGCCTTCGTGTCGAATAGTTACGGTATGGGGAGCACCTCCATATCGGCTGGTGGTAATGGAGCGGGGTCGAAAAAGTGTCGATAGAGTTGGGGAAGGATTCCCCCTGTGCAGACTCTTGAGGAAGTGGAGCCGACGAGGAGCTGATGGAGACGGGTGGCGGATGCCAGCTGTGCAGCCTCTTGAGGTGGCGGAGTCGGCAAGGAGCTGATGGAGAGGGGTGGCGGAGCCACCTGAGCAGCCTCTTGGGGTGGCGGTGTCAGCAAGGAGCTGATGGAGAGGGGTGGTGGAGCCACCTGCGCGACCTCTTGATGCGGCGGAGTCAGCGAGGAGCTGATGGATATGGGTGGAGGAGCCACCTGCGCGACCTCTTGAGGCAGCGGAGTCGGCGAGGAGCCAATGGAGATGGGTGGCGGAGCCACCTGCAGGGCCTCTTGAGGCGGCGGAGTCCGCGAGGAACCGATGGATATGGGTGGAAGAGCCACCTGCGCGGCCTCTTGAGGCGGCGGAGTCGGCGAGGAGCCAATGGAGATGGGTGGCGGATGCCACCTGCGCGGCCTCTTGAGGCGGTGGAGTCAGCGAGGAGCCGATGGATATTGGTGGCGGAGCCACCTGTGCGGCCTCTTGAGGCGGTGGAGTCGGTGAGGATCTGATGCAGATGGGTGGCAGAGCCACCTGCACGGCCTCTTGAGTTAGTGGAGTCAGTGAGGCGCCGATAGAGAAGGGTGGCGGAGCCACCTGCGCGGCCTCGTGAGGCGGCGGAGTCAGCGAGGAGCCGATGGAGATGGGTGGCGGAGCCACCTGCATGACCTCGTGAGGCGGGGGAGTCAGCGAGGAGCCGATGGAGATGGTTGGCGGATGCCACCTGTGTGGCCTCTTGAGGCGGAAGAGTCGGTGTCGATCTGATGGATATGGGTGGCAGAGCCACCTGCGCGGCCTCTTGTGGCAGTGGAGTCGGCGAGGAGCCGATGGAGATGGGTGGTGAATTCCACCTGCGCGGCCTATTGAGGCGACGGAGTCGGCGAGGAGCCGATGGAGATGGGTGGCGGAGCCACCTGTGCGGCCTATTGAGGCGGCGGAGTCGGCGAGGAGCCGATGGAGATGGGTGGCGGAGCCACCTGCATGGCCTCTTGATGCGGCGGAGTCGGCGAGGAGACGATGGAGATGGGTGGCGGAGGCCACTTGCGCCGCCTCTTGAGGCGGCGGAGTTGGCAAGGAGCTGATGGAGATGGGTGGCGGAGCCACCTACACGGCCTCTTGAGGCGGCGGAGTCGGTGGGGAGCCGATGGAGATGGGTGGCGGATGCCACCTGCGCAGCCTCTTGAGGCGGCGAAGATGGCGAGGAGCTGATGGAGAAGGGTTGCGGAGCCACCTGCGCGGCCTCTTGAGGTGGCGGATTCAGCGAGGAGCCAATGGAGAGGGGTGGTGGAGCCACCTGTGCGGCCTCTTGAGGCGGCAGAGTCGGCGAGGAGCCAATGGAGAGGGGTGGCGGAGGCACCTGTGTGGCCTCTTGAGGCGGCAGAGTCCACGAGGAGTCGATGGAGACGGGTGGTGGATGCCACCTGCGCGGCCTCTTGAGGTGGTGGAGTCAGCGAGGAGCCGATGGAGATGGGTGGAGGAGCCACCCGCGCGGCCTCTTGAGGCGGCGGAGTCGGTGAGGAGTCCATGGAGACGGGTGGCGGAGCCACCTGCACGGCCTATTGAGGCAGCGGAGTCGGCGAGGAGCCGATGGATATGGGTCGCAGAGCCACCTGCGCGGCCTCTTGAGGCGGAGGAGTCGGCAAGGAGCCGATGGATACGGGTGGCGGATGCCACATGCGCAGCCTCTTGTGGCGGTGGAGTCGGCGAGGAGCTGATGGAGATGGGTGGCGGATGCCACCTGCGCAGCCTCTTGAGGCAGTGAAGTCGGCGATGAGCCGATGTAGCAGGTGGCGGAGCCACCTGTGCGGCTTCTTGAGGCGGCGGAGTCAACGAGGAGCCGATGGAGATGGGTGGCGAAGCCATCTGCGTGGCCTCTTGAGGCGGCAGAGTTGGGGAGGAGCTGATAGAGATGGGTGGCGGATGCCACCTATGCAGCCTCTTGAGGCGGTGGAGTCAGCGAGGAGCCGATGGAGATGGGTGGCAGAGCCACCTACGTGGCCTCTTGAGGCGGAGGAGTAGGCAATGAGCCAATGAAGATGGGTGGCGGAGCCACCTATGTGGCCTCTTGAGGCAGCGGAGTCGGCGAGGAGCCAATGAAGATGGGTGGCGGAGCCACCTGCGCGACCTCTTGAGGCGGCGGAGTCGGTGAGGAGCCGATGGAGATGGGTGGCGGAGCCACTTGCGTGGCCTCTTGAGGCGGCGTAGTCGGCGAGGATCCGATGGAGAGGGGTGGCAGAGCCACCTGCGCAGCCTCTTGAGGTGGCGGAGTTGGCGAGGAGCCGATGGAGATGGGTGGAGGAGCCACCTGCGTGGCCTCTTGAGGCGGCGGAGTCGGAGAGGAGCCAATGGACCGTAGTCTTCAAACACCGGATGTTACTCATCCTCTCACATATAAAGGATAGGGGATTAACATGGGTGATGCCTCAATTTTCATAACACATTTGGTCTACTTTCTGTTGAAGGAGAAGAGATTCATGTCGGGTTCACCATTTCTGTTTCTGACGCTTTCGTCAGGGCGTGCACATACGTCTATAAGGATGCGCAACTATCGCCCCGCAGTTCCTCTTTCCAAGGGTGGGTGGCATCCGTTCCTTTTTCAGGGACGTCTACTCCTTGATCAAAATCGGGATGATGGGATGTCGGTTCTTCCTTCTGTAGATTCCTTCTCAGAACTTTTCACCTAGTCCAGGTCTCCCTCATAGATTTAATACGTTGTTCGTTAATCTCATTCATGGTTCCATATCTTCATGGAAACCGGTTAATTACACTAATTCTCTCATAACATTCCATGGGATCTTGACATGGTAGCGACCTTCGGTCGGATTAGATGACAACATTATGCAAGTCAGGGCATCTTTGGGTGCATGGACATTGGGGAACCTGTATTCTTCCTCATGAGAGGGCTACTCAAGGGTGCATAAGCCGAGGCATCCTGCACCGAATGCGGGGAATCATATGCCATAGGCATGTATCTGAGGTTTTCCTCAGCTTCCCGTGTTTAACATAGGGTATGTCGTGAGTTTAACGTCTTGCGGAGACGGTTACGCCAAAGGCGTGTCATCCGAGGTTTTCCTCAGGCAAATCGTGTTTATCATGAGGTAGGCCACGAGTTTAACGTATTGCAGAGACGGAATGAGGGGGATCAGAACGTCCCATAGAGATGGATCAGATTGGTATATCCCAAGGGGGGAATACCTAGAATATGGATAGATTAGGATTCCCAATGAGGATGGATGCGAGGTGGTGTTCTCCTAGGAGGGGGGATGTCACACTGTAATGGCTGATCTGAACACCACTGAGGGTGGATCAGGGGAAGTGCGCCCCAAGATGGGGGACACCATGGATTACCATTGGTTGGGATTTAACCTCTTGGAGGTTTTCTACGTACCATGTGTAGAGGACATGTATTAAAACCCACGTAGTTCGAAGGGGTGATGAATCGGGGTGTACACAAGGGACAACGACCCAGATATATGTTGGGGCTTACACGTGGAAAGTGTCCCATGCGCCGCTAGGAGCAGTGAGGAGGTGGATGTCATGATCCCACCAGGATGTGGCGGCCCGGGTGAGAATTAGGATGGGTGATGGATGGATGAATGAAGTGGAGGGGGAATGAAATGGGACCATCGCAAGGGAGACAGTAAAATTGGGCTTGAGCCTCGAAGAGACCTCCTATGTATCCTCACAGCAAAGAATCAAAGTCCGTGTAGTTCGATGGTGTCGGTGAACCGACGTGAAGGTGGACCTTGGTCTGATGGGTGTCGTCAGCAAACCGACGTGAATGTGGACCCTGGTCCGATGGGTATTGTCAGCGAACCGACGTGAAGGAGGTCAGAACGACCGGGTGATGGGCTTGAACCTCGTGGAGGCTTCCTACGTACCATGCCTTGACTTGGATCAAAGTCGTCGTAGTTCGGGTGAAAATGGTGGGTGTCGGCGAACCAACGTGAAAGAAATGAGACCTTGGTCTAGGTGGTGTGGGGATTACACACTAGGCAGCCCAGGTGTTGGTGAGCTGATGTGAAGGAGATCGGAATGACTAACGGGTGGTGGACTTGAACCTCAGGAAGGCTTCCTACGTACCAAGCCTTAGCGTGGATAAAAATCCTCATAGTTTAGGATGGTCACAATGGCTAACCACTGGGTCGAAATGTAGTTTAACGTCATATGTGACGAGAGTGAACCCCGACGTGAATAAACGACGGGCGGTGGGATTGAACCTCATGGAGGCTTCCTATGTACCATTCCTTGACATGGATCAAAGACCTCGTAGTTTGGGTAGGGTTTTTTCGCCGAACCGACGTGAAGGTGAACCCGGAGGGTCAACTGGTGGTGGGATTGAACCTCGTGGAGGCTTCCTACTTACCACGCCTTAGCATGGATCAAAGTCCTCGTAGTTCGGAAGTGCAGTTTAACGTCATGTTGGACGGGGCATACAGTTTAACATCATGCTGGACGAGGGTGGAACTCGTCGTGAAGAAACAACCGAGTGGTGGGCTTGAACCTCGTGGAGGCTTCCTACGTACCACGCCTTAGCATGGATCAAAGACCCCTTAGTTCACTAAAGGTGGGGTTCAGGGTCGGCACTCACTCTAAGCTCACATGATTCATGCTCGGTGTGAGAAACAATAGGTTACAGGGACCTGACGATCACGTCGCGAATGATGCGTTCGTGAGAGACAAAGAGGGGGTTACGCGTTAGGCGGCCCATGGTGCTGGGACTTACTCCAGGATGGAGGCCCAAAGAAAAGGATGACGATGGTTTCATGCTTGATCCTTGAAGAGGCTTCCTACGTATCCACGTGGCAGGGAATCAAAGTCCACGTAGTTCTCCTGATGACGGCTTACCGCCGATTGGGGGTTTCAACGGCTTAACTCTAGATTGGGTCACAACGGCTTACCACTGTATAAGGATGTCAACAGCTTGCCGCTGAATGGGGTCACAACGGCTTACCGCAGAATGAGGATTTCAACGGCTTGCCGCTGGATTGGGTCACAATGGCTTACCACTGGATAAGGAACACAATGACTTACCATGGGATAAGGATCACAACGTCTTACCGTTGGATAAGGATGTCAACGGCTTACCGCTGCATTGGTTCACAATAGTTTATGGGGCTTACACTAGGATGCTACCCAGGTTCCACTAAGGAGCGGAAATGGTGAATGGGGCTTACGCTAGGATGATCCCCGGGTGCCGCTATGGAGTGGCAATGGTGAATGGGGCTTACGTAAGGATGCTGCCCGGGTGCCGCTATGGAGCGAAAATGGTGAATGGGGCTTATGCTAGGATGCTGCCCGGGTGCCGCTATGGAGCGGGAATGGTGAATGGGGCTTACTCAATGATGCTGCCCGGTGCCGCTATGGAGCGGCAATGGTGAATGGGGCTTATGCAAGAAGCTTCCCGTAATGTCTTCCTCATGTCTGGCCATGAGGGAATCCCAACTCACTGGTGAGTTGAGGTTTATGATTCTACAACTATGCACTAGTGCACAAGTGGGATAACACCAAGGGTTGTTGGAATTATGCCACTATAATCATGGCATTAGGCGTCTTATGCTTGGATCATAAGGAATCTCTTGTTTAGTGCAAGAGGCATCCTATGATTGGCACATAGGGAGCACTACAGTTTAGATTCTTGTAGAGAGGACTTTTAGCATCTCATGCTTAGAGCACAAGGAATCTCTTATCTGGAGGAAGAGGCATCCTATGTCTGGGACATAGTGTGAACAACATTTTATAGTCATGTTGAGAGGACTGTTAGCATCTCATTCTAGGAGCTTGAGGCATCTCTCATATAGGGCAAGAGGCATCCTATGATTGGTACATGGGGAATTACTACAGCTTAAAGTCATGTAGATAGGACTAGTATGGAGAAGGTTCCTAGAAATGGTTGGTGTTGTGTCTTATGCAAGGGCGGTCCTTTCTGGTTCAACCTGGCATAGGAGCCAAGTGATTGGGTTTGGAGGAGTTTCCTGAGAAATGGTTCCTCTCAAGGTACTCAGGGAATTGTTGATGAGAATCTAAACTCACGACATGAGAATTAAACCAAGAGGGGCGCAGCCCCCACGGTATGGACCGGTGGGTGAGAATGTAGGAGCCTCGCGAAGGATAGGTCTTCGTGAAGTAGCTTCGCAGAGCAAAGGTCTCACGAAGGAGCTTCGTAGAGAAAAGGTCTCGCAGAGCAACTTCGCGAAGCAAAGGTCTCATGGATCATAGGGATCTCGCAGAGCATGGGCCTCTTGAGGATCAAGGACGGCTTGCGGAGTAATTGTGGAGCATGGACTCGCGGAGCATCGGCTCACGGAGCAGCAACGCAGAGGAAGCTGCTTGCAGAGCATGGCCTTGTGGAGCCGCAAAGCGGAGCTCCGAAGACCGAGAGATCGGCCACCTGAGGGGTGGAAAAATGGTCACCCAGAGAAGGGGGTCGAGCTGGGTATTTATAGGCAAGGGGTGCCATGAAGAAAAGCTTATGCGGCGCGAAGGGGGAATTCGGTTGCTTCACGGCGGGTCACGAACGTCACCGGATTCGCGGAGCGGTACCGCCTTCGCTGCTTCGCGGCGGGTTCGCGAATGTCAGGGCGTTCGCGGAGAGTTACCGCCTCTTGTGCTTCATGGCGGGTCTTCACGGTGCGTCGCGAACGTCATGCAGGTTCTCAGAGCATCCCTCCTCATTGCTTCGTGGCGGCGCTCGGCGATCACGGAGGGGGGCTTCGCGAATGGGCTTTGCGAACCAGTTTTCCAGCCCAACTTCAAATGTCCATAACTCCTAATCCGTATCTCCATTCGGGCCCTACAACCTACCAAATAGAAGCTTTTTAAATGGACTATGATCTTGGATCGTGTATGGAATAATTTGGAAAAATTTTGGGGACGCGTTTTCTGGTGCCAACAGGAGGATCATGGGGAGAATTTGAGAACTATTTTTATGACACGAAGATAGAATGTATATGAAAATTAAAATAAATGTCACTTTTTTATAAATAAACTGACATTAATGGAACATTTTATCTCATGAATGGGGATATATATGTGTCCTTCGAAGAAAAATGTGATTAAGGAGTAGCCCAAGAAAATATTTGTAATAGAGATCTATTGGTTCATGCAATTAGTTGTACACTATCGATGGTTTGTGATAAACATCTCAAGTTATTCAAGACCACAAACCACGATAACTTGGAAGAGAGTGAAGGTTTTATTATACTGATCAATCTGAAGATAAATTTAAAGAGTTTAAGAATACGATATCACAACACCTTTAATAACTATGACCTTTAGTAGAGAAAGTATTTTAATATATATAAATGCTACAAAAAATGTAATCAGTTATTTTTTTCATAACCTAACCTACTGAGGGACTCCTAGCCATTATTATGCTTAGTTTGACACAAAAATACCATCTCCAATAGGCCAATCTCAAGAGACTAGCATCTAGGGGTATATCACACACATGATAGGCCTTAGCCTAAAGTAATTGAACACATGGGAATATCTCTAACAACCAATATAAAAATGAAAGGTAAGATAAAATTGATACAAAAAATAAATTTATATAACTATATCACAAATCAGAGTATAAAAAATGTTCCAGAAATTATAATGGTATAAATATAGGCCCACCAAAAACTGCAAGAAAGTCCAATCTACTAGAAAGGAGGGTATACTATCGAATGCATCTCTTGGACCTAATTATGGTTTTTTAAGATCAACTATGCTCTGTATACCCCTAGTACACATTAGACTCCATCAAAATTCATGTGGTCTATATATGACAAGGAATGTTTAGGAAGATCCCATGTAGGTGTGAGCCTAAACATTCTTAATAGTACCCCTTGAGATCACCAAATATGAATCATCAAGAGAGTATTCACCTAGTAATTATGAATGAATGTAAATAAAAATTTGATATAATAACATTAATAACCCAGATATACTCAAGATAGATTTCAAGTATCAAATTATGGTCACAGCTATACTACAAGTCTAGGATCCCACCCAAGTCTTTAAGGTAATGATCATATAGACAAACCCACTCCACGAGCCTTCCTATCACTGATTATGATCATCTGAGAGGTTATGCTCATTGGGATTGACCAATAAGAAGTACACATTGGAAGACAGAAGATGTAGATAACCAAATATGGGATCACATGTAGGGATTATTGGGGATGCCTAGCCATAATTGGAATAACCCTTTAGGTAGGGGATAAAATGAACTTGTATTTTGGTCATGCAATTCCTTACATAACCTAGGTAGAAATAAATGATAGAGGATCTCACCTCAGTCCACACAGAGGGATTTTTGACTATATTAATGATTAATACCTATAGAGGGTATCACATACTAAGCTCGGGACGTGATGCCTCACACGACCCTTATAGGGTCGGAAAAAGGTGAGGGACCATAGAGATACTGGTCTACATTGAAGAGAATGAAGACCTTAACCATCCCAAAGAATATATATAGTGTATACCAGGAGTGCATGGAATGTCTTGCTATGTACAAACCTTCCCTTTTCTATTCCCATGTTCAATAGCTCATGATCATGTACTATACAAATTATCTTTTTCACTTGTTTTTTCTGTGTAATTTGTTATGTTTGAGTACATGGTTGTTCCCATGTACTCTAGATATGTCAATGTACCTACACATTACTCTGTACATTTACCATAGGTGTATATGTCAGATCCCCTGTATTGGGTTACATAGTGTGTTGAAATACCACACGACATGTTATATATAACATTACATGAAACCCTATCCAATCATAGCAAGGGTCCACATAAGATATGATCATTTGATTTATAATACACCTACATTGGGATCTTTTAGAAAATCTAATATTCTTCATGTGTCTCTCCCATGTTGTCTCCACAATTGGTTCGACTAAGAATCATTCTCTATGATCAAATATTTGGGTCTGATCACACTTGAGATGTCACCAAGTTTAGATTCTAGTCACCCATCCTTTCAAAACCTGATCCCTATTGAATTGCATCATTGAATTCAAAAACCCACATATTGAGAATCTCTAACTTACATTTGATCTCCCATACAACCACATCAAACCACTTTTGTTCTCTCAGTCCTAATTACGAACTGATATAAATGATCCATTGTGCTAAATATTGAATGTGAAATGATTTGTTTCTAGGTGTTGTCGAATCATCAACCCAATGGAATATCAAAGATGGTCATATGATTTTTGGAGTGAGAAAAGCATGAAACAACAACATGAGAAACAAGCCATGGCCATTGTTTGGGTTCTCTTCCATTAATTAGTGAATAAATTATGATCAGAATGGATTTTTAAAGATGAAAAACAATTATTAATGCAACAAACTAGAGTTTATAAATTATATTTGTCTCATAAAATAAATGTCTGTTATGATACACTATATATTATTATACACACAAAGAAATAGAAAAAACATACTTGTTTAATAAATATTGTTACATTAATCCAAAATGAAACCAATTAAAATTATAATCCTTAAAATTTGAAAAAAATATGAAATATGAAATATGAAAGAAAAAAATGGAAAAATCTAGATTTCCCTGATCTACTAGAATCATCTCCCCCATTTCCAACACTATAGAAAATAAAAACAATATTAGAAAACCAATCAACATTATAGAAAGTGTAAACATAAAACCTAGATATGAGTTGATTTGAGTAATGAATTATGGAAAGTAGAGGTATTTTGAGGATGTAATGTGATTGTTTGAATAGTAATCTGACTATTGAAATAGTATCCTAACCCTTTGCAATAGTAACATGATCATTGGGAATAAAAACATGCCCGTTGAAATAGTAAATTTACCTCAAAAAAATAAAATATGTTCTAAATAACATTTATCATGATCAATTTAATTAAATATGAATATTATAATTCTAATAAAATAAATGTCCTCATTAAAAACTCAATTAAAATATAAGCACATTTTTAATAAACTGTATTTTAATTTATTTCATAAAATTCATAGTCTTTATTTTAAAAATAAAAAATTACTATTTTAGAAATTTATTTTGATAGAATAAATATCATTTTTTATATCAAAATTTCAATATTTTCTAATTGTTTTTTTGGGTCAATTTCTAGAATAATTCAATTTTTGATTGAATAGTAAAAACATAGTTTTTCAAATAAATTGTGTATCTTAAATAATATCATTCATGATGTAATAATGACCTAATTCTTTCCCAAACATGTGGATCATCCAGGATATATTTTACTTAACAAATTATTCATAAAAATATAATAAAATTAATTTCCAAACCTTAATAAGAAATTTCCAAAACCTAAAGTCAAAAAGTGATTCCTAAAATAAAACATTTTCTCTTTTTATTTTTAATAAAATAAAGAAATATAATTATAAAACATATTTAATGTCTTAAAAAATATATTATATTTATTTATGATTTATATTTTAAACAATTCACTATTACCAGTTTTACCTTTGATATATTGTTTTGTTTAATATTTTATTCTAAAAATACACCTCTCCTCAAGTATAAATAACCCCACTCCCACCCCTTGGAAAACCACTCATCCCCAAAATTCGAAATTCTAAAAACATCCAAAATTATTACTTTTAATACCCTAAGGATCCATAGGAATTTTTTTGAAGTAATCCCACTCCAAACATTAGAGGAGTTTTAGTGTCATATAAGAGAAACTACACCAAGGATTAAGTTTCAACTAACTCTTCCTCTTTTTTCTTCTTCTCTTCCTTTTTTCACGACCCATTTCAAAATAAACATATAAGGTTAATTATGAAGTAATTTAACATTATATTAATGATTTTAACCTACTATAATTTTCATATTTACTATATATATAAAAATTTCAAACATCTCTTCCTGCTCTTTCGACAATGTCCCGTCAAAGGTCACTTAACCACCTATGGAGACATTGACAAGTAAATTATTATAACCACATGAAAGGATGTATATTATTAATTAAATATAATATATACACATTTAATAAATTATATTACAATATTGTATAACTAATTCTAATAATGTATAAATTACATTGACCAAAATAAAAAATTGAGGAAAAATATGAAATTTTTACGTTAAACATGATATCAAAATGACTACCTTGTAACCAATGATATTAATAAATATAATCAAATCACTATAATTGATAAATAGTGGTAAATTTACAATAAATAACTTTTATATCAATGTTTTAATAAATCTTTGTTTATTATTCTGGAGTCACAAAAATGACTAAAAAAGCAAGAATAAAGGTAAGGGGATTTTAGAGCCCAACTCCTTTTCTTTGGATTATCCCTATTTCATGACCTAATTCTTATGAATAATCCTATAATATTCTTTAAATACAATTTCTTTATTATTACCTTTTCTTTTTTGGGACATATATGTTTCCTACTTGATTTTTTGATAAATATAAATATTTTAAAAAAGAACACATCTTTCCAAAACACATATTTGAATAATCTTGAATTGTATTCAATCACTCATGAATGATGGATTTTATACCAAATATTTTTCCATTTTTCATTTGGGAACCCCAAGATTATTCATTAAATCCTGATTGGTCAAATACTTATGAAACCCATTCATTTCAATGGGTTAGTTCATGACTATGATCGAAATACATTTTATGTAGCATACATGACAACATATATATTATGACGTGATGGGTGGGCCCAAAATTATATATCCCTAAAATTCATTGGGTAATGTGATTTAACTTATGAAATAATGTTTATTTTTCATATAAATGATTCTATATTTTTTCAGAATAATGATGTTATAATTATACACATATTTTATCCATGAACATTATTCTATATTTATTCAAAACTCTAAGTGTTATTTGATCATAAAGAAATGATGTTTAATTTTTTTTTCATTGCAGAATTCCATACATTTATCAAATTTTTTCCTAATGATATTAATAATGATCAAATTTTTATTATTTTATAATGTTGATTATGGTTTCCCATTTCATATCGATTCATGTCCCTTATTCATACTAATACTGGGATTTAACCTACCCCTTTCATTAATGGATATCCTCATGTGATTACATATACTAAGGATAACATAAGGGACAATAATAATATAGATAATAAGGAATTAAATAATATTTATGTTTTATTACATAAAAGTTGTGTATGATCCAATTTTTCCCAAGACACTAAACCTTTTGATTTTGGATTTATACCTCAATTTTATAGTTTATCATAAAAATAATGTAATACACATGTAAGAAAAGGTTTTGTTGAAATATTTAATTTTTAATTATAGGAATATTAAACAACACACAATAATCAATGATCAAAACATGAATCCATTTTTTAGAAAGAATTATTCACAATTGACATGGGATAAAAAATAGTGATTAAATTCAACAAAAACTATTTTCATGACTCAAGATTGGATAAATCAATAAATAAAAGTGGTTCCAAATCATTGTCGTTGGTGATATCTATGAACTACTTTATTGAATATGATCTTATTGGAAAACATATTATCAATCCATGATCCACTATTGCTCTTGAAAAATTATCCTCCAATAGCTCCTCTCAAATCCCTAAGGTTATGCGGCTAACCCGTGTGTTTTTCCATAACGAGGTTTAAATAGAGAGGATTATGTTTTAGGAAATTAAATAAATAATAATTTTATTTTTTTATTTTTTTATCAATAATCCCATGAACACCATTAAAACAAACATTGGATGCACCCAAAGGATATGTCATGACTAGGGTAAAACCCACATTCCAGATATAATAGAGGACTCAAATTTTCTATCTATGACATTATTCAGGAGATATTCCATTATTTTAAATAAAATCTTCTCAAATTATATAATATATTTAATATTATAATTATATAAACAATAAGGATATATGGACCCTGGAATCCCAACCTGACTAAGCGAATCACCTTGAAAATATTCCTAAAAGTATTAAAAAGTATTACATGGAAAAAGAAGAGTCATTAAATTATACCCACCTCATGGATTTTTGTCCTAAAAAGAAGAAACCTACTCAAATAGGTGAGGGTACTTATTTCACATTAGGTTCTCCTACTCCAAGGTGCTCTTAAAAATAATCCACTGATACCAATATACATACACCAAAGGAATCATTCTAACATGAATGTCATTTCTTGTAGATACATATTATCTACCTGGTACTCTATGAAGGTATCTCCATTCTCGATTTCCATCTCTCCCCAGTCGATGAAATGCGATAGGTTTTTCACATACCTCTTTAGTTGTGACACAAGTATGACATCGTATACCCGGTTTAACTACAATGGTATGGATAAGTGGTAAGTGACCTCTCGAACTCTAAATAGTACCTATAAATGAGTTAATGAATATCAGAGATATCTTTCCACCCTATCCAAATATCTATAATTCTATTTGAGGTGAAAACTTTAGTAACACCTGTTATCCCTCGTATAACTCCCAACGCCACTATTGTTAGCTCTCATAAAACTATTGACGACTCTTCTTAGTCCTCATCCACTCATGGATGATATAAACCTTCTCTATAATATTTTGAAAAAATCTAGGACAATGAGTGTTAACAACCCCCTAGATCATTCCAAAATAGTTATAACCTAAAAGGTCTCCCATGAAGAGCCTTTAATGGTTCTATATTGATGAATTTACCAAGTTTAGGTAATCCTCCTAGCTATGGAAAAAGTACAATATGGAACATAAATAGTTTTTGTTAAGAAACTAAATGTTCCACTATGTCTAGACATTTCTCTGGAAATTAAATTCCATGATCAACCACAAAAAAGTCCCAAAGGACTCCAATTATCCTCTTCATAATCATGATGTAAAGTGAACATCCTGGTCTGAAATGGTTATTAAGGGAACTCCATAAATACAAAATATCTCTTTAACATAAATGTGTATCATGATATCTACTAAATTATTCTCTCTGATGGATAGGAAATGGACCGAAATTGATATTTGTTCTATGATCACCAAAAAATATTCACATCCTATAGACAATCATGGAAACCTCTTCACAATGTTCATGAATATACCATCCTACCTATACTTCAGCACCATAAGGGTTTGATCCAAACCCATTGTAACCAAGTACCAAACCTTCACCTACTAACAAGTGAGTCATCGAGAGACAAACTCAACATCACACTTCTTCATCTATGGATAGTAGAATTGATGTAAAGGGTATCGGTACATATTTTCCACTCCTTTATATACAACTAATTGGAATTTATAAAACTCCCTCAATACCTCCTCAGGCAGCGTCACTGGAATCATGGTCCACCCAAAAAAAGGACGACATACTCCCCACCTTCATAAAATCCATCTTCAACACATCCAGTCGATATCTAATCATGAAATGCCTCACAGTTAATATCATCATCATATTTCTCCCTAACACACTGAAGAATCATAATGGAAACAACCATTTACTATAGGTAATATGATCTATCCTTGTCAACTAAGGTAAACTGCAATGAGGATAAGTGCTTGGATGCCTTCCCCAATAACTAGAAAAAAGATGTCCTATTGAGCGAATATTTCAACACATCCCTCTTTATGAGATTATATTATATCTAAAAGTTATAATCCTAAATAAACTCTAGTGATATCCTATATCACATGTTAGTATATTTATATGAAAAGATATTATATGGAATATTATGGAAATAATAGAAGATAAATTGCTCACCCATAAGGTAGAGTCACTGCATCTTTAGAGAGAAGACCAACACTACCATATTAAGATCACATGTTACGTAGTTTACCTCATAGGGTCTCTATTCTTGAGACCCATTTTCATTCACCTATTACCTCTACATTTAAACACATCTAAGAAAACTTCTACAATCTTTACAAAAAACCACATACTTAACCACCTTCTATGGTAGTAACAATATGGGGGTGCTCATCAAAATTAGCTGAAACTTCTAAAATATTGATGGAACCACTCTATAAACACTAAAGGATACCCATTTTTGGTCCAAATACTCAATGGTATTAATATTCTAGAGAAATCGTTAGTAAATCTCTAATGTTATTATGCCATCCCAAGGATTATCTATACCTCAATTACTCTCTTGGGTGTCTCCCAAGATAGAACCACCTCAACCTTTTTGGGTCCATTGACACTCCCTCATCTAAGATGACATGTCCCTTGAAGTGGAACTCTATAATACATAAATGAAACTTAAATATATTTCAAAGAGTTGGTGGTCTGGTAGTATTTCATAGACCATCCCAAAATGTATCATTTCCTCCTACACTGATGTTGAGTACACCATGATTTCATTGATGGTGTCCACCAAAAACAGATCCAAGAAAGGATGAAAGATACTATTCATAAGTACCATGAACATTGTTAATGAATTCCTCATTCTGAAGTGCATAAAAAGGTACTTATTGTTACTATAGAGACATCAAAATGGTGTCTTTAGTATATCAGTATCTCAAACTTGTAGGTGGTGATATCTCAACCTGAGGTTAATCTTAGATAACCACCTCACCCCATTATATTATTCAAAGAGTTTTTCATTTCATGTTAGTGGATACATAATATTTATGTTCACCTAATTCAATAGATGATAATAAACACATAACCTCAAGATATCATCCACCTTCTTAGAGGACAACAATGGGGATACCCAAGGAGACACATTGGATCTGGAAAATCTCTACCTCTATAAATCCTCCAACCACACCTTCAGTTATCGAAGATTTATATATTCTATAAAATATTTTTTTTGTAGAAATCAAGGACAACCATGTGTACAATCCAATTATGTATTTAATCTCTTTCTTGTATGGTACTCCCAAAATGTCTTTAAGGAATATGTCCTTATACTCATCCACCACTATAAGAAGTTGAATTCTCATAAAATCAACTACTCCAAAAAAATACTAGAAAAATGATAAGTATTTGGCTATATCCTCATGTGTATGAGCCCATACATCTATATTTTGGTTTAATTATCCTAGATAAAAGAAAAATTAATCTTATCAATGAAGATACAACACATCCTCCACCAAAAACAAACAATATTCTCTTTAATTAAAGAGAGACAATACATACCTACAATTATATCATAAGGCCCCATCATGTCCATGAAATTATTCTAAAGGAATATCTATTCTATAAGAGTTAGGTCACACTATCGGTATATGTGTTTGATTACTAAATATCTCTTGGTAAGAGTCTCCTAGCACATGTGTCAATCCAAAAGTTCCACAAGAACCTCTATATCCCAGAAAAGGGATGTGGATTGAAAAGAATTTCCTATGCATGTATCTATAAATAATACAACTGTTTTATAGAAGACATATATCATACCTCAAATCATCCATAAAGACTCTAGGTTATAAGACACCAAGGCCTGAAAATACCATTTTCCTTGACTACCAACTCCCTGAGCCTAGCTTGAAGCACCTAGGGTTAGTGGTGGGAATATATCAAAATGTTTCCCAACTACAACTACTCTACCAGCTCCTCTGCATCATCTGCCACCCTATAGACCTTCTTATTATAACGGTTTCATTTTCTTGGTGTTCCATCAACTGTATATCTATCTGATACATGATAGGTCAAAAAAGCTTTCATGATATTCCCCCACCCATAATAGTAGAAACATCTCCTCTCTCTCGATTTACATGAGCCATATTGAGAGACATAAACTGAAGAATACTTGTCTGGAAACTATCTCTAAAAATTCCTAGCACACTTAGATCCATGCATCATCCATTGGATACCAGCAACCAAAGTATCAATTCCAAATTTTCCACTAGCATCACCAACTATCAATTTCTTCTTGACAAGTAATCCCTCCCCAACCTAAGGATCTCAACAAAACTCCACCAAATTTTGGAATGAAAATAGATATCAAACTATCCTAAATATTTTAGTGCATACTACTATCAAAGGTTTGTGCTCAAAATATTACATCTCAAGCTATATCCAATAGTACTATATGAGTTTAGTGAACCTTGATGTATACTCTTCCACTATTATTATTCCCTAGTAATGTTTCATAAGTTTATGAAAACATACCACCCACAACATGGCTTTGTAGATATCATAAATTAAGATACACCCAAACACTGTCTAAGAGAGAATCACCTCTTCATAAATATGAGTCATTGTACTTCACTATATCCTTGCAGATCCAGGAATAAGACTCATTTTGAGGACTACAATCTGATTAGGAGTGGTCTTAAAAATAATGAAAAACTCTACCAACTACCCTAATCTAATACTCTAATTACAAAGGGTCTGGCTCACCCCCAAACATATGGGTTCTCTACTTATAAAAATAATGAAGTGAACTTAGCCGGTACAAATAATCCACTGGTAATGATGGTTCTACCCACTACTTAATTGGTTGTAGTAAGACTATCTTACCACCTATAGGTACTGCCTCATGAAAAGTTACCTATACTGAAGCCTCATCACTAGGTGAATCATTATAATGACTCTGCTATGTAATCATAGCTAGCTAATATCACATTGGAATCTTGAAAATATTAAAACATTCCATGTTCAAAGAGTATACCTCGAGATCTGACTTAACAAGGAAATGGAAACCACAACCCATTCCTATATGATTCACATACCAAAGTTCTCCCAAAAAGTAGTGTCGATATGTATAGAGTGAAAATCAGGTTTCTAAAGTCTTGAAGAATGGATATATTGGAATCCTCCATAACACTAGATTCAATGCTATGAGAGATGAATCAGATACACTTCAACTATATTTCATTTTTTCCAAAACCAAACCTCAAAGATAGATAATTTAGAAACTCCAGTCCTAAGATGGCCTATAATGATACCACTATATCAGGTCCTGACCCACCAAGGCCCACCTAGCTAGTGGTAAACTATGTGTGACACCCCAATCCCACTTACAACAGGCTTGGGTCTAGTGACTAGTTCTAGGTAGGCGTATCACACTCATGGGAGGTCTTTACCTGAAGTACCTAAACACACACACACACACATCCAACCACCAATACAGTGAGTAAATGTAAGATAAAATTGATATAAAAAATACATGAAAATAACTATATCCCACATCAAAGTAAGATGAAAGTTTGGGAAAGAAAAAATTGAAAAATACAAGCCCAGAAAAAAAATATAATAGTTTCCAACCTGCTATAAAAGAGGGGAATATTGAAAAATTAAGCTCTAGGACCTAATTTTAGTATGTATAGATCTACTATGCTCCACCTTCTCTTGGACCACATGGTATTCCATAAAAAGTCCCATTTTTATCATACTACATGACATGTTCAGGAAGATCTGATGTAGGGGTGAGTAAAAATATATAGTAGGACATCCCGATGTCACCAAACATAAAACATAAATAAAGTAGCCATCTCATAATTAAGATGGTATTTCATTCATAATATGAAACAATAATAACAAAAAACCATATATAATAAATATATACATCATATCTCAATGTAATTTCATAACCATACTGCCATCCTAGGATCCTACAGAAGGCATCAAGGTAATGCTCCTCTGGGAGAACACAATCCTTGAGCCTTGAGGTCCCTGATGGAACTCATCTGAGGGGTCATGTTCATTATTCCTAACCAAGAATAAGTACACAAATGAAATAAAAAGATATTTATATATAGATAGGGGATAAAGACCATGTCCAGTGGGGATTATTTAATTTAATTGGAATTACCTACTAGGCAAGGGGTCAAATTACCTAGTATAGAGGTCATGTTATTCATGACCGTACACAAGGAGTAATATGTGATAAAGGATCACACCTCATGCCATAAAGAGGGATTGTTGAATTAATTTGAGACTAATCTCATAGAGGGGATCACATCCCATTCAAGGGAAATACTTCCATACAAAACCCACATAGGGATGGAACAAGGGGGAATAACCTAATGATATTGTATATCATTAATGATAATGAGGGCCTCATCCAACCTTAGATAAATTAAAATCATGTATAGAGAGTACGTGAAATATCTAACTAATTCTAGAGCTTCCATTTTTTACTTTACTCTCTTCAAAATATCATTCATGTGTTCACTATTTTTGCACATATATATATTTTACATTCCCGTTTACTTGGTCATGTTAGGGTACCTGGTAATTTCTGAGTACCTGGTTATTATCATGTAATAAAGATGTTCCCGTTCCTATATAAATTAAGAGTACACATAGGATTTCAAACTTCAGGTCACACAACATGTGGACAGACCATATGGTGTTGTATATTTACCTCTATGAGAAACTCTACCCACCACAGCAGGGGTTCAAACGACGTGTGTTCATAGAAACTACATGTTGTATAACTCAATATTTTATAGAAACTACCATATATTCCACACAATTATCCTGCATCACAACCTCCATTGATTCATATATGAATCACAACAAAATATCCTAGATCTAGGGTAGACCATGCATGATATTTCACTGGTGGCCAGATTCTGGCCACCCATGCATTCAAAACATGATCCCTGTCACATCACATTATCAAATTCCAAAACCCTTGAACTGTTTATATTTGATCAACATCTGATCTCATGACATAAAACATAATACCTCAACTATAATATCGATCCTAAATTCAAGTCAACCAAAAAAATTCATTTCTCTAAAGATCAAACATGAAACGATTGGCTTAAAAGTATTTTTGAACAACAATCTATATAAAATATCGACAATGATCTTACGAAGAACAAGGGGGGGACAAAAGCATGAAACATCAATGTGTGAAATTAATTTGGTCTTTTTTGGGTTGGATTAAATTCTTTGGAAAATAATATGGTGATCAAAAGGGATAATCAAATATGAAAAACAATTATCAATTCTAATTCTAGGAAGAAAAAAAACACCCATAAACCAATTATCAACCAATAGATCAATTTGTTAGAAAGATTAATTCATGGTCAACATGGGATAAAAAATGCGAATTAAATCCAAAAAAACAATATCCTACCTCATGTTTGGATATAGTGAAAATTATAATAGTTTCTTATTGTTGTCATTGGTGAGATCCAAGAGCTCCTCTATCGATGATGATCTTCTTGGCACACCAATCACCAATTCATGTTCTATTATCATTCATCAAAAACTCTCATCTAATATATCTTCTAAAATTCATAGGTTTATCTATCTAACTCTAGATTTTTTCAATAACTAAGTTTAAATAGAGAGGATTAATGGGAATTTAATAAATAATAAATTAAATTATTAGTTTATTTATTTATCATTTACCCATGACCAACTTTAAAGAAAACACTTGATACACACAATGGTTATGTCTCACCTAATATAAAACATACATTCCAGATATAATGGAAGACTTATATTTACCATATAAGATACCATTTAGGAGATATTACATTGTTTTGAATAAATTGAGTGTGCATCAAATAATATATTTAATATTTTTATTATATCAGCACTAAGGCTCCATGTGCTTCAAAATCCCACACTAACATAGCACTGAGCATCAAAAATATCCCGTAAAATATTGAAAAGTTTTAAAAGGAAAAAATATAGTTGTTACATGTTTACTCATAAAAAATGATAAAGTAATATTCAATAATAAAAGACAGTTGAACAAGCATGAGAAAAATTATCCAGTTCAAGATTTGGAGTTGGATACAATAATCTTCACATTAATGATATTGACACATTATATCTATGTAGAGAAATATGATATATATATATATATATATCACAATATTATCAACTATATATTCACACATAAGTTTCTAAACATATTCCAATAGATATGGTTAGAGCTGAATATGTATTATGACTGCTTAATCCATTCTATTCCTTGGAAGGTCAAAAAAGTAGAAGATAATTTAAGTAGAAAAGATATCAAAACCTAATATATAATGAAGATTGAGAAGTATAAAAGCTTACTAGGTATGGAATAGATTCACATGGGAATAATAATTCATAGAAAAATATCATATCTAGTAAACATGATTGTTTAATAATAAATTCTTCATAATATTTAAAAAACTCAATGGGATGATGTGGAGACAAAAAAATATTGAATTCTATAAGAAATAAGAAATCATCAGAGTTCATCCAAGATAAAGGAGTTTTGGGATTAGGTTCAGGACTATATGCACCATTATAGACTAAGATAATGAAAGTGATATTATATGATGACCATAGCATAATATTATATGTCCACCCTAGGAGCACAACATTGTATATAGATCACTAAGAGAATATATGGTGGGAAAATATGAAGGAATTTATTTCTTAACATATGTCAATGTTTTTTTATTCCAATAATTTATTAAAAAAAGTAAAAATTCCATGAAGATGATAAAAATAACAGACATTCCTAAAATGAAATGGGAGAACATTACCATTGATATTTTTGGGTCTTTCCAAGACATTAAAAGAAAATAATAACGTTTGATTTGTAGTGGATCATCTTAAAAATTCTTCTCACATCATCTCAATTATATAGTATTTCTCACTCAATAAACATCAAAATATATACATTATAGAATTTTTGAGGCTATATGAAACACTACTGTCGATTGTATCTAATTAAGACTAGTTTTTCACATCAATATTGTTAAATTTAAATAAAAATCCTTGATCATAGTGTTAACGATTAGTATGGACCTTCTACCTTAGATTGATGGTCAATATAATATAACTATCTATACACTTGATGAATTATTGAGAGATAAAAATATAGACTTCAAAGGAGATTGGTTTCAGGAACAACATTTGGTTTAATTCTTATAAAATTATAGCTTCCACTCAATAGCTTTAATGGATCTTTATGAATGCCTATGTTATTGAAAATTTTGAACTCCATCTTGTTGGTATTAAGTTTGAGAATATAAGATATTAGGGTATGATTTGGTTAAAGAAATAGCAGAGAAGGTCACAACCACTCAGAAACACATCAAAGACATATAGATTGAAAATAATAGCTACACTATGGATCACTGATGAGGCCTAGAGTTTAATTTTTGAGATAACGTGTTACCTAATGTATCTATAAGGAATAAATTCCCGATTTTTGGGAAGAATGGAGGAAAAAGATCCCAATACATTATCCACATTGGGATTCTTTATTTTATTAATGTTTTTTCATATCCATTAGTACTACCACTAAACCATTCAAAAATTCATAACATGTTCTACATATCCCTCTCATGGAATTAAATACTAGATACTTTCTATATCATAATTCCAGATGTGGTAATGTTGGAACATGACCTATTATTTGAGGAGATTATAGTGAAGATCTTGGACCATAGAGAAAAATTTATACACTTAAAATAACTCCATTATCAATGTAATTTTGAGAAACCATTAGTACAAATTGTAAACTTGGAACCTTGAGGATGAAATTAAATTTATGTACCCTCATCTATTTACCTCCAATAGTTTTAAATGAAATTTTGTGAGAAAATAGTCTAAAGGGAGAATAATGTAATATCCTAGTGTTTCATTTATGGAATATTTCTCCAAAATAAACAAGTGTGTCTTTTTAGGAATATAGTATATTATAAAAAAAGAACAATGTCACAAAAACTAATTTTTTTATTATATTGACCTAGAATATTACATTTTGAGTATAAAAAACCTAATAAAATTTAATGTAGTAGAATGGTTCAAATAAGAATATAGAATGAAATAAATAGAATATGTAAATTAAGACCATCATGGTCTCCTAGAATAATCACACTCATGAAAAATAATTTAAAAGTAAATAAAACATTAGTCATATAATCAATTTTTTGAATGTAAAATATAACTTTTTATTAAATTGTAGTGAATGATGAATAAATAAACTAATAGGTATTCATATGCAGTAGAAAACCAATATGATCATTGGATGAAAGATAGTTGGATTAGTGCCATGGATATTTTATTATTAAAATATTTGGGTATCTTATGAAATAAAAATATATGGAATTTATATTACAATATAAATAAATAAAACTCATAATATTGATAAAATAGATATTTCAAATGAATAAATCATAACTGTATTTTTTGAAAGCATATATGTTTTATGTTTTTTAAAATAAATTTTTATGAAAAATATAAAAAAAATTAAATAATTTTTTTAAAATGTCTTTATAATACACTAGATATTTGTATATAAATTAAAATATAATTGAATATATAAAATTTAATTTTTCCAAAAGTCATAAATTTGGTTCTGTTATTATTTTTTTATTTTTTAATAACTAAATATTTTGTTTTAAATTTATACATATAATATTAAAAAATTATTTTTCATAATTTTATTATCATTTTTGGAATCATAAAATTTAAATTGGGTTAGGGTGATGTTTTTTTAATTTTTAATAAATAGTAAAAAATGAAGGTGAATGTTAAAATATTGTTTCAGTACAATATGAGTAACATATTTTGTAATAGTGTATGTGAAAGATATTTTTTAGGTTTTTTGATATTGGATGAATATATTAATTTCATGATTTCTATTATTAACAAAATCATTACTATTGAATCAGATGTTTGATCACTATTTGACCATATTAAATTATATTCTAATATTTTATTCTAAAACACCCCTCTCCTTCAAAATAATTTTTATTATTCCTTTTGAACCCACATTCTAATTACCATAAATGGGATTTTTATCAATTAATTTAGAATATTCGTTTACTATGATATGAATTATTACATCATATAATTCATAAAATACATTTTATATTTTTTAGAACACTTCCCATCATGGTCGGCTTTAACCACCAATATGGAATTTTTCATAAAAACATCTTTCACCCCATGATGCAGAAGATTATAAAAATATATATAACTCATAAATATAATATTTATGAAATTATTAATATTCTATAAGGGTAAATTAAACAATATATCAATGATATAAAGAATACATAATCCTTATAATTTTAATCATAGAAAAAGATTATACCAGGATAATTTTAAAAAATTGAATCTATTATTGACCATATATTATGATATACAAAATTTTTTATATTAGAATATTAAATACTCAATAACAATAAAATTCATGAGACCATATGGCTATTTGAAAATAGTTTTGATAATATACTGAAACAAAAGTATAAAACTTGACTAAACAACCCTAAGGGGTCAATGCGAGAAATAACTATACAATAAATGAATGGTATATGATAATAAATAGAAATTAAAAAATATTCATGAATAGGATTTTCAATAAAGTATTTAACAAACTTAATATGACTATTAAAAATTAAAGATGCATATACCCATAGAATCAAGATCCAAGGTAAGGGAACCGCCAAACCATACTCATTTCATTTTGATTAAGAATTATCTCTCTTTACCACTCATTATCTATCCATTATTCACATGTAATTATTCTATATTTTTTATATTATCCTTAAATATATAAATATTTTATATTTATTTTCATTTTTACAAATATATATATTTTTTCATGTTCCCCTGTAATACTTTTCTTTATCATTGTTGAATGAATTTTATAGTGGTTCTAAAGTAATATTCATTTTCATTACTATAGATATATATGTTTTTTTAAAGTTCCCTTATCACACTTATATTTATTATTGATGGGAGAAGTTCATAGTGTATTTATTTTAATTCTCTATTTATTTTATTAAGTTTGGAATTTTGGAGTCCTTGATGAAAATGGAAAATGCATGAAGGGATCATGTGACTTTAATTATACACATATGACTTTGAGATTAGAGTATGAATATGGATTTATAAATATTTTAGAACTATATATGAATTAAATATACCAATAATGTCATCTTATAAATGTTTTTATACTTTTGTGTCATGTGAAACTTCTATTTTAAGTTTTTAATATAGTCCACACAACTTTTTTGTTTATCATATGCCCTTTTGTGCCATATATGACTTCCAACAGTATTTTTATTTGTCATTTAAGAGTATATAACTACCATTAAATTATATATTAGTTTTTTTTTCTAGTGTAAAACTTTAATCTATAGTGTATGACTTTGATTCTAAGCTAGGAATGGCCTATAAGCTTCATATGTCATTGTACTTATTCAATGTTAAAAAATAATTCTATGTGATAAACCATAATTTCAATAATAAAATATTTTGAAAAAAATATTGATTGAGGAAATACCAAATTGTTTCTATCAATGTTTAAAAAAATGATATTTTTTATTCTAGATAAGGAATAAAAATGTTCACACTAAGAAGAAAGAGTTATTATTCACTTAAAAGAAGTAGGCAATACTATAATTTATTAGTTGGTATAAAAACATTATCAAAATGATGTAGTGACCTGTAATTGAGTTGTAAAGGAAGAATAAATATAAGTGGGAAGAATTTTGTGTGATCTATTTTCAAAAAAGAATTATATAGAATGAAATAAGATAATAATTAAAAAGGATTATTATATATCGATAGAAGAGTGGTGTGTACATGAGGATGATGGTGATCTGTGAAGTGGATATTATAGTTAAATAGAATAAGAATAATAGAAATATATTAGTGGAATATATTACTTAAATTTTTTGCAATTCTATTGAAAAGAAGATAAAATAAAACCTAGATTGTGTGTGTGATGGTCACTATAGTGATGTGTGGTGATGAAGAAGACATTTTATGATGCAGATGTTCTAACAGTAATGAAGAAGTGTGGGAGAACATTAAATTATTGTGAAAATTAATCATAGGTGAAGAATAATTCCAACCTAAACTATACAAGATAATGTTTCCTTTTTTCATAGGACTTATTGGAAGACAATAGTGTTGATTGTTATTATATTATGAATTATGGATATTCACTATTCATTTTATATGTAATGATGATTCTAGTGGTGCATATAGTCTTATATGACTGTGGGTCATTCTAAGGATTAGCCTTAACATTTTAAGAGGTAAACCTTGAACATTGAGGGTCCCTATTTGTTTCCTTCATCCATATTTGTGTATTTTTGTCATAAGATCGATCACTCTAAAAAATGAAAAGTGTTGCTTTTATTATAAATAATAAGTGAAAATAAAATGTATGTAGTTTATTAATTAATCTCTCTATCATAGTTAATCTTCAATACATAATCTCACTTAAATTGGTCATAGGGAAACTAGGTTCTCTCCCAACGAATATGACGTTTGGAGTTAACTTCTTTGAAGTTCTTTTGAACCCATTTGGTATTTGAGTTAATTCATAAGGTCATACTATGTGGTTGATTTTTTGGGCACTAGATTTATAGTGTTAATTTAGAAAACATTAGTAAATTAATATTAATGACAATCCCATTTTTAATTGGAATAATTACTTTTTTAAAAGATCATACATTTCTTTATCTCTTGTCAATCAATTTAAATGTTTATAAGGCTGTTACTAATGTTATTACTCCACATGCTAAAGGTGATGTTGTAAAAATGGTAGATAGGGATAATATTTAGAATTTCTCTCATGGTCAAAATCCAATACTATCATCCATATTATAATATGTTTTTCTAAATTTCATGGGAATCAAGGAATCAAAGGGAATTTAGGATAAGCTGGAAAATATTAATGAATACAATACAAAAGTGGTGATTGAAAATATATAATTTTAAATATTAATATATAAAGATCTATAAATACAAGATGATGAAATAATATACTAATATTTACATGGTTAAATGATATTGTGGGAACTATTTTATTTTTCGGTGATAAGTTGGAAGAAAAGTTGGTTTTCAAACAATAGTGCATATCTTTCCAAAAAGATATAATTAAAAATAATTAAAAATTGATGATTATAATCCAGAAAAACATCCTTTATATTATTTAAAAATAATTCTCATATCTTTTATATGATTAATAAAAACAATTTTGATAGTAATACCACATATAATAATGATATATTCTTAAAAACTTTAAAATAATAAAAGAGTAAAAACTATGTAGTTTTTAAATAAGAGAATCTTTTTGATAAAATATATATATTTATGTGAAAATATTTAAATGTATATATTTCTTTTCAATAAGTGTGAGAAGTGGTAAAGGTAAATATCACGTGAAGATAACTTTAAATTGTTTTAGCTATGGGAGTATTAGATATTTTTCTACTAATCGTCCAATTCAAAATGAAAATGAAGATGAATTGAGTGAAGATAATGATATGAAGAGAATAAATTTATTGGGGAAGAAATAATAAAAGTATTATTAAAATGAAAAAATATAATTTATCCAAATTTATGATTGAAATTTACTTCTCTAATCCCAATGGTAGTGATAATTTTAAGAAGAAGTGGAAGTTGAAACATCCAGTGAAGAAGGTGAAAGATTATTTATTATAAATGTAAGTAAATAGGGGATCATAATTGAGAAAATAAATCAATTTTAAATATAATAAGAGATATATTTGGAGTTCATGCTAAAGAGATAAATAAAATAGTCTATCTTAATGTTATCAAGATTGGAGAAGGATATTTAATGATTAATTAATCATAATCTATCATCTATTATAATTGAATCAGACTTTAAAGAATAAAGATAAATGTATCTAAATGGTATTATTGATCTAAAAAAGATTATTGATAATGATATTACTCATGAAATATAAATGGAAGAAAAAATTATGGATTGTGAGAAAGAAAAGGAATATATTCAAATGAAACAAGTAAATGTAGAAGAATATTTGAACAAGACCAAATTCAAATTTAAAAATTTTATTTTAAAAGTTGGATAAATTTAAATGGAAAATGAAACTCATAAAATCAAACATAAATCATTCTAAATATATAAAACTTATATTAAAATTAATCAAAATATATTTAAGAGTATTTTTTTAAATTAGACCACGTTTGTAGCCAAATATAGTGACCCTCATGAATCTTGAGATTTTGTGAACACCAATTTAAAGTAAAAAAATTTCTACAACTATATTATCTAGAAAATATGATAAATAATATAATATGAAGAATAAGTTTTTACGAGATCCAAATTTTATTATCGACAAAAGGTTCCAAAATTAATAGTTAGATAATAAAAGTAGTGAAACCTTATAAATCTAGATATAATTTTTTTATAATGAAAGGAATGGTTTTTAGGGATTTTATTGGTATTGTAGAGGCTTTAGAAATATAGAAAAGATATAATGGTTCAATTACTAATTTAATAATCAATATATGAGGGTTTGGTGTAATGGTTTGGGGGGTTCATCATGCTCAAAGGAAGGAACATCAAAAATAGATTGAAAGTTATATAAATAAATTACATGGTATTTTAAAGAAATTTAATAAGTCTGTGGAATGTGTGACTATCGAGTCACCTTGAAATTTAATTCCAAAACATCATATCATCCCAAATAAGTGTGTGTACCAATACCCAGAAGTTTGAAGAGAATTGGTTCACAAAAAATCTATATATTCTCCCACTACGTTCTTCATAACTATTTATATTCATAGATATATCATACTTAGTACATTTCTTCCTAACTTGGGGAAAACAAACATGATAAAGGGTGAGATCAGATGCTCAGTAAGGGAAAAAATGAGAGATATCAATGATCACTTGAGAAAAACTTGAATATATGGGTATGAGAACATGATTATAACATTTAAATATAATACCCTATATATCATAAATCGTAATATTGAGTCATGTAATAAATCTAGGAATTTTATAAGACCGGAATCATAATGGAATTAAATAATATGATCTATGAGAGTATAATATTTGAAGAATACATATATTTACTAAAAACTATAGAAAATCATTTCTTTAAAATTGAATGATCATATCCCAAAAAACCTTTCATAGAATAGTGGGTTCACTTCCCAAACCATCATTATAATGAAGGTTCAATCCCTAGACTATCTTAGTGGAAAAAGTCCCATACTAAAATTGGTTCACTCCATATTTCAGTCCTATTTAACTCATGAGATATCAATATTTACCCAATACATTGGAGGGAGATATAGGCTGCACATGTTACATAATGAAATCCATTTATATATGTTCCAAAATATCATAAATAATTCATTATATCATATCAGATTAAAAGAAATGTGTTTTATAATCATTGCATTAAATCATAACCCATAGAAAATAAATTTGTTTCAAAAACATTTCATAATTTCATCATAGAATAACCCATGGAAAATAAACAATTTTCATAAAATTTGTTTCATATTATTCATAAACCTCCAAAATAAAGTATAAGGATGGTATAATTGTATAATATCCCCAATAAAATATAAGTTAAATCAATGGTTTTTTATCTTTTATTAATATAAATACCATTAAAATATTTTTTTAGTAAATTAACATTTCTGTTTTCAAATCACTTATTCAAGTTATATGTGATAATATAAAGGAAAAAAATATTATTTTATAACCATGAAAAGTATTAAAATAAGATAAAAATCAATGGTTAGTCATGATGTTATGAAAATTCATTCATTCAATATAAGTTTAAAAATAATAATTCCATACTTTTGATAGAAAAGTCATAAAGTAACTCATTTGGAAAATGAAAAAATATTAATTTTAAACCATTTTGTAAAAAACACAAACATGGGTAAAATTTAATTTAAAAAACCATAAGAGAGTAGTAAAAACCTTTTATAAAACATTTTTAGACTACATTAGTATGAATGAAAAATGTTTTTTTACAGAAGAGTGAAATGATATTGATTTTCCTTAAAAACATATTTCAATATATTGAGTAAAATTGGTGAGGAAAATTAAAGGAGAATATTTAATTTTGAGAAATAACCATATGATAAAAAATAATATATTTATTTAAAAATAAATCATAGTATTTCATCATCATAATCTTAATAAAAAATAATGCTAATAAATAATGAAACTGTAACATAAAACCCTTACTACTTTGGTAACATTTTAATAATAAGCCCCATGAAAGATATAAACATACATAGATATGTAAATCCCAATAAAATTCTTAATAATAATACCAACTTATATTCAAGTTTATTATACACACCATATAAAAGAAACTAGTGGTGAATATGACATGTGTCACATAGGAATAAAAGTGACATGAGAATCCTTTACCATTGGCCTGACATCCTTCATATGTGTTAAAACCTCTTTTATAATAAATATAGTTGTATTATACATATTTTAAAGAAACATAATCTTATATATCATACCATATATGAATTACTTATAACCTTTTATCACTCATTTGTTAACACTTTATTAAAATCACTATTCATAGTGGTATTTACTTCGTTTTTCATGTTTGTTCTGTAGTAGTAGTTTTTGTCATTTTATTTTTATCACCATTCCATATGATATATAATTTAATAATGATTTAAATATTATTTATATAAATATTATATATTTTCATATTAATTCATAAAAGTACATATAGAAAAATGAATTACCTCGTTCATGGGGATGGTAGGTCGTACTAACATATAAACACGATTTTTGTTTTTCGACTGATGAAATGAAAAAAGGAAAATATTAATTCTTCTTTATATAATCATTTTTATATCACATATTCCCATAAAATTATTCCTTATTACCATCCATGTTAAATATAAATGAAAAAAATCACAGCGCTTCATGGCGGTGACAGTCCACACATATTAATGAACAACATTATCGATTCCCAAAATATTTTATGGTAAATAGGTATATGTGATATTATATTTATAGAATTATAATTATTTTATAAATATCTTATATATATATATATTAAAACCATCAAAATACCCATCCTTAAATGATTGCGATGAAAAATAAATTCTATCACTACGTGGAGATGATAAGTCGGACGTACGCACAAGCGATACATTCACTTATGGTTTGATGGGAAAGAGGTTGTATAATGTTTTCATAAAAAAAAATATAAAATTTAATAATATTTAATATAAATAATTTATTATTTTATGTTAAAAAAAATTTATTTATAGGATTTAAATAAGGATAGAAAAGAAAGTGACTGGTTATGGAAATTGCATCTTCTTTGAAATGCCTCCTTTAGATCTCCTCTAAAGGGCTTTAGGGTTGGTATATTGGGAATATCATAGCCTCTATAATGTGTCTAGTTATGTATAGAAGATATATTGTTAGATTTTGGTAGATATATAAGGATAATTTTTTAAAATAAGTTAGGGAGGAGGTTCCCTTTTATAATTGAGGTGAGGGTCACTTTTGGAATTTCTCAAAAGATTAAATTATAATAAATTCAATCTCAACCCAAATGACTAAAAAAACAATAAGTATTACAATATAAGGTAGTATTGGGTTTTAATACCATCATCCAATATAATTTATAATGTTTTTTGTGTAATTTTAGACATTACAATTTTGATTAACCCTTAGTTAATCAATTATAATTTTAATGGCAGTAACAACTTTTTCAATATTAAAGGATTGTAACTGATAATTATATGGTACAAATTGAACCAGAAATGGAAAATTTATGAAAGTTAAACCATACCACATCTACATTTTCTTATATAAATATTTTATATATTTTAAATAATTTCATAAAATATTATTTTGATAAGAAATGTGTATTGTCAAGTTTGACACTATTCATTTAATTTGACTTAAAATACCAAAAAAACATGTGAATTAGAATATAATATTTTAAAAAATAATAATATGTCATATAAACCTATAAAATTCTTTTAATAGTATAAATTACATAAATTATATCACTTTTTAATATTTTCAAAATCATTTATGTCATTTATCCATTAATTAAATAAATATTCTTTTTTCGTTGTCTATGCATTTAAGGTAATTATATAATACCTAAAATTTTAAAATAAATTATAATCATGAATATAATTTAATTATACACAAAATAAATATTAATATTCTTCTATTACTAGTTTATTCGATATGTGAACACATAAAATATATTTAAGACTAAGGGTATCACATTTTGCAACTTTCATTGATTTAAATAATATGTATGTAATTTTCATGGATGAATGTTTATTAAACAACTCAATTTAAATATTAAGGTTATTAGGTTTTAATTAAATTCTTTAAATAATAATTATGATGAAAATTTATGGTCTTTTCATTTATTTTTAACCTATTTTAATCCTATTTACTCTTTATCGAAGTGATAAATTTTACCCCGATTACTATTCAAATTGACCAAAAATAAAAATGGTGACATTTATTAAATTTTAACCTAATGATTCAAAATATTCAATCCATTTTATCAAATTTAAAACCTATAAATGTTATCAATTTTTTTTAAAATAACTGCACAAAATACAATGAAAATCACTTTTTAGAAAAATACAAATTTTAAGCATATAATCAGATATATTCTTAGCTAATTCTTATAAAAATATTAGATTAATGTTAAATATTTTATCAAGTATAAAATAAATACATTTAAATAAAATAATTGAAAAATTGTGATTAATTTAATTTATTAATTTTAAAAAATATTTTGTGTTTAAAAACGGGTTTTTAGAAAAATGCATTTTTACAGATAAAAATGTTTCTATAATAAATAAAAACATAATATTGATTCCATTGTAAATAATTATAATATTTAATATATAATAAAAATAATTTTAATTTTAATTAATTTTGAAAAAAAAATTAACTTTTTACAAAGAGTTTTCAATAAAATCATTATTTTTTACTATTCACCGGAAAATAAAACATTTCAAAATATTCTGCAAAATACATCCTAATATAATTTTAACATTTTGATTTCAAGAAACATGTTCATATTATAAAATAAACATTATAAAATTAATATAAATTAATCAAAATATTTTCTTACGAAAATAAATAAAAATATTTTTTTAATGAAATCAATTTTTTGGGGAATAAAATGACTTTACCAAAAATTGAGTGATTATTTTATAAGAATTTATCAATAAATTTATAGAGTAGGAAATTTATATATATTTCATAAATTGGTTAGTCATATTCCTACTTACCAATTTTATGGATTTTTTATAATTACCACAAATAATATTTTTTAATAGTATATCAGGGTTTGTTTAAACTCGGTGTTGCATGTAACGCAAGATATCAAAGAAATAAAATTATTTACAGAGAAATATTTTCTAAAATCATGGGGTGTCAAATTCTCAAATCCCCATTTAATAAATTTAATCCTTATAATTTTAATTTGTGCTCGGTAATCAATGTTTTGATATTTAAAATGTTTTTTGTTGAAATCTTTTATTATAAAAAGGGTTAATAATAATTACCATTAACGGGAGGGAAAGGGAAGCTTGAAGGAAAACATAAACCTAGGTTTATAAATAGGATAGAATTAGTGGGAAGTGAAAATATGGACATAGAAGATAAAATTAATTTTCAATTATTAATATAGAGTGATAAAGAATACGTTCAAGAGAATGTTAAAAACCTAAAAACCATAAATCATTTTGGCGTAAAAAAACCCATAAATTCATTGGAATTGATGTTTAATGGAAAAAATTATTTTCTTAAGAACCTTTTCCTATATTTGAGGCATTAATTTACCATCTATATTAATAAAATAAGGGAATATACTTACTTAAAGATTATAATTTCATCTTTTAATAAATTTCCAACAAAATATAATCTGTTTCTCCAAATGATGAGAATTTGAGTGGAATTTTTAGGCCCAAAACACTAAAATAAACATTTAACATATCAAAAAAGTATATCAAGTTATTTATCTTTTCTTTAGGTATTATCCAAAATAAAAAATGGCTAACACAAGGTAAGAGAATTCCTAAAAATAATAATCCTTGAAATAATATATTTAAGTAAACAAATTTCTATAATAAAATAAAAGAACCCACTTAGATCATTTCATAAATAATTTAATACCATGAATAATCTTAATAATCTCTACATTAATGAATTTTTAAACAAAAATATGATCTTATACCTTTCATCCTGCATCTCTAAAATTTAAATTGAATTCTTCTTAACTAATATTTCTTCATGTTAAATTAAATTTTAAACCAAATGGTTACATATAACTAAATGGAATGAAAGAACTACCAAATATCATTAATCCCCATGATAAATTACAATATAGTCTTGTAATATAGTGATCTTAACCAAAATATCCTTAATCAAATTTTGATTCTAACTAGAAAGGGAATCTTTAACTTGACCATAAATATCCCTTAAAATATCACCTTGTCAATGAAATACTTTTACACCATCATGATAATCTATATTACACTATCCAATAAACCAAAATTAACTTATAATAAAATCATATAACAACCCAAAATGGTATTTGATCCTCAATATAATATCAAAATACCATCACTTAAAACATTATAAGGGATGTGGATTCCTTTGAACGTATGATGAACCTTAAACTTATAACACCATGATTATATAAATAAAATTTAAGTTAAAATCACATGAAACCATATATTTTTCCAAAACTAATATAACCCTTATTTCTTAAATAAGTTCACAATTATTAAATATATATACCATAAGTCTATAAACTAAATAAACATCATCAAACATGACCTAAACACATTTTATTAAATCACCAAAAAAATTCAAGGTTACCAAAACAATCAATGTAAATCATCTCTTTATACTATATAAATATTATTAACTCAAAATCATTAACAAATTAATTTTTATTATTACCTTAATCATGTGTTATCTAAAATTATCAATGTAGGGTCTTGAGAATTCTGCAAGGGTGAAATCCAATTACCCCAAGACTTGGGAAAGGACCGAACTAGTCCGTGTACTAACTCCCAACAACAGTATGTGGCCGGTTCGGTGAACCGCAATACCATGCACCACGTCGCTCACAAAACGGATGTGGAAGTCATATGCAGCTGTGAACCTCATCGCTCGCGAAATGGTGGTAGAAGCCATATGCGGCTGCGAACCTCATCGTTTGCGGAACAGAGGCGGAGATGTATGCGACCGTAGAGAAATCCTGCAAATCTTGGTTCCAAAAAATCCCTGGTTGGCTGAGTCATCTGCGGGTGGGGATTCCTTCATGGGATTCTACAAAAAGTGTCATGTTACCATCAATACAGCCTCTTCGTGACTCTATAAATAGTCCCCAAGGGGCACCAAAAATGCAAGAGGAATGAGAGGAAGGACGGGTGAAAACAAGTGGGGAGACGCTGGAGAAATTTCCCCCAGCGGTGAAGTCCCGCGACCATCTGCGGACCCCATATCATCCACGGATGAAATCTTCCGTGTAAATGAGAAACCAAACCGAGAACCACATGTGGCCAGCTTCTCCGTGGCCAGCCCTTAGCGGCCATTTCCTTCATAGACGTCCTAGGCGGCTAGCTTCTACGCGGCCCCGCCTCCTCCGTGGCAATCTCATCCGCGGACACCCTTCGCGGACAGCCTCTCCGTGGATCCTCCTACGCGGCCAGCTCCTCCGCAGATACCCTCTGTGGTCATCTCCAATGCAACCAACTCTTCAGAGGCTCACTCCTCCGTGGACACCCAACGTGGCCAACTCCGTTGCGGCCCCACCTCCTCCGCAACCATCTCATCCGCAGACACCCTTCATGGAAAACCTCTTCACGACTGCACTTATGTGGCCAGCTCCTCCACGGATACCCTCCACAGCCATCTTCTATGCTGCCAGCTCCTATGCGGCTCACTCCTTAGCAGACCCCCTACGTGGCCAGCTCCGCCGCGGCCAGTCCCTCGCGGCCCGCCCCATGCACAAAACCCCATGCAGTCACTGGTCCATACCGCAGGGTTTGCACCCCCGCACCCCAACTCGGGCTCAGTGTCGGGCTGAAATCTCGGCCCTCCAGGCCGGTCCCTTCACTACCTTCACTGACCCCCATGAAAAATAGAGAGTCGCAGGGCCAGGTCAACAATATTTTCTATGGCATCCTTGTGATGCTCCAACATCCGTCCTGTACATTCCATGAGTCCAGATACTCCTCATGACTCTCCTATAACCCCATTACCTAGCTCCTTTTGCTAGGTTCATCCATAAAGGGACTCCCTTGTGTATGTCCCACACCAACCATTTCTAGGTATCTCCTACCTAGTCGTCCTGACCAAATAACATTAAACTCTATGGCCCTCGTCTTATCCATATGACATTAAACTATATGGAAATAGTCCCTGCAACATGACATTAAACTGTGATTCCACAGTCCTATCTATATGACAATAAACTGTAGTACACCCTATGTGCCAAACATAGGATGCCTCTTGCTCTATACAAGAGATTCCTTATGCTCCAAGCATAAGAAGACAATAGTCCTCTCTACATGACTATAAACTATAGTACACCCTATGTGATAAACATTGGATGCCTCTTTCTACAAACAAGAGATACCATATGCTCCAAGTATAAGATGCCTAATGCCATGATCACAGTGGTGTAATTTCAAAAGAGTTGGAATCCATTCAAACATTCCATCACTCCACCTCACACATGGCATGTCCTTCATTCGGATCATCATCCACTTCCATTTCTGAAGGGACCCCTTAATGGCCTGGTCCCATGCCGCATCTGCTCACCTACCTCCTGGTCCAACGCCCCAGAAGACATTGGACAACACTTCGAGTCAGGTCATGTGTTTCGAATGCGATCAGTAGTCGACCCTCATTTGTTTGTCCCTATTTTAGTCTAACATGATATGGATGCTTTGTTTCGAACACGGTCAACAGTAATCCTCTATCTCCACACCGCCCTCATTTCATTCTGAATGTCGGGCATGTGATTCACATTTTCACCTTCCTTTGTTCAGATTGCTTCCAACTCCCTTGGCATTATTCTGCTTGTGCACTAGTGTATAGGTAAAGGCCTCAACCCGCCAGTGGGTTGGGATGCCCTCATGGACAAACATGAGGAAGTCACACAGGCAACTTCCTGGCGTAATCCCCATCCACTGTTTCCACTCCAGAGTGGCACCCGGGAGGAGTCCTTGCGTAATCCCCATTCACCATTGCCACTTCAAAGCGGCACATGGGCATCCCTCTTGGAGTAATCCCCACACCATCCTCGCCGGATGACTATGGTCCTTCCCTTCTCATCACGTAAGGTTCATTGCTCCGTTGCGCGACTTCTACCTTCCTCCAACATCAGGGAGAAGGAGACTCCCATGGTCCCGACCTTCTCCTCCACCTGTCGTCTTCTACCCCTTCCCTCAATAGGAAGAATGTGGGAGGCTTGCCAAGTCTGTCACATTCTCTTGTTTCTCACACCGAGCATGAATCACATAGGATTAGAGATTTGTGATAGTCACGGTGTCCGCACAATGGCGGCCTTACAACGAACTATGTGGGTTTTGATCCCTGTCTCCTAAGAAGGGTACGTAGCATGCCTCCTCAGGGTTCAATCCCAATTACAGGCAACTCTCACGTGTAAGCCATAATCTTCCAAGAACTGCGTGGAATTCGATTCCCAACCAACCAGGATACATAGAAAACCTCCCCGAGGTGAAAGCCTAATATCAAAGTCTGATACACATATGTCCCTATCAGACCATGTCCTTATACTCCAGCAGGACCATCTTCGGGCCCAAGAAATCACTTCCCATGGGTCTTTCGGGCTGCTCAGGCATAAGTCCCACACCAACTTTGACCGGGAATCTCTCACCCATGTATCCTTTCCACAAGATGTTAAACTGTACGGTTGGGTCCATGTCGCATGACCTTAAAAGGTGACGTGTCCCATCATGTGGCACTGAACTAGTGGATTCTGATTCCTATCACGAGGATACATAGGAAGCCCATATCACAGGTTCGATCTGAATGCTCAAGTTGTTATCTGTCCCCCATGGATGAAAATAAACTCCAAAGAGCCCAGTTATGAGGCTTCAAACCAGTGTCGTCTCAATGAGCCCAAACTTCTAGGAGTCATTAATCCAATGTGGTGTGGTAAACCTTAGGCCTAAATGATTTTGAATCCCTACGTTCAGCTGACCATTGCCAACCAAGAGTAATCCGTGGATCTTATGCTTGGGTATAAACCAAAGAGTCACGAACATATGAAGACATCTTAAATCTATAAGAGAGTCCCAGAACAGACAATAATTCCCCCAAAAAAGGTGCAATGATCCCGAATTCCCATCCTCTCGACCAATGTGAGTTCTTAAGAATCGATGTCTGAATCACCCAGAAAACTCCTGCGTTTCGAAAGTAGGTCCACGTATCATTGGATATGGAACTGTTGGGAATTTCGAAACGAAAAAGGTGCACCTGATATGAGTGATAAAGTAAAACCCAAACTTCTCTAATCAACCTTTGGTTCACACAAGTCTTCCCATTCATCGGTATCGAAACAATCACCTTACTACTAAATCACTTTTCATGGTTATTAGTACCATTCAAAATATGTATTCAAATCCATAAAATAAGCACTTTTGCCAAACAATCCTTAGATGTTTCATGATTTTATAACTACAATATATTTAATATAACATGTGTAAAATATAATTCTTGAATAAAAATAAATAAACACTTCAATCATCCCACTTTCTTCTTAACCCATTAACTGGGATTCATCATCTTATTACCCAATACTTATTTATTACAATATGAAATATGAATAGTGTATTAAGATTTCTTAACCTCAGTTTGATCATTCATCTTACTCTTAACATAATAAATACTATTAAGATAGTCCATACATTTCATACATCATTCATAGTCTCTTCATCATCATTGAAAAAAGTATTAATCATAAAACCTTGATGATTCTTTTTTGATGCTTCCCCCTAGGAAATTGATTTTCATAATGCACATACATTTCATATTTTAATCATTCATATATAGATGGTACCTTAGGGAGACAATTATTATCATCCATTTCATTAATTGATCTTATAATTTTTTTTAAACCGTTAATTTCTTTGTTTCCTTCTTTTCAACACTCAAAATATCTCCACATTCCTCTAAGATATTCAATTCAGTGGTTCTTCCCACAATTTTGATAATTTGGAAGTTCAATATTATTTCCCCTATGTTCTTTATAAAATTTTGTCTTTATATTATTAGATGTTTCAGGAAACTCACTGAAGTTGAGATTTTTAATCATATAACAAGATAGATGATTCAACATAATCACAACATTTTTCATTATAGCTCCTATTTCATTTGGATTATCCTGGGGAAAATGATTCAATTGTCTATCAGTGTAAACATGAATCATCTAAGTTACATCCATTGACTAAAACCAAAAATCAAAGTGTTAGAAATAATAGTAATATTAGGTAATCATAAAAAATCGTTCATTGGGTGTCTAAATCATGACACCTCATTTCTAATCTATGACGCCTTAGTTTTAAACTAGGTAATCCATGATCATTACCAAAACTTTTGGATGTTATCATATACATAGGATTATCATTATTGTTATGATTAAAATTTTCAAATCCAATTTTACAATGGTTATCAAAACCATATTCTAATACCAACTATAGAGACCCATAAGTTTTATACATAGATATCAAATCCCAATAGAAGAATTTTCTTTGCAATACATAACTATCACTGAAAGAATCATATAAGTCTCACTCTTTTGGAAGCATAGACATATAAATTTGTGGTTCATAAAATATATATATTATCCTATAATAAGTTATTCATAAATATCACCCTTCTTAGACAAATCATAGAAAATACATTTCTTGATAAACTCAGGAAAATAAATATAAGAAAGGGTGAGATCAAATTCTGTATATGGGTAAAAAATAAGGATATCAATGATCACATGAAAATAACATGATCTTAAGGGTTTGATAAACTGATTATAAAATTTTAAAACCATACCCTTCATATCATAAATCATAACCATGGGTCATGGAATAAATCATTGAATTTTAAAAGAGATGAATCATAAAGGAAATAAATAATATGAGAAATTAGAGCATAATAATAGAATAAGACATAATTTTTTGGAATATACATAAGCATAGAAAATTATTTCCTCAGTAGTAAAGGATCATTGGAAAGACTATCAGAGTGGAATGAGTTCACTTCCCAAACCATCATAATAGTAAATGATCACTCCCAAGACTATCTTAGTGAACAATGATGCTTACTGAACTAGGATTACTCCCTAGTCTAGTCCTATTTATCTCATGATATATAAATATTTACCTAATTAATTAGAGGAAGATTTATGTCCCAACCATCACATAATTGAAATAAAACATATGTTTTCCACAAGATTTATAAATCATTCAACATATCAGAACCCATGAAATTAAATTGGTTTTATAATCATTAAATCACTGCATACCCCATGGAAAAGAAAGGGGTTCCACAAAAATTTCAACATTTCATCAAGGACTAATCCATAGAAAAGAAAGGGGTTTCATAAAAATTGTGTCATTATATTCATAAAACATCTATAGAAATAATAAATATGGAATCTTTGGATAATTTTTGTACTAAATCATAAATTAAATCAAATGTTGTTTCATTTTATGAATAGAAATGGCATTAAAATATCATTCAAAGAACCTTAACAAAAATTAACATTCTATTTGGCAATCACTAATTTAATAAAAATACACCAATATAAATGAAAAAAATTATTTTAAATGATCCATGTAAACTTATAAAGGAAGATTCAAAGAAAATGTTATTTGTTACAGTGGAAAAAGTTGTTAATGTCGTATAAGATAAGAAACATTCCTTCCATATTTTTTTAAAAAAATCACAAAGTACCTCATTTGGAAAATGATAAAAATATTCATTTAAAACCATTAAAAAAATATAAATATAGTCAAAAATGGATTTAAAAAATTATAAGATAATATTAAAAAATTATTTAAAACATTTTTAGAAAAACATGGATATGAAAGAAAAAAGTTTCTTGATCGAAGAGATAAATGAAGTTGATTTTCCATAAAAAAATTAATTTGATCTATTGTGTACAAAAGTTGAAAAAAGTAACGAAAAATATTTATTTTTAATAAATAACCAGAGTAAAATAAAATTCATAAGTGTATCAAAAAATAAATAATAGTATTTCATGATTGTAAACATAGTCATAGATAATCTCGATAAAAATGAAATTGTAAAATAAAACCCTTACCACATTTTTAATATTTGAATCATAAGCCCCATGAATGAAATAAAAAAATATAGATCTATAAATTTAACTAAAATTTATAAAATTAATCATAAAATACATTCACTTGTAGTATATACACCACACAAAAGATACAAGTAGTCAATATGGACTATTTCCAATAAGAATTAAAGTGAGACAAAATACCTTACCTTAGGTCTGACTTACTTCATACATGTTGGAAACTCATGTATGAAATATACATATGTATATAATAAATCATAAAACAATAATCATATATATAGTACAATATATTATTTACTTACAACCTTTTATTTATTTCCACTTTTTTTTAAATGACTCTTCCAAGTGATATATGCTTCATTTTTCATCTATATTTTGGTTCGGTAGTTTTGGTCCTTATGTTTTGATAATCACTATATCAGATATATAATTTTAATAATTATATTAATATAATAAATTTCATTGTATAAATTTTTAAATTAATTTAGAAAAGTGTAGATACAAAAAATAATTACACTATTCATGGAGACGGTATGTCATACATGCACATGAATGCAATTTTAATTTTTCGACGGATGGAAAGAAAGAAAGGTAAATATTAATTCACCATTAAAAGACAATTATTATTCCATATATATCATATATATTCATAAAATACATTTTTATTACCATTCTAGAAAAATGTGAATGAAAAAATGAATCGCATTGCTTCATGGAGGTGGTAGTCCAAACATACACACAAGCAGTCTTATCATTTTCAAAATTATTTAATAGAAAATAGATAGACATGATATTATAATTTTTAAATTATAATTATTTAATAAATATAATATATAAATATTAAACACATCATAATTCCAATCCAAAAAATATGGTGATGAACAATGAATTATATCCCTATGTGGAGACGGTAAGTCCTATGTGTGCATGACTGAAACATTGACTTCTTATTTAATGGGAAATAGGATGTAAAAGGGTTTTTTCATAATTATAATAACATTTAATAATATTTAGGATACTGAAGTTAATATTTTATGGTAAATTACTTATATTTAGGGCAGGTAATGAAGTGTAGAAAAGAAAGTGATCAGTTAAGGCAATTTTCTCTTCTTTGAAATTACTCCTATAGATATCCAATAAATGGCTCTAGGGTTGGTAATTTGGGAAGAACAGAACCTCTAAAACGTGGAAAGGGAAGTAAATAAGATAAAATGGAAGATTTTGTATGATCTATAAGGCTCAATGTGGTGTAAATAAGTTCAGGATGAGTTTCCTTTTTATAATTAAGGTGAGGGGCACTTTTGGAATTTCTCGTAAGATTAAATCTTAATAAATTATTTCTCCAGAAAAATGCCTTAAAATAAACATGAATTCAATGATATGAAGGATATGTTCGTAATACCAATAATAAATATAATTTATAGAATTGTTTGTGATATTTTAAACCTTATCATTTTGATTTACCCTTAATAATAAATTTTAATTTTAATTAAGTTAAAAACTTTTTTAGTTGTAAAGGGTTGTAATTTTTTGATAAAAGATGTCAATTGGAAGATAAATGACCAATTTTTAAAAATTTAGGTCCTAAAATATCCACCTTTTCTTATTTATAATTTTTTTGTAAATAATATAATAAAATAATATTTTGATAAAATATCATTATTGTCAATTTTGACACTATTTATTTAATTTTACTTAAAAGACATCAAGAATTTTTTTGAATTAGAATGAAATATTTAAAATTAATACTAATCTTTTATATGAACCTATAAAGATCATATAAAACTATAAATTACAAAAATTATATCTCTTTTAATATTTTCAATATCATTTATTTTATATTTCCATTATTTTTTAACTGGTAGGAGGGAAGCCTATCCTTTATTTTTATTAAACCAAGAAACATCTCCATTTTTCTTGGTAGAGTGATCCCATTACATGAACCATAGGCCTAGTAGAAATTAAATCCCAATACATTTGTGATATATGGTAGCCCTGCATGAGCATCCTGCGTACTCGGCACCACAACTGTACCCACAATGATGGTCACCACTACATGCCCACCACCGGTCATCCAGCCTATTATCTCCCATCATTGCTCCATGTCTCACTAATTCCTTCATCCCTGTCATCACTCCCACGAACCATCGTCACCTATTCATTTCTTCTCCTAATAGTTACTGAGCTTTGATCCCTCTTGTCGCACCATATCATCGATGCTGACCACATCACACCATCACTGAGGACTGCACTTCTGATGTCTCATGCCCACCCATCAAGGACTACACCTCCCACCACAAGTCTATGGCTACCACCTTTTATCAACTCTAAGGTTTGTCATTGGTTTCACCATGTTGAGAACCCTCCGTGTTATCTTCCCTCAAGGACACACCACCCCCTTCGTGCGAATTACCCCCATCAACATGCCACACATAAAATTTCTCCACAAATAGAGACTATTAGGGTTTGAACCCTGACATGATGCAATATTATGGGGATTTCTTACCACTAATTCAATACCCAAACCACACTATATTTACAATAATTAAATGAATATGATATTCGAATAATGTAAGCATATTATATAATTATTTAAGAGATAAAAATTAAAAATAAATTATCATCTTGAATATAATCTCATTTTTCATATAATTAATAATAATATTAATTAAAAATGAGTTTTTCCCCTATATGAACAGATAAATGATATTTAAAACTAAGAGAGTGATATTTTATAACATTCGCGGAATTCAATAATATATTAGACATTATCATCGAAAAAGGGCCATTAAACCATTAAATTTCAAGAATGAGTGACGAGGGTCAAATTTCAATCATCTAATAAGAATTAGGATGGAAAATTATAGCTTTATCACTTAGTTTTAACCTAGATTAACCCAATTTACTCTTTACCATGGTGATAAATTTTACCACACTTACTATTCATATTAATAAAAAATAAAAAGGGCCTATTTACCAAATATAAACCTTATAATTCCAAATATGTAATCATTTTTATCAAATTAAACACTTATAACTTTTGGAAATTAATTTTTAAATAAGTGTGCAAAATACGATGAAAACCCACTTTAGAAAAATACATTTTTAAGAATGAAACCAGATTTATTCTTATCTCATGCCTAGAAAATATTATATGTCTGTTAAAATATTTTATTGAGTATATAATATATAAATATAAATAAAATCATTTACAAAAAGTGATCAATTTAATTTATGAATTTAAAAACACCTCTTTCACATTAAAACAATTTTTCCAGAATTTGCATTTTTTACATATAAATATTTTTTATACTAAATGAAAACATAAAATTGATTCTAATGTAATTAATTAGATTATTTAAAATGTAATAAATATAATTTTAATCTGAAATAATTTTTATTAAAATGGAATGTTTTACATTCTTTTTTTAATAAAATTTGAATTTTTTACTATTCATAGAAAAATCAGTATTTTCAAAAAATCCTCAAAAATTCATCCTAAGATAATTTTAATATGCTAATTTAAAAAATTGTGTTCATTTTATAAAATATATTGGATAAAATTTATATAATATATTTATAATATTTTCTCACAGGAAGGATTAATTTTTTTAAGAAATTATATTTTTGAAAAATAAAATGAATTTAATTAAAATTGAGTGGTTATTTTCAAAGAATTTATCAGTAAACTTTTTTTATTAGGCCAATTATATATATTTTATAGAGTATTTAATATTATTAATACCCACCAATTTAACAACTAGGTTATAAATATCAAACATAATAACATTTTAATAGTTTATTGTGGTTCATTTAAAATAGGTGTTGCATGTGACACGAGTTATCAAATGAATAAAATTATTTAAAGATATATATTTTATAAAATATCAGGTTGTTATAATCATGTTAAAGGAAAAGAAAAATGTGTTATTAGTGATATTTTATAGAATGAATCGAGAAAATAATGTCCATGGATCATAGAAAGTGATACTCTTTATATGTGTTAGAAGATATGAAGTCCCTAATGAATTCCAAGAAGGTAAAGAAACCATTGGTGAAACATATATATAATAGTGTGTGTGTATATATATAAGTGTATATCATCGATGAAGTTGGATTTATAATGGTGTTACTTAATATGTCTATGTTTATGGTCATTGGGGATATATTTTTGTTTTGGTTCCCTATACATCCATTGGTTTTTCTAGGGTTTTCTTTCTTGGAAATAGTGGAAATGGAAATGAATAGTATTGATATCCGGTGATTAAAAGTTATGATATGGGATATGATAGAGTTTATTATATCAAGGATCAAAGTTAATTATTGCACTATTCTCAATTGTTGTGATAGTTTTGGGTTATTTATGGAAATAGTCATTCATAGTGATGGGTTTGAGGGCCATATTCCCTCAATGAGAATAGGTCCCTCACATGTTTTTTCTAGTAAACTTCTATCTATGTTCTTCTTTTTCCAAAAAAAATATGAGTTATGGAATTTTGTTATATGTTATTTATAAATTTTGGTGGTAGAATAGGTATCTAGATCATGGGTAATTATGATATTCCCACATAAATATAAATTGTATTTCATAAAATTTAAAAAAATATGATTATAGGAAAAGTGATTAATGTTCCTTTATTACTAAAAAATCCAAAGAGAGTGACTTTTGATCCCATGGGTGTAATGACCAAAACATTTATAAATGAAATTCCATTTCTAATGAATTTATAGAAAACACATTCATCACTTTTGCTAAATTGAATAACTATATGTTCTATAAAGTTTATAAGGACATTAAGCATCATAACTATTGAAAATATATCTTTTTTCAGTGATCATATGATTAGTATATATTTAAGTGTTATTATCAGCTGTAATTGATACTATTCAAAGAATTGATGACCTCTAACAGTAGGATCATGCTCTAAAAAACCCATTTATGAGATCTTATGAGGTAGATAACATCACTAGTCTTTTCCCATAATCAATCCCAAACTGGTATTCAACAACCAAATAGAAAATGAAACTATTTATGAGAGAAATTCAATCTCACTGACATCACAGCTCAAACCATATACATTGAACCACCCCATGAAAATCTTACCATCGCACACCATACCCTTAAGGAATTCACTGGTGCAATAAAGGGATATATATATATCCTAATAGTGTGATTTTTTATATTTTCTATTAATAAAACAATGATAAAATTTATCCCATTTTTAATTTTTAAATGAATAAATAATGAGTATAATAAATATTATATTTTTATATGATGAAATTCAAATTGTATTTTTGATAAATATATAGTTTAAATAAAAACACTCTATTTTAATAAATTCAGGAATTTTTGAAATAAATTATATTTCGATAAAATATTATTATTAAATAATTTTTATCAAATATAAATTATAATTTATTTTTTGAAAGATAAAACTAATTTTTATAATGGTTAGAAAACGGTTGCTATCAAAATACCATTATTTTACAATAAGTGTTGATTTTTCATTTAAAATAATAAATTATCATATCGTGAGAATTATTTTGATAAAATATTTTTTTTAATTATTATGTTGAAATTATCCAGCAGTTTTTTTACTATATTTTGGATACAGATGATTTTTTTGCATAAACATTAGATATGGAATAAATATATGTTATGCACTGTGCAATCAAAATAACCCAAAAGTGATGTAATATCTTCCATAAAAGTTATAAACGACCAAATACATATTTCACCTTTAAATTAATTTGTTTTGAGGTCATTTTATTAATTTTATAAAACCTTAATGAATCATAAAAAACTATAATATATTGTAAGGTTTTGAAATAAATTTTTAGAAATCATGTATCACTTACACCTGACAAAGGGTATTATTTTAATGTGAATGGTTCTTGAACATATAAAATAATGAAAACTACTCTAATTTGATAGAAACCATTGGAAAAATTATTTGAATGTTTTTATTTTTGATTACTTTATCATATAGAGTCAAAATCCAAAGATTGAAAATTAATATATAAATCTTCTATCTTTTTATATATAAACCCACACAAACACCCAATACTATTCAATAATAACATTTAAAGTTTAAAATTACTCTTTACTTTTCTCTATAGAGTCCTCCCAAGGTTCTAAATCTATCTCAAGAAGCTTTTCCCAAGCTTTTAGAAGAACCCTCTCTAGGTAAGGCATCATATCCTTCTCCTCTTTTTTCAAGAACCAAATTTATATTATGCCATTTATTTTTCAATTTTTCTTGTTTGAATATGAGTTCACACATCCAAATTACTACCCTTATGATTTACAATTAATTATACACCCATTTTATCTTTTTATTCTACCCCATAATCCTTTCTGTTCCCACATTATGTTATCAAAGTTATCTGGTGATTTTTCCAGAAAAAGAAATTTTTTTGTAAATACCCATCATAATTTCCACCCAATAGTATTGAACAAGATATACCTACCTTTAATTTATTATGGATTTCTATTTATATAACCCATACTCCTTATTAATGGGATTAAATTTGATGAAATATTTCCTTATGTTGAATGATCTATGTGAGACACATGAGTGTGTACATATTATAACGACTGCACCCAGATATTGATCAAAAACATTGGGTAAATTTTTTATATCACAAGACATCATGTATAGTATTAGAAGGTAAAACTAATCCATTATGGTACTTTTCCAACCATGTAATGATGTATTTTTGGCCAACCTTGACCTATGTTTGTGATGTCATATTTAATATTTCCTTCACTTTCCAATGTTTTCATTATGTTGTCATGTTATATCATGCCTTATTATTATTGATTATGATTCCCATCATTATCATGTTACCTTGATATTCCAATTAGATCACATGAATGACTTTACCTTATGATATTCTTTATTTATTCCATTTCAGGGATTTATTCCTCAGGTTATCCTATATAGTTTTAGAAGAGAAATGGAATTTTAGGATCATGTTAAATATGTTATCAATAATGTTATTGTATCTACATATACAGTTGATATGCTATATACATAATTTACCAAATACACTAGGGTTCAAGCTCTTTTGGGATTGTATAATGTGAACCTATATATAATAAATCATTAAATAATATATTTTCAAATATGGGTTCTCATAGTTGGTATCAGATAAAAGTACATTTATTTTTCAGATTTAGAATTAAGAAACCCCAGCGAAAGCATTAAGGATCAAACTAAACACAAGAAAACAACCCAAGATTTTTTCAAAGTATATATTAAGTGGTTTCTAAAAAATTACATCATCTTCTAGATACTATAAGTCGATTTGGATTTAGAAAATATGTACATAAGGGTAATAACACTGAAAATGTTTTATTGAGTTGGACTCGATCATTACCTAGTATACGATAATGGTCCTTATTGTACACCTTGTTTGACGCTCACATAGGAAATGATTTGGTAAATTCAAAAGATCCATATGAACCATTATTAAGGGAAAAGGTTAAATTATGATTTTAGGGTAGGAAATAGACCATGGATAACTTAGATTGAAACATAGAAATACATAGGTTAAATAATATAAAACATTTGTGAGATATCCATTTAATGTGTTTAATTGTTTGAAAATTCTAATTCATATGTCATTATTGGTTAAATCCAATTATTTGGACAAGAATAATATATAGGCATTTAATATATGGTTTTGTACATTCTTTAATATTAGGCAAGATTTGGAGAATAATTTAATCACCACCTCAAAACATGGAAGTCGAGTAATCTGTTAAGATGGAAAATGGTTCAATCATTACATCCCAATCATATAACTCATCCACTATTCATATTTATAGTATGAATTTTCCAAAAAAACTTGTGATTCTCCCTTTAGATAAAATTTATGTAATTTTGGTCATAGATAGGGTTTCATTATATAGAGCCAATATAAATAACTAAGAGAATAAAAGCATCCTCCATACCACGAATCATACTCCAATTCTATACTCGTGAAAGGTAGTGGATGAATATTTTTTCACACCAAAATATAAATAATGGATATTATTTATTTTTGAGAAATTTTATCTTGAAAATATTATTGAAACTAGAGAAAATATCATTCTTGAGGACATTCCCATTATAAGGGAATTTACTGATGCATTTCCCAAATCATTTCCTTGTCTTCCTCCTATCAATGATATTGATTTATTAAAAAATTGCATACCTAGATATTTTACTAATCCAAGAACACATAAAAATGGAAATTGTTAAACATAACGAGCTAAAAAACAATTATAGGAGAATATATAATAGCTTTATCTGCCCAAGTGCATCGTTATGGGATGAACAATCCTCTTTTTCAAAAGAAGTATGGGTTGGCTCACCTCTGCATTGATTATCCTTATCTTAATAGGAACATTGTAAAGAAAAAATATCATCTATAATGGATTGATGACTTTTTTGATCAGCTATGTGGAACCCAATATTTCTCTAAGGTGTATCTTCAGTGGAGATATTATAAATTAAATTTGAAGAAAGTGGATATTCCTAAGGTTATGTTTCGTACAAGGTATGGGAACAATGAATTCATAGTGATTCCATTTAGACTCACTAATACACTAAAAACATTCATAGAATTGATGAATAGAGTCTTTAAAGATTAACTCAATGAATTTTTGGTAGTATTTATGGAAGATATTATCATATAATCCAAAAGTATGGGGGAAATTGAGTATAATTTCAATACTATATTGAATACATTTCAGAAGGAAAATATATATAATGTGAATTATTCTTGGATCATGTAACATTCCTATGACATATTATCACCAGTAAAGGGATATATGTGGACCCATAAAAAATTGAGTCAATTTAAGGATGGCCCAGACTAACCTCTATAATGGAAATCCATATTTTCCATGGATTACCTTGGTATTATCATCTATTATTGAGAAACTTCTCATGAATTTGAAGACAAATAACAAATCTAACTCGCAAGGTGGTAATTGTTTTCTATAATTAAGAATATAAGAAATGTTTTAAAGAGATTAAGAAGAGGGATATCACTACACCTATTCTCGCATTAACCACCTGTGGGGATGTATATATAATTTAAAATGATGAATCGAAAATGTTCATAGATTGTGTACTCATGCTAGATGATAAATTGATATCCTATGACTCTAAAAAACTAAATATCCATGATAAAAACAACCTAAATAATGTACTATAATTGACTATGGTGATATTTGATGGAATTGTTTAGTGGTTTTATCTCTATGGAGATAAGTGTTACATATACAAGGAATATAAAGTCATCCGGTATATTTTCACTCTAAAAGAAATAAATATGATCCAATAATGGTGGTTAGATCTAATAAAGGATTATGATTGTTCAATTCATAACTATCCTAAGAAATAAATCAGTGTTGCATATTCTTTGAGTTAAAAGGATCCTATAACTCTATCCATTATGGTGATTTCAAGGGATCTGATATCCTTGGTTATGAAAAGGATGGATATGGGACTACTAAACTAATTTCCATCTTGAAATTATCAATAAACTACTCAACCATCCATTCCTAAGATGATTTAGGAGGCCCATAAAGATATAGAGGCACTATAGAATAGGGTAGAGAATGTTTTGAAGTTAAGATTTACTTAAGATGGAGTTATAAGGTCTGGAACTTGGATATGTGTGCCATAAAAACCAGAATTTAAGAAGTAACTTATAGATGATGCACGTAGCTCATACTTATCTATTAATACAGGTGGCACTAAGATGTATATAGATCTAAATAATCATTTATTGTGGGATAACATTAATAGGGAGATTTTGGATTTTATATCTTGATACTTTATATGACACTAATTCAAGGATGAGCAACCAAAGTTTAATGTTATGATGCAACAATTTTCCATACCAGCATAGAAATGGGAAAACATAACCATGGATATCTTCATAGGGCTCCCCAAGACATATATAAGTAATAATTTCATCTTGGTGGTAATTTATCACTTTAAAAATTCATCACATTTCATTGCTATCAATAAATATTTCTCTCTTTTCCAACTCTATAAGATATACATATGGGAACTGGTAAAACATTTTAGAGTTCCACTCTCTGTTGTATCTGATTGAGATCTAAGGTTTACCTAAAGATTCTAGAGAATATTTAAATAAACATTGAATATAAAATTAAACATTATCACTCCTTATCACCCTTATATGAATTTTCATTATAAAAGAACCATTAAAACTCTTGAGGATATTACAAGATTAGGTTCAATGTATTTCCAAGGATGTAAGGATCAACACCTTCCCCTAGTGGAGTTATCTTATAACATTGTTTTTTATTATAGAATTCAAATGATACCTTATGAGGAGCTGAAAAGGAAGAGGTGTAAGACTATTTTATTAAGGGGAAAATTTGTACAGTGGAAGAGGATGGGACCTAATATTATCAATGAAATGATAGAGAAGTTTAAACAATTAAATGTTTTGGGAAGTCTTCACAAAGTGAATAGAAAATTTATATAAATAATCATTGATGATACTTGGAGTATAATCTTAGAGAAAAAGTGTTCCTTTATATATCACCATGAAATAAATTTATGATGTTTGGTATGATGTGAAGTCTTAGTCAAAGACACATCACCCCATTTAATATATTTTATCACTTCAGAGTGGTGGCCTATCGACTAGAACACCCACTTAATCTATCTCTAGTACATGATGTTTTCCTTATATACATCTTGAAAATGTACAAACTAGACCCCTCACATGTATTTAATCCATAGGTTATATAGTTGGAGAATGATATTTCCTATAAGGAGTGGCTAGTTAAGATCATTGATCGTAGCAAACTAGTTCTACAAAACAAGACAACTCACTCGACCGAATTACTATCATAGAACTGAAAGATTGAGGAGGTGACTTGGGAACTAGAAGAGGAGATGAAACAGAAGTACCCTTATATGTTTTAGTGTATTAAATTCAATTTTAAAGTATGAAATATATGAAGTGAGAAGAATGTAATGACCCAAACATTTATAAATGAAATTCATTTTTAATAAAGTTATAAAAAACACATGCACTACTTTGGTTATTTTGAATATCTATAAGGTCTATCAAATTTAAAATAACATTAATCATCATAAATGTTGATAATATATCCATTTTATAGTGATCATATAAATATTATATATTTAAGGCTTATGATAAAGTCAAATTGATACAGATGAATGAAGCAATGGCCTCGACCTGTAGGATCACATCCTATAAGGCCCATTTATCATAGATTCTAATGGAGATAACATCAGTAATAATTTCCCTTAATCAATACCAATTTGAAATTAAACAACCAAAGAATGAGAAAAACTATTTATATGAGAAATTTAGTCTCATTGTGCAAATTCCCCGAACCTTGTTCACCAAACCACCCCACGAAAATCTCACCATCGCACACCATACGCATAGGGAATTCACTAGTGTAATAAATTGATATGTATCTAGAACCTAATAGTTTAAATTAGAATATTTTATTTTAAATAAAAAATAATTATATTTATATATTTTAAAAAAATTAAATGATTAAATATTGAGTTTCATAAAAATTATATTTTAATATAATGAAACACAAATTGTATTATTTGGGAAATATATAGTTTCAATCAAGAAAATATATATTAATGAATTTAAGAATTTTTTAAATAAATTATATTCTAAAAACTAATTTTATTAAAAAATATTAAATATAAATGAAAATGTAATTTTATGAAGTCAAAAATAATTTTTATAAGGGTTAGAAAACTATTAATTTAAAAAACCAGTGTTTTTCGATAAAGAGATATTTTTTATTTAAAATCGTAAATTATCATATATAAAGAATTATTTTTATAAAACAAATATAATTTTTTTTTAATAATCACATAAAAAATATTCAATAGTTATTTTTTTATAATTTTCTGAGATAATTGATTTTTGGTGTAAAAATAAAATATGGAATAAATATACAGTTTGTATTATGACTTCATAATGAAAAAAAATTGATGTCATGAATTCCATAAAATGTATACATGAGAAAATAAATATCTCAACTTTAAATAATTTGTTTTTAGGTTATTAGATTAATTTTCATATACCATTTTTTAATCCTACAAAACCTATATTATATTTTAAGATTTTGAAATTAATTCTTTGTAAACAAGACTCATTTACACATAACCAAGGGTATTATTTTAAAGGTATTTATTCTTAAACATATAAAAAATAAAAACCACTCCACTTTGGTTGAAACCATGGGAAAACCATAAGATGATTTGTGGTTTTGATTAATTTATCATATAAAATCCAACACCGATGTTTGGAAATTAATAAAGACCTGTCATGTTTTTCTATATAAACACACAAAAACACACACTACAATTTACAAAAAAAACATTGTAGAATGGAATTACTCTATCATTCCCTCTCTATATTATTCCCAAGGTTCCCCAATCTCTCAAGAATAACCTCCCAATATTTTAGAAGAACCCTCTCAAGGTTAATAATCCTATTCTTCTCCTCTATATTAAAGAACCTATATTATATTATTCCATTAATTTTTACAATTTTTCATGTTGGGATATGATTTTACACGTCACTATTACTGAAATTAGTATTTCCAGTGTATGAGATAATCCTTTCACTCTTATTAATCCCTCCCATTATCATTTATACACCCCTGTTATGCTGTTATAATTATCTTATGATATTTTTATGCCAATCATTTTTTTTGTGAATACCCATCCTTTTTTAACTAAAGAGAATGCAACTAGAAATACCTATCCCTCATTGACTTGGGATATACATATATATAAACCCCAATCCTTAATCTTAAAATTTAATTTGATGTATTATTTATTTATGTTAAATGATCTATATGTCCCAAAAGAGAATGTATATATTATGATTAATGTGACCAAATAGCGCTCCAATGCATTGGGAAATATTTTAGTCCCATGAGGCATCATGTATGGGATTAGGGGGTAAACATTATCTATTATGGGAATTTTTCCACCATGTTATGATGTCTTGGTGGTTATCCTTGATCAATGTTTAATATGTCATGTTTAATGTTTCCGCCAAATTCCCATGTTTCATTTATGTTTTCATGTTATATAATTCCTTATTGTTCAATATTTTTATTCTAACGCCACTTATGTTACCATGATATTCATCCTGGATCACAATTATTAATTTACATTATTATATGATTTTTTTTATTCCCTCACTGGATTTTTTTGGTCACCCCTTTCTTATGTACATCCCATGATTATCCCATGTTGTTTTAAAAGAATGATGGAATTTTAGAAGAATGTTATCTATGTTTTCAATAATGTTATTTTATCCATGTATAATGTTGATGTTATATGCACCTAATTTCACAAATACATAAGAATTTATGATATTTTTTATGGTAAAATGTACTCCTTTATGTAATTAATAATTGAATAAGTTATATTAAAATATTGATGTTCATTATGAGATATTTGGAAGTGGATGAATAATTAGTGTGATTTTTGAGTCAAGAAGTTCCCTCTAGATTTTGAAATTATAGTATATAATATTTTATCTGGATTTGAGTTGATTTTGACATGGTTAATATGTTGGATTTTTTTTCAACACGTAAATCATGTTCAATCTCACAAAAAATAGAATCCACTTTGCGATGTGATTTAATTTGAATTATTTGAATGTTTTTTTGAAGAATTATATATTAGAGATGAATTAATTATGTTTTTACTTGATTATATCTATAATTGTTTAGTCAAGGATGAAAATAAAAAAAGGCATGAAGGTACTATATGAATTTGAGTGTACACGTATGATTTTTTTGTTTGGTTTATGAAATTGGAATGATATTGATTTGGTAAATGTATATAAATTCACTTTACATCATATTAATTCTTCTAAAGAATGTTATAATTTAATGTAACATGATAAATCCCATGTAAAATTTCAATATTGTCCATATGTATTTGTTTTTTACTACCTGTGACTTTCATGTTCCAATTAATACATTTATCTCTATGTATAAGTCTATTTGAAGAGTGAAATACTCTTATGTAGGGGTATATTATTTTTTGTCTAGTCTACAAATTTCTACAAAAACATAATAATTTCACTATGAGTTTGGTATGAATTTTAAGTTGTGTATGTATTTGGACTAAGTGAATTTTTAAAAAATCTACAGTATAAAAAATTCACATTTCCAAAATAGATTATTAATTATAAAATTTAATTAGGATGATTATAAATCCACTCAATCAATGTTTATAAACCATAATTTTTTATTTTTCTATAATGTAAAAAAAATACTCACCTGGAAGGAGTCACTGTGATGGAAAAATATGTAGTTACTATTATTACTTCTTGTTTGTTCTATAACTAGGGTTATAATGCTACGGTGTCCTAGAACCAAGTTTTAATATAATATAAAGAAGATTTAGTTTGAATCTGTTTATGGATTTTATTAGTTTTAATTTAAATTTAAAATTGAAACTCTAATTTATTTATTTATTTCTATGTTTAGTAATAAAATAGAACACAATCTTACATGGAGTATGTGTGATTAAATATGATTGATGTATGATTTATTTTCATCAAAAATATTTATTTGATGAATAATATATTAATAGAAAAGACTATTCTATATAGATATTTGATTTATGCATCCACTACTATTAAAAATAACAATATATTTTAGCATGGAATATTATTTTTTTTGAATTATAGTTAACTTGGTAAAAGATAAAAAAAGAAGAATATAAATAAGAAAAAGATGATAAATAGAGAATAGGAAGAGAGTACATGAAATCAGATAAAGTATGAGATAATTAAAATAAAAAGAACAAGGGTTTGATTATGGGATCATCACTATAGTGATGTGTGGTGAAAAAGATGATAGTCATGTTACACATGTTCAAATAGTGAAGAAGAAGTTTATGAGCACTATATATTATTATGAGACAATAATATTAGGTAAAGGAAAATACCTACCTCGACTATAAAAGACATCGTTGAATTTTTTAAAATACTTGTCAGGATACAAAAGTAATAATTATTCTTATATCATTATTTCTTGATATTACCTAATCACTATATTGTCTATGGTTATTCTAGTGGATCATATAGAGTTCGATTATTCTGGATCATTCCAAGTATTAACCTTCTCATTTTGAGAAGTGAACCCTAAACATCCAGTGACCTTTTTTTCTTTCCTTAGTGTGCATGACTTTTGCAGTTATATTGATCATTATGAAAAGTGATAGTGGATAATTTTATATGAAAGGATAAATATAAGGAAACATATATTGTTCACTAAATAACCTCAACCCTCTTAGTGAACTTATCCTACCTATGGATACCTTATAAACATAAATATTTTCTTCTAATGAATTTACACACCCATAAGTCTATTCCTACTTATATTTTTATTAGTTATTAACTAACAATGGATGAAAATAATTGGGTGTTTGATCTGGTGTAATCCAAAATCTGAAAGGGATACCTTAGGAAAAGTCCCCATATTAATATATTCCTAGGTACCTTCAACCTAGTAATCCATTCTTCATGACTGCATACTTCTAAGAATCAATCTTTATTACATGAACATAAAAGGTAGGGTGTTATTTATTAAATGTAATTCAACTACATGTGTTTCATCGATTCTCATAGTGATACATTGGAACCCCATATCATTGGCTAAATACTAAGACAAAAAACTATCATTTTATATTGGTTATGATTCAATGAGTTAATCTGTTGGTGACTAGTCAATGACATCTATCATCTACTATATAAAATATAGGTATATCCATATCTTATGGATATTAGTTCTAGACTATCCATATTATATTGGTCAAATTAAAAAAACATCCATCATCCAATAATGATAGGCTGGTGATATATAGAATCCATTAGTGATGAGATAATAAAAAACTTCACTCGTGATATGCTGAAAACATCCATTATCCACTAGTGATCGGCTATCAATATCAATAAACCACTTATGACCATTTAAAAACCATCAACTCTAGATTATTTTAAAACCAATAGACCCATTAATTGGTGACAAGTTGGAAAAATTAATCTTGAGGTAGTGAAAGGATAATAATATCCATTTTCACTAGAGAAAGACTAGGGACCTTCTCTTCTTAATTATTACATTCTAGAGAACTCAAAAAGGTTCATGTTTGTGATGAACATGCACATCCAATGCCTCCCTATATAGGTAAAACTATAGAGTTCTCCTCTCAAATGGATTTAAATTGTGTATTTATCATATGTATTTGTTCCCATTACATGATCCCATATATTTTTCTATTATCATAGCATTATTTCAATTCATTGATCAATCGACCCCTTTTTTAGGATTACTGACACCACTAAGGTAGTAAGTGATTTAAATCATATTCATATTGTTATTATAATTGATCACTTGAATATATACACAGATTGAGAATAGAGTCATCGAATAAGTAATATTCTCTCTTGAGAGTTTATCTGACCTCCCATCTACACATTTCAGATGGATAATATTCAAAACATAGTAAATAAACTTGTTACAAGAACTATTCAATGGATATCCAGACTGTGATGAAGGAATAAATGAAAACATTAAAAACATTAAAAAATACATCTGGTTCATTATTTCAGGAATCATTATCCAATCCAAGTTTCCATTATTAAATTATATATGATTAAAATGATTTATTAATCTAATATGATTCATTCTGAAATTAAATAATATATTTTTATAGGATTCATTATACTATTAGTATTATGATTTTTTAATTTATCATTTTATAAATGCATCAAAAAATTACTCAATGATACCACCTCCTCAGTTAATTTTGTTATAATAATATATTTAAACTCATTAGTAAAAAATTTCTCTATCTTATATAAATTTAAAAATAAACACATAGTTGTACCACTATATGTGTAAACATAATATGTTTTAGTGCATCCAATAGCTATAATACAATCTACAAATGAAACAAAATATTATTATAAATAAACCCCTCCTTTTAAATAATGATACATATCATTAATTCCCTTCAATTATTTCAATATCTGCTTTATTACCCCCAAACACACCATTCTTGGATATCTTATACATCTTATAAAAAAACACACTATAGGTATAATGTGAACTCATATATAGACCATGAGATACAATAAACTCTTTATTTTTGATGCCTAATCATTTTTTCGGTGTATTAATTCTCATCATCAAACATTGGTGACCTATCCTTTGAGAATGTAAAATGGATTTCAAGAGGAATATAAACTATTTTTTCTTCCCTCATATGTAACCAGTATAAAACATTATCAAGATAACCTATCAAGAAATACTAAAAAATTATAGTGACATGATTTTTAATAATCATTATCCAAAGATTTTTTTACCCTTATAGTATCCATTATATGAAATTAATTTGACAATAGTCTCCTTTCTCATTGATCATATACCAAATATGTATAGAATAAAAATATCATCTAATCAAAATAATAGTACAATATAACCAATATTAAAATATTTAAAATAAATAAAAAAAATATTCCACATAACATATTTTATAGTATTTATTTCTAATTAACAAATACATTTTTATTCAACTACCTTAATTCTTTATTTTGACTATATAATATCTTATCTTGCTTAAAAACTATAATATTTCAAATACTCAACAAACCCTTTTAGTTCTACCATAAAGATAACATCCTTTAAAATTAATTGATGAATGTTGACTTTATAATGATTTATCTTAAGTGTAAACCTTTGGAAGAAAAAATTCTAAAAGAACATGATAGTGGTTTATTTAATGATAAAAGAAAAAAAAATTCATTTTTATCAACACTAACAATTTTTTGGAAATCCATAAAATCAAATCTCTATATGTAGCTTTTACTAATACCTCATTCTTCCATATCCCGATATACCTATTTTTCATAAAATTATTATATTCCAAATATTAATTAAGTTAATTGATGAAATATATTCCATTTTCACCCACTCTCAAATAATTCACTAGGATTTTTGTACTACATATAGAGGTGGGAAATGAATTAGTTATATTGACTTAATATAAATTAAAACAATTTTCTATATCATACCTATACATTTATTCAGTGAATGGATCTCTTAGTACATTATCTCCTTTAATTTTATTTTATTCAATGATAAAGTGTAAACTGTGTAATAAGGAACACTAATATTTTTTATTGATATTATCCTTTAATGAGCATGAATACATCCCTAGATTTTATCCCAGTTTCCCATAAGTCCTATCTTATTATCAAGGAAAATATTGGGATGGTATTTATCCTTGGACACATACACCTGGAACTAAACATGAGTAATAAAAGCAAAGAATTTATATTATTGAGCTATATCTTTGACTGTGACATTTTGAAAAATTACTAGTTTTGGTTGGATACTTATTTAATGATGTAGTTAGAATTACAGAAGTCACATCTTGAATCAATAATATTCCAATATCTTCCTCTTAGGGAAGAAATATGATGTGTTGCCTCAAATTATTTTGAAAAATCATATAAGAATATCTTCGATTAAAATTATTAGTGATCCCTTATAATTCAAGGAATAATAGGATTCAATCCTTATTATATAGTAATATAATAGGTGTGAGTCCTCAGTTCATCTTCGAACTAAATGATAATCAATATAAGTAAGGTCAATCTCTCTCTCACTCTTATTGATCCTCTTGTACATAATGGGATGGATTCCGTCTCAAAAACATTTTTCACATATTTTCTTTAACACAATGTAAAATTTGGATAATAATTCCATTTATCTCTCTTCAATAATTATATTCTTCTAGAATACAATATTGGATAACACCATAATAAAATCTTCCTCTTATCTATATTTTCAAATAAAAATCTCATATATATTTATTTAATTTTAATTCTCCATCAATGTGAGTTTTAAAATCTCATTTAAACAAATAACATATATTTCCTCTTAATGCTAATAAAGAATATATCCTTTAATATATCAAACTAATCACCCTTAACATCATAAATTATTTTTTTGAAAGAAATAATGAGATAATATGAATACTCATATTATCAATGAAATATTTTTAGGATTTTTCCATAATTATATATTTGATTGAAATGACTATTTTCATTTCTTCTCATTTTCCTCAAACGGACTCCCCATCATGGGGGTACTCTAATAGATTATCCATCAAGGGTGATCTTGACATAAAACTTACTATAATATACCAAATTTTTATCAATTATATGATTGTGTCTTTAAATCAAAAATATAGATTATACATCATAATTTTATCAAAATTTATCCACTTTAATAAGACATCCATATCAATTCCCTGTATAGAGTATAAAAACTAACTATATACAGGAATAGAGTAGAGCTCATTCACTCTATAGTGAGTGAATCAGTGTTGATGGTTATTTCTCAACCATGATGCTCCATTATTTATAGATCCATAAATTTGAGAACTCTTATTGAGTGATTCCTTATTCTCCATGTAAAAATATTGGGTAGCATAATGTTTCTACATCATTCAATAACATCCTTAAATGGAATTGTATCCTTTAAATCTTCCATTTAAACACATTAGTCTTTTTTTGTTATCTTTAATTTTATAAAAATCTTCACTTGGGATTATTGAATGATTATATGGTTTTTTGAAATGTTCCCAATCCATTTCCCCTTCTACAATATTCCTCAAGAACTATTGGGTCAACATTTTTCGACAAATTCTAAGGAAATTTGAATTATTCAGCATGTAGAGTTTATTTTTTCCCTATAAAACTTGATTTCACATAATATTTATCAATCCTTTATTAAATTTATAATTTTGATGGCCATATGATCATGTATTCTTTAGAAGTATTGTCAGATTACTTAGAACATCTACATGGTTTCATCGAGATAAATTTTACCGAACTAGTAGTTTTTCTTTTATTTTGGATTAATTATTCCTTCTAATTCAGTATTCTTCCATCAATACCAATACCCGTGGATTTGTTTCAAGAATCCACTATGTGACTTATTTTTCCATAGTGGAAGAATATTATTCATCTTGTTTAAATATTATTTTTGTTTATATTGTGTTTCTTAATATAGTATTTTTCATTTTAGAATAACTCTAGAGTGATTCACCATATCTTATCTTCTGATTTTGTTATTTTATCATCTCTATTATTTATAACACATTAATGGTTAATTTAAACATTTGTGTGACTCTACTATGAAAAAATGGATACCATGTTTCATCAATCTCTTTAACACTTACAAACTTATTTTATATTGATATATTATTTCTTTTCTTTTTTGAACCATTCACTAACTCAACATTGGTTCCCCTTTATATGGACTCTATTTTTGATCCATGTGATGAATTTTGTTTTTCTAATAATAAAATTCCTTGGGATAATACGATTGAAAACACCATCAATAGCCAATAAACCTTATTTTCATCTCTTGAACTATATTTTTTTAGAATTGACTACTATCTATTTTTGTGATGTTTTATTCTACATATGGGATTACATTGGGGAATATATTCTCAAAAAATTATATCCTTTGACCATATATATATATATATATAGGTTAGTTTTTCCTCAATTTAACCATTTAACATTTTACAAACTTCGATTTGGATCTTGTATAATGCATAAAACCATAATTAGTATAATAATAATTATTTTGAGATTGATTATATATTTTTCAGTGAAATTTATAATGAATAATTAAAAGATTATCAAAGAATATTTTTCATATATCATAGAGGCAGTTTAATATAATTATCCTCCTTGTAAGTACATATGTAAATAGATATTTTCTCATCATGTTGTGAAGAATTTGATTGTGGAACTTCCATATGTTTAAATTTAATTTACAATTCAAGACACATCATATTGAGGAGTTTTTCAAATACTATGTTTACTTAATTTTAACTTTAAAATCATATAAAATATTACCAGTTTAATCTTTATGATTTTTTTTATTTTTTGGAAAAGAAATACCAAGATCCCTAATCATATTTTCTCAGATCCCTAATTGAGGATCCCTTGAATCAATTACTTTTCTAATGGCTATATATTTTTCAACACTTTTATTAGTGTAAATATTCCCCTATATTGTATAAATACACTCATTCTAAAATATCTAGTACCTTTATTCAAGAATAACATTATTTGAATTTTTATATACAGCCTATTTATAGATATTTATACACATGAACACCATTTTTCTAAAATCATTCTTCAAATTTTTGAATTCTATATCAATATGGGTGATATCCTCCTACATGATTCAAAATGATCTATATATAAAAGAGAAAATTTATTTGGGGTATTTATATTGTATGTCCTTTAGATAATCTATTGATTCATATTTTGAATCCCCATAATTTTAATCATACCCACCTATTATTTTCTTATCTGGGGTATAGTTTTTAGAAGATATTTTAGTAAACTCTTAATCACTATAATTATTTGAAAATTCTATGGTAGAAAGTTTTTCCATCTAATTTTTAGTGGAATAAACCACTCTACATTCTTATTCAATGTGAGATGTGTCTTTTATTGGATTAAAATATAGGTAAACTTATGTATCTTCCCCTTTGAATAACATAAATTCATTCCACATTTTTTTTCATTTCTCATTTCTTTCTATTCTTACTATTATTAGATATGATAGGGGTCTAATCTATAATGGATACCTATTTTCCAAGTATTCACCTTATCATGATTTTGAAAAGTGAAACTAAAATATTCAAAAATAGAAAATATATAGATTATTGAGAATCCAATAAAATATAGAACATTTCACTATAATATAAATTAGTATTTCACTAGGATTGGTGACCTACATTTATAGGTGGAAATAATTGTGTATGACTTAATACCAATAAAAAATGTTCCCCTCTCTTAATGTTTCACATATTAATTGAATGAATCTCTCACTATTTTCTCTCCATAAATTTGTATACATGAAATTAAAAATTCTAAATATCACAATAAGTCACACTATTAGTGGTTTATTGAAATGAACCTCTAATGTGTGTTAGTGCATTACCAATGTACATTGGGTGTTATCCCAATCACCCATAGTTACACACTTATTATCAGGAAAAATATTGTGAATGGGTATATCCTTGGACCCATACTTCTAAAACCAAACTGATACAATTCAAGCATGAAATTATCATTTTCATGTTGTGGAACCAACTAATAATTACTTTAAAAATTATTAGTTTTAGATACATTATTTATAATTAATTATTAGTATGATATCAGAATCCACTTATTGACTCAATAATATATTATTTTATTCATTGGTGTGTATAAATCTTATAGGTTGACTAATAATTCATCTAAACTTATGATATAATTATATCATAAACTTGTCTTCTCAATCATACCTTATGATATTTGGAATCATAAGCATCAATCCATTATATCTTGTGATATTTGAGGATGGGATTCTCATTTATTTTTATTCAATCAAAATGATAATAAATATAATAATGGTTGGTTTTATTATCTTCTTATTATACTTTAATGAGTAGGGATGACTTCATTCTTAACAGTGTCTGAATGCTTCTTAAATTTGATGCAAAGGATAATCATGATACAATATTAGTTCTCTCTCATCAGTAATTCTATTATTTTGGAATAAAATATATGTTCCCATGTAAATAACTTCAACTAATTTTTTTATATCCTCATATCATCTCATAGATATTTTTGTCACTTATATATTTATCAATATCAGTCAAAAAATTTCATTTAAAAATAACATTTATTCTATTCTAATAATCCTAAAGACTTAGTGTTTTATATCCATGAAATATAAAAAATTATCAAGGATTTTGCATTTCAAAATAACTAATCTACAAAAAAAATTAAAATACATATCTTCATTGAAAGATGTAGTGATATAGAATTGTATAATGGAATTAATCAATACAAGGGGTTCTTTAGGTTTTTTTATAGTTTCATCATGATATATCCCATAATTGTGTGAAAATTTATATTATCTCTGTCTACCACAGTGCATATCTTTAATGACATGACACTGCAATGTGATGATTTCTCACGACATCCTCTTCATCACACATCATAGTATAGACTTCAACTGATTACATGAATGTATCTAAAATTCATAAACAATATTTGAATTATTTATCATAATATAATGCATTAGAACATTATATTATTATTTATGAAAGATATAATACTCATCTTCTTCTATATTCATCATCAAAATGAGTAACATCCTGTCCTGATAGACACTAAAATAGTGCCTCAGGCTGATTCACCACAATACCTCAAGCGTGGATCCTCATATGCCTAAGAATTTTGACTATATATGGGGTTATAAAGTAGATATTTGAGGAGGCTATATGCCCATATCAGAGTGAAAAACTAAAAGAAAATAACCAAACATCATACACATGAGAGTAATGCAGAAGAATAAATAAACTAAAACTAAAATAATTAAAATTTAATGAAATAAAGTAAAGGACTTAAAATCCATGTCATACATACAAAAATGATCTCCCATTTGTATGATCACATATAAAAAAATTAATAAATGAAAAAAAATCAACATTCCATACTTACAACTTCAGGTTGTAACATATACCCAGTATTCAGTATCCCATCAAGCTACTCCAGCCTGAAAAAGCAACTCCACATGAGCATCCTACTCAACCAAAAAATCTTGTTCCTCTGCCCAATTAATCATGCATCTGTGATCTACCTGAAATTAGAGAGAGGGTCTGCACACACATTGAAGTGCACATGTAGGGGTGATAAATAAATCTTAGCAGGCCATCCAAATGGTGAACCTATAAACTTCTATCACAAGTGTATGATCTTGAAATATGCTCAGCCTAGACAAAACATAATTGAAAATAAATTCTCATAAAACAATCTTTGATCCTTAGTTTTGATACCTCAACTGACCATACCTACTTAAGACAATTCCGGTATGTCTTGGAAAACTTCTCAATGAATGTGAAACTGAAATAACATGAAAGATCCATATCCATGGAAGCCATAACAAAAATTGAAAATTATGGGACCCATCACATGATAGTTCTATCATTAGGGATATAAATCTAAGTCATCTCATACCAATTAATCATTAACCAACATTATATCATACTTACCACATCGACACATTTTTTCCAGTTACCAAACAGGAGAACATCCAAGCACCGACCATCAGTATGACAACCATCTCATGGATCATAACAAATAGTGTATGGACTATCAATCCATCACATAGGCCAAATATCAAGAAAAATAATTCTAGATCATAAGTCTATGTATCAAACCAAGATTCAAAACGCTCTATTTGGCCATCCCAACTACAATTCATAAAGGTCTCTAGTAGACACACATGTATCCTCCATCCAAGTGTCTAACCAAGATTCTAAACTCTCCGTCTGGCCATCCCAACTATGATCCACAAAGTTCAATGGTCAACACAAAAGGAGCGTTATTCCAAGTGTCCAACTAGGATCCGATACCCCATGTATGGTCACCCCAACCACTAGGTCACATGTGTAAAAAAATGGAGAATTAGTATATGAATCCAATGAGGATTCAGAATTCCATGTCTGACCATCCCAACCTTGATATGGAACGAATTTTCCATACCCTTGCAATCAGGACCATCTATATTTTACCTGAAAACCCTACACAGAAGGAAGTGGAGCATCATTCCAATATCCCAAAACCATTAGTCATAGGAAAAAAAATACAGAGCATCAATCCAAGAATCCAACCAGGATTCAACAAATCATATCCAACCATCCCGAACCATCCATACATAAAATCAGTGGTGCCTATAGAATCAGTCATACACCCAAACAACATGGTTTACTACACATTATTGGAGCCTCATTCCCACACCAATCCATATACATGTGAGGTCACATCCACTTTACTCAATAGAATAAAAATGTGTGAAGAGCCTCAGTCAAACACACAAACCATATCAAACTATTGGTACCGATGCAGAGCCTCATCTTAGTAATCTCAATAAAAAATATTTGGAACCATACTTATGGATTATATGTCCAACTCTCTCATGCATCACAACCATTACTGGTAATATGGTTTCCAAAATGTGGTAACCCAAAAATATCAAACCTACCCCATGGGAATAATCAAAGTCTCAACCTTAGCCACTAAAACCTAACATGAGCTTGATATACATCCATATCATCCAACAATATATCAGACTAAGGGCTCATATATCAAACTGGGTCTAAGGGAACACCCATAACAATACTACTAAGGTACACCCACCCACTAGGGGTAGTCCTATAAATATGTCCCATACTTGGTCCTCTGGGACCACAAAAAAAAAAGATTCATCCCACCTTGGATACCAAAATACAACACTCAAGTGGAGACATCCCCTTCCAATCACTGGTAATAACAATACTCTCATGACAATCCATATCGCTAGAACTATCCTAAAGTGGCCCCCAATGGAATCCAACTGATCCTTGATCAAAATAATATAAAAAATACATCCAAAGATCACTTAACCAGAATCCATCCTTATATGGAAATACTCAAGAGTCCCCCAAACTCAAATAAACACCAAAACGTCCCAAATCCATAATTTTTATCCTATGATTTCAACCAATACCAATGGCTCCAACCACTATGACCCTCAAACATAGGGTCCAAACCTCAACTACTTTATCCTTGAGAATCTAGTCCCGATACATAAAGAAAACCCAAAATCTATTCAAAGATACCACTCAATCCCAACTTCTAGGATCCATCCGAGTAACCTAAATCAACTATCCCTAGCATGATCATTCCATTCCAATCATTGAGCACAAAATCCTCAGTTGGGAATTTTGGATCACAATTTAATCCACTAGAGGATTATAAATCTAAACATTGATGAAATCCTTCTACTGAACTATATTTTTCTAAAACACCATCTGTACAAACTATATAAATTTAAAGGATTGCACCATCATGATATACTTCTAAAAACACTTAAAATGGACTACCCATAAGTCTTTTTTTTTATTTTAGAGCACAAAACACCAAAAACCACCAAGATAGAAAAAATACATGGTCTTTACTTTTGAGTACATGTTGTGTACTATCAACTCTCTACCCATACATGTACTTTTACATAGACAATGAAACATGGGTTCTACTTTTTTACTAATACATTAAATGTACACAAAGTACAGGATGTGTAATTTTGAAATATAATATGCCCATGTATTTTTCATATGGCCAAGAACATGGACATGTATTACTACACGATGTGTACTTAAACTATATGCAGTGTACTTATAAAAAGTATATATTCACCAAATGGGAAGAAAAAATGGAATTTTTTCTTAGAACCACATGTTGTGTAGTCGGGGTTTCCTAAAGAAAAACACTGGAAAACCTCCAAAAAACCATTTTTCCACAAAATAAGCCCATATGGAACCCCATGGGGTCATTTAGCAACCATTATAAGGTTATAAAACATGAAAAAATAAATATTTGTGTATTGAGGCATAAAAATAAAAAAACCAGCCTACCTCGTGGCATAAACACCAAATATTTGTGTCTAAATTCTCTCCTAGATGTTGTTCCACCTCGATCCAGTCCCGATCTATGCCATGGATGAAGTCTGTAGACATTTCTTTCTTCTCCTTATCCTGGTACATCCTTCACATACCCGGAGTCACCCTTACCCCCCTTCTTCCATGTGTGGAAACCCCAAATGGTGGGGGGGTTATTAATTATATTATTTAATTTCATTAAATAATTAATCACCAATTTGACAGTTGTCCCAAGCTTTGGAACCCAAAGTGATTTTATACCTCGCTTAATAAAAAATCCCCTTTTGAGACTCAACTGTTAAGTCATAGTCTCAATCGTATGCTCTTTTCAAAATATATCACAACCTGAAACCACACGAATAATTTAATATTTATTTAATTAAATATTAAATGTTGTTTTAAAACTAAAAATACTCAAAATCTCACCCAACTCCTATCCTAGGGTAAAACCCATAATTATATTCCAATTGGGAGGATATATAAATTATCTAAGTCCATATTCTAGGTGAAAATAACTATTTTTTCCCTCATGAGCACCTGAGAAAAAAAATTTAAATTTCTTCTAATATTTCAAAACCCAGAAAACATTGGTCTCTAAAACCTCCCTATAATAAACCATCTCATCTTTGATAATCCTTAGTGTTCTTGAAATCAAATACCTCGACCAACCATGGTGGTAAACTCAAACTCAACTTGTTACATTCTACCCAAATACACCAACCGAGTTTCTCTGCAAAACCTCTTAGAGAGGGCATCGAGCCCACCAAAGTCCAAGCCACTACATTTCACAATTAATATACCATAGGATAGTTCCTAAATGTACCCATACATCCTGATATTTCACATCATCATTTAAAAATTTTCATAAATCTCATGGTGCACCCCACCACAGAAATATCCTTACTGTTTCCTGACAACCAAAAATCTTTTCTATAACCCATGCCTTAATAACAACAAATCCTTAAAACTATACATGTGTATCTTGATCCAACTAGAGAAAAAAACAGAATAGCTACTATAACACATTCCCAACAACCGAGAATATCACCCTTGGTATTCTTAAATACCTGATCTACCATAAGGGCCTCACCCATAATAAGCTGATGGTTTTCTCCCGACCATATACCTTTACAAAAATTACCCCATGATAATAAACTCTCCAGAGGCCGATTATCAACCCAAGAACACACATCTATAGATTCACGTGAATTCATTTCTCTCTTAGAATACTCAAGATGATGTTATGATATTGGGAATAATCTTCTCAAAACTACAATTATACTAAGATTTCGTTGATGAATACAAATACAACCTCATTTATTCCATAACATCATAGTTCTATCCCAAGGGAATTGGGTCACCCTACTATCAAGCCCATCATCACACCTGCAAAAATTATCATCCCACTCACAGCTATATTCCCAAATCCCCTCGTACATACACCCGCCATAATATTCGATCCATAAGAAAAATGACATAATGCATCACCTACACTCATGTCTCCAAGATTCTTCAATCCCAATACTGTTACAATATCTTATGTAATTTAACCACAAAACATGTTGTGACCCCAATGTGTCACCTCTTGAAAAACTCATCTCATAAGCCCTAAACACAAAACCTTGAGAACAACATGTCCTACCAATCCAACTCAAGACACCATGCTCTACTAGCCTAAACCTCAACCCCAAATTCACCCTTCATGCACCATTCCCAAAATTCCCAAGCATACATATTTACCTCATTTACCCAAAAGAACTAGTAACTCGGTCATCCACTCTCATGGGTCACCTCTAAAATTCAAATGACTCTAACTCCATGCTCTGGAGTCACATAAAAAAGGACACTAGGAACTCCCACCTAGCCCTACCAACTAAACCTCTTATCATGAAACTAGGCCTAACCTCGTAGGGCTAATCCCAATCACATAAGGCCACAACTCATATGGCATCAACAAGCACCAACTTAATCATTACAGAACTTCAGGAAAACAAAACACCCTCCTCTAGGGTACCACACCATAGAGAGACACCCTTGCGCCCTCAATGATGGACATCTCCCTATGGATCAACATAACCTTCTATAAAAAATAAATCCACAAAAGTACAAACTAGAAGTGATTTAAAAAATGGATCATTCATGCCTAAGATGATGCATGAGATGTCGCTTGCCTCTACTAGAAAATAATAAAAATAAAATCACGTGACTCTTACCAATAGGCCAAGATCTTGATGTCCAACATAAACCATCAAATCCAAACATAATGTTCAGTGCTCAAAGTGAGAATCATATAAAACTGTTACAACACAAATCCAGAACCTAAATCCTAGACCCTAGTAACATATACTTTCTACAAAAATAGGTGTTTGCAATAAAAAAGCTTGGTATCCATCATATTCTTTGATACATTCCTATGTCTCCAGTCTACCAAACCCCAAATAGTGACAAATAGGAAAGTAACTCTTTTGATACCACTTTGTAACATCCCGACCCAGTATCTACTAAACTGAAACCCCGATTCGGTTGACCACAAGACCTAAAGTGTGCCTCCTCATATGCCAGAGGCTACTAACTAGTAGTGGTGGTCTAAAGTGGACATGTGAGGAGACTATACCCCTATATCAGAGTTCACAACTAGAATTAAAAAACCAAATATCATACACATTAGATTAAATATGAGTAATAAATAAAATAAAAATCGAACATGATGTCCAAAAATGAAATATAGTAAAGGCACGAACAACCATTTCATACATAAAACAATGATCTCTCACTGCGAAGATCACATAAAGAAAAATCAATTATGGAACTATAATATAACAAGCCCTACTATCATCTCATATCCATCACACTTACCCAGTCTCTAGTACCCTGTCAAGTTTCTCTATCCTGAACACTCAACTCCACATGATCATCCCGCTCAACCATGAAATCTTGGGCCTCTGTCTTATCCGTCATGCATCCATGCTCAACATGAATGTATACATAATGTCTACCTGCACATAGAGGTGCACATGTATGGGTTTTGAAATAAATATCAGTAGGCCACCACCAATGGTGAACCTACAAACTACTATTATAAGTGAATGATCATGTAATTTTCTCAGCCTAGCCGAAACATAAATGGAAATAAATTGAAATAAAACAACCATAGATCCTTAGGTATGATACCTTTATTAACCATACCTAATTTGGCCAATGTCGGGATGTCTCTGAGCATATCTAAATGATCATGTAACACAAATAACCTACATGCACCATATCCATAGCATCCATAACAAAACCTAACAATTATAGGACTCGTCCTGTGATAGTCCTTTCATTTGGGATAAAAATATAATTCAACCCATACCAAGTCCTAATGACCCAAAATTATGTCATATATATCCCCTTGACACTATTTTACTTGTAACCACACAAGAGTACTACCAAGAACTGACCATCAGTCTAAAATCCATCACATGGATCATAAACAATAGTTCATCAAGCATCAGTCTGAAATCGTGGTCACATATCAATTCAAACATGTCTTAAGAATCATTTTAAGGATCAAAGTAGGATTTAGAACTACCTATCCAACCATCCCAACCATAACTCACAAAGGTCACTGGTATACACACAAGGAATTGCAGTCCAAGGGTCCAAATGGGATTTAGAACTCCCTATCTAACTATCCCAACCATAATTCACGAAGTCCACTAGTCAACAAACAAGGATCCTCAGTTCATGTGTCCAACCAAGATCTGGTATGCAATATATGTATATCCAAACAACTAGGTCCCAAGTCAGCAAACACAGAATTTTTTTCCAAAAATCTAATCGAGACTCGAAACACCATGTTTCACCATCCCAACCTAGATTTGGAATTCTATGTACATAACCTTGGGTTCAAGATAGTTAGTCCTTTCCCCAAAAACCAAGGTGCACTAAGGAGTGGAGCATCAGTCCAAAATACAAAAACCATTAGTCAGAGGTCGAAAAACATGAACAATATGTCCATGAATCGAACTAGGGTTTGGAACGTCATATCCAAGCATACATAAATTCAATAGTGATTAGAGGATCATTCAAACACCCAAACCATATAGATTACAATACATTCTCAGAGCCGCGGTCTAGTACCAAACCATATACATGTGACCTTACAACCACTTTACTAAATAACATAAACAACATGCCCAAAACCTTAGTCCAACACTCAAACCCTAGTAAAAAAATTGGTACCGATATGAAGCCTAAGTCCACCAATCTCAATCACGGATATCTGGAACCATAATTATGGATCATATATCCAGCTATCTCATCTACTACCACCCTTATGAGTAAACTAGGTTCCAAAATGTGGAAACCCAACCCTATCAAACCTACCCAATGGGCACAATCAAACTCTCAACCTTAACCAGTGAATAATTATAGGGGATGGATATATATCCATCTCAAATATGAATATCTCATCCGAAAGAGCTCATATATCATCCTGGGTCCCAAGGGAACACCCATAACCAAACTACCAGGGCACATGAGCCTGCTCGGGGTCGGCCTATCAATCAGAAAAATACCTAGTCCTCTGGGACCACAATAAAATAGAGGAATTCCACCTTGGATCCTTAGGGATAGAACTCAAGTGGAGGCATCCCATTCTAATCCTTAGTAACAAATATACTATTAGGAAAATCCCTAAAACTAGAAACATCCTAGAGAAGACCTCGGTGGCCTCTAACTGATCCCTGATCAACATCATAGCAACAAGGAATCCAAAGATCACTTAACCAGAAACCAACCAACTATGGGCATCCTCAAGAGTCCCTCAAACTCAACTCAAAACCAAAATGTCACCCAAACATAATTTTCATCCTATAATGTCAACCAAGACTAAAGGATCCAACCATTATGACCCTTAAAAATAAATTCCAAACCTCAACTGCTCTATCCTAAAGAAAATAATATTGATACACAAGGAAAACCCAAAATCCCATGATAAATAGTACTCAATACCACCTTCTAAGATCCGTCCAAGGAACCTCAATCAATTTCACATGGACACTTAGGCTAGGCTAATCACTGAGCTCATAATCCTCACTCTGGCATCATGGCCCTCAAACCAACCCACTAAAGGATTCTAAATCCAAACATCATTGAAATACTCCTTTTAAAATATTTCTTTTTGAAAACACCATCTAGATGACCTCTATATATCGATAGGATCCCACCCTCGTGATCTATATGGAAAAACTTTAGAATGGACTACTCTGATGTCTTATTCTGACTTCCAGGGAATGAAATAACCAAAACCTCAAAGCTTGAAAAATTAAAGGGTGTTTACTTTCAAGTACATGGTAGGTACTATCAACTTCAGACCTGGACATTTACTTTTACATGGCCATGAAAACATGTATTCTACCTAGGTACTATTATATGGAGTGTACCCAAATTACACAATGTGTACTTTCCAAACATCACCTAACCATGTACCTTTTCACATGGACATGCACCTGGCCATATACAAATACACAACGTGTACATAAATTAAACAATGTGTACTTCTGAAAAGTCCATATTCCCTAAATCTTAAGAGGACATGGCATGTGTTCTTAGTACCACACACTATGTAGTCATGGTTTTCGAATGGGAACCTCGTATAACCCACCCCAAACCCACATTTTCCCCTCAAATAAACACACATAGACCCCCATGGGGTCCTTAGAAACTATTTTATGTTTATAAAATATGAAAAAACAAATATATGGTTATCTAGGAAAAAAAATAAAAAACTAACCTACCTTATGGTGTAAACTGAAGATTTGTGTTCAAATATGTTCCCAGAAGCTGTTGCATCTTGATCCGGTCCTGATCTACGCCATGGATGAAGTCCAGTGGAACCCCATAATTCTCCCCCTCTTGGTCTAGTCATCATACAAAGGTAGGAGCCCTTCCCTCCGTCCTTCCATGATTGGAAACCCAAAATGGGGGGGATACTGTTTTATTATTTTTATTAATTAATTTAATTAATTAATCATTCACTCATTTAAGAATTTTACTAAGCCCTTGAATCCAAAGTGAGTTTATAACTCGCTTAGGAAATAATGTCCATTATAGAATGAATTGCAGAGTCAAAATCATAATTTGATACTTTGTTCAAAAGATTTCACCACCTGAAGTGGCCTAAATAATTTAATATTTAATTAATTAAATATGAAATATACTTCCAAAACTCAAACTCCTCAGAATACCATGAAAATCTTTTCTTAGGATTATCACCATATTTCTGGACCAATGTATTTATTAGAATAAATATTGAAGACCATATTCTAGGGTAAAATGTCCATTTTACCCCTCTTGTGCACCTGAAAACAAAAGGTTAAATTTCTACTCAAATTTCAAAGTCCAAAAACACTGGCCTCTATAAAATGTGTTTCATAAATCACAACTTGATAAAAAAATCATCAATATGTTTAATCTTTATAGAATAGAAAAACATCATCATATTTCAATGACTAGAAAGACCATATTTTCTCAAAACTAATAACAGGTTCATATTGTTTGATATTAAATGGATATATCATATTCTATGATTAAAAATATTATTCTAGGTGACATTTACATAAAATATTATTACATTTATATATCACATAAGTTTTTTCTTATTATCAAATTTCCACTAACTAATGACCCTTATGAAAGGTTTTCTAATCTTATGTACTACATACGATTTTGGACATTGGGTAATTTCAAATTTTCTAAAAAGAAATAATATTACATACTATATAATTTTTTCTACATTTTCACATATCAGTTTGATCCTAGAGATAAAAATTTATGCATCATCAAAAAAACTAATTTATCTAAAAAACATAAATACAATTAAAAAACATGTGTATTGGAAAAAAATTTTTAATGTTGCCGTTTTTCATCATTATATATGTAACAAACCATGCAATATTAACAGTAAATAAATTACATAAATTTTTAAAATTAATTAATTATAATTTATAGAGTAATATTTAGTACAGGAATATTAGGTTAATTTATATTTAAAAAGAAAATAGTTTTATTCTAACAATATTTTTTACATGGATTATATTATTTTTATTTAAAATCATTACTTCAAAATCGTAGATTTTTTTTTTGAAAAAATTATCTTCATTTTTTATATTAGAAATTAAAAATTTTCATTGAGTGATTTTGTTTTTAATTTTTTTGAAAAAGTTTATTTTCTGGGTGAATATTTTAAAATACTTATTTTTATAGAAAATTGCATTTTTATTTCATGCATTTAAAAGTTAGTTTTTTTTTAAACTGATTAAAAGAAAAATTAATTCATTAATATTATTTAAAATAAAATTACATTCAATGGAATCAATTTTATACTTCATTTTGGGATGAATGTTTTTTTTACATAAGAAGAAAGTTTTCTTTGAAACCTCATTTTAATCAGGTTTTGCAGGTTTATTATTAAATTAAATTCTACCACATATATGAATTAAATTTGACAAAATGGATTAAATATTTTCAATCAATAGAAATTTTATTATATAATAATTAAAAAATATTTTTTCTTTAATGAATATGAAAAAACTATAATAATTTTCAACCATGATTAATGTTAAAACAAGTTTACGAGAGGTTAAATTAAATTTATAAGTAGAAACATGACAAAAAGACATGTTTTAATCATATTGGATATCCATATTTAGACACTATATAATATCATATCTTGAAATGGTATATTTTTAGCCTTTAGTATTTATTATGTCCTCAATAAATTTTAATCTTTTGAAAAATATGAAGTGTATCCTCTCTCCTTCTAAAAGGAGACATCCTCTCTTCTCCTATCCACACTTCATCATCCATTTTGGTTTAGAAAATACCAATAAAAATTCATTACAAAAATCTATAAAAAATAATATAATACTTGTTTTTTTAGAATAAATCTTTATAAAGATTAAGGTGTAAATAAAAGGAGGTTTTCTGAAAAAAAAAATACTTATAGTTGTTAATCAAGTGTTTTAGTTTTATTTATTTTTCAACATCCTTAAAAACTATTATAAATTTTTTGATATAATATAATTTTTATATACCATATAAATATATTTTAATATGTTTATGGATTCAATTTATTCCTTATATTTCTTCAATTAATGGGAAATGATATCATCATTCGTGTGTACAGTGAACTACCACATCGCAAACTGATTTAATTATTTTTCCCTCATTGCTTCTCATAGATTTTTATAGCGATGAATTAAAAAATGTATTTTATTAATGAAATTTTTATAATCCTTTAAAAAATATTTATCATCCATTTTATTACCATTCCAACAATTAAAAAAATAATTATGGCGTTCATGCATACATGGGGATTCTACCTCCACGATGATATATGATAATGTTTTCATCATCACCCCACATAGATGGTATTCCTAGGTTTATTTAAATAGATAATAGTATATTTATGATATAATCATTGTAATCTGAATATAAAATAATACTTACATTATTTCCATCATGTTTATTGAAAAATGGGATCAGTACTCATGTATATGTATGACCTAACATCTTTATGATTGTAAAGTAATTCCATTTTAAAAACCATTGTACATATTTGGTTATAAAATTATAATTAATATATTGAAAATTAATTATCTTATGATTATTATTATGAATATTTTTTAATAATGACCACTTTGACTAATGTCAATATACCAAATTCTTTTTTACTTATGAACAAAACAACCTCAAAACACCCGACATGAGCTTAACTAATTATGTAATTAAATATTTCAATAAAATACATGAAGTAAATATATTAATTGTCAAGAAATAGACATAAAATTTACATAATCATGATAATTAAATCAACATTAAATTTGAAAATCTTTACAGGTTAGAGTCATATAAAATTATTCCACCACCCTTACCTAAATAAATGTTACATCACAAAGTGGGCACATCCACCCATTATAATTTTTTCACATAATACAAATCTTTTATGATATAATAAGTATTCATGTCATAAAATATCATTACAATTTTCATGTTTACCTCATTATTTTACAAACTTATACATAAAACCATGTTATTTTTTTAAATACTTGGTATAAAAAATAGCTCAGTAATGGACATATAAAAAGAATGAAAGAAACTCTTTATAGCATAAATACTTAAAAAATACTTTATCAAAATAAAATTTAGACTAAAAAATTTTATTATCCAATAAATTAATTTCTCTACCCAGATATTTTCATAAAACATTTCATAAGAAATTTTAAAATACAAATAAAACTCAAAAGGATTTATTTAAAATGATGAAAAACTCATAATAATTTTTTTTAAAGTTATACATTTTAAACTTATGAAGTATCATATGATTTAATTTAGACATAATATCATTATCTTAACTTGTGAAATCATAATATTTACATAATAATATTTAAGGAATAAATAAATATTGTATACATCATGGGAGAATATTTTCATACCACACTTACACACACTCTTACAAGTGGAATAACCAATACGACCGATATCCAACATAATTCTTACTCAATGCATAACAGGGATATAATAGACCCACTTGTCCCAATTTTATAATAGAACCACTAATCCTTATGTTATAACAGAACTATTAGTCATCATAAATAATTTTTAATAAGCAGAACAAAATCTTAACATTTAATATTATATAAAAATATTATTTTCACCCATAAGAAAAACATTTTGGGATATCTAAATATTTAATCTATTTTAAACCCTTTTTTTAAAATATTCAAAACCTATTAAAGTAGGGGTTTTCTTTGAAGAAAATCTGGAATTTATAAAGTAATCAAAATATAAAATAATGTTTTTAATAGTGGGGAAATATTTCAATGAATTATATGTTAAAAGTGAATATTAATTTTTCCTTTTGTAAATATATTCAAATGATTTCATATAAAATAGGTAAAAATATTTCTTTTAAAAACCATTTAAAGAAAGTAAAAAAGAGGTAAAATTTAATGTAAAATTATTTTATGATTATCTGTAATATAATTGCAAGTATATGTACATGGAAGAAATATATTTATAAAATAAATCTTTAAAACATTTAAAATATGGTTTAATGTTAAAGTGTTCATTACCTATATTGTGAATCATCATGTGTGTTCCATATCATCCTGAATAATAAACATATGATAATATTTTAAATTTTTTTAAAAAATAATTTTTATTATTCCTTTAATTACATGTGTACCATGTTATATACAATAATTTATTCAATTATGTTCATGTTGTATGTTTTGATGATATTCGGCTCATAAATCCCAAATGAATTGTGTTGGTTAACTATTCTCAAATAGATCACAACTCTACTATATCAAGAATATTAATCATGAAATTGTTATCATTTTTATATGTCAGTTAAAATTTTAAAACCAACCTTGAATGGTTGTATTTTATAACTCTGATCCTAGTATCCTGGAGTCAGTGCCTTACTTTAATATGTTGGCATAAATACAATGGCTCAAATCCCAAAGAACCGAAAATTTTATAAGTTATTAAAAATATATAATTAAATTATACCCATTTTTAATTATTAATATAAAATAAAACAAAATAAAATTAAAATCCCATTTTCCTTGAAACTCATTCAAAGAATTCATCTTCAGCTCATGGGGAAAGAAAACAAAACAAGGGGGGTCTATAGTGAAAAGAAAGGGTTAATTACAAAGGAAGATATCATGAATCTATAATCATAGTCAAAATGGAATGGATGATAAGATAACACACATTCCATTAAATTATGTGTATATCATGGTGAGATAAGAAAGAATAAATATGGGAAGATAAATAATTGAAACACATTCCATTTAAAAAATAATCCAAGAATGAAATTCATCCATAGATAATTTCATAGAAAAACATTCTTGGATAATAAAAATATTTGAAGTAAAAAATAAGGTATTAGATTCCATTTTTTCCAACTTCATAATACATTTACTATAAACACATCTCATAAATTTTTTTAAAACATATTGGGTAAAAAACCAATCAGATTTGGCCAATTGTTTTGTCTCATGATACTACTAATGCATCAAGGGGTTATCTATAATCGATCCCCACCCATGTTATACCTTTCTAAAGAATTTCTCATATATCAAATAATTTATGTAATTCATAAACAATGTTCTTTATCATCAAGTATTAGTATTGAGTAAAGTATTCGGATTTATCAATATTTCCCCAGTTAATCAAATAACATTCAATGTAAAAACCATACGTAAAGATAATATAAGGATTAGGAAATAATCATATTCATAAAAATAATATTAATATCAAATAGAAACATATATTCTAATGAAATAAGATCACAATAAAGTGATTTTTTATGATAAAGTTAATAATCACAATAGAAAGTGAGATTGCCCAATAACTTTTACCACTTGGTAGTTTTGAAGTAAAATCCACTTGGATGAGATAATTCAAAGTATAAATTAAGATACCATGGGTTATGAATGATTCATGATATTATATGTCAAATTATTAGTATATACACCACATAAAAGTTAATTGGTTCATAATAATAAATAATTCTCAATGGGGTGTATATTGAGATGAAATCACATACCTCACACTTCATATGATTTTATATTAGTTAAACTCTTGTATAGTGGCATTAAAAATGTTGTTAACTTATAATATAACCTTATTTATATTTATAATATCATATATGATCCTTTTATAACATCTTATCTCCCATTCATTAATAATCATTAATTATTTTCATTTTTTTGGGTATTAATTTCCTTATTTTCTTATGTGTGTTTTGTCATTAAAGATCCAGTTCCTGCTCATACTATAGAGTTTTATCAACTCCATAATAATAATCAAGAAATAATTATCATATTTATATAGTAATTATACTTTTAAAACCAATCATGAATGATGGTTATGGAAAATGAAGTATGTTACGATCATGGAGACGGTAGGTCGTACGTACACATGAGTAACATTTCCATTTTTCTCTGATCATTGTGGAAAGGGGGAAAGTAATATTATCACTTTCAAAATTTATAATAATTATATTAATACCATACTATAAAATTATATACATATATCATCCATGTGTATTGTTGAAGAAAATAGAGTCACATTGGTTTGTGAAGGCGCTAGTTCACATGTTCATGAACAATGTTATCTTCTTTACGTGAGTGAAGATAAAAGAAATAAAATTATATATATTATCTTTATATAATGATAAATATTTCATTAATATCATAATTAGTTCATATATATCAAATATAATTATTACCTTTATATTTATCACCTTCTATGTGAAGCTTAAGAGAAAGAAGAATCACATCACTTCGCGAGGCATCGTCCACTGTACACATAAACGACATTATCATATCTCGAATAAAATGGAAGGTAAAAATATATATAAGATACAGTTACTCCATAAGTATAAATGTGGTATAAATTTCATATATATTTTTTGTGTCCATAATCATACCCAACCTTGAGAGGTAGAAATGGAAAAATAAATGACATCTATTCGTGAGGATGTAGTCCTCCATACACATGAATGATGATTTCATAATTTATTTTATGAAATTTGATATGATTTTAGGTCATGACCATATTATATAAAAATTATATTATATGTAATATAATTATGTTATTATATCATAATGGTTTAATAAAAATTGAATTATGTGGATAAATAAGTAAAATAAATATGCTTGTCGAATAACATTACCACTTCTTTGGTTATCTCCTTAGGTTTTCACTAAAGACTTATTAAGATGGATTTATGCCAAAACTATGGATTATAGGATAAGGGGAGTGAATTTATGAAGTTATTTGGTTTTTTATTGGCCTATCCAAATATTTTTTAAGGTTTGAAGAAGTGAGGGAAGTGATTTCCCTTTTATTGTTGAAGAGGAGTGACATTCTTGTAAATAATCCAAAGTAGTCACTATTGGTAGACCATTCTTAACTAAAGTTGATACAAAATTGATACTTTAAGGTTTTAAGGAATGATACGAATGATACACACCTCCACCACATAATTAAATGTGTTTTTTAAACATTTTGTTCCTCAACATCTAAGTTTCCTTATTTTTATAATTTGGGGTTTTCACTTAGGTAACTAGAATTTTCAACCATTGTAATTTATAAATTAAAACTAAAATAAAATTGTAATTATTAGATAATTTTTAACCAATAATTATAAATATAATATATAATATAAAAAATATAAATCCAATTTGTGTTGTAAATTAATTTGACACATGCTCATGTGACATGCAGAAACACCGCTTTAAAGTTTACCACACTAATATAGTTTTTACTCTTTAAGGGTCAACATATTAATTATAAAAGAAAAATTGGTATTTGAATAGAAAATATTTTATATTTATTGACATATAAAAATAACATGGAATAATATAGGATTTTTTTATTTTGAACCATTTAATAAAAATATAATTTATCATAAAATAACATTAATGTCAATTTGGACATTATTCATTTAAATTGAATTAAAAATAACAATAAAATTATTTAATTCGAATATATTATGTTAAAACCATTGACACATGATATATTCATCTACAAAAATAATTTAATAAAATAATTCAATCAATTTAATAAACTTTTAATATTTTTAGTACCATTTATTTTATTTTATTGTTAACTAAATAATTACTATGTTGGAGTTTCTTAAGAATTTAAAGTAATTATTTAATAAAAATTTTAAAATAAATTATCATGATGAAAAAATAATTTTTTTTTTCAAAAGTATATATATAACTGAACATATTTTTGTTGTCTCTATCCCATGGGTTTATAGATATTAAAATTAAGAAAATTATCATTATTGTCTTCTTCTTTACATAAATTATTCAATAGTTTATATTCAAGGTTAGGTGAAAAGTAATTTAAATACTTTAGATAATATTATGATAAAGATTAAAATAAAATCATTCTATAAAATTAATATAGTATTTTAGGTAATTTCCACTCTTATCATCCTAGTTTAACCCTCCGATAAACCTGTTTTACCTTAACGGTGATTAATTAAATTTTTTACTGCATTCACTATTAATTTTGGTAAAATATGAAATTGGAAATTAATAGAAATTATAAATTATTATTATTCAAAATATTTAATTTATTTTTCTAATCTAAATTCTAATACTATATTTTATCCAACATACATGTTGAGAAAGCGAGTTCTTAATGTGAAAATGTTAAAAGGTTTACAAGGTTTTTATATCTATATTCAGTAAGAAAATGATTCTATAGAAATAAATTGAATAAATTGATATGAAATTTTAGTAATTATTCTTTAAAACAAATTAAAATTTTAATTTGATTTTATAAATAATTAAAATTAAAAGGATGTTTTAAATTACAATTCAATATTTTTCACTATTCATAAAAATGAAACTTTTCAGGAAAATCCCAAAAATTAACCCCTAAGATAATTTTGGTATTCTAATATAAAAATGAATTTTATTTTTTCAAATTAATTTTCAAAAAGTGGTAAAAATTTTATTTGAAAGTTAATTATGTAGAGCATGACTTAATAGTATTTTTTAACCCAATGTTGTGTGCATCATAAGCTAACAATGAAATTCAATTTAATATTAAAAAACTATATTTTAATTTATTGGGGTGTTTCATTCTAACCACCTTAAATAAATTTCATCCTAATTATTTAAACTAGATCATGATAATCAAGGGTTTTTATTTGAAAATACCATTATTGAAATCCCACACCATTATAAGTGTTGATAAAATATACTCTTTATAAGAGAGAAGGGGAAGTACAAAGGTCTTCTGGATTAATCCCATAACTAGGTTTCCATGTATAATAAAATAGGTGGGAGATTAAAAAATATATATTGAATTAAAACATAAATAATTATAGAGAGTAATTGTGTACATTGATCACAAGAAAGTGAATGATCAATGTAAGTTAAGGGCCTCAGAACTTTAAATATGTAATGATTTGAAAGACCATATGATTCATTATATATAAAGAAAATAGGGAATTTTTTTTCAGTTTCCTTTTCTAAAGTTGAGGATTTATGTTACTATCTAATAATTTAAGAAAATATACTTATTTGATACATTTCTATTCCATAAGAACAATTTTATTCTTGGGTTGTGTTTCTATCAATTTCCAATTCATCCCCTACTCCATGAAATGAATATAAAAAAAACTTTATTTTTCCTGAAGAACAAAAATTCACTTTTAATGGATCTTAATATCCATAAAAGATTGACATATATTTTTTATGTCGATATCTATTTTTTAAAACCAATTTTGTTAGTACAAGATATCCAATTTGAATATATCTCGATATAGTGAAGTAATACGTTAATCTTTAAAAACACATCTAAAGTTAAACATAAACCACTTCATAAATAGTCAACTTTATATCCCATTCAAAATTTTAAGATCCATAAATTTAGAAATAATGTCACTGAATTTCCAAAATAAACTTATCATTAATCCTCAAAACAACATGAATTATCTCTTGATATTTACATACCATACATGTGAAAACCCTCATTATGTATTCTATTGAAACATGTTAACAAACTAAATTACCCTAAAACCATATTGAAAACATGAATTATTTATTATTACTTAAAAAAATATTATTGGGAATATTTATTAAATTATAAAAATTGATGAACTCTATCAAGCATGAAACAAATTTTCAACACATCATTACTCAATTCTAAGGTATTCAGTAATATCCTACTTAATTTATCAATATCAATCATCTCTTTATCCCAAAATCGTTATTTCAACATCAAGAACATATTAAGGGTTATCATTTTCTCAATCAGGTGTTTTCCATGATGTTCAAATTTCAACTGAGTCTTTTTTCTTGGTATTATTAAACACATGCTTTCAAATCCATTAAGAAATAATTAAACATTACAGTCCTTTTTCATTTAATAATTATTATAACCAAAATATCATCAAAAAATACTTTTATAACATTTCTCTTAAATCCAAATACATAAAGACATTATTCATTCCACTTTAATTTGTATCAATTACATAATCTTTACCTTGACCCCTTAGCTTCTTCTGAGGTGTATTCCCTCGATGCTTGGGAAATTAATTTTCATTTTTACCCATCTCTTTACAACTTAAACACTAAATGGAAGGGTTATATTTTGTCCCTTTTCATTGTTTTTCCTGGTGACTCATTTCACTACACATATAAAAAACTCCCAATATATTAAATAATTTCCCATGGTGAATATTTCTATAGTTATCACGTGTGGGAAGATTTATCTTTCCATTACTTCCCTTTATCCTTTTTTTTCATTATCATTATATTTTTTTCTATATTTCCCTTAAATCCATAAATCCTGGATAGTTTATTTTCTATGTTGATATCACATAAAAATATTCCATTATATAATGAAAATATTTGAGACACCAACACCCTTCGGTGACTTCTCTTATGACCTTTAATGAAATAGTAAATCTTGTTCCCCTTGTTTCATGGATAATCTGTAGCATTCATATCTAACCTTGTAAAGGTAGCTTCATACTCTATAAAAATTTATTCCTAATTTTTCATTAAGCTAATTAACTTTCTCTTTTTCTCTATTTGTTGAACATGAGGAAAATATTTATTATTTAATATCTATTAAAAATATTTCCATTCCAGGAGTTCTATTTCTTATTCCAACCTATTATTCTAGATCAACAACCACCATTTATCAATATATCCATTGATATAATGGACTAAAATTATAACATTTTACTTTTCACCACATTACAATTCCATAAATATATTCCTCAATAACTTAATTAATTACTCAACTTTCATTGGATTGGTATTCCAATTAAATAATGGGGGCCTTTATCACATAAAGAAATCCAACATTGGATAATATCCCTAAGGAATGGGTTTGTCAATCCAAGAAAGGATATTTTTCATAACTTTATTAAGATACCCTGATATAGCCATAACATACTCAGTTCCAAAACCAGCTATATTGGCTTCCTAAGTAGGGAAATCTCTATATTTTCCATGTGTACTGATACCCCTCTTCCTTCCAAGTTCAATTTTTAAGAAATCACATATATTGGATTACAACATAAAAGTATAAATTTTAAATAATAATGTATAATTTCTAAATATGGTGTAACAAATAGCATAAAATAAAATTTATGCACCATTCAACTCAGAATAATAATTTTTTCTTTGGGGATATATTTGTTTTCAAATCCCTCGTAATGGTTTGTAAATAAAATTTGAATTCTCTAAATAATATCCCCTAGGAGTGTCGAAATAGGTTCTAATTAAGGGTCATTTTCATGTACAATGTGATGATAGGTTCTAGACCAATTTTTCATTTTCAAAGTTATTACCCCTTTGTACTACAATGCCAAAACCATGTCTACTTATAGTATCTAGAAAGGGATGTATTGTTAGGAAAACACACATAATCTATTCCTTACCAAAACCTATGGGTATTCTTATATACTTATCCTCAATGTAAATCCTAGGGTTATGTTCTTCAATAAATATTTTTATTAATCTTGTTCTCATGTTTTCTACTAAACATTATTTGATACAAACTGTAATAACCCTTTCCCCAGTAGCCTAGAGCCAATGGCTATCTTTATTTTAATGGAATATATACAATGGGTTGAATACTGAAGTACTTAAAAGACTAGAAGCTTTAGAAAACAATATACGTACATGATACCCATTTTACATTGGTAATAGATAATAAAACAGAATAAAAGTAAAAGATCGGAATCTTGGAAACTCATTCCAAGAATTCATCTTCATATCATGGGGAAATGAAACAAAAAAAGGGTGAGCTCAAGTGAATAGTAAAGTTTGAGTAAAATGGAATAAATAATGAATAAATAATCATAATATAAATGAAAATTTAGATAGCTAAGCACACATTCAATTTAAATAACTTGACTATCATGGTGAGATATGGAATAATTAATATGATTAGGTAAATAACTGAAATACAAGGTATTTAATCAATAAAATGAGAATGAAATGTATCTGTGGATAATTTTGTAGAAAATATATCATGGATAATAGTAATTATTGAATTATAAATGTATTAATGATTAATTATCGGACTCCATGATTCCCAGGTATGTGATAACTTTACCATCAAGACCTTTCACAAGATAGTTTAAAACATATTGGGTAAAAAGATTGATCTGATTTGGCCAACTAGTTCATCTCATGAGACTACCGATTCATTGAGGGGATATCTATAATCATGCCCCACTCGTTTAAAAAATATTCAAATAATTAATCATATATTTAATGATCAATTTAATTCATAAACAATGTGCCATATCCTTAATTATCTGTATTGAGTAAAAGATATAGATTTATCAATATTACCCCACTTAATCAAATAACTTTCAGAGTGAACACAATATGTAGAGATGATATACAGTATAGAAAATAATTATATTAATAACACGAGAATATTGATATCAAATAGAAATGTAATTTCTAATTAAATATGATCAGATGGAAGTGATTGTTTCACGATAACATTAACAATCACAAAATAAAGAGAGATTTCACAATAACTTTTACCACTTGATAATTTTCAAGTCAAATCCCCTTGTATGAGATAATTCAAAGTGTAACATAAGATACCATGTAGTTATAATGAATCGCGATATTATATTTTGAAAGGGGAGTATGTAAATTACATAAAAGTTAATTAGTGTATAATAACAGATAAGTCTGAATGGAATATAAACTGAGACTAAATCACTTACCTCACACTTCCTTTTGATTGTATATTAATTAACCTCTTTTATAGTGGTTTTAAACATGATATTAACAAATAAATAAAACCATATTAAAATTCATAACTTCATATATGGTCTTTTTGTAACATATTTTCAACCATTGATTAATAATCATTCATTATTTTCACTGTTTCAAGTGTTAATTTCCTTGTTTTCTTATGCGTGTTTTATCATTAAAAATCAAGTTTTTGTACATATTTTAGAGTTTCATAATCTATATAATAATAATTATGAATAAAATATATTTATTTTACATTTATTATACTTTTAAAACCAATCATGAATGCTTTTTATGAAAAATGAAGTACATTATGATCATGGAGACAGTAGGTCATACGTATGCATGAGTACCATTTCCAATATTATCTGATCATTATGGAAAGGATGTAAGTAATATTTTACCTTAAAATGATCATAAAATCATTAATATAATATTATATATGTATATATATCATCCATGTAACTTTGCGATGAAAAGAGAGTCTCATCCTCTCGTGAAGGCAGTAGTCAACACATACACGAATGATGTTTTCTTCTTTACATGAGTGAAAAGTAAAAGAATAAAATGATATATATTATCTATCGAGAATGATAAATATGTCATTAATATTATAATTATTTCATGTATATAATATATAATCATTAAATATATAATTATCGCCTTCTATGTGAATCATTAGTGAAGGATGAATCACATCACTTCGTGAGGCGGTATTCCTCTGTACACAAGAGTGACATTACCATATCTCATACAAGATAGAAGTTAAACACATACATATAGATATATATGATATATTTAATCCAAATGTATAAATATTTTATAAATATCACATATATATCTTATATCCATCATTATACCCAAGCTTGAGATGTGGAAATGAAAAAATGAATGACATCGGTTCACAATAAGGTAGTCCGTTGTACACTCGAATGAAGATTTCTTAAACCATTTGATAGAAGTGGAGATGGTATTAAGTCATGCCATTGTTATAAAAAAATCTAGTATAAGGAAGATAATGATTTTATTATATCATCATGGTGTAATAAAAATTTAAATGGTTGAGAAATAAGTAAAATAAAGATGCTTGTTGAAGAACATTACCTCTTATTCAGGTATCCTCCATAGGATTGCACTAAATAATTCATAGGATGGATTTATACCTAAAATAAGGATTCTTGGATGAGGGGAGGGAAGTTTTATGTGATTTGGGTAGGTATTCGCCAAACCGAAGTGGTATAAAGGTGTGAAGAAGTGAGTGTAGTGAGTTCCCTTTTATAGTTGCGGAGGAGTAGAATTCTTGTAAATACTCCAAATTATTAACTATTGGGAGGTCAATATTACATAAATTTGAAAAAAAACAAATAATTAAATGTTTTAGTGATTAATTAGTCATTAAACACCTACAAAAGATAGTTTAACCCATTTTTTAATCATTTTGTCCCTTAACTTCTTTGTTTCTATATTTTTACCATTTTGGGTCTTCACTACGGCAACTAGTATTTTCAACATAGGTAATTTATACCTTAAAACTAAAATAAATTTAATATTATTAGATAATTTTAAACCACTGATTATAATTATAATATTTAATTTAAAAATTATGAATCCAATGTGGGTTATAAATTAATTTTAACACGAGCGCATGTAACGTGAAAAAACACAACTTTAACCCTAATCCTGCTATCATAGTTTTTACTATTTATGGGTAAATATATTCATTATAATAGAAAAATTGTTCCCTAAATGTAACATAGTTGATATTTGTTATCATTTTAAATTCACATGGAATAATATATAATTGTTATTAATTTTAAATCAGTTAATAAAATATAATTTATCATATAATAACATTTATGTCAATTTTGAAATTATTTATTTAAGTTGAATTTAAAAATATCAAGATAATGATTGAATTAAAATATATAATTTTAAATTCTTTGTAACATGATATCGTAATCTAAAAAATATTGGAACACAATAATTCATTTAATTTAATTCACTTTTAATATTTTTAGTATCATTTATTTTATTTTATTCTTTACTAAATAATTACTATGTTGGTGTTTCTTATTTATTTAAAGTAATTATTTAATATCAAAAAAACCAAAATAAATTATCGTGATAAAAAATAATTTATATTTTAAAAGGATCAATATAATTGAAAATATGTTTTTTGGTCCCTATACCAAGGCTTTAAAGATATTAAAAGTAAGAAAATTATCTTTTTTTCTTTTCTTTACATAACATATTATATAGGTCATATTCAATGGAAAGTGACATGAAATTTCCATATTTTAGATAAATTTATTTCCAATATTGAAATAAAATAATTAAATATAATAAATATAATATTTTAGGTTATTTTCAATCTTATCATACTTGTTTAACCCTTCGGTAAACCCATATTTTACCTTAACCATAAAAATTAATTTTTTTCTCCATTTACTAATAATTTTGGAAAAAAATTAATTTTACCATATTAGACATTATAAATTATTCTGAATCTATATATGGAATCCATCCTTCAAAATTAAATTCATATTAGTGGGAAAATATAATTTAATATTCATCCCATATATGTGACGAGAAAGTTGGGTTTTAAAGTGAAGATGTTCAAAATATTACAAAGTTTTTTTATCTAAATTAAATATATAAATGATTATAATGACATAAATTTAATTAATTGATATAAAATTGAACTATTTTTACTCTAAAATAAATTTTAAGTATAATTTATCCTTGTAAATAATTTAAATGAAAAGGTAGTTTTTAATTAAAATTCAGGATTTTTAACTATTCATCAAAAACTTATTCTTTTCAGAAAACTCCCAAAAATTTACCCTAATATAAATTTTGATTTTTTATTTAATAAATAAAGTTAATTTTTTCAAAAAAAATCTAAAATTTGTAAAATTTTAGATTTAAAAATAAGTGTTTAAAGCATGACTAAAGAGTATTTTATTTAAGCCTTATGTTGCATGCATCACAAGCTATCTACAAAATTGAATTTATTCTTAAATATATGTATTGAAATATTTTGGGATATTACATAAATATTAAAAATATACTACATTACAACCATGGAGATGTTAGGTTGTACGTGTTCTCGAGTAATGTTTCAATTTTCAACCATCATTAAAAAAAAGGAAAGTACTATTTTATATTTATAGAATTATGATTATATCAGAAATCCCATATTATATCTTTAAATAAAATTATATATGCCATACATGTGATCTATTGATGAAAAACAAATCACATAACTTTTTAGTGGTGGTTGTCCCCACATACACATAAATGACATTATCAGTTTTCAACGGTTGAAATTGTAAGAAAATACATAATATATTATATTAAAAAATTATAAATATGTCTCTAATATCAAATATCTTCATTTATTCCATCATTATAACTATCCATGAGAGGTAGTGATGGAAAATTGGTTACATCGGTTTACAAGGATATAGCCCATCATACACATGAATGATGTTTTTATTCCTCATTTAATAGAAGATGTGATGGATATTAGTTATAAAATTAACATAGAAAATTATTTTTTATTGAAGAAAATAATGTTATTAATTTAGTGAGTTTTATGAAAATTTCAGGGATGTAGAATAATATATAAACTGAAAACTCTTGGTTTAGAACCATACCTTTTATTGAGAAAAATTCTTAAATTTTAAACCAAAATAATTCCTAGGATGGTTTTATTATCAAAACAACACCCCTAGTATGTAGGGATGGATTTAGGGAAGGTATTTGGGTCAATATTTCCCAAGATATAGTGATAAAGAGGTTTGAGGAAGATAGTATATGAGGTTCAATTTTACATGTGAGAGGAGGGGTACTCTTGGAATTAATTTAAATATTAAATCTATATAAATTAATTTTCATGGAAAATGGATCCAAATAGATATAATTATAATATAATATTATTATGAATCTAAATAATCTTATCAAATAAAATTTCAAAAAGTTTGAATGTTGTTTTCTCCCATGTCTATTTTTAGCCCCTCGTTAACCATTTTGACACTTAATGTGGTATCATTATGTTTTTACAATTAAGGTGTCAAGGAAATTACTATAAAAGTTAAATTGATTGATAAATAGACCATATTTGATATTCTAAACCATATATTCTCCATTTCTTCAAAGATAAAATTTTTAGCAATTTAAAATCATTTAATAAATCGTTGTTTATTATAAAATATCCTTAATGTAATTTTTTGAACTATCAATTTAATTTGAATTTTAAAACAACATGAAAGTAAAGTGATTAATTTAAAATACTTTCAATCATCCCCAATATTTAATATGTATCTTCAAAATTCAAGAAACAAAATAATTCTTTCAATTTATTTTACTTTTAATATTTTTTAAAACAATTATTTTAATTTTTTATTAATTTAATGAATAATTTGTCAACGTTGCGTAAGAATTTAGGGTAATTATCTCATAAAAATTAACAATTAATTACCATGATACAAAGGTGTTTATCGAAGGTCTTTTGTGTGAGAATCGATCAATTGGGGTCCGATTGAGGAATGTCAAAGCTTTGTTAAACTCCTTGATTGACAATGGAATATTAGTGCACCCTTCATACAACTCGGGGAACATAGTATACATGAAGAATTTTAGGAAAGGGGGAAGAAGATTAGGTTTGGAAAAGGGGTAAAAGGGAGACTCTACTCCCTTGAAGGATGAAAAATATCCCTCCCCCACCGGTGGGGTAGGGACGGACACAGATTTCATTTCCATCATGAAGTGGGAGGGGACATCATAGAGATCCCCAAAAAACCCCTCAACATTTGTGGTCATCAGGATTTTCTTGATTATTTACATTCTCATGAACAATGATCTTTGTCACTCTGCATCATTATTTGAAAATTATGTTTTCATCTATGCCCAAAAATCAACTTCCCACTAATGTTATCCTATTTTAAAACTTTTTTATGTTTCCATTATCGATCATGGAGTTTAACGAAGCTTCAACACTCCTCAATCGGACCTTGATTGTTTGACTCTCATAGAGAAGGCCATCAGTGGACACCTTTGATAGATTCATATTCAGTTCATGGGATATATATATACATATACTATTTGTTTCCTTGACAAAAGGAACTTCATGATTCGTTTCACGTTAAAGGAATACCTGATCAAAGCATGGTCTAGCGTGCCTCACAGCTGCAATGACATCCACTTTTACCTCCATAAATGGATATAGAACATTCTTATGAAGTGGGATTACCCTTCAGTGGTGATTTGGGTGAGTTTGCCTAACCTTACCCGTCCATTTTAGAATACTGAGATTATTAGGATTCTTGGGAACCTCTTAGGTAGGTTCTTGTGTTCTGATAGTTTAACCAATGTTGTGTGTCGTCCCGTTAATCCCTGATTGTTTGTCGAAGTACATGTTTCATGAAAGCCTTTTAAACTTATTTGGATTATAGTAGGAGAGGAATAATGTTGTAGGTAGTTGGTGGTGTATGAATCTTGGATAAAATTTTGTTCTATTTTAAAGTGGTAGGACATTCTTTGGTGGCATGTAGGCATGGTTATAGACAACATGGTTTTCAGAAGGGTGTGGGCATAGGTGCAAGCAAGGTTTCTGGGACATGTTGTGCATATGGTCCCTTGGGTTTGGTACACGTGGTTGTGCAGATTGAGAAATTGTATGTTCATGGTGAATCATATGATGGGATAAGTTCTTCCCATAATATGGATGTGGATTTGGGAAGCAAGGGTATGGGCCATGACAGTGAAGATGTGTTTAGTTTGGATGTGCATATGAAGGAAACTGCTCAAGGGGGTGTTATATCAAAGAGAGGTAATAAATCGGAGGTCATCCTTTTGGATTCACTGGAGTGAGGGGATTTGGTAGGCTTTGGGTTGACTACTAATAACATTGTTGGCCTATCAATTAAGAACAATCACTCAAAGAATGAGTCTTGGTCAGAACTCCTTAAATTCAAAGTTGTTGACATTTTTCATAAATTTAAGCTTGTCCTTGGAGGAAGGTGTGTAACTGAGTCTATGAGTCCAAGGAGTGAAACATTAGAGGGACCTAATGAGGATATCATAGGAGTGGATAATGTAGATTAAGATATTTAGAATAGGCAGGATGTTGGTGAAAAAATGCAAGGTCGTCTGTGCATGGTGATGGCTATGAAGGCTAGGAAAATGAAACAAGTGGGGTGAGACTGGAAAAAAATAGTAAAATGTTTATAGTTTTTTATCATTTTTATTTTCATTAGGTTTATTTCCCGAGATAGGATTTATAGGGGGTCATGTATCGTGATTATATTGTTAGGTAGGACTCTTTGGATAGTTTAGTTACACAATAGACTTCTTCAAACCAACTTTCTAGCATCTAGGTCATTAAGGTGAATGATGTTCACGCTGAACATGTTGATGGTGAGGCCATGCTTATGGGGTGAGGGTTCATTCATTTTGATTCAGAACCATGTAATGGTGGCCTCGACTCTGTTGTTCAACATGCTAATGATCACAAAGAGATTGATGATTTGGTTTAGGAGTTGGAAAGAGATCTGGTCAGGCCCCCTAAGGATGGGTAGAAGGGAATATTTAAAGCAAGGAAGGATTGAAGCTTTATGGATATTCCTAAGGATACATGGTCAATGAATAAGTTTAAATCCAAGACGATAGAACACTAGTGTAATTTCAGTTTTGTTCTTGAGAAATCGTTGGAATTGCTCCAGAGCATGGAAGAATAAGTGGTTGAACATGTTTTTTCTCTCAATGGTATTGAAGAAGAAGCTACTAAAATGATGGGGATATCATTAATGGAGGATATAAATATGGAGAAATATGCCTATATTGACATAAATGACCTAATATTAGTGGGGGACTTCAATAATGGGAAGATCAATCTTGAGGAATACTTCCAGTCCTGGGAAAAACTTGCCTTCAGGTTTGAAGATCTTCTAATAGATGAACCAGACACTTGGGTAAATAAAATCTCTTGGAAATTATTTAGGGATATTAATTCTAATAGGAATTAATTTTCCTTTAATGAAATTGTTATTTCTTTTTGTGGCTGAACTCATGGTTTCTCACTTTTTCCTTAAAACTGTTTGAAAAATAAAAATTTAATTTTCAATTACAAAAATATAAACTAATTATATGGGAAAAGACCATATATTCATCATAAATTAAGGTAATAGGATCAAAAAAATATTTCAAGAACATTTTATAACAGTTTGGGAATTAATTTACCATAACACCCCAAGGTTTCGTGATATGTATCTTTTTAAATTTAAATATTTTGATAGCTTACGTTGCATGAAACACCAAGATTAAGTGAACTACGATATATTATTAATATTCTTATTATAATTAAAAATTACCTCATAGAAATTAAATTTGAGGTTATGAATATGATTAAATAACTTATAAAAATATGTGATTGAATTCATAGGTTAGCAATAAATTAGAAATGAGTATAAAAATAAATTTAATATAAAGGAAATGTTTTTATAAAAATATATTATTATGTGCCAAAGGCGCTTCATCATAATAATTAAATTAAATACTATAAGTGAATTATATTAATGAAATTTATATATTATATATTCAATAAAATATTTTTACATTCATATAAAATATTTTATTTCGCTAAGATAATAATGAATACAATTTTACGCATAAAAAGGCTATATTTTTCAAAAGTAGTTTTACAACCTTTTAATAGTGCACTTATTTTCAAAATAAATTTTGAAAATTTTATCAATTATATTGAAAAAAATAAAATTCATTTTCAAAATTGGAATATAAAAATTATATTAGTGATAATTATTTGTATTTTCTGAAAATATTTATTTTCTAGTCAATAGTGAAAAAAACTAATTTTTATTAAACTACCAATTTTGTTATATTAAAAGTATATTTATGATTTTCATTTTGACTCAATTTAAAATAAATAATATTTAATTATAAATAAAAAAAAATTATTTCATTTTAGTTTTCATTATACCTTATTTTGGTATAAGTACATTTTTGGTCTTTAAAATGCATTTCCAAGAAATGCATTTTTAGTTGCATTTTATTAGTATAATTTTAAATTAAATCCTTAAAATTATGTGTTTGGAATTCTGAAAAATAAAATACAAAATTATAATTAGATGTTATAAATTTATTATATATTCCCCTTTTATTTTTTTCCAATATGAATAGTAATCTCGGTAATTTTTATTAAAATGATAAACGATAAATTTGGTAATTTAGGTTAAAAATAAAATTATAAGGAGTGTAAAATTACCCTAACAAATGTAAAAATTTTATTGGATGATTATGATTCAATCCTTAACACATAAGGTTAATATTTTAGTTATTTAATGGACACTTTTCCATGAAAATGACTTTGATATTATTTAAATTAAAGAAAATCATAAAATGTCACTTTATTTGTCTTAAACAACTCTTATGTGTCCAATTTGAAAAAAGGAAGGTTATAAATGAATATATATTTCCATATTTAACATAATAAAATTATTTTCATGATATAGATTTATTTATGACTTCTGGGGATATTTGGATGAGGTTATGATATTTATAATATTTTACTTAATGAAAAGATAGATATGTCACGTTCATATTTTTAATAACTATATTACTGTTAATATGATATTATTTAGAAAATATATTTGACTATGGATATTATATTGAAATATAAAATATGTACATACATCATGGTATTTGATTTTAATTTTTAGTGGATAAATAATTGACTTAGATAATTATACAATGATTATTTATTAATTATTTTATTAATGAAACTATCAAATAAATGATATTAATAATATTAAAATAAATATCATTTGAACTAATTATAGTGAATCAAAAATTTTATGGATGATTATGACATATTATGGGAGTATTAATTGTTTTTTTTGAAGATATATTTTTTTCTTGATTTTTTAAGGCCAAAGTATTGAATATCAGAAGAATTGACCCTAATAAAATTTTAACAAAATAATATTTTATTAAATTATTTAAAAATAAAAAAAATTAAAAATAAAAGGTGATTATCATATTGTCTAAAATGTCATAAATTATTAATTTGTGGTCCAATTGACGTTTTATAAGTTAAAAGTTTCCTCCTTTTTATATTAAATGAATTGTTAACATAATTATAATTAAAATAGGTTATCTAAGGTCATTCAAAATGATAAGGTTTAAAATAAAACTAAAATGTAACATATTAGGTAAATGAAGAATAAGACATATTTCATATTTATTAATATTTGTGAATTAAATATTAATTTTACTTTAAAGGGGTTATTATGTTCGATAGCGTACCTGATACGCAACAACGAGTTTCTTTGGAATTTTACATTGCACACTAATAATATAATATTATTATTTTAAATGGTAGTTAACTCATAGTCGTTGTATTAGAGGGAATGAATGAAACTAACTACAATATGATTATAAATATTTGTTAAATGTATTTACATTTATCCAATAAATGTTAGAGGCTAAAAATGTGAATGAATCTAATTTTAAGCATAATTTACATTAAAAGACGAATTTATATCATTTTAATGGAAAACCCTCTTTGAATATAGTTTTTGTCACTTTAATACATTCTTATTGACCAAATAAAATTCTTCTTTATAATGGGGACATCAAATTTTACTTTAGGTAATTTTTTGGTATTTTTCTGATAAAGTTCATTTTTAATGAATAGTGAAAAATATTGTATTTTAATTCAAAAGTGCCTTTTAATATAATTTATTTATATGGTTAGATTATATTTTTAATTGGTTTTAAAGTGAAATTAAAATATATTTTTACCATTTAATCCAATGTTGGTCATTGGAATTAATTTCACTTTGAAATTGGACATAAACAAGTATCAATATTTTGATAGTTATTGTTTCTTAAAAACACGCAATTTTTTTTGATAATGGGAATTAATTTTAAAATTAATTAATGCCACTTATATGTTTCGAATTTGAAAAAATAGACATCAATTTTTTAATTTGGAATATCAAATAATTCTTAGGCTGAATATTTGGTATTTTTTCTGAAAAACTTCAATTTTGGATGAATAGTGAAACCACTTAGTGGTAGTTAAAAAAACTGACTTTTTCATTTAAATGAACTTTTACCACTTCTGTGAATTGAATTTCCAATATATGACATACATGGTTGTTATCAGTAAGTAAAATGTAGTTCATTAAGATGAAAATAATTTTTGGTGAATAGTAACTTGTAAATTTTATTTACCGTGGTTGAAGGTAAATAAGGTAATTTAAGGAAAAAAGAATATTATAATAATTAAAAATTACTTTAACACTTGTCCTAACCTTATTGGATTAGTAGTGGACCACCATGGTCATCCTTGGGTCAAGTTGGGGACCCCATGGAGCAACATATGAAATATAATGACACTTTAGATTAATTAATTTAATGTAAAGACAAAATTGACATTAACAAAAACTTTTAGTAATTAATTGTTATATGGTGTTATATAAGTTCTATTTTCGACCATAAATATTAATTGTAAAGCTAAAAATATTTCCAAAATAATATTATTTTTTTATAATTTATAGACATCGAATAAATTAAATTATTTATGACACAATAATGATGCAGTATTTACCTCATTAATAAATGGCTAAAATAAATAAGATTGTAATGATTAAAATATTATCCAAAACATGTCCAATTATGATGGGATGATTTTATTTCGAATATGAGTCATCTTATCTTCAAACTTAATGATTTTTGAACCATTAGAAACTGAATATCATTATATAATAAAATAATGTTTTCACACTTTCCTAAAGAGTCACTCCTCTCCCTTGTAAAAGGAGGCCATCTCTATACAATACCTCACACCTATAAAGCCATTTGGATCGTCCAAAATCTACCCAATTAAGCTCCCTACATCCCTATACATCTCCTAGAATCCTTACCTAGGGCAGAAGGCACTTCAAGAAATCCTTTGGTTCAAACCAAACGGAGTTACCCAAATTAAAGGTAACGGTTTCTCTTAATTTGTTTTCTTTTATTTTACTTCTCCAACCCCTAAACTCTTTTTATTCCTTTATTTTGTAACAAAACCAGTATACTCAGTATACTAGGATGTTTTTATGAGAAGTATTCTAACTACACTTACACACACCTCCATCTAATGGATGATGAACATAATGTTTTTTTGGATGGAAAACTAACGCCTCACGAAACGATTATTGTTCAAATATCTCCAACTGCCTCTCATAGTGGCCATTATGATGGAATTGTATTTATATATGATATATATTATGTTTATTATTTCCTTATTCTTCTTTAATTCCCATTTATAGCACTCTTTTATGGTTTCCATAGAGGGTAAATACGATAATCTCATTTGAGGAAGTGCGGACTACCGCCCCCTTAAAGTGATGTGACTCGTTAATGCCTTGTGTGTGATGTACAAAGGATAGGGTTAATGATATTATATATGATATTATACTTTAATTATAATATACCTATGTATAATTATTTTTTAATTACATTAAAATAAGAAATTTAAATGAAAGTAGCGTTCATGCGTACATACGGCTTACCGTCTCCATGAATGGTGCATTTCATTTCTTACCTCTAAATGTTATGTACTTTTACAAAAACATGTATATGCTGGATATATATGATATATATGATATCCAAATCATGATATCTTTTTCGATATAATGAACCTTTGACAACATTAACAACATTTAATTATAAGAAGTCCATTTTTGACTCAAGTACAAAATATCGACAAAGAGAATGTTATTAAATTAAATGTTTGCATAATGTTTATAACATGGTAATAAGTGATATAAAAGGAATAATAAACTTGAAAAGGGTTCCTAATAAAGTAGAAATTAACTTTAGTTTATTATTCAGAATATTAAAGAACGATCGAGTCAAGTCAGACACGGTGTAAGGGACTTCGTCTCAATCTCCTTTCATTAAGGCATTTTTAGTTTTATACACGAATTTATTTTATACTGTGTATAAACCCCTTTGACTTTTCATTTTATTCAAAGGAAATATTTTTATACAAATCGTTTTACTAAACGACAAAAAGGAATGTTTTTTAATGTAAGCAGTGACAACAACCTTTTTGATGCCTCGAGAATTATTTGATCTTTCGCTTCCTTAACAACTGTAATGTTTTTAAATGGACAAATAAATAACATATACTCTTTTTACGTTTTTTGGTATTGAAAATTATTTTGAGAATTGATTTATTATTTCAATATCTTGAAATGATATTTTGTTATTGCAATGTGGGAATGTTATCTTTTTTTATGCTTATGTTATGTGTTATGATCATGTTACAGTTCTTGGGAAATATTTATGTATACGGGTGGTTACATGATAAACCTAGGGTGGGTGAGCCTAAGATAGCTCTCCAATGCATTGGGTAATGTGATAGAGGTAAACGTGAATGTTTCTCCTATGATATTTAGGGAAAATACTGTGATGGGTATTATAAAGTAACTCCATATGTAGCTGTGATAGCTACAATGTAAGTATGGTATGGATGCCGCAAGTTACCTTTATGATTTATGATTTCTATGTGTCTTTCATAAATCTTATGATTTCATGAGGTAAGTAAAAGAGTTCATGTTTTGTATGTATTTATGAGAAAATTTTTTCATTCATTTTTTTATAACCCATACTGAGCCTTTTATGCTCATCCCAAGTTTTAAAATGTTTTCACAGGACTTAAAGATGAATAGGGTCAAGGATGGGATCAAGGAAAAGCCATGCAGTCTAAAACATGGAACTAGACATGACTTTTTTTTCAAGAGTTTTTATTTTATGAAAAAAATGGAAACTGTGTAGAAATTTATACCTTGTAATCTTTTGAGATGTAATAGTTATGTCCTAATTATCTAAAACTCTAAACTTCAAACAATCCTCAATGTGAATTATTCATTTAATTCAATATTATGTAATATGTAAGGTCGGGTTCTTATAGTTGGTATCAAAGCTCGATTTAGATAACTTTAGGAGTAAGGGTGTTGTTAAATAAATGTTCATAAAGTAATTTATGTTAATATTGAAATCATATAGCATTTACAGATTAACATGTTGCTTCGCCTAAGATATTTCCTTGTTCAGAATGGTTTTCATTCGAGGAAATAGGGCATCTATGTTGGGACGACATCAGGAGGAAGACAACCGTCCAAATCAGCAACCTGAGACGGTCGGAATCGGAACTGAACAGTTTGTTGTAGTGATGGCACAGTTGACTCAGGCGATAAACGGTGGTGGTATCCCTGTACGAGATCATCCAGATCAACCACAGAGGAACATGTGAGTAGTGTATCATTTAATTAGGCAGCATCCACCATCATTCAAAGGACCATCTGACCATGTGCTAACTGAAGGGTGGATTAAAGCACTAGAGAAGATTTTTGATTCCATGGGTTATTCGGAACATCAAAAAGTTAGTCTTACAGTTTACCTTTTTGACGGTGAAGCTGATCAGTGGTGGTCGATGGTGAAAAATATCAGGGATAGTGAGGAGATTAATGCTCTCAATTGGGATGAATTCAAAGGTATGTTTCTTGATAAATATTTTCCTAAGGTGGTTCATCTTAGTATGGAAAAACAATTCCTGGAATTGAGGTGGGAGGATGACTCAGTGGATGCTTATGAAGAAAAATTCACTCGACTAGCAAGGTATGCTCCAAATTTCATACGAGATCTTGATAGTAAAATCAACAGTTTTTACTCAGGATTAAAGCCAAAGTATCAAAGGTATTTAGCTTCTCGTGAGTTCAAAAGTTATGAAAAACTTGTTACTTGTGCGGAGAAGGTGGAAATAGAGTTTGATGATGATCAGGTATTCTTTGACAAACAATAGAATAATAGGTAGAGGTGGCAGGCGAAAGGGAAGAACTCTTCCAAAAAGTATGATGGTAAGAAACATAAGTTTATAGTTTGTGAAAATTGTGGTAAAAATCATGTCAGGGAATGTCTTTTGAATTCTAGTAAGTACTACCAATGTGGTAAAATGGGGCATAAGGCTCGTAATTGCACTGAAAAAGATCAGGGTAATGGTAGGACGAAATCTGATTTACAGTCATTAAAATGTTTTAAGTGTAATGAAATGGGTCATTATGCAAATGAGTGTCCAACAAAGAACTCAACAGAAGGAAAGCAGCCAGACTACAATAAGAAAGGGGTGGCGAAATCCTTTGAAACTACTTAAGTAGATGTTGGTCCATCAAATAAAGTAGTATCAGGTACACTGTTTGTTTGTTCAGATTATTCCAATGTGTTGTTTGATTCAGGGTCTACACATTCTTTCATTTCTGAGAAGTTTTCTCGTAAATTGGGAATTTCATCTCATGATATGAATACTAAACTTATGATAAAAACACCTGGAGGAAATGTTGAGACAAAAAAGAAAACATAAGAACATTCATGTCTTTATGTCCAGAAAGAATATACCTGCAAACCTTATTGTTTTTCCTCTAGAAGAGTTTGATTTTATATTGGGCATTGATTGGCTTTCTGTTTATCATGATAAGATTGACTACAGAGCTAAAAAGGTTTCTTTTCAGAATGATTTTCAGTTTGTGTACAAGAATGAACCCTTGCTTTTGATAGCATATCCGGAAGTCGAAAAACTGGTAAAAGATTGAAATGAATGTTACCTTGCACACTTTGTTGAAAATAAAGGAACTATTCAGATTAATGATGTGCCAGTGGTAAATGAGTACCATGATTCTTTTCTGGATGAGTTGCCTGGTGTTATACCTGATCAGGAAGTGTAATTTATTGTTGACTTAGTTCCTGATGCTAATCCAATTTCAAAACCCCCTTATCGAATGGCTCAAATTAAACTTTTAGTGTTAAAGAAGCAATTGCAGGAGTTATTAGATAAAGGTTTCATTCGACCTATCACATCACCATGGGGTGATCTTGTCTTGTTTGTTAAGAAGAAATATGGTTCAATGAGACTTTTCATTGATTATAGAGCATTGAATAACATCAATATTATGAATAAGTATCCTTTGCCTCATATCGATGATTTGTTTGATCAGCTCCAGGGAGCTCATTATTTTTCATAGATTGACTTGAGGTCGGGGTAGCATCAGTTGAAAGTAAAGGAAGCAGACGTTCCGAAGACTGTGTTTCGTACTAGATATGGCCATTATGAATTTGTAGTTATGCCTTTTGGGTTAACCAATGCACCTACTGTATTCATGGATCTTATGAATAGAATTTTCTGTGAGTTCTTGGATAAGTTTTTGGTTGTGTTCATTGATGATATTTTGGTTTATTCTAAAAGTAAGGAGGAACATGAAATTCATTTAAGGGTTGTCTTGCAAACCTTAAAAAAATAAACTCTTTGGTAAATTCAGCAATTGTGAGTTTTGGTTACAACAAATTTCTTTCCTTGGTATCATTGTTTCAAAAAATTGAATAACTATTGATCCTTCTAAAACAAAAGTTGTTGAAGAATGGCCAAAACCAACAAATATAACAGAGATTTGTAGTTTTCTTGGGTTGGCAGGTTATTACTCTATGTTTGTTGAAAATTTTCACGGTTATCTAGTCCAATGACTAAGTTAACTCGAAAAGGTGTTAAGTTCATCTGTACAAAATAATGTGATGATTGTTTTCAAGAATTGAAAATAAGATTGGTGAATGCTCCATTTTTTGCACTTCCTTTCAGAAATGGGGAGTTTGTTATCTACAGTGATTCTTCGTTGAAGGGAATGGGTTGTGTCCTAATGCATAATGATCAAGTAATTGCTTATGTTTCACATCAATTGATACCACATGAGTTAAATTACCCTACACATGATTTGGAATTAGCTTCTATTGTTTTTTATTTAAAAACTTGGAGGAATCATTTGTATGGAGTGAAGTATGAAATATATACTGATCACAAAAGTTTGAAGTATATATTCACTCAGAAAGAATTGAACATGAGACAGAGGAGATGGTTGGAATTAATCAAGGATTATGATTGCACGATCCTTTATCATCCGAGGAAAGAAAATAAAGTGGTTGATGCTTTGAGTCAAAAAAATTAATACTTAATTAACCATGTTACATTTGGAATAATATCCTTCGGTTTTTGATTTGATGAACTTTGGCATAGAATTTGTTCTTGTAGGAAATTATTCTGTTTTGTTTCAGTTGTCAGTGAAATCATCTCTATCAGAGAGAATTAAGCAAACGCAGAAGGAAGAAAGTGAGTTGCAGAAAAAGGTTGTGTTGGTTGAGAAGGGTAAGTTAACTGATTTTAACTTTGATTATGATTGTTTTTTGAGATTTGGAAAGAGATTATGTGTGCCTTGTGATTCACAGTTGAAGAATGAGTTGTTATGTGAAGCTCATAGTTCTCCATTTTCAGTTCATCCTGGCAGTACTAAGATGTGCTGAGATCTTTGGGAGTATTACTGGTGGGATGGAATGAAAAAAGATATTGCTAATTTTACTGTGAAGTGTTTGACTTTTCAGCAGGTTAAAGCAGAGCGGCAGTTACCAAAAGGGATGCTTCAGCCTTTATCAGTTCCATAGTGGAAATGGGAAAATATATCCATGGACTTTGTTGTGGGATTACCAAATACATCTTGAGGTAATAATGAAATCTGGGTAATAGTTTACCGATTAACTAAATCTGCTCATTTCCTTCCTATTAGAGATACTTTATCTCTAGATCAACTTGCTTGATTGTATGTTAAAGTGATAGTCAGGTTTCATGGAGTTCCCCTCTCTATTGTAACTGATCGTGATCCCAGGTTTACTTCTAACTTTTGGAAAGTCCTTTAGAAGTCATTGGGTACTGAATTAAACTTTAGTACAACTTTTCATCCACAATCAGATGGGCAGTCAGAACGAACAATTCAGACCTTGGAGGATATGCTACGTGCTTTCTCGATGGATTATCAGGGAAGTTGGGACCAACACCTTTCTTTGGTTGAATTTTCATATAATAACAGTTTTGATTCCAGTATACAGATGGCTCCATTTGAGTCATTATATGGAAAGCATTGTCGAACTCCAGCTTTTTGGGATGAAGTTGGTGAAAAGAAGCTGATGGGACCAGAATTGGTAGAACAGAAAGAAAGTTCAGTTGATTTAGAATCACATGAGAACATCTCAGAGCAGACATAAAAGTTATGCAGATAACCGGAGGAAGGATCTTTCCTTTAAGGTAGGTGATCATTTCTTTCTCAAAGTTTCTCCATGGAAAAGTGTGATGTGTTTTGGTAAGAAGGGAAAGTTGAGTCCGAGGTTCATTGGACCTTATGAAATTCTGGAGAAAGTTGGATCAGTTGCGTATAGAGTGGCTTTACCTCCAAGTTTATCCCAGGTACACAATGTTTTCATGTTTCGATGTTGAGAAAGTATGTTCCATATCCATCTCAAGTTTTGAGCCCAGAGGTAGTTCAGTTGGAAGGGAATCTGTCTTATGAAGAACAACCAGTCTAGACTCTTGATCGTAGAGAGAAAGTGTTGCAGAAAAAGGTAATTCAGTAGGTAAAGTTTTTGTGGAAAAACTATATGGTTAAAGAGGCAATGTGGGAATCTGAAAATGCTATGAGGGATAAATACCCCCACTTATTTTGATAAGTGAATAAAAATTGTGAGGACACAATTCCCAAAAGGGGGAAGGATGTAACATCCTAGGTAAATGAAGAATAAGACATATTTCATATTTATTAATATTTGTGAATTAAATATTAATTTTACTTTAAATGGGTTTCTATGTTCGATAGCGTACCCGATACGCAACAACAGGTTTCTTTGTAATCTTATGTTGCACGCTAATAATATAATATTATTATTTTAAATGGTAGATAACTCCTAGCCATTTTATTGGCAGGAATGAATGAAACTAACTACAATATGATTATACATATTTCTTAAATTTATTTACATTTATCCAATAAAAGTTAGAGGCTAAAATGTGAATGAGTCTAATTTTAAGCATAATTTACATTAAAAGGCCGATTTATTGCCTTTTAATGGAGAACCCTCTTGAAATATAGTTTTGGTCACTTTAATACATTATAATTGACCAAATAAAATCCTTCTTTAGAATGGGGACATCAAATTTTACTTTGGGTAATTTTTTGGTATTTTTCTGATAAAGTTCATTTTTTAATGAATAGTGAAAAATATTGTATTTTAATTCAAAAGTGCCTTTTAATATAATTTATTTATATGGTTAGATTATATTTTTAATTGGTTTTAAAGTGAAATTAAAATATAATTTTACCATTTAATCCATTTTTGGTTATTGGAATTAATTTCACTTTGAAATTGGATATAAATAAATATCAATCTTTTGATCGTTATTATTTCTTAAAAACACGCTATTTGTTTTGATAACGGGAATTAATTTTAAAATTAATTAATCCTACTTCTATGTTTTTAATTTGAAAAAATAGACAACAATTTTTAATTTGGAATATCAAATAATGATTGGGCTGAATTTTTGGTATTTTTCTGAAAAAACGTCATTTTTTTATGAATAGTGAAACCACTTAGTGGTAGTTAAAAAAACTGAATTTTTCATTTAAATGAAATTTTACCACTTATGTGAATTGAATTTCAAAAATATTACATACATGGTTTTTATCAATAAGTAAAATATAGTTCATTAAGATGAAAATAATTTTTGGTGAATAGTAACTTTTGAATTTTATTTACCGCGGTTAAAGGTAAATAAGGTAATTCAAGGTAAAAAGAATATTATAATAATTCGAAATTACTCTAAAAATTGTCCTAACCTTATTGGATGAGTATTTTCCAACGATTGGCATCCTTGGGTCGATTTTGGGACCCCATGGAGCCACTTATGAAAGATAATGACACTTTAGATTAATTAATTTAATGTAAAGATAAAATTGACATTAACAAAAATATTTTAGTAATTAATTTTTATATGGTGTTATATAAGTCCTATTTTCGAATATAAATATTAATTAGAAAGATAAAACGATTTACTACATAATAGTATTTTGTTTATAATTTTTATACATCGAATAAATTAAATTATTTATGACACAATAATGATGCAGTATTTACCTCATTAATAAATGATTAAAATAAATATGATTATAATGATTAAAATATTATCCAAAACATGTCCAATTCTGACTAGATGATTTTATTTGTAATATTAGTCATCTTATCTTCGACCGTAATTATTTTTGGACCATTAGAAACTGAATATCATTATATAATAAAATAATGTTTTCACACTTTCCTAAAGAGCCCCTCCTCTCCCTTATAAAAGGAGACCATTTCTATCTAATTACTCACACCTCTAAAGCCATTTGGCACGTCCAAAATCTACCCAATTAAGCTCCATACATCCTTCTCCTCCTCCTAGAATCCTTACATTAGGCAGAAGGCACTTCAAGAAATCCTTTGGTTCAAACCAAAGGGAGTTACCCAAATTAAAGGTAACGGATTCTCTTAATTTTTTTCTTTTATTTTACTTCTCCAACCCCTAAAATCTTTTTATTCCTTTCTTATGTAACAAAAAAAGTATCCTAAATATACTTGGATGTTGTTATGAGAAGGATTTGAACTAAACTTACACACACCTCCATCTAATGGATGATGAACATAATGTTTATGTGGATGGAAAACTAACGCCTCACGAAACGATGATTGTTCAATTATCTCCAACCGCCTCTCATGGTGGCCATTATGATGGAAATATATTTATATATGATATATATTATTTTTATTATTTCCTTATTCTTATGTAATTCACATTTATATTAGTACTTTATGGTTTCCATAGTGGGTAAATATGATAATCTCATTTGAGGAAATACGGACTACCGCCCCCTTAAAGTGATGTGACTCGTTAATGCCTTATGTGGGATGTATAAATGATAGATTTAATGATATTATATATTATATTATAATGGAATTATAATATACATGTGTATAATTATGTTTTAATTCCATTAAAATAATATATTTAAATGAAAGTAGCATTCATGCGTACGTACGGCTTACCGTCTCCATGAACGGTGCATTTCATTTCTTACCTCTAAATGTTATATACAATTATAAAAACATGTATATGCTTGATATATATGATATATATGATATCCAAATCATGATATCATTCTGTATATAATGAACCTTTGACCACATTAACAACATGTAATTATAATAAGTCCATTTTTGACTCAAGTACCAAATATCGACAAAGCGAACATTATTAACTTAAATATTTGCATAATGTTTATAACATGGTAATAAGTGATATAATAGGAATAATAAACTTTAAAAAGGTTCTTAATCAATTATAAATTAACTTTAGTTTATTATTTAGGATATTAAAGAACTATCGAGTCAAGTCGGACACGAGGTAAGGGACTTCATCTCAATCTCCTTTCAATGAGGCATTTTTAGTTTTATACACGACTTTATTTTATACGGTGTATAAACCCCTTCGACTTTTCATTTTATTCAAATTGAGTCATTTTATACAAAGCGTTTTACTAAACGACAAAAAGGAATGTTTATTTTAATGTAATCAGTGACAACGACCTTTCCGCCACCGCGAGTATTATTTGATCTTTGGCTTCCTTAACAAGCCGTAATGTTTTTAAATGGACCAATAAATACCATATATTCTTTTTATGTATTTTGGTATTGAAAATTATTTTAATAGTTGATTTATTATTTCAATATCTTGAAATGATATTTTTCGATTGCAATGTGGGAATTTTATCTTTTCTTTATTCTTATGTTATGTGTTATGATCATGTTATGGTTCTTGGGCATTAATTACATATACGAGTGGTTCCGTGATAAAACTAGGGCGGGTGAGCCCGAGATAGATCTCCAATGCATTTAATAATGTGACAGAGGTAAACGTGAATGTTTCTTCTAATAGATTTAGGTAATATACTATGATGGGTATTCCAAAGTAACTCCCTATGTAGTTGTGATGGCTACAATGTAAGTATGGTATGGATGCCGCAAGTAACCTTTATGATTTATGATTTCTATGTGTCTTTCATAAATCTTATGATTTCATGAGGTAAGTAAAAGAGTTCGTGTTTTGTATGTATTTATGAACAAATGTTTTCATTCATTGTTTTATAAACCTTACTGAGCCTTTTATGCCCATCCCAAGTTTTGAAATGTTTTCACAGGACTTAAGGATGAATAGGGTCAAGGATGGGATCAAGGAAAATCCATTCTCTCTAAAACACAGAACTAGACATGAATATCTTTTTCAAGAGTTTTTATTTTATGAAAAAAATGGAAACTGTGTAGAAATGTCTACCTTGTAATATTTTGAGATGTAATAGTTATGTCATAATTATCTAAAACTCTAAACGTGAAAAGATCCTCAATGTGAATTATTCATTTAATTCAATATTATGTAATGTTTAAGGTCAGGTTCTTATAGTTGGTATCAAAGGTCATTTTAGATAACTTTAGGGGTTAGGGTGTTGTTAAATAAATGTCCATAAAGTAATTTATGTTAATATTGAAACCATATAGCATTTATAGATTACCATGTGGCTTTGCCTAAGATATTTCTTTCTTCAGAATGGTTTTCCACATAGGAAATAGGGAAACTATGTTAGGATGACATCAGGGGGAATAAAACCTTCCAAATCAGCAATCTAAGATGGTCGGAATTGGAACTGAACAATTTCTTGCAGTGATGACATAGTTGAATCAGGCGATAAACGCTGGTGGTATCCATGTACAAGATCAGCCAGATCAACCACAGATGAACATGTCAGTAGTGGAGCATTTCATGAGGCAACATCCCCCATCATTCAGAGGATCATCTGACCCTGTGCTAGATGAATGGTGGATTAATGTACTAGATAATATTTTTGATGTCATGGGTTTTTCAGAACATAAAAATGTTAGTCTTGCAGTTTACCATTTTGAAGGTGAAGCTGATCAGTGGTGGTCGATGGTGAAAAATATTAGGGATGGTGAGGAGATTTATGCTCTCGATTGGGATGAATTCAAAGGTATGTTTCTTGAGAAATATTTTCCAAAGGTGGTTCATCTTAGGATGGAACCAAATTCCTGGAATTGAGACCGGAGGATGACTCAGTGGCTGCTTATGAAGAAAAATTCACTCGATTAGCAAGGTATGCTCCAAAATTCATATGAGATCTTGATAGTAAAATCAACCGTTTTTACTCAGGATTAAAGCCAAAGTATCGAAGGGTTTTAGCTTCTCATGAGATCAAAATTTATGAAAAACTTTTTCGTTGTGCGGAGAAGGTGGAAATAGAGTTTGCTGATTATCAGGTATTCTTTGACAAACAACAGAATAAGAGGTCGAGGTGGCAGGCGAATGAGAATAAATCATAAAAAAAATATTAGGGTAAGAAACTTAAGTTTACAGTTTGTGAAAATTATCGTAAAAATCATGTTGGGGAATGTCTTTTTAAATCTTTTAAGTGCTACCGATGTGGTTAAATGGGGCATAAGGCACGTAATTGCACTGAAAAAGATCAGGGTAATTGTAAGAAGAAATCTGATTTACAGTCAGTAAAATGTTTTAAGTGAAATGAAATGGGTCATTATGCAAATGAGTGTCCAAAAAAGAACTCAACCAAAGGAAAGCAGCCAGAATAAAAGTAGAAAGGGGTGGCGAAATCCTTTGCAACTAATTCAGAATATGTTGGTCCATCAAATGAAGTAGTATCAGGTACACTATTTTTTTCAGATTATTTCAATCTATTGTTCGATTCAGGGTCTACACGTTCTTTCATTTCTGAGAAGTTTTCTAGTAAATTGGGAATTCCATCTCATTATATGAATACTAAACTTATGGTAAAAACACCTGGAGGAAATTTTGATACAAAAAGAAAACATAAGAACATTCCTATCCTTGTGTGCGGAAAGCATCTACCTGTAAACCTTATTGTTTTGCCTCTAGTAGAGTTTGATGTTATATTCGGCATGGATTGGCTTTATGTTTATCATGCTAAGATTGATTGCAGAGCTAAATGGGTTTCTTTTCAGAATGACTTTCATTTTGTGTACAAGAATGAACCCTTTCTTTTGATAACATATCAGGAAGTCGAAAAACTGGTAAAAGATGGAAATGAATGTTACCTTGCACACATTGTTGAAAACAAAGGAACTGTTCAGATTAATGATGTGCCAGTGGTAAATGAGTACCTTGATGTTTTTCCTGATGAGTTTACTGGTATTATACCTGATTGAGAAGTGGAATTTACTGTTGACTTAGTTCCTGATTCTAAGACAATTTCAAAACCCCCTTATCGAATGGCTCAAATTGAACTTTTAGAGTTAAAGAAGCAATTGTAGGAGTTATTAGATAAAAGTTTCATTCGACCTAGCACATCACCATGGGGTTCCCCTGTCTTGTTTGTTAAAAATAAATATGGTTCAATGAGACTTTGCATTGATTATAGAGCATTGAATAACATTACTATTAAGAATAAGTATCCTTTGCCTCATATTGATGATTTATTGGATCAGCTCCAGGGAGCTCAGTATTTTTCGAAGATTGACTTGAGGTCGGGGTACCATCAGTTGAAAGTAAAGGAAACAGAAATTCCAAAGACTGTGTTTCATACTAGATATGGCCATTATGAATTTTTATTTATGCCTTTTGGGATAACCAATGCACCTTCTATATTCATGGATATTATGAATATAATTTTTCATGAGTTCTTGGACAAGTTTTTGGTTGTGTTCATTGATGATATTTTGGTTTATTAAAAAAGAAAGGAGGAACATTAAAGTCCTTTAATGGTTGTCTTGAAAACCTTAAAATAATAGAAATTATTTGGTATATTTAGTAAGTGTGATTTTTGGTTACAACAAATTTCATTCCTTGGTCACATTGTTTCAAAAAATGGCATAACTGTTGATCCTTCTAAAACAAAAGTTGTTGAAGAATGGCCAAGACCCACAAATATAACCGAGATTCGTGGTTTTCTTGGTTTGGCAGGTTATTACCGGAGGTTTGTTGAAAAGTTTTCATGGTTATCTAGTCCAATGACTAAATTAACTCGAAAAGGTGTTAAGTTCATCTGGACAAAATAATGTGATGCTTGTTTTCATGAATTGAAAAGAAGATTGGTGAATGCTCCAGTTTTGGCACTGCCTTCCAGAAATGGTGAGTTTGTTATCTACAGTGATGCTTCGTAGAAATGAATGGGTTGTGTCCTAATGCAGAATGATTACGTAATTTATTATGCTTCACATCAGTTGAAACCACATGAGTTAAATTACCCAACACATGATTTGGAATTAGCTGTTATTGTTTTTGCTTTAAAAAATTGGAGGCATTATTGGTATGGAGTGAAGTGTGAAATATATACTGATCACAAATGTTTTAAGTATATATTCACTCAGAAAGAATTGAACATGATACATAGTTGGTGGTTGGGATTAATCAAGTATTATGATTTCACGATCCTTTATCATCTGGGGAAAGCAAATAAAGTGGCTGATGTTTTGAGTCAAAAAAGTAATACTTAATTAACCATGTTAAGTTTGGAACGAGATCCTTTGGTTTTTGATTTGATAAACTTGGGCGTAGAAGTTGTTGTTTTAGGAAATTCTTCTGTTTTGTTTCAGGTGTCAGTGAAATCATCTCTATTAGATAGAATTAAGCAAATGTAGAAGGAAGACAGTGAGTTGTAGAAAAAGGTTTTGTTAGTTCATAAGGGTAAGTTGCTTGATTTTAATGTTGATAATGATTGTGATTTGAGATTTGGAAAGAGATTATGTGTGCCTTGTGATTCACAATTGAAGAATGAGTTGTTATGTGAAGATCAGAGTTCTCCGTTTTCAGTTCATCCTGGCAATACTAATATGTACAGAGATCTTCGGGAGTATTACTGGTGGGATGGAATGAAAAGAGATATTGCTGATTTTACTATGACGTGTTTTACTTGTCAGCAGGTTAAAGAAGAGCGGTAGTTACCAAAAGGGACGCTTCAGCCTTTACTGTTGCCATAGTGTAAATGGGAAAATATATCCATGGACTTTGTTGTGGGATTACCAAAGACATCTCAAGGTAATAATGCAATCTGGGTTATAGTTGACAGATTGACTAAATCTGCTCATTTCCTTCCTATTAGAGATACTTTGTCTCTAGATCAACTTGCTCGATTGTATGTTAAAGAGATAGTCAGGTTGCATGGATTTCCCCTCTCTATTGTATCTGATCGTGGTCCCAGGTTTACTTCTAACTGTTGGAAAGTCCTTTAGAAGTCATTGGGTACTAAGTTAAACATTAGTACAGTTTTTCATCCTCAATCAGATGGGAAGTCAGAACAAAAAATTCAGACCTTGGAGGATATGCTACATGATTGATTGATGGATTATCAAGGAAGTTTGGACGAACCCCTTTCTTTGGTTGAATTTTCATATAATAACAGTTTTCATTCCAATATACAGATAGCTCCATTTGAGGAATTATATGGAAAGCGTTGTCGAACTGCATCTTTTTGGGATGAAGTAGATGAAAGGAAGCTGATGGGACCAGAATTGGTAGAAGAGATGGCAGAGAATGTTCAGTTGATTCAGAAGCACATGAGAACAGTTCAGAGTAGATATAAAAGTTATGCAGATAACTGGAGGAAGGATCCTTCATTTAAGGTAGGTTATCATGTCTTTCTCAAAGTTTCTCCATGGAAAAGTGTGATGTGTTTTGGTAAGAAGGGAAAGTTGAGTCTGAGGTTCGTTGGACCTTATGAAATTCTGGAGAAAGTTGGATCAGTTGCATATAGAGTGGCTTTACTTCCAATTTTATCATAGGTACACAATTTTTTTCAAGTTTTGATGTTGAGAAAGTATATTCCAGATTCATCTCATGTTTTGAGCCCAGAGGTAGTTCAGTTGGAAGAGAATCTCTCTTATGAAGAACAAACAGTCCAGATTCTTGACCGTAGAGAGAAAGTGTTACGGAATAAGTTAATTCACCAGGTGATGGTTTTTTGGAAAAACCATACAGTTGAAGGGGCAATGTGGGAATCTGAAAATTCTATGAGGGATAAATACCCCCACTTATTTTGATAAGTGAATAAAAATTATGAGGATGCAATTCCCAAAAGGGGGAAGGATGTAACATCCTAGGTAAATGAAGAATAAGACATATTTCATATTTATTAATATTTGTGAATTAAATATTAATTTTATTTTAAATGGGTTTCTATGTTCGATAGCGTACCTGATACGCAACAACGGGTTTCTTTGGAATCTTACGTTTCACACTAATAATATAATATTATTATTTTAAATGGTAGTTAACTCCTAGTATTTGTATTGGTGGGAATGAATGAAACTAACTACAATATGATTATACATATTTGTTAAATGTATTTACATTTGTCCAATAAAAGTTAGAGGCTAAAAATGTGAATGAGTCTAATTTTAAGCATAATTTACATTAAAAGGCCGATTTATTGCCTTTTAATGGAGAACCCTCTTTAAATATAGTTTTGGTCACTTTAATACATTCTAATTGACCAAATAAAATCCTTCTTTAGAATGGGGACATCAAATTTTACTTTGGGTAATTTTTTGGTATTTTTCTGATAAAGTTCATTTTTTAATGAATAGTGAAAAATATTGTATTTTAATTCAAAAGTGCCTTATAATATAATTTATTTATATGGTTAGATTATATTTTTAATTGGTTTTAAAGTGAAATTAAAATATATTTTTACTATTTAATACATTTTTGGTCATTGGAATTAATTTCACTTTGAAATTGGACATAAACAAGTATCAATCTTTTGATAGTTATTATTTCTTAAAAACACGCTATTTGTTTTGATAACGGGAATTAATTTTAAAATTAATTATTACCACTTTATGTTTTCAATTTGGAAAAATAGACATCAATTTTTAATTCAGAATATCAAATAATTATTTGGCTTATTTTTTAGTATTTTTCTGAAAAACATCAATTTTTTGATGAATAGTGAAACCACTTAGTGGTAGTTAAAAAACTGACTTTTTCATTTAAATGAAATTTTACCACTTCTGTGAATTTAATTTAAAAAATCCAACATACATGGTTGTTATCAAGAAGTAAAATTTAGTTCATTAAAATGAAAATAATTTTTGGTGAATTGTAACTTTTGAATTTTATTTACCGCAGTTAAACGTATATAAGGTAATTCAAGGTAAAAACAATATTATAATAATTCAAAATTACTTTAACAATTTTCTAAACTTATTGGATGAGTATTGGATGAACATGGGTATCCTTGGGTGGATTTTGGTACCCCATGGAGCCACTTATGAAAGATAATGACACTTTAGATTAATTAATTTAATGTAAAGACAAAATTGACATTAACAAAAATATTTTAGTAATTAATTTTTATATGGTGTTATATAAGTAATATTTTCGACTATAAATATTAATTGTAAATATAAAAATATTTCCTACATAATTGTATTTTTTTTATAATTTTTAGACATCGAATAAATTAAATTATTTATGACACAATAATGATGGAGAATATACTACATTAATAAATGATTAAAATAAATAAGATTATAATGATTAAACTATTATCCAAAACATGTCCAATTATGATTGGATGATTTTATTTCTAATATGAGTCATCTTATATTTGAACTTAATGATTTTTGGACCATTAAAAACCAAATATCAGTATATAATAAAATAATTTTTTCACACTTTCCTAAAGAGCTCCTCCTCTCCCTTATAAAAGGAGACCATTTCTATCCAATTCCTCACACCTCTCAAGACATTTGGATCCTCCAAAATCAGCCCAATTAATATCCCTACAACCCTATCCTCCTCCTAGAATCCTTAACTTAGGCATAAGGCACTTCAAGATTTCCTTTGGTTCAAACCAAAGAGATTTACCAAAATTAAAGGTAATGGTTTCTCTTAATTTGTTTTCTTTTATTTTACTTCTCCAACCCATAAACTCTTTTTATTCCTTTATTTTTTAACAACACCAGTATCCTAAATATACTAGTATATTGTTATGAGAAGTATTCTAACTACACTTACACACACCTCCATATAATGGATGATGAACATAATGTTTCTGTGGATGGCAAACTAACGCCTCACGAAACGTTGATTGTTCAAATTTCTCCAACCGCCTCTCATGGTTGCCATTATGATGGAACTGTATTTATATATGATATATATTATGTTTATTATTTCCTTATGCTTCTGCACTTCCAATTTATAGCACTCCTTTATGGTTTCTATAGTGGGTAAATACAATAATCTCATTTGAGGAAGTGCGGACTACCTCCCCCTTAAAGTGATGTGACTCGTTAATTCCTTATGTGGGATGTATAAAGGATAGAGTTAATGATATTATATATGATATTATAGTGGAATTATAATATAACTATGTATAATTATGTTTTAATTCTATTAAAATAAGAAATTTAAATGAAATTAGCGTTCATGCGTACGTACGGCTTACCGTCTCCATGAACGGTGCATTTTATTTCTTACCTATAAATGTTATGTACTATTATAAAAACATGCATATGCTTTATATATATGATATATATGATATCCAAATCATGATATCATTATAGATATAATGAACCTTTGACCACATTAACAACATGTAATTATAAGAAGTCCATTTTTGACTCAAGTACCAAATATCGACAAAGCGAACGTTATTAACTTAAATGTTTTCATAATATTTATAACATGGTAATAAGTGATAAAAAAGGAATAATAAACTTGAAAAATGTTATTAAGCAAGTAGAAATTAATTTTAGTTTATTATTCATGATATTAAATAACGATCGAGTCAAGTCGGACACGAGGTAAGGGACTTCATATCAATCTCCTTTCATTGAGGCATTTTTAGTTTTATACACGACTTTATTTTATACGGTGTATAAACCCCTTTGACTTTTAATTTTATTAAAAGGGAATATTTTTATAAAAAGAGTTTTACTAAACGACAAAAAGGAGGGTTTTTTTAACGTAAGCGGTGACAACGACCTTTCCGCCGCTGCGAGTATTATTTGATCTTTGGATTCCTTAACAAGCTGTAATATTTTTAAATGGACAAATAAATACCATATACTCTTTTTACGTATTTTGGTATTAAAAATGATTTGGAGAATGGATTAATTATTTCAGTATATTGAAATGATATTTTTCTATTGAAATGTGGGAATGTTATCTTTTCTTTATGATTTTGTTATGTGTTATGATCTTGTTATAGTTCTTGGGAATTATGTACGTATAAGGGTGGTTCCATGATAAACCTAGGGCGGGTGAGCCCGAGATATCTCTCCAATTCATTGGGTAACATGACTGAGGTAAACGTGAATGTTTCTACTAATAGATTTAGGTAATATACTGTGATGGGTATTCCAAAGTAACTCCCTATGTAGTTGTGATAGCTAAAATGTAAGTATGGTATGGATGCCGCAATTTACATTTATGATTTGTGATTTCTATGTGTCTTTAATACATCTTATGATTTCATGAGGTAAGTAAAAGAGTTAATGTTTTGTATGTATTTATGAACAAATTTTTTCATTCATTGTTTTATAACCCTTACTGAGCCTTTTATGCTCATCCCAAGTTTTGAAATGTTTTCATAGGACTTAAAGATGAATAGGGTCAAGGATGGGATCAAGGAAAAGTCATGTTGTCTAAAACATGGAACTAGACATGACTCTTTTTTTCAAGAGTTTTTATTTTATGAAAAAAATGGAAACTTTGTATAAATGTCTAACTTGTAATCTTTTGAGATGTAATAGTTATGTCATAATTCTCTAAAACTCTAAACCTGAAAAGATCCTCAATGTGAATTATTCATTTAATTCAATATTATGTAATGTTTAAGGTCGGGTTCTTATATAAAATGTGTCTAAATATTATTTGATAATGGGATTAAAACATTATCTCATCATATATTTGAATCCATGTCCGTTTGGTGGTACTTTTATGAAAACTAAGTTATTATAATTTTGTATTTTGAGTCCTTCCAATGGTTTCCCTCACCTCAATTATAAAAGGGAACTCCTTAATTTCATTTCGCAAAAATAATCCTTCTTTCTTGAACAAACTATGTCCATATCTCTTATTAACATCATTATCTATGTTCTGGAGGTTCTTTTCCATCCAAACGGTGAACACTAGATCCCTTAAGAATATATTAAAGGAATTATGTTGAAGAATAAGGAGGTTAAATCACGTTCAACTAAAGGAAAGTGAAAAGTAAGGGTTTCTTTTCTCACTTTTATTTTGGTGAGATACATTTATAATTCACCTATTATATCTTCTATGTGGTGTGTATACAACCCATTTGATATACCATATCATTAATCTCTTTATCTTCATGGTATTAAATGGTTTATTTGATGATTATTAATTTTATGGGGCATATGATTCTATTGATTACAAAGTGGTAATGGATTTCTTAACTAAATTTCCATTTATTGGGTTAAACTTATAATTAATTGATTTTTTAATGATAAGATTAAGGGTGAAATGAATTTTTATTAACTTATGTTATATTTCCACTTGTTTTATGTGTATTTAAAGTTAATACACATGATCTATTCATTTGATTAATGCTCACTTTTATGATATGGACTTTATAAGGGATTTTATCTCAATTTTTATTTTTTGAGTCATATTTTGATGTTATGCACATGTATTATTTAATGAGGTTTATATAACACCACTTTTTAAATTTTATATCATGAATTTATTGATCCCTGTAGTATTTAATGTTTTTTAAATGTTATTCATTTTTGGGAAAAATCAGTTGTCAAATTCAGACAGGTTTCTACCCATGTACTTAAACTTACTAGGGGAATGATATTTGAAGTAACTGTTTGGAGGATATATCTTGATAGTTCAATACAGGTTTCTAACCACATACTTAAACTATCAAGAGTATTGATCTAGACAGTAACTTTCTAAAAGATATATATTGATAGTTCATACACCTGACACTATACATTCCATCATCATTAGTATTATTCCAAGTGATTAATCAATTAGTTAGATTATCCACGATTATGTTTCAAGATCATATGATTATTTGTATGGAATAATTTGATTGTATTTTATTCCTATAAAATTTATTTTTCCTTATCTAGTTATTTAAATGGAATGTGTGATAAATTAATTCATTATTGATTCCATTGTACTTAACCCTTGGTAAGTATTTGAACTCACCCTTAATTTGTTTCTTTTCCCCATGTTATAAAGAAGAGCTCTTTAAATGAGTTTTCAAGGATTAAAAATATAATATTTTTTATATATTATGTTTTCTTTTCTTTTCCCAATATAAAATGAGTTTTATGTATGTAATATAGTTTCTAAAACTATTAAAAAGATTAGTCCTTTGGTATTAGAATCTTGTATCTATTCTAATGTAATAAAAAAGTCACCAGCTCTAGACTACTAGAGTTGGAATCTTTACCTTTACTATCTAGAGTAATAACATAACGAAATGTACTTACATGACAAGTATAATTTCATAATTTAATAAATTTCCACCACAATATCATCTTGTTCTCCAAACTATGAGTATTCAAGGTGATTTATTCATTCTTGAATTACTAAAATCAACTTGTAATATATCAAATAATCCAAAAGTTCTTCCTCCTGAATTTAAGCATCTACCAAAACCAATTCGTTTCGAACAAGTTAAGACAATCCCCAAAATGAATAAACCTTCATATTAATAAATAATACATTACTATAAAATTTTCAACAATAATGAAAAAAGTTTAATATAAATCATTATATAAATATATGAACTTATGGTTCTACAAAATTTTCCCAACTAAGATTGAAGACTAAAAAACAAAAGGAATTAATGACATATTATTCCAAGAATAATTTAACACTTATCCTCCACCAATATTAGTCACTCATAAAGTCATACACCCAAAAATTTATATGGCCTAATCATATATTAACCATAATTTTATAATCATTTACATAAATAACCCAAATCAATATAGTGACAAAAGAAAATTTTATATAACTCTAGAATATAATTGAAACATTATTCCTCAAATAAAATCCCTAGTTTTCTAAAATTATTTCCATTTACCTTAGTCATATAAGGATACCAAAATGGTAACATTTATCCATGATAACATTAATCATTTAATCACTAAAATAGTTTTCATTCCCATGGTTAACTATAAAATTAAACATATGTTCCAAAAATGTAATAACTATTTTATCCTAATTTCCCATAATTAACTCAACATAAAAGATCTTATTGACCCTAAAGGTTATCAATATCATTCAACATATGTCCAAATATTACAAAAGAATTATTCCCTAGGTATTCTTTCATTATATCACATTTTAATCAAAAGGGTTATATATATCATAAACATCTATTAAGACTCAAAAATTTCTCTAAGTTATTATCATCATATAAAATATGAAAAGTGTATTAATTCTTTTAAAAATATGATCAACCTTAAATCTAAAACTACATCATAACTCTTGAATCTATATATATTTATACCTTAACCATTCAATGTTCTGTATATTCAATTAACCATTAATTTTCATCTTATTCTTTAATACCTCCCTCCTAAAAACAAAAATATGAATCATATTCTATGATTTGATAATATCTAAACATAAGCCAAAATATAGTCTCAACCTTTTATATATCATTCGCAGTTTCCTAATCTCTAACTATATTGGCATTAACCATTGCTAAACATTTATCTATATTGTATTTCTGATCTCATTCTTGAGATTCCCCCTAGGAAATTGATTTTAAAGATGCTGATACTTCACACATTTAAAACTTTTAATTGATACATTGGGAATAAATATATTCCCCCACATTGTGTTAACTGAACTTTTCTTTTTTCCCTTGTAATATTTACTCTTTATACCCACCTTTACCACATATAAAACATCTTCATATTATTTTATTAAATTTCCCTAGGTTACTCTTCCCACAAGCATGACACTTAGGATGTTAAATCTTGTTAACATTATTATTTTTGTCACCTAAACTTCCATGGAACATCATTTATATATTATCTGATATGTTAAGAAACTCGCATAGGTTATGTTAAATAATCATAACTCATTATAGTTGGTTAATAATAACCAATCTATTTTTCACAACATATCTCACCCCATTCGGTTTCTCCTTCAAACAACCACATCATTGTTCTTCACATCTATTGTTAGTTTTATTCATAATAGTTCCAACTATTTACTAAAACAAAAAAAATTATTGTGAATATATCAATAATTTATTCTATTATATTTGAGGATATTTAAGGTTTAGTGTTTTCTATAATTATCTCATCACTATTACATATATAAATATTACATATAGACGTAGACACTTCCACTGAGTATATTTTTTCCCAAATAAAAAAATTTAAGATATAACATGTTTTATTTTCAACATATATCTTCACAATTTTTATATTCACCTCATAATTGTACATAATCATCCTTAAACACTTTTAAAAATATTTTAGAACATGGAATTAGCATCAAAACCATGGTAAGATATATATAAAAAATGAAAGAAACTAAATAGTCCTTGGAAACTTATAAAAAAATTCTTTTTCAAAATAAACATTGTCCTCGGAATGAAAAATTTCTAACCAATTAAATAATTTATCTTCCCAATTAATTTCATAAAACACTTCATAATAAATTTTAAAAGAAAAAGTAAAAATCATAAAGGTTTTATTATAGTCATGAGAAAAACATAATTACCCTTTAAAAATGTTATACATTACACCATTAAGAATAAGCATATAATTTTATTTAACCAAAATATCATCAAAATACCTTGTGAAATAATAATATTTCCTTAAATACCCATAGAAATTATAAATAAACCATGTAGGTAACTTAGGATATCATTTTAATTTCAATTTTACAAGTGAAATAACTAATATAGTTGACCTCTAACATAATTCTTACCCAATGCATTTGAGGGTTATAATAGACCCACCCATCCTTGGTTTTTAGTAAAATCACCCATACTTGGTTTATAACAGAACCACATTCCATTAGAACAAATTCCCAAAAAACATAACACAATTGTAACACATGAAATATTGTATAAAACTTTTCTCTGCATCTATAAGAAACACATTTATGGATACAGAAATATTCCTTCCATTTAAAAAACTTTTTAGAAATACCCAGAACATAGGAAATGATGATTTTTCATTGAAAAAGCATAAAATATTATAAATGAGTAAAAATGTGATATAATGGTTTCCGTATCAGGAAAATATGTTAATGATATATATGTTGAAATATAACAATTATTTTTCCCTTTTGTAAAAAAAGTCAAAACTTTATATATAAAATATGTAAAAAGATTCGAGTTGAAAAAAATTTAATAAAATTAAAAAAGGATAAATAACATGTAATTTATAATTCATTTATTTCCAACCATAAAAAATTTAAATAATATGGTCATGGAAGAAAAATATTTAGAAAATAAATCTTTAAAAAATTTAAAACTATGTTTTAAGTCAAAGTGTCCCTTAACTCAAGTTTAAATCGCCATGTGTGTTCATTATCATCCTGAATAAGAAACTTATGTTAATTGTTTAATTTATTAATAGAATTTTTCAGGATTATTATTCTTTTAATTTCACTTATTAAAACGTTTTATACAATTACTTAATTTTTTATGTTCGCATCATATGTTTTGCTGATATACTGCTCATATGTCCAAAATGACATTGGTAGGTAGAATATGCTCAAAGAGTTCATTATTCCACCATCTCAAGAATAATAATTAGTAAATAATTATAATTTTTATATCTTAATTACACTTCTATAACCAACCATTAATGATTTTTATGATAAATTAACTCCATTACAATCATCAAGAGGGTAATTCATATGTATGTATGAGAAATGATTCCATTTTTCAACGATCGTTATGGAAAGAATAAAAGTATTATTTTATCATTTAAAATTATTATCATATTTTAGAAATAATATTACAAATTTAATGAAACTTATATATATAATACATTTATTATGTAAATAAAAAACAAATCATGTCGCTTCGTGGTAGTCTTACTCTACATGTATGCTCAAATGACATTGTCATTTTTTCATGGATGAAAATGTAAGAAAATAGATAAAATGTTAACCTTTAATAATGATAAATATTTCATGAATATAATATATATAAATTAATTCCATCATTATAACCATCCTTGAGATACAGTGATGGAAAACGAGTTACATTGGTTCGTGAGACGGTAGTCCACCGTCAACATGAACAATGAATTCATTCCCTATTTTATGGAATATTATATGGATATAAGTTATTCCATTAAAATAATAAAATGTAATTATATAGAATATAATTATATTTTTATTTAACCATTTTTGAAAAAAAAAATAAAAGATGTGGGAGAATAAATAAATCGAAAGCGCTTTGTTAAAAATAATACCTCTTCTTCAAACAACCACATAAGGATTACAAAAAAAAATTCTAGGATGGTTTCATAATAAAAATAATGACTCTAGTATGTGAGGAGGTACATGCGTAAGGTATTTGGGTTAATATTTTTTGATATATAGTTCTCAAAATTTGGGATGAAGAGATGAGAGGAGGTTCCATTTTATAATTGAGGGGAGGTATACTCTTAGAATTACATAAAATTTTAAATTATTATAAAATAATCATTATGAAAAAATTGATAAAAAATAATATAGTTCTAATATAATATTATGATGTTTCAAAATATTTTCAACCAAAAAAAATGAACAATGTTAGGGGATGTTTTTAATCCCTTGTTAACCATTTTGACATATACCATGATATTAATGTTTTTTACACTAAAGGATTCATGAATGTTACTAGTAAATGGGAAGTGACCCATAAATGGACCATGGTTGATATAATAAATCATATTCCTTTAAATATTTTAAATATAATATTCTTAGTAATATTAAATCACTTAAAAACATTACTTATTTTAAAATATCCTTAATTTAATTTTCTGAACAATTAATTTAATTTGGCTTTAAAAATACAATGATGGAAGAGGATTTCAAATCTAATACCATAACACCTCAATAAAATGTAATATTTCTTAAAAAAATCATGTAACACAAGAATTAATTAAAATTATATCACTTTTAATATTTTTAAAATAATTTATTTTATTTTTCTATTAATTGAAGAAATGTTATATCAACATTACATAAGAATAAGGTTTTCATTTCCTATATAATAATTAAAAATAAATTATCATGATAAAACAAAAATTAATTTAGATTTAAAATATATTTTTAAAATAAAACATATGATGTTTCTATCTGTATCAAAAAATATTGTAGTTATTAAAACAAAGAGAGTAACATTTTCTATTTTATCCATTAATTAAATATTATAAATGAAAAAACAAAGTCTAAATGGAAAAGGGTAATATATTCAATTTTTGAAATATGAGGGAAGAAATATACTTATAATATTAATTAAAGGAATGTTTTGGGTTATTATTAATTCCTTTTATTATTATTTTTAACATTATTTACCTGATTTACCCTTATCGAGGTGATAAAAAATACTAATATTACTATTCATAATGAAAAAGAACCTATTTTCTAAATTTGTACCTAATGGTATAAAATATAAAATAAATTATTAAATATTCAACTCACATAATTGGTATAACTTAATTTTAAATAAATCTTTCAAAACATGACAAAAACCAATTTTTCAGAAAAATTGGCTTTTTTAGTATAAAAATGTTTTTATACCAAATTCAAGTAAAAAAATTCATTTAAAACATGATAATTATATTATTTTTATTAAAATATTAATAAATAATTTAATAATATAAATATGAAATAAAATCTGAATCTATAATTACTTGTTAGTGAATTATATTTTTTAATAAATAACAGTATTTTTTACTGTTCATTTAAAAAATCAATCTTTTCATAAATATACCAAAATATCACCTGATGTAAATTTTTATATGATTATATAAAAAATACTATCCTTTTTTATAAATAAAATTTCTAAATATTCAAGATATTAATTATAAATTTCCTTTATAAAAATAAATGAAAATATTTTTTGAGGAAAATGTATATTTGAAGGATAAAATAAAATTACTAATGAATGAGTCATTATTTCTTAATAATTTATAAATACATTTTTATTTAGTATGTACTTCATATACATTTAATTATTAATTTAATACTATTAATATATACCAAGTAAATGGTATGGATTTAACAGTCTCATTTTAATAAGAATATTTCTATAATATATCTCAATTCACTTAATGCTCGATGTTGTGTGCCAAGTAAGCTATCAAACATAGACTTCTTTTAAAAACTCAGGTTATTCCATTACTAACATAGTATTAAACCCAATAAAGGTTCCCAAGAAAGTAAAAAATTTATAAAATTGTATTATACAGTAGATAAAAAATGTACGGGACAAGTCAGACCCAAGGTTATATGTACTTTAACGTGAAAATATCTTTTTAAATGATTTAATTATATTTTTTAAATCATTTTTCTAGGTACATATTTTTAAAATTCCATTATGAATGTATTTATATGGGAATAAAATAATTATAAAGGACATTTTATGTTTCATTTTTACTTCCCATCAATGGGTTTCAAATGTACCTTTTTAAGTGTTTTATACAGAACATTTTAACATATATGAAATCAAGAATGATCTATTTTAATGTATATAAAATAAATCGATTTTCAAACTTCCATAAAATTATATGATATTTGGATTCCTTTATAATATTCCATGTTTCTCACTATGAAAAACCTTCATTACCATTGTTCTGGTTATTTTTAGAATTTGTGTTAAAAGTAATGGATATATTGATATCCAAAAATGTGTTTTAATAAGTGGAAATAATATTTTTTTGAATGTAATGATGAAAATGAAATATTTCATTTATTAGTATTTTGTAATGGTTATTTGTAATTGTTTATGAATATGGGAGATCCCAATATATATCATGATTATGGGTGATCCTGATAAAGATCATGATGACAGGTTAGCCTGATATTGCTCGCCAATGCATTGAGTGAAGGGAGAAAAATAACCAGTTATAGGTTTCACATAAGATATTATTCCATTAATAAGAGTGATTTTAAGATTTTTATAAAAATGATGTCTCAATTTACCTTTATGATTTATCTATTCATACTGTAGGTTTTTATGGAATTCTTATGATTTTACAAGGGAAGCTAATGAGCTTATGTTTAAAAGAAATTTTTATGCTAGGTCCTAAGCGTTAAATTTATAACTCTCTTAAATTATATCCATGTGTTTTATATGATTATAATGAAACTGTTATTTTTTTTCCTCAATATTACATATATTTTTCTTGGAAATCCTTTGGACAATGAATGTGATTTATGTTATAATAAAATTTTTAATTTATGTTCAATTTTTATAATGAAAAGGGCAATTTTTTAAAATGATTAATCATGGAATAACTGTTTTTTTCTTTCTTTTAATATGTCTATTACTGGGATTTCTTTTCTCATCCCATGGTTTCAAATTAATTTCATATATTTTTATGTATTATTACGGAAAAGGATGAGGTTAACATTGAAATTTTGTAGATATGTCAAGAAATGAAAAAATATATATTAAAAGTTTACTATTATAGTAAAAATTGATACTGGGTAGAAGATACCACATTATTATGTAATATTTTGTTATGTAAGGGTAATGACATATTTATATAAAACACTTAACCTAAAATGTATTTTGGAATGCATGAAAATTCGATCTAGTCTAAATATTCAATTTCTGAATTGTTTAAGCTCGGATCCTTGTAGTTGGTATCAGAGGTAAGGTTTAGATAATATTATTATTTTGGATAATATATTTAAATAAAATTATTAGATTATAATTCATTGATATCATGATATATTATTTTATTATTACCATGATGATTCAAATAGATAATGTATATTTATAATGGTTTTCCATAGATAAAACAATGAAGATGAAGTAGGAAGGCACCTAGAGGAAAATATACTTCCAAATCAAAAGCATGGAAAGGTTATAATTGTAATAGAGTAGTTTTTTATGTTTCAATTTATGTGGGATTTAAATTGTGGTGGAATCTATACTAGATAAAAATATATTTACTACAAAGTAAAATTTTTATAGTGGGGAGTGTTTTGAGAAAACAGCCTCTAGTATTTAGTGGATCTTTCGACCTAGTGGTTGCTAAGTGATAGATTAAATCTCTTGGAAATATATTAGAATAAATTTTATTTTAGAAAATCAAATTTTAACTCTTTATATTTAATTTTTTGAAGGTTAAGTTGATCAATTGTTCTCAATAGTTAATAATAATAGAGAAATAGAATAGATTAATTCCTTGGAATGTGATGAATTTTAGAATATTTTCCTTAAGATATATTTTTCATAGGTTGTTTAACTTAGGATAGAAAAGATATTCTTGTAATTGAGGAAGAAGGAGGAAGATTAAGTGGCTATGTATAATGAAAACATCACCCCATTGAAAATTTACGCAATAAACAATATCTCGTATCTTGATAGTAAAATTAACCAGTTTTCATAGGATTAATTTCAAGATAACAAAGAGAAATATCCTCTGAGGAATTTAATAGTTTTGTTAAAAAAAATAACTATTCTATAAAGATAAAAATGAAGTTTGTTGATGACCATGTTTTCAATGATAATAGGGAGAAAATAGGTCCAGGTTATAGGAAATAGTAAACAATCCATCAAATAAATCTGTATATATGAAAATCATGTTTCCAATTTTTGATAGGTGTGATACAAATTACCTTGGAGAATGTATCATTAAATATGGAAAGTTATTTGGATGTGGTCAACTTGGGATAATAGATCATGATTACAAATAAAAATATCATTATATTATTATGACCAATATTGATAAGTAGATAATAATGTGTTATAAATGTAATGTGATATTTATTCATGGGTATGAGTGTTTGAAGAAGATAAAAAATGAAGGGAATAAAAAATACTATAAGTAGAAGTGTGTTTTGAATTACTCTATAACTAATTCTATAGATGCGGGTTCATCAAATAATGTTAGAAGACATACATTACATTTTGATTAATATTATACTAATGTATTTATTTATTTGGGGTCTACACATTCTTTAATTTATGATAAATTTAACAATTAAATAAAATTATCACCCCAATAAGTGAAGTTATGATTTTTGGAAAAAACACATAGGTGTAGTATTAAGCAAACAAGTATTTACATTGATGTTCTTATTATTATCTATAGATATTTTTTCCTACATACCTTGTTGTCTTTACCATTGAATAATTTGATACAGTTATGGGAGTGGAATAGATTCTAGTTCATCATGAGAAGATAGATTTTAGATCCTAATTTTGTATTTTATAAAATGAGTTATAGATGTATATAAGAATTAATTCATAACATTAATAACATATCATGAAGCTATGAAACTTTTAAAAGATGAAAATGAAATTTATCTTGATCATATTGTTTAAAATAAGGGAACTATTTAGATTAATAATATTCTAGTATTAAAAGAATATCTAGATTTTTTTTGATGAGTTTCATCATATTATATATAATTGAGAAGTTAAATTTAGTACTAAATTACTTCTTGACATTATGCTAACTTCAAAAAATCCTCATCTAATGACGAAAGTAGAACATCATGAACTGAAGAATTTGTTACAATAATTTATTGATAAAGGATTCATTCATCATAGTACTTCATAGTGGGGTTCTCATATTTTTTTTTATAAAATGAAATATGTTTCCATGAGGTTTTTAATTTATTATAGAGTATTGAATAACATTACTATTAAGAATAAATATTTTTTTCCTCATACCGATAACTTGTTTGATCATCTTGAGGGAGATTAGAATTTTTTGAAGGTTGATTCCAGGTATGGGTACCATCAACTGAAGGGGATGGTGTATGAAATCCCTAAGACAAATGTTCATACTAGGTATGGGAATTATGAGTTTTTGGATATTCTGTATGGGTCGATGAATGATCCAACTATATTCATGGATCATATGAATAGAGTATTCATTATTGTTAGAATAATTTTTTGGTTGTGTTTATTGATAATATTTTACTTTATTATAAAAGGTATGAGGATCATGAAAAAATAAAAGTATTTTATTAAAAATAATGAAAGAAAATATTTCATATGGAAAATGTAGAAATTTTGAATTTGGGTAATAACATATTTAATTCCAAAGATATATCATAAATAAATATAGAATAATTATGTATTCGGATAAGACTAAAGTAGTTTATGAACTCAAAATACAATTAAATGTTACTGAGATTCATAGTTTTCATGGATTAATAGAATATTATAGGTGGTTTGTTGAAAACTATGTCGGGTTTTCTATCCCACAAGCCAGGTTTTCACAATAAAAGAGTTTGGTTCATCTAGATAATGGAATGTGAATAATGTTTCTAAGAATTGAACATAATATTAGTGAATGCTCCATTTTTGGACATGCTATCCTAAAGTAGTGAATTTTTTATCTATAGTAATTCTTCATCGAAAGTATTAAGTTGTGTTTTAATGTAGAATGATCAATAATTTTCTTAGGCTTAACATCAATTAAAACCACATGATAAAAATTATCTGAAACATGAACATGAAATGGAGGTTATAGTGTTTTCTTTAAAAATATGGATATATCATTTATATGGAGTAAAGTGTAAAATATATACTAATAAAAAAAGTTTTAAATTTAGATTAAATCATAATTATTTTCATATGGGGTGGATGTGATAGATAGAACTGAGAATGGATTATGACTTCATAATTCATTAACAGCCAGTTAATGCAATCAGAATAGTTTATTATATGATTCAAAAAGATAATTCTACATTTATCATGTCATGTTTGTAATATGACACATTGTTTAATTATTTGGTGAATGTTATCTTTGAAATTAGGATTATAGAAAATCTACATGTTTTTTTTGTGTTAGTATAATTATCTATGGAATATATAATTATGAAAACTCAGAAGGAAGACAATAAAATAAATGAAATGTTATAATTTATTATGAATGGTACTCTTACTAATTTTAATATTTATAAGGAATTTGTTTTTAGTTTCAAAGAAAGGTCATGTGTTTCATGTGACCCCCATTTGAAGAATCAATGTTTGATTGAGTCTCATATCAATACATTTTCAATTAATCCAAAAAATATAAAAATTTATAAAGATCTTCAAGAACATTTCTTGTTTAAAGGAATGAAAAAACATATTACTAATTTTATTATGAAATGTTTTAATTTTCAATAGGTTAGATATTAAATACAATTACTAAAGGGGATTCTCGAGCCTTTTCCAACTCCAGAATATAAAATGGAGAATATATCTAGGGATTTGTTGGTGGGATTATGAAATACATCTTAATTTAATAATGTGATTTGTGTAATTAGTGATTGATTATCTAAATAAACTAGTTTTCTTCCCATTTGAGACAATATATACTTGGAAAAACATTTATAACATTAAGTTAAAGTGATAATTATATTACATGGAGTTTATATTTCAACTGTATATAATCTTAATCTCATATATACCTTGAATTTAATGTTGAGGACATTAAAATCATTGGGTTCTAAATTAAATTTCATTATAACAGTTATCCTCAATATAATGGAGAATTAGAGTCAATGATTCATACTTTGGAAGATATGATTCAATATTTTTTAATGGATTATTAGTGAATTTGGGCTTAACATCTAAATTTGGTTGAGTTTTAATATAATAATTTTTTATTCCAGTATATTGGTAGCACCATTTTAGCCATTATATGGAAATTGATGTTATACTCATGTTTGATGGGATAAAGTCAGGTAAATAATGCTTTTTGGAAAATAATTGGTAGAATAATCATTGATAATGAAAATATTATTCAATATTATATGAGGATGGCTCAAAGTAGATAGAAAAATTATGCAGATAACTGACGAAAATATATTTCATTCGAGGTAAGTGATCAAGGTTTTCTTAAATTATCACTATTAAATTGTGTTATATGTTTTAGTAAAAAGTGAAGATAAGTATGTATTTCATTATACCATATGAAATTCTAAAGAATATTGGATCATTTTCTTATAAGGTTAAATTTCCTTTGAGTTTATTTTAGGTAAATGTAATATTTCTTGTTTCTTTTTTAGGAAAATCTGTGTTTGATGCACCTGATGTTTTGAGCCATAATGTAGCACACTTGGAAGAGATACATTCCAATAAGGAAGAACCTCTTTAGATTTTTGACCATTAATAATAGGTGTTATGTTATATTATATTCATCAGGTTATGTTTTTTTTAAACCATATGATTAAATACGTATCATGGAAATCAAAAAATGTTATAAAAGGAAAAATATCTCCACTAGTTTAAGGAGTAAATAAAAACTGAAGGACATAATTTCAAAATGGGTAATGACGTAACTAACTAAGAAATGTAAATATTAATTCAATTTCATTCTTTATTAATATTCCTTGATTATATTATATAGATTTATATTCATTATAAGAATATAAATCATTTTTTCAATAAAAAAGAAAACAACTATTTTCTTAATAAATGTTTTTATATGCCATATTTGGTTTCTTTTAAAAGATTTATTTTAAGAAAAATACAATTAAAATTTTAAAAATTGAACTTAATTTTTTAAATAAGTATTTTATAATTATATTATACTTATTTTCTTGAAAATTTTCTGAAAAATTATATTTTTTTTGTGAATAATAGAAAATAATGGGTTTTATTGAGAACCACCTTTTTTATAGTAATCATTCAAAATGTAACATTTTGTTTTAGAATTATTATAAATATAATTTATTTTATTTATATTATTAATAATCCAATTATGGTTATTGGAATCAATTTTATTCTTCACTTTTTATAAAAACGTTTTGTATATAAAAAAGATAATTTTTTTCTGAAAAACCACTTTTCAATATGTTTTTCAAGTTTATTTTAATACTAAATTCTTAAAATTAACTGAATTAAATTTGATAAAATGTATTCAATGTTTATAATAACAATAATTAATATTGTATAATTATTCTAACTTAATTATTGTTCATAATGAATAGTAAAAATATTAAGAAACTATTACAACGGTTAATGTTAAAATAGGTTTAGTGTGGATTAATCTAAATTGATAAGGGTGTAAATAAACTAAAAACATATATAATTTCTATTATATGTCTGTTTTCGACTCTATATCATTTCATCTTCAAAAATGGTCCATTTTTAAGCCAGTATCCAAGAGTAAGACCATAATATATTTTAATATTTTGAAAATTTTCAAGTGTGTCCTCTCCCCCACTCATAAATGGTCACCCACTCTGGTATTATATATATACTTCAAGAGAATTTTTTTTCTTAAGAAACCAATCCAAATAAATTCCTAAAATCCCTAACCATTCTCTATATTAATTTGTTTTTGGATTAATACAAACCTTAGATGGCATAAGTGATACAGTAAATGAGGTTTTCTAAAGAAGATGTATAGATTTTAACTGAATGGTTTGGTTTTGTTTCATCTTCTACCCCCTTAAAACTATTCTAAAAATTGTGATATAAAAACATAAATATATAAGATATAATTTAATGTTATTATGTTTATGTATTAACTTTAATATAATTCCATATTCATCTAATGGAAAATGAAACCATCATTTTTATGAACGACGGACCACTACCCCGTGAACCGATGTTATTGGTTTCCCATAACCAAATATCAAGGTCGGTTATAATGATCAATTTAATTAATATATATGATATTAATTACATAATTATAATTATATAAATATATCATATCACCTATTTTCTTACCATTACATCCATTAGAAAATAATAACATTGTTCGTTTATACATGTGGAGTACCACCTCCACAAATCGATGTTATTCTTTTTCATCGCCACATCAGATGGGATGTATATATAAGTTTATTTAAAGATATAATAATATATTTATGATATAATAATAATTCTTAAAATTTAATTTTATAAAAACATTATTTCCATTATGTTCATTTAAAAATGAAAATGTTTCTCATATATATGTTTGACCCAATGTATCCATGATTACAATGTAATTCATTTTTCAAAACCATATTAGATAGTTGGTTATAAAATTATAATTAATGTATAAAAATTAAAATTAATTCTAGAATATTATTATATATATGATTTGATAAATTCAACTTAATCCATGTTTAACATTCCAAATTCATTTTTAAATTATGATTTGAACAACATTAAAACCCTCAAATTGGACTTAACCAATTATGAAATTAAATATTTAATTAAAAAATAGTTATATTATAAAGTAATAAACCTATAAATGGATCTTAACAAATTAAATAATTGAAATATTTTTTTTATACATGATACAATTAATATATGTGACAGGTGAGACACAAGGTAAGGGACACTATACCTTAAAAACTTTATTTAAATTTTTTTAAAGATTTATTTTATAAATATTTTTATTTCATGTCCATATTCATAAAATTTTATTATGAATTTATTTACATAGAAATAAATTAATTATTTAGTATATTTAATATATATTTCTATTTTCTTCAAATTGGTTTTAAAAGGAATATTTTTACATGTTTTATAGGGAATGTTTTTAAAAAAAGAAAAAAAAATGGTGTTCTATTTTAATATATAGAACATTAATAGATTTTCCATACACCATAAATATTATATTATAGTTATATTACATTATAATATACTATTTTTTACTCAAAAAAACCTCCTTTTATTTGTTTTGGCTATTTTTAAGAAGGGGTTTTAATGGAATTACTATTTTAATATCTAGAAATGTTTTTTATATGTTCAAAGAATATTTTCAAAAGTGTAATGTTGAAAATGAAACAAATCATGTATTATGAATATTTTATAGTTATTTTTCATTTTTTATAATTATAGATGATCCTAATATATCTCATGATGATGGGTGAGCCTAGTATAGCTCTCCAATATATTTAGTAAAGAGACAATTTTAACTGGTTATATATTTCTCAAAAGATATTATTTTAATTTTTCTAAGTAGGTTATTAAAATTTAATGGGTGATTTGAAAATGTTTTCCCACAATTCCTATATGATTTATCAATTATTTATATGGGCTTTAAAGTGATATCTATTTATTTCACAAGGAAAAATAATGAGATCATTTTTAAAGAATTGTTTATGCTACTTTTTTGGGTGAAATGTTTAACTTTGTGAAAAACATTCATGAGTTTTTAAATATTAGAAAGAAACCATTAAGAGTTATATTTTTTCATTATGATTTCTTATGAAATTATTTACTAAAATATTTTTGTAGTTATGCATATTTATTATGTATGAAATTTTTTATTTTTATTTGAATTTTTTTATGAAAAAGTAATTTTTTTTATAATGAGTATTCATTAATTAATGGGTTCCTTTATTTCATTATATAGGTCATTTTGTAATATATTTTTTCTATTACCATGTTTTAAAATTCTCTTGGATATGGTTTCATGGATAAGTTGGTATAATGATGATGTTATGATGAAAAATGTAAAGATATGTCCTAAAAATAGAACTTCATTATCTTAAATGTTTTTTATTATGGAAAAATGGATATTGAGTAAATGGATCCAAATTGTGATATAATATTTTATTATGTAAGGTTGATGATATAATTATATAAAATTCTATACCTAAAAGGTATCTAGAAATTTAAGCAAATAGATTCTTGTCTGAAAATTCAATTGACAGATTTTTTGAGGTTTGGTCATTATAATTAAAATCAAGATGCAAAATATAATATATATTATTTTTAGTTACACTCACATAAGTTTTTTATTTTATAATGTCTTAATTATGAACATAATATATGTTGGAGAATAATAAAATTATTCAATATAAATTCTCATCTACTTCAAAAATTCTTCATTATCTTCAATGTAATACTCTTCTATAAATAATGCATTCAGGTTCATCTTGGGATATGGGTAACTTCCATATATTCAAAAAATATTCTTTTAAATTACAAAAATTATTCAAAATAATTCCAAATAATTTTAAATAACTTAAAATCATCTTCAATTATTAAAAAAAATAATTTTAAATCCTTATATTAGATATAAATACTCTTCAGAGTATTTAAACACATCCCTATTACCACAAAAAAAATTATCTCCTCCTTTAACATTATCCAGGTATATTCATCATGTTATTAAGATATTTCTTCACCATATAATAATAAACATAATACATATTCATTGGATTTATTTATCAACTTCTTCATAGAGATGTAATAATCAACATTCTTCAAACTCTATAGGAAAAATAACATATTTATTAAACAATCTCTTCCAAATGTGAATGGATCTCTAAAAATAAAATGGTAGAATACAAAAAATATTTCATTAAAATTATTTATGGAAGTGAATAAATTGAATATTATTCCTTATTGAATTTATCCTTTAACATAATCAGAAATGAGGGAATTTAAAACTTCAAGATTCATGATATTCTTTAATCTTCTTCTTCAACTAAACACATGATAACATATTTATTTTGAAGTTAACCCTTCCACACATCTTAAATATTTTCTACTCCAAACACCATCCAATATTTCATTATCATGAAATATTGGAATATTAATTATTAATTTTATGCTTATTGAAAAAATCCAAATCAAAACCAAGTGGGTTTCAACATTCACCCAAACTACAATCATTTAAATTCATTGGATTTTTAAAAAAAATTTGTTCTACACTTATAGTAAATGAAAATAAATTAAAATAAGATAAATATCTTCATTATTTAATGTATATATAGGTTAAAATATTAATATAGTTATCTTGGATTGGATTCCTTGCCATATTCTATAAAAAAAACATAAATTTTTTATATATTCACAATCATAAGTTGCACAAAATGCAGGGTTTCCTTTCACAAACTATTAGAAAAAAATATTTTGATTATCCTTATAAATAATATTATCATTAATGATTACATTCTTTATTTTAATTAATTTTTTATTCTCATAATCAAGGAAGTGACAACCAAAATAATTACTAGAATAACCATTAAAAATATATTTTATGGGGATTAGCATTTATTTTATCCAAATCCACTAATTCCATGTGAATATTAAAAAGACAACCAACTACTTTTATGTATTTATATTAACCATTTTTCTATTCTGAATTACATTATTCATTTCTTATATAATGGTTAAATATGGACCTCAATTTATTTGGTATACTTATATGTTAACATTTTCATCCAAAAATATACTTTGTAATCCAATATAGAACCTCAAATACCTAAGAAACATGTTTAGTTTTATATTTATGCCTCTAGATATATCTTTATTATGGTGTTTTGGGTACTATCATCTCCATAGGAATTACATTTGTTACCAAAAATTAGATAATCTTGGAAAAAATTTACTTTTTACCATTATCCTAACTAAAGAACCTAATTACAATACCTATTAAATTTTAAATAAGAAATGTACATTTTTACAAAGTATAAAAAATTATAATTATTTATAAAATAAATATTGTTATACTTATTATTAATTCATCAATTAATGTGATATAATGTAGTAATACACAAAGAGAATATACTTTCCAATTTCCAATGATATCCAATGATATAATAATTGACAAGATCATTATTATTTCCCTCTAGTGTTTTATTAGCATTAAAAAAGTAAAATTATGTTTTCTTTCTAAAAATATGAGCCACATAAAAAATACCATCAATAGATTTCAACACTATAAATATTTCCATTCAAAACAAAATATTCATTCTATTTTATCTCGTGTGAAATAATCAATAATGCTATATTTTGGAAACAATTCTTGAATTTAATGTTTTCAAAATATTCTTCAAATAATATATCATTTAATGTTTTCCATTTTTCTTTCCTTATACTATCACTATATAATGTTTTGGTATTTTATAATATCATCAAAAAATGTTGCATAATATTAATTATTATGAGGTTTTCAAATTGAAATTGTATTCCTTATATGTTTAAAAGTTTATATATTTATATATATTATCAACATATTTCTTCATTTAATTATAATTTATACATTTTATATTATTAAAATATCTAGTTCTTAATAATTATAAATATGAATCTTCCCAAAATTACACGATACGTGATTCCATAGACATCCCTTCATAATTCATTAATGAATAGATTCTCTAGAGTCTAATATACATATATCAATTTGAATATCAGTAATAATTATTAGTAAATTATCATAAGATTATAATGTAATGTTCATCAGTTAACTACTATAAGACTATTTCTCCTCCTAGAAACATTCCTAATGTATCCTTTATTCCAATAACACTAACATATGGGACCTTATATTTTTTATTAATATCTTTATCATTATATTGATAAACTTATAAAGTTTTCTAAATTCTTTAACCTTTTATTATATTCAATTTTTATAGAGTAAACCAATATTTTTATTAATCCTATTTTATACAAATATTTAAAAAAAATTAAATTATATACCACATTTAACTTAAACTATATTATAGAAGAACTCCTAAATGTAGTGACATTTAGTTCCCAGATTTAAAGTAGAAAAAACAATAGAATCATAGACTTAATTTAAACTAAAAGATTAATTTATAAATAAATATTTTTATAGATAATAATATTGTATTCAATAATGTGTTAATATTATTTTTTCCTTTAAGATCTTCAATTTAAATAGAATTTTAATCATAATCTAATGTTTTGATATTGATTTCTTCTCATGAATATATGATAAGTCCTTAAATAAGAAAGTATTTTTCTCTTATTTATTAATTTTAAACATCTCATTTTTTATCATCTTTAGATTCATGATACCCATAAATTTCTGATCCAGAATAGATCAATCATTATGTGAAATTGTTTTTAGCTTTTCTGTTTTCCACAACTAGGGAACCTTTTTCTAATACAGATGATCCTAAATCTATGTCTCAAAGTCATAAAAACCACTTCCATCAAAGTTATCAATCATAAAATTTCTTTCTTATATTGGAATTTTTCAAAAAAAATCTTGTCAATGATCATTAACAAAGATTTGTTTGAATCATTTTTTTGGAAATTGTAAACAATAAACATAAAAAAGAGATAATAAGTTGGGTATAAATAGTTACAAGGTTTGGATAACATAACATATATACATAGAGGGGATTAGAGAATTTTCATTATTTTATAAGAATATTATAATGGTATTTTCACTATAGAACCACATGTCTATATACACCAAACAATAAAATATGACAGGATTTAATTCCATGTAAAAAAATGTTTTCACATTAAATAATAATTTCTATAAATTAGAATCTTCAATACTTCCACATTTCAATGTTAACTCAATTTGAAATATTTATCTTCAATATTTAAATATATTCATGTTGAATCTATATGAAATAAATATCTTTATTTTAGTTCATGTTTCCATATTTTCAATAAGTAAAATAAATTCAATCAATATTAATGTTCACTATATTTTTTTAACGAGATCAAATAAAGCTATATATATATCTCATGATTTAGATGATTTTTATGAGTAAATAAATGATTTTCCATGATGCATTCATAGTTTAGAGCTTGTTATGAAGGTAATATAAAGTGTATATATATTAAAAGAGTCAATATGGAATAATGTATAGTAAAAGGGTATTAAATTGGGTTATCAAAAAAAATATTTAATTGGGTCTTGTTAAAAATTATTTACAAGTATGGGTTGTGCAACCCATTATTACCCTTAATGAATTACATTTTAATTTAAAAATAAAGGTTTAAATAAAATTATAAAATTACTTTAAAAAGTAAATTTCAATTTATTAATTATCTTAATGCATTAGTGATTTAAAAAAAATTAATTGGATGTTTTTCATTTATATATAAAATATAACTATATATATAATAAATATAAAAATACAATATAAAGTTAGTTAATGTTATTCATTTATTATAACTATATAAATATATATTTAATAAATAAAATTAATGTGATTATAAAGATTATTAGTAATTTAAATCATCATATAATTTAATTTATGTTATTATAAATTAATAATATACCTAATAATAGTAATAATAATAATTTATAGTAATACTAATATTGATAAAAAAAATTATATTAATATAATTATTATTAATTAATTATGTAATTAATAATAATGTAGTTAGGACGAGTTAATCATATGATTAGAAATTATTATTACTACTAATTATTTGATTAATTAAGAATAATAAACATGTGTTTTTAATTATTTTTTATTTTTTTTTATTGATCTTATTAATTAAATTTTTTGGTTGTTATTTACTATTAATGGAATTATTATATTTTAATAAATAAAATATTATTATTAATAATGAATGCATGAGTGTTTTAAAGAGGTGGTTAGAGATTTGTGAAAACAGGTTGGGTGATGGAATGGTTTGCATGGTGAATGATGTGACATAACCAAAGGTCAAATAGTGTATAGAAGAAGTATTATAGGTGTTCGAATCACATAGGGTCATTTCTAACATTGAGGGTATGGGGTTGAATTAGAGTTGTCACATTTTAAACTAATTTAAATATTAACCCTTAGTAACCTCTTCACTTACAGAGTGAGTGGGTCTCTCTTTCTCTTTTTATCTTGTGGTTAGTAAGAAAATATGGAAATGTAGATAATAAAAAGAGAAAACTATGGTTTGTTAATGAGGTTCACCTATTTAATGATGTCTATGTCCCTAATAAATCATGGTTATTATACCACATACAGAACTTTCTTTTTTATTATCATAAAAATATTGATCAAGGGTATGACCAATTTCTCATTAAAAAGGCATCGACCAGATAGAATGTAATTGAGGGGTTGTTATCCCTTTGTAATTGAGAATGTACTTGAACCTCCTTGAAAATATATCAACAGTGTTGGATCTATGCCCTCTTGAACTATATGAATGATCTTAATCATATTTTAAAACAATTATATGGGTGAACATAGGGTTATTAATACTTCTACAGTATTTCGAAATAGTAGGATGGCTCCCTCATATTCTCTGCCTAAATGAAGAATATTATATATATATATGTATATATGTATATGTATATGTATATATATGCCACACCCGTTTTCTTCTTCTTCATCTTTGTGCATGGAAACCTATCTTTATATTTCACTGGTCATATCTCTATCTCTTTACCTAATACCTATGGTCTTAAATTGGTCCAATATCGTCTAACCTTATATTTATTTACTTCTACTTCAATATCCAATAATGTTTACAGTCGAACACACTCCCCATTTTCTTCATTAACCAACATAATATATATATTTAATATTTGTTGAAGTATTGAGTCTTTTTCATTTTCAAAACTCTATCAAATCTATATTTTTTTATTCTTTTCATTACTAAATAATTAGAACATGTTTTATATGATTTAATCCGTAAAACATCATGAAACACTACCCATTAAACTCACAAATATTATATTTTAATTTTTCTAGTAGACTCTAACTATTTATTTCTTTTTCTTACACAAAATATATATATTATCATTCAATTTGTTCTAGGTATCTTCTTCTTCTTCACATGTTTGCAACATGGAAAACCTTATAAGATTTATAAACTCTTTGATTCATGATAAATATATTATATATAGATCATCTTTCCTTTTTTTAGCTTGAATAACGGAATACCCCTCCAGATTATTTTAATTAGAATGTGTGGATAATTCATCATTATATTTTTATATCATATTTCTTTACAAAATACTTAAAAATGGATGACATGTTATTAAATACATATGATCAAAATATACATATGTTCCAACTCAAAAAATTAAGATACGCATTGAATTTATACGATCATCATGTTCATCATTTTCATGTATGTCATACTCATTCCTAATAGAACTAGGATATATTACATATGATAAATATGGAATTTAGACCTTGAAATATTGGTGTAGCACCATATAAAATTAATTCTCATTTTACTTCTAAAAAAAATAAATTATGTAATCTTAGAAGAATACTTCATTTAAATTTCCCTATATACTAGATCAATTTTTCCTTTTATGATCGAACATATGATGAATGTTTTTAATGGATCAATCATGAAAAATAAGTGGACATATGATAATTGTGGTTAGTGGATTAACCATTAGGTTCAACCAAGGTCTTATCTGGACCGATCACATTAAAGTACTCTATCAATATTGTAAGAATTAAATGCATGAAAAAAAATATTAGATAGAATGTATGTATAAACTCATGTGTATGTTCACTTTTATAATGCTTACACAGAATAGACTTCATGAATTCAATCACTTTTATGATCATAATTCCAGATTTAATTATTTTTACATAGATAATACGATGTTTACATTGATTTCATATTACCCTTACATTGGTCCTTTGAACTCAAGTGACCTTTATGCAACACTTGTTCACATTTTCAAATCACTCTTAAATTCTATATTATCTCTATTTATAAGAGATATAATTATTATGAAGATAAAAATTTACCTCATTATCATTTAGTGAGAGGTCAATAACATTTACAAAACTCTTTAATTTTAGTAAAACATTTACTTTGTTCAATGATTACATTTACATGCCTCTAGTATTTTTGGTTCACCTTTATATAGTGCATGGTATACCATTATATACGAATTAGATTACTATTATATAGACTCAAATATTATTAATTTACTACTATGAATAAGGTGTAATCTTTATATTATAGGTATAAACTTTATGGTTACCTTAACTGAGGATGTAGAATATCCATGTGACCACTATACCACATGTAAAATAAACCAAAACTTCATCTAGTATATTTGAATGGATCTTATAAAGTCTTCAAACAATATTTCCTTTAATCATTAAATATATCCTACAATAATGATCAAAGTAAAACACTTCCCCCATTTTTATATAAATCATGAAAGGAGACTTAAATCTGCTTCAAGGATTAATCATCCTAGATGTGTCATCCAAACATGAAGTATTAAATATTAAATAACATAATGATTTGGAAAATCTTTATTCATCATGCTTGGGTTATCCAACAAAAATTCCATGATTTATAACATCAAATATTTTTTACCCATTATAAATGGGTGTCCTTAACTATAAACATTGGATGGAAACTAACTTCATAACCCATCACTTCTTCCATGTATATTGATAATTCATCATGTAACGTAGTATAATACCTCTCTTTGGAATAAAAAACATCTTCTATAAATTATTTATAACTCCTTAATTATTTTAAAATGTTCTTATCCATTAAATATTGACATAATAAAATATTAATAATCCTTAACAAACACTTACAAAAAGAAAAATAAAAATAATATATGTTCAATAATCCCTACCTTTGTATTTTTTTTCAATTCAACTTTCTTGAAAATGAAATTTTAATATGTTTAGTCATTCTTCTCATCTCCTTTATTTTGGGTTCCCCCTATCCCATTTTCATTATACTTTGAAATTTTAATTTCTCCCACTTGTTGATAAAAATAAAAATTAAATGGAAGCGGATAGTATCATCCCATACATATCAATTTCTCATTATTCATTCCACTCAAAAACATTGGGATTCATGCTCAATGTAGAAAACATGCAGATTGGAATTAGACATAAAATATATCCTTTACCAAAGTTGTTTTTATAACAAATTATATGAATTAACTTAACTATTTAATCAGTTATCCATATGACTAAAAGATAAATCTAGATAATTCTAATTGGTAACACTATTCTATTTGGAATAAAAATCTGATATCCTCTACTCATCTTAATTTTCATGTTAAAAACATCCCATTACAACTAGTAGGTTTTAGAAATAAAACCTTAGATCTCTTAAAATTCCCTTATTTAAATTAAATTTATTATAAAAATATCTCACCTATAATGTTAGGATAAAAATTTAAAAACCAAGTTTGAGAAAGAGTAACAATCATACATTTTCAATGAGAAAATGTCATACAGCTTTCAAATGCATCAGACATATTTTAATTTCATGAATCTAGAATCTCCTTGAGAAACTCCACTATAAGGGATGAATTATAACTCCATATCATAATTATTGATCTCATTATAAAATAATATTAATGATTCCAGTCTTTAAGATAGCACCATGATGTTATTATTTGTTATTTATTCAATATGGCATATTCATTTCCTAAAATACTCTCTAGTTTATCATGTATTTAATTCATTCTAAGATATATATTGATTATCCTATAGTATAGTTTTGAAATCATATTTCTATTCATTTGAGTCAATATTTTATTTAGTATATTATTTTGTATATAATACCAAGATACTGACTTCTTCCAATCTGTAATATGTATTTTATCTTATATTAATTTAATTATTTCTCCATTTTAGAACCAGAATCTCCTTCAATTCACTACATATTCATCATATAAATACAACACAACCTATTTAGGGAATAATTTGGACCTATTGTTTCATCAATTTGAGTAGTTGGTTGGTAATTTCATATTAACTAGTTATCCTATTTCAATATAGGTTCATATACAAATAAAATCATTATGCGTGAATAATACTTTTTAAAATATAATAATGATTTTGAAAACATTTTTTCTTTTCTACTTTCCATATATGATAACTTCTTTATATTATGATTCATCAATAAACATGCATCACCTGGTGCATTCTTCATATTTTCAAGATCTCTTCATGGGATAGAATAATTATTAAAAAATGATTTTAATTAACACTATATAGTTTTCACGACACATGAAACTCCTCATGAGATCTTAGGTTATTCCCTTTTCGTAGCCTCTCATGAAATTAAATTTACTCTTCATGTCAAACCTTTTATTTACCTTTTGATCTAACCTAATCTAGATCATTTAATTTTAATTATTTTCCCAAATATTTTGGCCTTATTTTTATACATAATTTAAGAATATTTCTAGTATTTTTTTACTTTTTATATGTCTTTTTAAAATTTATCCTCATAAATATATTCCTTTAATTTCACTCTTTGACAAATCTTTAATTACTTTCTACCGAATTCCTTTTGACCCTCACATTCATGGAATGTTTGGAAGTTTCTGTGATGTGTCCACTTTTTCCAAAAAAGAAAAAACATATCACTTTTGGTTGACCTTGCATTTATGAATTATTAGTCTTTTTTGAACATCAGTATTCTTATTATACTAATTACCCAAGTAATAATCACCATCCATATTTGCATACTTCCTAGGAATAATATTTTTATATTCATTCTTATAACCTCTTTAAAATTTATGTGTTTCTCCATTCTTCATATTCTATGGTTTTTTCTTCTCATTTTTTAGTTAGATACATGAATGATTTATATATGCATGCATATTCACTATGACCACTAAAATTGAAAAAATCAGAAATCTTTTCAAGAATTTAAAATCTATTTGTTTTATATAGATTCCCCTTTGTAACTTGTGGATGTTGCAGATTCTCAGGATTTCTCCCCCTACGTGGGCTCTCCTTTTCTTAAATAGGTGGGAATATTATACCATATTTCCAATCCTATATTTCTAAATAAGTTATAGAAAAACTAATAACAATGAAATCATGATTTTTTTCTATCAACATCATGTAACCTAGATTTTCCAAAACTAGAATATTATTATATTATAGTATTTATATCAGCAGTTCGGGATTTATTTAAAGATCATATCCTCATACACATACTTCTAACCAACTTGTATATTGTGGTGGGTTCTAAATAATTATTCTTTATCCACTTTTATGCTGATTTAGAGCTCAAAAATTCACTTCACATTCCAATATATTTAACAAAAATATTATTTTATAAAGTGGATAATACCATACATATTGAGGATACTTTAGACTAATCCTTAGAATATATCAGAATATGTTTTCTATAAAAAGTGGTCATTCGGTTTAATAATAATTTTTTTATTTTATTTTTTCCACTAGATTTATTTTTCTATTATAATTAAAATGCTACTTTTACTTATTTTAGATCATAAAAATTAATACTATTCTACAATTATTTAAAATTAATATTTCTTTTCCCATCCATGAATATTTATTGTTTGTCTCAATAATCCTTTTTATTACTTAAATTTGATCTTTATTTATTATGTTCATTCATTTTAGTATAGTTTGAATATATTTAATCATGTTGTATTCAATCTCTATTTGATCATCTTTGATAGTAGTTCATTAATTTAATGATTTGGGCTACTCTGTAACCTCTTTTTTGGGATCTTCACTTTTAGGAATTATAGTGAGCCACTAATCTTTCTTCAAAGGTCTCAAATTCATTATACTTGTAACTCCTACATGTTTGGAGAATATAACACATATTCTTACCCTTTTTCAACCCATATTTTTATATTCATGTTGATCCTCATAGCGGGAGACCTCTTCCAAAATAGTCAATAAAATCCAAAAAATATATGATACAATTTATTTATTGTAGTTATATAGGATATATTTTATATCACCAATTTATTAATCTAATGAATCCTTATAATTGTTATCATTAACATAGATACATAGATATTTTTAAGGAAATGTTTTACATGATAGTATTGGTACCCCTACATCATGTGGACATGATAAAGTATTTGAGACCAGATTGTCCTCCAATTACTTAATGGTGAATTTATCCACCTGATCTTCATCATCCATATAGATTTTCCTTTATCTAAATTAATGAATTGGGAAACTAATATTACTTCCTTATTATATTAAAGGGTATCCTTCTCATCACTAATTTCATTAAGATAAAAATTATCTATAAAAATATTTGAATTAACTATATGTGTTGTATCTTTAATTAATAGATAGTCATTATTTTCACCATTCATAGATGATTCCTTTCTCAAATTATTTCTTTCCCTTATTTTTTTATTCTTTAGTTTCATGGAATAAATTTCATCCGTTATTTATTTGAAAGTTAAATCATATGTTTATTCAAATATTTTCTTTATATAGATTTTTCAATGAAAAATTTAATTCTTAAAAAAACAAATATAATATTCTGATATAGGTGTGACCACATTAATACCAATTATCAGGATCACATAGAGATGTTTATAACAACGAGAGGAGGTGAATGTCACACCATTGATTTTATTTTGAGGTATTCCTTTGTTTACTTTTTGGTCTTATATTTACCCTTTCATTTTCCCATGATTTTTTGGTGAAAAATAGAAATTTTGGGCTTGACAGAAGGTGGTTCATAGTTGGTGCACGGTTTGCAGAAACTATGTTCCCTCACCCAGGAAATTGTTAAACCAATTTCCATTTTGTAAATTGTAATCCTCATGGTTATCTCATGGTTTGGAAAACCATGTGGGATAACAGTGCGGCTTGTTTTTCTTGGACAGTGATGGATGCAAGGTTACCACATGATTTGGAAAATCATGTGGGAGAAATATGCAACTTGTTTAGTCCATTAAAAATTGGAAAATTACCTTTGTTCCCACTTTGGATTTAACCATACAACACCTCTAATCCACCCCATTTGGGATTTTTATCCATGGTAGCATCATAAAAGACTTCAGGGAGCCTTTGAGAATCAATTATTGGGTGGTTTTATCCTTTGAACATCAAGGAATCATCAAGTAAGTCTCATTTTATTCGGTTTCTCCCTTCTTCTTGGGTTCATCTTCACTCCTTGGTTTTTCCTTTTTCCAAAAGGTTATTGACTTAATGCGAGGTCGATCTTGTATTGTTTGGTGAAATCTTGATGGTTGTTACTTGGTATTTCCTTTATAGAGCCTTGTGGAGGTGTAGTGGTGGTTTTACACAGGTTTATTGATGTCTCTAAGTGTCAGGTAGGTGGTTCTATTAATAGATGATTTTGATTGATTCTTTGGTTGCTTAAATTTTTCTATGTATTTTTTGTGGTGAGAAGTATGATTTGAATTTTTTTTAGATTCATATGTGATGAAAGTTGATTTTCTAAATGAAAGTGGCTACATTTCATGTTTTTTTGTTGTGCCTCTTAAATATGTTTTATTAATTGTGTGGAAGGTGAGAAAGATGTTTTAAAAAGTCACCAGAGGTGAGAATGTTTTTAACTTTTTATTTCCAAAAGAAATTTCTTTCTTCATGTTGTATTCATTGTTGTGCACCTTAATGTAGTTTGTGAATTGTGAACGTAATGTGTAACATGTTGTAAAAATGGATTTGGTGTGAGTATAGATTTTAAAGATTCTTTTTCCATGGAAATAGTTGGATGTCATATCTTCTCTTATTTTTTGTGTGAAAAATGGTTTCACGAATTGAGTGGTGAAAATTATATTTCGAAATGGTTTTGATCTATGTGGAAAATGGAAAGTGGTTTTGTTTATGGAAAAATGGTGGTTTGCGTGTAATTTTTGATCATTGGATCAATATGAATTGTGAAAGATGTGTTTTCCTTGTGTGGTTATAATGATTTGAATGTGTATGTGATTTTTGAAATGGAATTTGAGAATAAAGGGAATCTCATGTATCTTGGTGGGTGGAATAGAACAGGTACACCAGTGGAATCAGCATTGGTGAGGCCCAGATTTATCTAACAGGATTGACTATACAATACTAACTAAACGTGTGATATGATCATAGACCATCAAACCTTTGGGATGGGATCACCTCCAGAGGATAATGCATGGTAACATTTTTAGTTTTGTATTATGATATTGAGGCTATTAGACCTTTGGATGGGATCCTATCTAATGGATCATGAATGAGAATGTTGTTGGTATTGGTAGGAGGATTTTGATCACTAAGGTATAAGGTTCATAGAGTCCCACTTTTGATAGTTACTGGTAATGATTTCTTATGGTTATCTCTTGTTCCATGATGTTTATGTGATGTGGTTATAGACGTCATTATATGGTAGACCTTTTGTATATGTTGTTTTCAAAGAAATATTCTTTTGAAGAAAAGGTTTCCTTTAAAAGTGTTTCCATGAGAAATGTTTCTTCAAAATATTTTCCTAAAAATTTTCATCTCAGAAATTTTTCAAGTGTTTTTCTATAAATGTGCATGTTAATTTATCTTCTAATGTTATATCATGGAATCTTTTATTTTTTGGGTGGAATCCTACTGGGCTTTAGTTCACACCCTATATACACCTTTGTGTGTATGTGGACTTTACTATGTATGAACCAAGTAAAGGAAAGATATATCATGGTGGTAATAGTGGATCTAATTTATATTGTTTCACATATTTCAAGTGTTGGTTGTGGTGGCTTGAGGGTGGTTACCATCTTGAATCATGGAGGTTTTTGGGATGTTTTCCCATTTATATTGTTGTGTTTTGGTTTTTTGTTAAAGTTGTAAACATTGAATTTGAAAAATTTTGTACCTCACATAGTTATGATATTGGTTATGTGAGGTTGTCTTGTTTTTTTAGTTAGTTATTTTTACATTCATGGGTGAAATCATTCCAAATGCATATTATTTATGCCTAGACACTTTTTTTCGAATCTTTCTGGATCGAGAACACCCTTCAGGCCATGTTTCATATTGGATCAAGTGTCGGGTTGAATGGAACTCCGATATGGTTCATGAAAAAATGGTATCATAGAGGGTAACAGTTTTTTGGGGAAAGTTATTTGATATAATTATATATATAATAGAGATAGGTTTTCCAGTGATTGATGATTTGGTTATGAGTGGGGTGTTTGTCCAACACAGCTCATGAAAGATCTTGAGTCACCATGGGATGTTGGAAAATTTGGTTTGAATTCTCCTCTAGGTGAGATGTACTGGATGAAGATTGTGCATAGACACCAAGAGATGGTGAATTGTTTTGGACTTTTTTGTTGATTTTGTTTCTATTTTTTTCGATTTATGGAAGAATTTGAGAATTGTTATTATTTTGGAAATTTTAAGATTTTGCGCTGATGGTTATGTTGATAGTTATTCCTTATGGTTGTTTATTATTATAGTAAGATAAATCCTTGGATAATATATGTGGAACTTCAGGAAGAGTCCGGAGAGATTTCTGCCTCACTAATTGATTAGAGGATATTAGACGAAGTGGTTCGGGATATCCAAGAATTGGTATAGAGAGTGGGATCTAGTCCTTCTCATGTTAGAGAATCCAAATAAGGTCCTAGAAAGAACAAATCTTTGGAGTTCTTCAACAAAAATCCTCCTTCCTTCCTGGGTAGTATAAAATCCCATGATGAATAGAATTTTCTTGAGAAAATAGAGAGGATGTTTTAGTTTCTATATACTCTTGAGGAAGTGAGAGAAAAATGTGTTTCATTCATGCTAGAATGTACCAGTCAGAAGTGGTGGGACTCAGTGGTTCAATCCAAGAAGAAATGGTAGATGTGTTGGAAGGATTTTAAGGTCATATTCAATTACCAGTATTGCCCTAATATTTTGGCCTTTTCCAGATCCTGGGAGTTTTTGTATCTTTACCCATTAGACTAGACTATTAAATATTATGCTAATAACATTTCAGAATTATTTCGGTTCACACCCAATGACATTTCCAATGAGTATATTAAGGATCAAAATTTTGATATTGGGTTGTGTTCGAAGATCTGATCCCAAGTCTTCTTTTTAAAGTTTAATACATATGGTGAGGTGGCTAATCATGCTATTATTGTTGGAATTTATCATAGAGGAAAGTCAAGTTTCTCTAGAGTATATTTAGAAGTGGGTAGTGGTAGTTCATCTAAGAGGAAGAGGATTCAGGATGAGCATGGAAGAAGTTAGGTAGTAGTTTAGGCCATCCTTCCCAGTTGTCTTCATCTATGGATTATGATATAAGGTGAGTTATATTTTATCAGTGTGGAAAGGTTTGGAATATTTGATCAATATGTTCATCCCCACTATGAACTTTACACCAATGTGGAACTATAGAAAAATTATAGTGATTTTTTAAAGTAGCACACCCACGTCAGAGTGGTGCTTGATTTATACCTTTTAAAGGGATGTCATTCTGATCAGAACCGTCTATGATAGTGGGATATCGATTTAGAGGTCATGTAAGTAGGGATGGATATTATTATAGGAAGAGTTAGTTTAGGATATATCCACATGACAATGATCATTCTTAGGCTCAGGTAGAGATGATATATATTTATGGTGTAGATTGAGCATCAGTGGAATCCGATGAAGGGCCTAGGATAGTTAGAGGTACTATTATCATTGCATCATCTTTAGATACTGTTCTATTTAATATTAGTGCCTATGTTAATTTTATTTCTTCCTATATTATTGATGTGTTAAAATTTCCAACTGATCATTTTTTATGTGATGGAGTTGGTGATGACATTGGGTAAGAAGTGAGAGAAGCATTTTAGTTGTCTATCTTGTTCACTCACAGTGTCATGGGTTGATCTAGAATGGGATTTCTTGGTTTTGTAAATTAATATTGATTGACATTATCCTTGATATATATTGGATGGTAAAATTTTAGGTTCAAATAAATTGTTATCATCGATGAGTGAGTTTCATGGCACTTGATGGAAGTACCTAGGTTTTTTATGGTGAGTGAGAACCTTAATTGGTACATGCTGACCCTCCACTTTTAAAATTGGGAAATCGCATTTATCAGATCTCATTGCTCATGTTGGAGGAAGATAGTGGTTTCTCTAAGGATGGGTCACCTCTTTTCATGGATGATTTTACATATGTTTTTTCAGATAATTTATTTGGTTTTCCACCAGAGCGGGATATAGAGTTTTCCATTGATTTGGCGTCAGATATATAACAACCCTGCTCCTTAATTCAAATTAATACATATTTTATTACATAAAATCACACCTAATAAAACCCAATAGAATGATAATTATAGTGTATTTTTTAATTAGGTACATTACATAACAACTTATAACATAGGATAAAAAACACTATTTAAAACATCCTTGACATGATCATATAATTCCAACGAATATAAAACTTCATGGGATAACCTAGGGAAAAACACAAGAAATGGTTGAGGTAAATCCCTATAAGGGAATAAACATGTAATAACATGATAAGAATAATAAATGTTAAACAATAGGAATTTCAATGGGGAATAACAAGCGTAGGAATCATAAACATGAAAATGGGACTTGATAGAGTATGATAATCTTAAAGGCTACATGGGAAATGTGAAAACAACTTAAAACACTACATTATAAACATAGATTGAGGGTAAATCCTCCAAGACCATATGGTGGAAAAGTTTTTTAAAGAAATCTGGTTCACTCCCTATCCCAACATGACGTATCATGATAGTAAACATTACCCAATGCATTGGAGAACTATCTAGTTACACCCATCATATTCATTTCATTCTCATTCTTAAGTGTCCAACATAGATAATAAAACATGGATTCATTCATTATGATTTACTCTATGATTATGGAGTGTAAAATAAATATATGTAATTACACAATAAAAATTATATGTTAAAACATTTCAACACCCTTCATAGGAAATGGGTATGGTATTCACTACACAACTATTTTGACATGGAAGACCGTGGTAAAATTTCAGAAGCATAATTGTGTCACTTAAAGATTCATAAAAATGGTTTGATGAGAGAGAAAGGGGTATCTCAACACATAGAAATAAAATTAGTAGTAATAGGGATATATAAAATCGTATCCCAAAGTTATAAATTTGGAAATATAAGGCATAAGGTTAATAAAGACTTGAATAGGGAAAGGAATCATAACTATATTTCGGCATAGTAAGAGGTGTACATAAAGGATATTGGGAGGCTTAATGAGACATAAAGAGGCTCTCGTCATTTATACATAAAATTTTCAGTAAGGGGAATATGGAAGAACATATTATAACATGATAAAAATGAATTTAAGATATATAATGTGAAATATTTTCATGAATGGAAATGAGAAGAGGGAAATATCTTATGAAATTTCAACATAGTAAAGGCTTAGGTAAGGGTCAAAATGAAAGAGTATAAATGGTCCCTCATTCAAATAAAATTATTTTTATAGTAGTTAATGATAATAAATTAATTAAAATATAACCAATTGAAATTATAAAGACTAATTTCAAAGAAGGTTCTTGTATTAAAAAGAAGAGAGGAAGGTGGGATCCCTTACCTAATTGTGTGTCTCCAAATAATTGGGAGGGGATTCTTGAGAGCTTGGGTTGCCTTGGGAGGACTATAAAGAGTGGAGGTAAGAGTATGTATATTCTATAAGTATTTTTAGTGAAGATAAATGGGTTCTTGGGTTGGTTTATATAGGATAGGAGGGGGGTTTATTTATTAATTTGGTTTTGGACTATATAATAAAATATCCAAAACCAGAAAGCATCCCATGGTTTTTGTAACACCCCAAGAATATTTAAAATAAAAATTTATTATTTAATATATTGTTTATAAATTGAATCTAAACAATGATTTAATAAAAAGGATTTATAAATATTTTTAGATAATTAAATATTTATTGAATTAAAATATAACATTTTACTTTATTTATAGTATTCTTATCTTAAGAAATTAATATATATTAATATAAGTATATAAATTCAGTTTCAAGTATATGGGTATTATTTTTAATCATAATTGATTATTTTTGTATAGAAAAATCAATATTTTTTTATTTCATAATATTTAAACTTAATATATGTTAAAATGATAAATGATTATATGAGATTATTCTAAAAAACATTATTCCCCATAAAAAAGTGATTTTTAGTAAAATCATTTCATTCTAAAAAAATACATTATAATTTTAAATGTGAAATTATTAATGGAAAAAATTATGAGTATTAAATTATTAACAAATGCATGTATTATTATTACTATTTTGACACATGAAAATATTTTTATTATAAAATTATTTAATATCATATTTTTTTAGTCATTATAAAATTATGGGTATTCATGTTTTAAAAAAATTAATTAATTAAATATAATTATAATATTATATGTTTATTTAAATTCTGATTATTTTTTTAAAATAATAAGTGTATTGACCGTATATCTGTTTAGTTTATATATATAAATATAAATAGTGTAATGAAATTAAAAAAAATAAATGAATCAATTAAAAAATGATAATCGATTTAAACAAAATGAAAAAAAACAGAATAAGAAATCAGGATTTGAGGGTTTGAAGGCCATGAAATTGGGCATTTCCGTCGAACTCTATCGCGAGTTGAGAGTCGAAAGCTGAGGGAGACGACATCGAGTGAAAGGCCGAAGCATGGGGCACCGTCGAGTTTCATGTAAAGTCTAAATGATGTCAACTGTTGTCCTTCTTAGAGAATCTAGGCCGAGGTTGCGAGTCATGAGATTTCAAGTTCATCTTCGGAAGGTGTCAAATCCAAGAATAGAGGTGTTGGATTTGTCAAATCTAGATAAATATCTTGTTTATATTCTGATGGTCATCATGCTTTGGATCATAGTTGCAGAGGAGTTAAGGTCATTCAACATTGATAAGTCTCGGTTTGTTCATATCTGGTAGGTATATCTTGTTTATTTTGTCTAGATTAGCCGATATGTATAAGTTTAATGACTGAATCTTCTTGTAATCAGGTCATTAATGCCATGTTTATTGATTTCTTCATTTTTTTCTCTCAAATTCACTAACTGCACTATGTTATTCTTATCTAATGATGACATCCCCTACAAGTTCTTGTTATTTTAATTGTTTTATTCATCTGAATCCTTATGATATCTTATCTGATTGAACTAATTTCAGTATATTAAATACATGTTTGATGTCCTTGTTTAACAGTTTCTATAATTTTATTTTTCCAATGATTTTCCGACCTTATTGTTTGTTTATATATTGAAGATCATGAAGAAGTGCTAATCTAACTAAATTATACAATATACAATGCATCTATCACTATTCACATGAATAAATAATTAGTTTACCTTGATTTTCATTTTCAGAATCATTGTTGAAATATTTATATTTAATATGTCATGTGCAAGCTGGTCTATTTGATTAACATAAATTTTAATAGTAAAAATTTTATAGATGAATAGTAAAATAATGGCTCTATATAATCCATCCTTCAGAGTTCTCTCCGAATGGAATTTAGAAGCCTTAGAGTTGGGAATTAGAGAGAGAGATTAGAAGATAAGAAGAAGAAGTTGAAAAGGGTCACCTAAACAAGAAATTTTCAAGGTACTCTCTATTTCATGCTATTTATTTTTCTGATCTGGACCAATTTATTATATTGAAATTATTTTTCCATGATTTAAACATGTATTTAAATGATCATTAAAATTTTATATTTTCAAATTTTGGTAAGGGATTTTTTTTATTTCACATTTATAATTTTTGTTTAATGGTTTCTCATAAGGCATATGCTTCCATACATTTTTTCAAAATATAATCAAAAATTTTTAGTTTTATGGTTTTAATTAAAGGCATTTATTTTAATTTACTTTGAAAATATGATACATTATCTGTTCTTAAATTAGTATGAGATATATAGTTTAAAATTGTGATTTTAAATTTTATGGTGATGAATGTAAGGGATATTTTTATTTAATTTTAAATTTTATATATTTTAAATTTTATTAGTAAGAAATAGTTAGTCTATTTATTTCAAAATTTTGATTTTAATTTGTTGATTATGTGTTTTATTTTACTGATTTGAAACTGATTATTTTAAATTTTGATTTTATTATGGAATTGTTTATTTAATTAGACTATGATTGATCTTAAAAGATGTATACATATATGTGTATAATTACATTGGAAATAATAATGTATGGGTGTATAGTTATGTTGTAAAAATTTAATTTATTTTTTCAATCTATGTCAGATTCTAAAACCATTTTTTCACTTGTGTATGTATGTTTTAATATAATTCCATATCAATCTTGCCAAGTGATATTTATATTTTTAGAAGTTTGGATTTAGAATTATAGATGCCATGTCATATATATATAATAGATTTTTATCGACATGTCTATAATTTTATTGTCATTGCACAAAGATAAATAATCATGGTTTTATTTTCTTTTAAGGATGTCATAATTGCATTTATCCATGGACATGCGTTATACATAATATTGACATTTCTTAATTTCTTATTTCATTCATTTATTTAAATTTAATTTTATAGTTCACTATCTGAGATTATTATAAAAATGGATTTCTAACGTCTTGGAAATGTTTTTGATCTTTATTTCGAAGATATAAAGATTTTTATGATAAATTATCTATAAGAATAATAAATTTATTTAGTGGAAGAAACGTTTAAATATATTGCATGAAAATTCTTATGGTATGAGGTCTGGTTATAACCAAGATCCAATGAATGTTTATATATATTTATATATATATATATATACATATATATGATTATATATAAATGTAAGAGTATGTTAATGCAGTGACATGTTTTCAACAATAAAAAAACTCTAGTGAAAATATATATAAGTAATGAAAGTCTAAAATGTTTTCAAAAATCTAGAAAATTAAAAGTTGTAAATATGGAAGAAAATAGGGGATTGAACCCATCCTTCGCTAAGTGGGTAGGCCCATACAACCTTCAATGTTTAAGTATCTGAAATGTTTTGTTTGCATAGGATTGCTTAGTATTTCCATAAGAAACACTGGTTTATTTTAAAGTAATCTTGAGTATAAGTATTTTCAAAATCATACCATCCTTCATAGGCTTTATAGCATATTCAAAATCTTAGTTATCTTCAAAAGAGTTTATTTATATGTTTTCAAGATAGTATGTATTTATCAAACGTATTTTTGAATCACTTTACCATAAATATCTTTCAAAGGTATTTCCAAAATCTTTCGTTTCAAAACATAAAAGTATTTTTCAAAAATAGTTCCCACTAACCACTTACTGGGAAATTGAATGTTAACATTTTTTTAAATGTTTTTCACATGAATCATAGAATTTCTAAATTGGAATTCGATTCTTTTGGTATTATCATGTGCAGAAGTATAGTAGGAAATTGTTTTATTTTCGGTTCAACTCTGATAAATGTAAGGTTTTTTCTTATCCTCCCAAACCTATATAGGTAAAAGGACCCTCTTTTTTATTAAGTTTTTTTTAATTTTTCAGTTTCTTTTATAAGAAAAAAAATTACACAGCATTTTTCAAGCGCTAAGTCTAGAAGAGCAGGCTCGGGTCGTTATATTTTTTCCCAAGGATTATACAAAATGGGAATGGATTTTATTATTTTATAATTCCAATGGAAAAAATTATTAAACTAATTCCCATGATTATGTGGAGGTGAGTCACACTTTTAAATAATTGATTTTAAAACCTTAAAATATATTATATGTTTTGGAGTGATCAAAAACACTTTATAAAATAAATTAAATAAACTTAAAATCACATTATTTTATTAGGAAAACATATATTTGGTCATCTATAACCTTTATAGTATTTATAACATCACTTTTTTGTCATTATAATTTCATAATATAAAAAAGTATATTTATATGCTATGTAATTTTTACCCAAAAATTTCATTATCTCAGAAAATTGTGAAAAATTAACCATAGAAAAAATTTTATATTCTGATTCATAAAGAATATTCATTTTATCTAAATGATTTTATAAATATATTAATTATAAATTTCATAATAATAACCATCATATATTAAAATTGATATGTTTTTGATAATAACAGTTTTATAACCATTATAAAAAATTACATTTGACTTCATAAAAAAATATATGAGCATTTAATTCTGATAAAAAAATATTTAATAATAATATTTTATTAAAATATTATTTATTTTATAAAACCATTTATTCATAAAATTATTAATTGAATTTTAATATCAACCAAAAATATAATTTCGTCTTCATTGTATAAAAAACATTTCCAAAGTAACAATAATATGATAAAAATACATTCTATACAAAATAATGTATATTCTCGTATTTCTATGGTATTGAAACAAATCCCCTTAATAGACTACAAAACAACTTAAGAGTAAGGTGAACGATGGTGGGACATTCATGGGGTAGTTTGACAAATATGGTTTGGGATGTGATCTCGATGATCTTGAAAATCTCCCATAAATGGTTTTACTCATGCTTAAGTTGTTGGATATTAGCCTAGGATTTGTCAAGTTAAAATCCCAGTGATTTTATCTATATAGACCTGATCCCGAGATACTGGACTCAGCTTTTATAAATTCTCTGTATTTTTTTTAAAAGAACTTAAACATAATTTATTATAATATATGACCTTTTACTGGTCTAGGTTCTGAAGCATTAGTTACAGTCTTAAAATTTATCATATTTTTAATAAAATTAATCAAAAAAATACAACATCACTTCTATTAACACAACTACAATGATGTCCAACATTGGACATAAAAGTGACATGTGAAATTAATTTTAAAACAAGGGGGGAGAATTAAATTGACTAGTAGGGGGTTTTAAAACTATTGATGAAGAGTTTTAAGATATTGATTTGAAAATTATTTCAAAAAAAATTATAAATATCCTTATTGAAAACATTATTTGAAATTACTTATGGCTTAAAAATACTATATTATTTTATAAAATAATTACGTTTGAAAATAGATTAAACATAATCTAGTTTTTATCTAAAAACAATACGTTAGCTTATGAAAACGAACCACTATTTTGATTCCACTAGAAACATTGAAGTCTGTTTGGGCCTACCCACTTGTTGAAGGATGAGTTCACTCACCAATAACCTTCCATATTTACAATGTTTAGGTGCCGAGTTTTCTGAAAATGTATTAAGCTTCCTTTACTTATAAATACTTTCATTTGAGTTTTTAGTTTTTGAAACATGTCACTAAATTTAAATACACATTCACATTTATATACTTATAAGTATTTACATACATAATTATATGAACATCCATCATATATCACTTGCAAGTTCAGTTACATCCAAAACTCATACCATAATCCTTTTCATGTACCGTCTATGCATTCAAACATTATTTCAAGTAATACCATTGACATCCATAAAATTAGATGATCATAATAAATAATTATTTTCGAACATAGAACTATAATTAAATATCTTAAATAAAAATTCATTTATTGAAGAAATACATGTGATTAATGATCTTGAATGTAAACCATAAAATTTAATTTTAAATCCTAGTTTTATTATGTATCCAATGTATGCCAATGTTATTCATAAATTCATGGCCATGATTGTATATATATGTGACATCCTTAATTTTAATTTACAATGATGACATGCTATGCGAATATTTTTAAGAATCACAGTCATAAAATTATAAAAATAAAAATAATCATTTCATCTTTTTATATATAATTATATATATACATTTGACATGGAATTTATTATACTCATAATCATGGAATAAACTCATGTTTACTCAAAGCGTCTATAAATTTAAATACCCTTTAGTAGAATTAACAAGATTACCTAGAAATAGTAATCCATGAAAATAATTAGAGTTTTATGAGACATATCATTATTCCAAAATAAATTAAATAAATATACACCCTAAATAATTATACATATTTGGTTATATATACCTATAAATTTATATATACATATACATATACATGTATATTTCATAAAAATGAACATAGTTTGATAAAATAAAAAACTATCCTTATGAAATAAGATTAACCAAAATAATACCCATACTAAGGGTTTTCATAAAATAGAATAACATGAAAAATTCAGGAAATAAAAAAAATCAGAATATTAAAACATCACCTAAAATATATTTTATTATTCATTGTGAAAATCCAAATATGAACACAATATCACCCTTATGCAAACAAGTTTCACAAAACTATATGTTCTTAAAAAAATTATGTACCTTAATGAACAAATGAAAATAATTAATTATAACATATCCCTTGCACAACCTTAAATAAAACATGACTTGTAAAATAAAAATAAATCCTTACAATATGACACACCTTTGATAAATTCAACTCATTGCTAATTTTAAATCAATAACCGTAATTGAAAATATAATGTTCTCCAGTACCTTATATGTTTCTAAAAAATGAAAAATATAAAACTATACATACATATGTATTTCTTTGTAACATAATTTATTCAAAAATTTAAACCATTACCAAATAAATTTAATCACGAATACTAAATACCTTACTTGAGTAGAATAAGATTAGAACTGGATTCAAACTCTATTACTTTATCTCTGGAAAATTGGTTTTCAAAATACATTTTCACGTAGGAAATGGTCTTTATATCCATAACTTGTACTATTTATTTAGTAGAAATATATATATAAATGGATCATCATGTGTCTGAGGCAACAAAACAAAAGTTATTTCATGCTTGAGAGGCAAGCTCGGTGTAGATGGAGATACTAAAATTTTATATTCAATCATTAAAAAAATAGAAAAACATTTACACAAGTGAAATCCCACAGAAAGCAAAGATAGGCACAAAAAATGTAGAATAAAAAAATAATTACAGTCAAATTTTCATTTTCAGAGAAAACAAAACATCTTCTATTCATAGTCTAAAAGAAAAACAATATATATATGGATTAAAAATTGTTTAAACAAGAGGTCATAAAAAATACAATAGTTAAATTACTGTGAAATAGACTGAATTAGGTTGAGACAAAGAGCAGGAAAAATATTGAAATTAGTTGAAAGAAAAATTAATAAGAAATATTCAGACGTCTACTAAAGAAACAAAGCACCTACCTGGTTCTATATCTAGAAAACCCAAGATGAAACCCAAACCTGCTCGGACATAGATCAACACCCCCCAACGCTTGCGGTGAACCCTTCTCCCTGATCGGCTCATCCTCAGTCTCTCCAAGAGACTCAACTCAACCACCCACGGATGCGGATAACTCCCGGTGTGAACCATCATCATGAATCATCCGCTCGAGTCTCGACATGGAGCTCTCAGGCCCAATGGTACCACCTTCTTCCTGACCGGAGGCCTTGCGACTCGACCCTAGTGTAGCCGCTTAACAATATTTGGTTTTATTTTTTTATCCATTCCCTTTTTTGTATTATTATAACTTATTCATTTTAAATTTTTTCAAAACATAACATAATAATTTACATCATTATGTAATAAATTCAAAAACATGTGAATAATTTTGATATTTAATCAAAATAGTTATTAAAATTTTATTAAAAAAATTTATAATAGTAACACTTATAAAAATAATATATAATTTATTATAAAAAATTATAATTTCATATTCTTATGCATGTGTGTATATATATAAATTTCTTTTTTTGAAAACCAAAATTTATTAAACCAATTTAATTATATTTTTATATAATTATTCATTTAAAATTTTTTATTCATATCTTTTACAAAAATAAATTCTACTAATAAATATTATTTTAAACAATGTGAAACAATATTTATTTAAATTAAATTTGAAAACTATAAATACTCAGTATAGTTATTTAAAATTAATATAATTAATATACAATTAATTAATATACATAACAAAATTGGCTTGCTAAAATTTTATAAGTTTCTTTGTATTATAAATTAATCTATTTATGTAATAAAACCAAGTTTCCAATTTTCAATCTGTTACATTACTCCCACCTCAAAAGAATTTCTTACTCACAATTCGTTTTTTTACTAAAATAATTCTAAATTTCCATCATTAGGATTAAGAAACACTAGTTATACTAAACTCTAAAATCTACCACATAGACGACTACATCTAATTTCTAAATTTTTCTAGACTATTCCTTTAATACCAACTGTAAAGACCTGAGCCCAAGCTACCAGGCTCAAATCTTGTAATTGCTGTGTACTTTTTTTAAAAAGGAACTTACACAACATTTATTACAACATAATACCTTTTATCCAGTCTAGGTTTTATAAGATAATATTCAAGCTTACAATTTATTAGAGTTGCAATAAAATTAAACAAAAAATAGCCAACTTTCCTTCTGCGCTCGTAACTATAATGACATCTAGCTTTGGACTTCAATATGACCTATGAAAATAATTTTAAAATAAGGGGTGAGTGTTAAATTTCCCAGTAAGGGGTTTTAAAACCATTGATAAAACCATTTAAGATACTGATTTGAAAATACTTTCAAAAACACATTTTTAAATATACTTATTGAAAACATTATTTGAAATTACATATGCCTTAAAAATACTAGATCATTTCAGAAAATACATACATTCAAAAATTGAATAAACATAATCCAATGTTTTTCTAAAAACAATATACAAGGTTTGGAAAATGAAACATTATTCTTATGCCACTAAAAATGTTGAAGGTTTTCTAGGCCTACCCACTTATTGAATGATGGATTCACTCCCCAAAAACCTTCCATATTAATAATGTTCAGGTGTCGGGATTTTAGAAAAAAATTCAAGCTTGGATTACTTATAAATACATTCACTGTAGATTTTAATTTTGAAAACATACCACTAAATTTAAATACACATTCACAATTATATAACTATAAATATTTACATACATAATTATATGAGCTTTCATTGCATGTCACTTGCGAGTTTGGTTACAACCAAAATTCATTCCATAAGACTTTGCATGTACCGCCTATGAATTCAAACATTATTTCAAGTAATACTATTTACATCCATAAAATTATTTGATCATAATATATATTTATGTTTCACGTATAGAATTATAAATAAACATATTAAATAAAACATTTCATTTCTTGAAGAAATCCATATTCTTAATGATCCCAGAAGTAAACATTAAAATTTAATTTGAAATCGTGGTTCTATTATGTATGCAATGTATGTCGAAGTTATGCATAAATGAATGGTTGTGATTTTATGCATATGCAACATCCTTGATTTTAATTTATAACGATAACATGTTATACGTATATTTTTAAGTATCATAGTGATATAATTATAAACATAATAATAACCATTTCAACCTTATATATATATATCATGGAATTTATTATACTCTTAATCATATATTAAACTCATATTTACTCAAAATGTTGATAAATAAAAATACCCCTCGACAGAATTAACATGATTACATAGAAATAGTATTCCTTTAAAATAATTAGAGTTTTATGAAACATCTCATTATTCCAAAATGAATTAAATAAATTTGCACCCTGAATAATTATATAGAGTTGGTTAGATATATATATAAATGTGTATATACATATACATGTATATGTATTAAAAATAATCAAATTTTGATAAAATTAAAACATTTCCTTATAAAAAATATTAACAATAATAAAACCCATACTATGGGTTTTCTTAAAATGTAATTTCATGATAAAATCGGAAAATCAAAAAATCAGAATATTAAAACATGACATAAAATACAATTTATTATTCATTAGGAAAATCTATATTTGAACATAATATAACCCATACACAAACAAGTTTCACAAAACAATATGAATTTTAAAACACTGATTTGATGATCATGAATGATCAACTGAAAATAAATAATTATAGTATATCCCTTACAAAACCTTAAATAAACCATGACCTATAAAATAAAAATAAATCCTTATGGAAGGACCCAAATTTGATAAATTCAACTCATTAATAATTTGAAAATCAAAAACCATAATTAAAAATATAATTTTCACCTTTATTTATGAGTTTTTTAAAAAAATATAGATATGAAAACATACACACATATGTATTTCTTCATAACATAATTTGAACAAAAACTTTAAACCCCTACAAAATAAGTTTATTCATAAATACTAAATACCTTACCTGAGTATCATATTATTAGAACTGTATTCAAACACTATTACATCATCTCCGAAAAATTGGTTTTCCAATTGCATTTTCACATAGGAAAAGGGATTTTATATCCATAACTTGTACTATTTCTTCAATGGAAATATATATCTAAATGGATAATCATGTGGTTCAAGAAAAAAACAAAGGCTCTAGAAAGCTTGCAAGCTAAGATTGGTGTAGATGGAGATAATAAATTTTATATTCAATCTTTGAAAAAAAAATAGAAAAAAATTAACATAAACACAATCTCAAAGATAGCAAGGATATGCACAAAAAAAGTTATAATAAAAAATATTGTAGTGGAATTTTCATTTATGGAACAAACAAAGCATCTTCTATTCATAGTATAAAAGAAAAAGAATATATATAAGGATTAAAAAATTCAATTAAGAGGTTTAAAACAAAAAAATAGTTTAATTAATCCGAATCGGACTGAAATAGGCCAAGATGAAGAACAAGACAAAAACTGAAACTAGTTGAAAGAAAAATGAACAAGGAATATTTAGATAGATACTAAATAAAAAAATCACCAACCCAGTGCTATATCTGGAAAACCTAAGATAAAACCCTTAACATGATTTAGTTTTCTTTTTTCATACATTTCCCTTCTTATATTATTATAAAATTTTCATTTTAAAATTTTCTATAACATAACATAATAATTTATATCATAATGTAATAATTTCAAAAATATGTGAATAATTTTTATATTTAATCAAAATAGTTATTACAATTTTATTTAAAAAATTATAAAAGTAACACTTATAAAAATAATCTAAAAATAGTTCAAAATTATAATTTCATATTCTTGTGTGTGTGTGTTTTTATGTGTTTTTTTTCGAAAACCAAAATATATTAAACCTATTTAATTATATTTTTGTATAATTATTCATTTAAAATGTTTTATTCAATTTTCTTTTTATAAAAAAATCTATTAATAAATATTATTTTAAATAATGTGAAAAACTATTTGTTCAAAATAAATTCGAAAACTATAAATAATATGTATAGTTATTTATAAGTATTATAATTAACATACCATTAATTAAAATACCTAAGAAAATTTTCATGATAAAATATTCTTAGTTTGTTTAAATTATAAATTAATCCATTTATGTAATAAAACCAAGTTTATAACTTCTAGGTTGTTACACCATCTCCCTTAGAAGATCTGATAAATGGGCTTTATAGGGAATAATCCTGCTGGTAGAGGTCTTCACTTCCTTTGTCTGCTTCAATTATATTTTTTCAAAACCCTATATTTACACTAACCATGTGATAACTATTTAATGTCTATATTATCAATGGTAATGATACTTAATGGTCATTTAAATCCAATTTGATATAATATAACATAAAAAGTGCATGTTTTTCCTATAATTGTATTACTTAATAATACATTTAATTAAAACAAAAAGGGTAATATTAGTTATAATAGTATTGGTTGTTACAATCTTCACCCCTTAAGAAATTTTTCCCTCAAAATTTACTGTTACTAAACTAAAATAGATGAGTGTAACTCTATTTCATTGCCTTTTATAGTTCCCAAGTTACTTTTTAAAGCTTGTGGTTTCTCAACATCACGTTAACACAGTGAATTGTATTATTTCATAGAAAATTTTATCTTCTATTTAATATATTCACCAGCCACTTCTCATAGTAAAGGACACTCTAAAATTATTCTACCTATGGATTGAGTACATGTGAGGAGTCTGGTTTGTACATTCTCAAGAGAGATACATGAAATACATCACGTATATGAGATAGGTTCATGGGGAGTGCAAGTCAACAGGCCATCGCTCTGAGGAAATCAAGAAACTCATAGGGGGTGATGAATATTTTATTAAGCTTTCCCTTCTCCCCAAATATCATTACATTCTTCTATAGAGATATGTAGATGAATACTATATCACTAACATCGAAATCTATGTGTCGTTAAGGATTGTCAACATAGCTCTTATGTCAACTATTAGAAGCATTGATGTGTTGTGGAATGGTATTAACCTTCTCCAAAATTTCCACGACAATTTCTGGACCTATATGTTTTTTTCCCTAACTTTAGCCCAACAATAATGTGTTCTTCACCTCATCCCATAAAGGGATTTATAAGGATCTATTTGGATGCTTGAGTAGAAATTTCTGTTGTATGCAAACTCGACCAAAGGAAGATGTTGGTCTCATCCTCCTTTGAAGTCTATAAAACATGGTCATAACATGTATTCTAGTGTTTGAATAGTCCACTCATATTTTATATCATTTTGAGGAAGATAGGCCATATTGAAGTTCAACTCAGTTTTTAGACCACATTGGAGACTTTTCCAAAATAGAGAGGTGAATCTCATATTTTGATCGGATACAATAGATAGTGGAAGTCCTTGCAGCCTTACCAATTATCTGATGTATATCCACGCAAGTTGATCTATTGATAAGTCCTCTCAAATTACGATAAAGTGAGCTGTCTATATAAGTTGATCCCCAAAAACCCATAAAGCATTGTTTCCCCTATATATCTTCAGAAGTCTAGTGAGAAATTCCATAGTGATGTTCTAACATTTCCATGTTGGTATGGGTAATGGTTGCATCATCACCTTAGAGTTATGGATTTTATCCTTAACTTTCAATAATACCAGGAACATTGATGTGTATTTACTGATCTCCATCTTCATATTTACCAATGAATAGTGCTCACATATATCTTGATACATATTTGTGATTTTAGAGGTGAATGGAGAAAGTCAAACTATGTGTATCATCCAACAATTCCTTCTTTACCTCAATATTTAAAGAAACACATAGTCTATAAACAAATCGCACAATCCCTTCTTTATTAACAATGAACTCTGAGGACTTCTCTTTCCTTATATTTTCAAATTTCTTTTGAATTCACACATCATTTCTTTGAGAAACCTTTAACCTTTCTGAAAGAGATGGTTGAACAATCATTTTAGAAAGGATTAATGATGATCCTTCCTTTATGATTCCAATGTTCATTTAATTCAAGTCTAAGAAGATAGGATCCCTCTCAATTCTCCTCAATGATAAAATTATTGGATCCTTTATACATAGATAATTTTCCACTTTATACTCATTCATACGATAGTAAATAATTGAGCAGTCATAGTCCTTGTTCAGATCTAACCATATTTGTTGTTGTATAATCAGATCCTTCTATTTTAATATTTACTTGAGATTTTTTTATCATTATATATCTCAAAATTCTCCCCATAGAGATAATACCACTAGATTTTCAACATAAATATTACAGCTACCAACTACATATCATGCATGGGATATTTGTTCTCATGAATTTTCAACTTACATGAGGTGTGGGATATCACTTTATTATTTTTCATTAGTACACAACATAATAAATTCTTTTAAGCCTCTCTATATACCAAAAATAGTTCTGCATTTCTTGGTAGTGTGAGCATTTTTTTAGTGATAATCATATTTTTTTTCTCATTAAAGCTTTCCTCACATTCTTTCATCTAGAAAAAATTCTCTCCCTTTTGAGTTATCTTGGTAAGAGGTTTTGAAAATCATGAGAAATTTCTCAAAAATCGACGATAATACCCATCCAATCCATGAAAACTATGTATGCATATTAAATATTTTGGCCTTGGACATCCTTTAATTGATTTTGTTTTTTGAAGGGTCCATAGATGTCCCATTTCTTGTGATTGTATTCTACAAGAAAGAGACTTCCTTCAACCAAAACATGCATTTTTTGTACTTTGTGTAAATATTCTCCATTTATGGAGTCCTTGGCACATTGCTCAAATGTTCCTTATGATACTCCATAATTTTTTAGAATATTAAAATATAATTTATAAATTATACAAAAAAAATTGAGGTAATCTATAAAGGCTATATTCATTAATTACATGAATATTTCATTAGAATTATTGATCCTTAAAGGTATCCCTATAAACTCATAGTTCCCATCCATTATATGGAAAGTATTCTTGGGGAAATCTTTCTTCTTCACCCTTATTTGATAATAACCTGACCGAAGATCGACCATAGAGAAGTTTTGTGATTCGTGTAGATGATATAACATGTCAACAATCCAAGCCAGAGGATATTTTTTTTATTATCTTGTTGAACTCATGATAATTAATGCAAAGTTTCATTCACCCATCCATATTCTTGATGAAGAGGATCGGTTCACCCTAGGGTGAAGCACTTGGGCAGGTGAACTCTTTTTCTAGATTCTTCTATAGTTATTTCTTCGTCTCCTAAAGTTCCAAAACAACCATTCTATATAGATCATTGTATATTGGTAATTCCCCAAGTACATGGTCAATTGAAAATTAAACCTCTCGGCTATGAGGAATCCCTAGAAATCCCTCGAGAAACACATTAGCATACTCCCTCATAATGGGAATGTATTTGAGGGTGATTATTTCCTTAGAATCAATAATTTCATATATATATGTTTACTTATAGGTCAATAATATCCATTCTTGAGATGTTAGTTCCAAAGAATATTTATCTTCCTTCTTTAACTTGTGTAGAATCAGGGGTTGATTATCAATACCGAGATTTATTTCCTTCTCACAAAAAGTTATATTGGATCTATATTGGGAGAGTCAATCCATGCCAAGAATTACATAAAATTCCACCAAAGGGAGTATGAAAAGGTTATCTTGAAAGTTCAACCTGCAAAATTTTATAGGGGATGATTTATATACTTTGGATTCAATAATTTCCCCACTTTCCTTTTTTACTGGCATCTCTACATTCACTCTTTCTGGTGGAGTATGAATAATTTTACTAAACCTTCATGATATAAAGGAATGTGTCGAACTATAGATTAAAATTCTACCTTTCACTTTATGATGTAGGTTCTAAAATTTACTTTATAGACGTAGAAGTTCGTATTTTTAAAATATTAAGCACATAATGGGAATCTAAGGATATTAAAGGGATAACTTATAAATTGCATGTATTTTCATAACATAAGAATTTATCGGCTTCAATATATGTTAGAAATGATCTATTTACTAATATAAACTATTATAGGTATTTTTTGTTCCCTTAATAATGGTTTGTAATATGATTATGAATTTACCAAAGCATATCCCTTGGGAGTGTCAAACCATGTGCGCATTAAGGCCCATTGTCATGTACTCGGTTACCCTGAGTTAGGCCCAGGACACCTTGTTAGATGTGTTACTCCTAGATACATCTATTTCAGAACCACATCCATTTATAGTATTCATTTAGGGATGTATTTTCTTGATAAAACACTTACACTATACTTACAAAATTTTAATTGTCTTTTCTTATACTTAGCCTTATCCCTAAGGATTTTGGTAGAGATTTCTAATCCTAATCCCAAAAATAACTAAACTTTTTCTATGATACCAACTATAATAACCATGATTTTTAATTCACATTAATACATATTTTATTATATATAAGTACACGCAATATAACCCAAAATATCTAGAAGTATATTGTCTTTGGGAATTAGCTACATTATATAGAAACTTATGACATGGGATATAAAACATTACTGAAAAATTCCTTGACATGATCCTAATATTGCAATGAACTTAAAACTGCATGGGATAACCTAGGGAAAAACATAATAATAGGTTGGTATATAAGTTCTAGTAATTTAATAAACATGTCATAGCATGAAGATAACAATACATGTCAAAAAATAGGCATATCAATTAGTCATAACAAGAGTAGGCCTCATAAACATGAAAATGAGACATGATAGATCATGGTAATCATAAAGGCAACATTGGTAAGGTTGAAACCCCAAAAAACACTATGTCATAAACCTAGGTCAAGGCTAAATCCACCAAGACTTCATGGTATAGAAATTCCAATAATAGAATTAGTTTCACTCTTTGTCTCAACATGACATATCATGATACTAAATAATACCCAATGCATTGGAGTGCTATTTGGTCATACCCATCATATTCATTAAATTCTCATGCTCAACTATGCCACATAGGTCATAAAACATATATTCATTAATAATAATTTATTCCACAATTAAGGAGTGTGTAATACATATGTTTAAGTACCAAATAAAAAAATTATATGGTCATAAATATAAACAACCTAGATAGTAAATGGGTTTGGTATTCACTACACAACTGTTTTGGAATGGAAGGTCGTAGTTACATTTTAGAAACATAACAATTTCACTTAAAGAATCATAAAAATGGGTTGATGAGATAGAAAGGGGTATCTAATCATATATACATAAAATGGGTAGTAATAGGGACATGTAAAATCATATCCCAACATTATAAATTTGGAAATATAAGGTATAAGGTAATGAAGAAACTTGAATATGGAAAATAATGATAACTAAATTTAGTCATGGTAATGGGTGTAAATAAAAGATATTGGGTGGATTAATGAGAGGGAAAGAGGTTATATTGATTTATAAATTAAATGGAAAGTAAGGGAAATGTGTAATAACAAGTTATAATGTAATAAAATGGAATTCAATAGACATAACATAAAAGAAGTTCATGAATGGAATTGAGAAGAGATAATCACTTATAAAAGTTTGGCATAGTAAAAAATTAGGTAATGGAAAAATGAGAGAGCATAAATGGTACCTCATTAAAATAAAATTATTTTTATAGTAATGGAATTATAATAAATGGATTACAATATTACCAGTTGAAATTATGCAGACTAATTTCAAAGAATGTCCTTGAATTAAAAGGAAGAGAGGAAGGTGAGGATCCCTTACTTAATTGTGTGACTCCAAAGGCTTTGTAGGGGATTATTAAGAGCATGGGGTCCCTTGAGAGGACTCTAGGTAGTCGAGGTAAATTTATGGATGTGCTCCAAGGATTTTGATTGAATTTAAATGGAAGATTGGATGGTTTTATATAATAAAGGAGGGGGTTTATTATTTTGGTTTTGGACTCCACATAATAAAATATCAAAAACCACAAACCATAACATGGTTTTATCCCGTGGTTTCTAGAAAATTGTAATGGTTTTTATTATTTTTTAAGGACACGGTCTGAACTTATTAAAATAATGGCCTTGCATATGTGGAGGTGAGTCACACTGTTAGAGAAATTATTTTAAAACCTTAAAAGATATTTTAGGTTTTGGAGGATTTATAAAGGATTTATAAAATAAATATAAAATTACATTATATTAAATGGAAAACATATATTTGGTCGTGGATACCATTTATATCATTTTTTACATCACTTTTGGGTCATTATGATGTCATAATACACAAATTATATTTATATGGTATTCGATTTTTACCTGAAAATTTGACTGTCTCAGAAAATTATGAAAAAATCACTGTTGGATAATTTCGACATTTATATTAAAAAAATATTAATTTTATCTAAATAACTTTCTAAATATGTAAATTTTCAATTTTATAATAATAAATTTTATTTATTGAAAATGATGTCTTTTAGACAATAACAGTTTTCAAACCCTTATAAATAATTACATTTAACATCATAAAAAATATATAATCATTTATATTTGATAAAAAATTATTTAATAATAATATTTTACTAAAATAATATTAATTTAAAAAAATCAATTAATTCATAAATTATTTAACTGAATTTGAATATTAACCAAAATTACAATTTGTACTTTATTTTATAAAAATAATTTACAAAGTAACAATAATAGGATGAAAATATATTCTATAAAAAATAATGCACATACTCATAATTCTGGGGTCACGATACATATACTATTAATACACCATTAAACACCATAAGATTAAGGTTATTGGTGGTGGGACATTCATGGGGTGGTTCGGCGATCATGGTTTGTGGCATGATCTTGATGATATTGAAATTCTCTTGGAAATAGTTCCGTTCATGCTTATGTTGTTAGATCTCATCCTGATATTTTTCAAGTTAAAATAACAGTGATGATATCTCTCATGGAACCTCTAATAAATGGGATGCATAGTGTATATTATTATTGGTTGAGGCCATCAATTTCTTTGTCTGTTTCAATTGGATTTTTCAAACACTTATATTTATACTAACTATGTGATAATTATTCAATGACTATGTTATCCCTGATAATGATACTTAATGTTAATTTAAATCCAATTAAATATAATAAAACATAATAATTGTGTATTTTTTCTATAACCATGTCACATAATAAGGCATTTAATTAAAATAGGGGGGTTATTTGTAATAGTACAGGTTATTACAGGGAACACAACTGATATCTCTTCCCACGTACCATATGGATGCCACTGATTTGAGAGAATTAAATGTATATCTAGATGATTTTTAATCTAAATTATTCATTCACCTGAACATCTCACCTTGGGTTTCCCCATTTTTGTTTTTGAAAAAGTCTAACAAATCTCTCTATTTCTGTATCAATTACTGGAAGATGAATAAAGTGACGATCAAGAATAAGTACCTTTTCACTTTTTTCCAACATTTTCAATTATCTTAAGGGGTGAGTTGGTTTTCAAATATCGATTTGCATTCTGGGTATCATCAAATTAGATTTTGAGAGGTGAATGTTCTAAAAATAACCTTTCGAAGTAGGTACAACAATTTTGAGTATTTGTTCATGCCATTCAGGTTGATGAAATCTCCAACAATATTTATAGAACTTATGAATAGGGTGTTCCATCAGTATCACAACTCGTTTAATGTGGTATTTTTTTATGGAATAATAGTATGTTTAAGAAATGAGGAGGATCATGAGAATCATTTGAATATTGTTATAGTAACCCTTTGAGATCTTTTCCTCTATGAAATTTTTTCTAAGTGCACATTCTGGATTATGGAGGTGAGGTTTCTTGGTCATGAAATCGAGGAATGAGGGGTTTAGGTGGAACTCAAGAATATAAATGTGGTGATTTCATGGTAGTATCTGAAGAATTATTTTTAAATGAAAATATTCTCTGATCTATTAAGGTATTATAGGTAATTTGTTAAATATTTCTCTTAACATCATTTGTACATGAAAACACTTACCTGGAAAGAGGTGATATTTGAGTAAATCCCATACTTTCAAGCATCCTTTTAGGATCTCAAGTGGTATTTGACCATAGCCACTATTTTGATCTTTCCAAAAGCTATGAAGGGATATGTGGTCTATTATGATGCTTCGGGTATGGGTCATGGGTGTGTGATGATGCATGATGAGCATGTGGTGGTGTATAGTTATATCCAACTTTGAACACATAAAATGAATTACCTAACCCAATACCAATAGTTATAGGTGGATATTCATGACTTAAATACATGGTTTCATTATCTTTTTTGTGATAATATTCTACTTTATTATATTCATAAGAGTTGAGCCTATATTTTCTCCCAAAAAGATAAGAATTTATGGAACCGTCTTTGGGTTGAAAAGATTGTGGCTTTTTCTAATCACGGACTTCTAGTTTGATTCATCAACTACATATTCCTACCTATAATTGGGATGGTATATCCATGTATTTTATTGTTTTATTAAATTGTACACACTAGGGGAGGAATTCCATTTGGATAGTGATTGATTGTCCAACCAAATCATCAAATTTCATTCCAATGAAGGATTCGTCTAAAGTGGATGAGTTCAGCCATATTTATGTTCAGGGGATAGTGAGGCACCATGGTGTGCTATTGGTAATCATATCATAAAGGTACCCTCATTTTACATCATGGTTTTGATAATATCTTCCTAAGGTTATGGGATTGTAGGTTAAGTTTAGTTCAATATACCACCCTCAAATAGATGGTCAAACGAAGCGGGAAAATCATATTTTTGAAGACATATTCTAAGAATGTGTGTTGGATTTCATGAGTTCATGGGATATCCATTTTGGGATGGATTATTTTTAATATAATAATAGTTACCAATAGTCAATTAAACTATCTCCCTTTCTAGTTCTTTATTGTCGTTCGTGTCAACCCCCTTTGTGTTGGGATGAGGTGGGTGAGACCTCTTTGTTTGGATCGAGCCTTGTGTAGGAAACTTATGATGAAGTCAAGTTGATCAGGTAGTGTTTTACAATATCTTATAGTCATCACAAATCTTACACCGATCATATTTGATAGTATATAGAGTTTTCTATGGGTTATCTAGTACTTGTAATGGTATCACCTCGCTTGGGTCACCATCAGTTCGGAAATCAATGAAAGTTAACACCAAGGTATGTCAGAACTTTTGAGATCATAGAGATTGTTGGTAATGTGGAATACATGTTAGATTTTTGTTCTCATTTTATGTAAATTCATGACAAGTTTCATGTATCTTAGCTAAAAAGTATACTCTAGATTCTTCCCACGTGTTGAAATGGGAGGAGTTGGAGTCAAAGCCTGGTATTTCTATATTTGAGAGACTAGTATGGATTGTGTATTATTAAGATAAAGTGATTTATGGGAAGTCCATTACATTAATATGAGTTATTTGGTATCATGGTAGTTATTAGCATGAGACATGGGAGTAGAGGTCCTGGGTTGAGGAGGAGTATCCATTTTTTTATCAAAATGTGAGTTGACTTTTTGAGGGTGAAAATTTTTCATAGTGGGAATAATTTTCCCATCTATGATTTTATTTTAAGGTATTAATTTGTATACTTTTTGTATTATATTTACCCTTGGTCTTCCCCGTGAGTTTTAAGGTGAAAATGGATATTTTGGGCTTGACAGTAGGTGGCACGCGGTTGGTGCAACGTTTGGGGAAACAGTACACCCCTTCTTAGTAAACCATGCAACCAACTTCCATTTTGGATATTGGTAACCATGTGTTTATCACACAGTTTGGAAATCTATTCAGTCTAACAATGTGGATTTTCTTCTTTTACTGTGAGGGGTGCACGGTTGCTGCATAGTTTTGAAAATCATGTGGTAAAACCATGTGACTTGTCTATGTAATTAAAAGGTGGAAAATTACCTTTGTTCCATATTCATAATTAACCTTAAAACACCTTTAATCCCACCCATTCCGGATTTATAGCCATGGGATCTTCCTCTAATCCTTCTTGGAGCATTTTACAATCAATATTTGGGTGTTTTTAGACTTGCAACATCAAGGAGTCATAAATTAAGTCTCGTTTCCTTTGGTTTCTCCCTTATTTTAGGTTTCTTCTTCCCTCTTTATTGGGGTTTCCTTTTTTCAACAGGTTTTTGACCTAATGAGAGATCGATCTGGTGCTTCTGGGTTAAATATTTATTTCTATTGCCCAATATTTCCTTTATATGGTATTTTGGAGGTGTGGTTGGGGTTTTTCAACGGTTTTTGGAAGTTTCCATGTGTGAGGTAGGTCGTTCCATGCTTTTACATTATTAAATGATTTTAGCTTGCTTGCATGGTTGCTTAAATATTTTCTAGAAATTTTATCTATGGTTTGAAACACTTTTTAAAAAAATTGAGATTCATATACGATGAATGTTTATTTTCTAAAGGAAATTAGTTACATTTAATGTGGTTTCCTTGTGTTTCCTCATAAATGTATTTTATGCTTTCTGGGGAAGGTGTGAAAGATGTTTTAAAAATGAACTTTAGGTGAGAATGTGTTGAAAGTTGGTTTTCCAAAATAAATGGCTTTTTTTCATGTTGGATCATTTTTTCTTCACCTTAAATTTGTTTTGTGAATTGTGAAAGTGGTGTGAAGCATGTTGTACAAATGGATTTTGTGTGAGTATGTATTTGAATGGGGATTTTCCATGAAAATTTATGGATTTTATATATTCTATTATTATTGTGTATCTAAAATGGTTTCATGAATTGTGAAATTGATGATAAATGTATTTCCAAATGGTGTTGGTGTGTGTGGAAATTTGAAAATGGGTTTTTATGAAACAAAAAATGGTGGTTTCCATGTGAGTTTTGATTGTTGGATCATTGTGAAATGTGAAAAATTTTGTTTTCCTTATGTGCTTATGATTCTTGGCATGTGTATATGAAAATGATGGTTTATCTGAAATGGGAAATAAAATTTTAGGAAAAAGGGAATCTTGGGTATCTATGATGGAGGACAAGAACTAGTAAGATAATTGATTTGGTAGTGGCGAGGACCAATTTTATCTAGCATGATTGATGTTACAACACTAACTAAACGTGTGATATAATCAGAGACCACTAGAACTTTGGTATGGGATCCCCTCTAGTGGATCATGCACAAGAACACTTTTGGCATTGATTGGAGGATTTTGATCACTAAGGTTTGAGGTTTATAGGGACCCACTTATGCTAGTTAACCATTGGGATTACCTATGGTTCTCTCTTGTCAAATGATGATTATGTGATTTGGTTCTAGTCATCGGTATATATTAGACCTTGGGTACATTTTGTTTTCAATGTAAGATTCTTTTGAGATAAATTATTCCATTAAAAGTGTTTCCAATAAAACAATTTCTTCAAAATTGTTTCCTAAAAATTATCATCTCTAAAATATTTCTTGTTTTTTTAATAAATGTACATGTTAAATTATATTCTAATGTTATAAAGTTGAATATTTTATTTTGGGTGGAATTCTACTAGGATTTGGCTCACACCTTACATACACCTTTGGTTGTACCTAGACTTTGTTATGTATGACCCATGTAAAGGAAATATATATTATGGTGGTGATGGTGGATTTGGTTTATAGTGTTTCACATATTCCATTTATTGGTTGTGGATCCTTGATGGTAGTGAACCTCTTGTTTCATGGAGGTTTTTTGGATAGTTTTGTTGTCCTGTTTCTATTATGGTGTTTTAGTTTTTTATTAAAGTTGTAAACATTGAATTTGAAAATTATTGTACTTCGATTTGTTATGATATTGGTTATGTGATTTTGTCTTATTTTTTTTGTTTTTATATTATTATATTCATTAGTGATATCATTCTCAATGTGTATTATAGATACCTGGACACTATCTTCCAACCCGTTGGGAACAAGAACACCCTCGGGGCCATGTCGCAGATCGGTTCAGGTGTCAGGTTGGATGGCACTCCAATTTTGTTTTTTATAGTGAATCAATGTGGTTATACATTTGACCAATTTAAATTAAATTCCTTAATCACCTATTTAATTATACTATGATTGGATCTCTCTTTTACTTTCTATCCTTTGGTCAGTAAGCTTATATAGAAATGTAATGCAATATAAGATAACCTCAGGTTATGTTAATGAGGTTCCCCTCCATAAATATCACTACATCCCCAGTACATCATGGTTATTATCCCATGTTCACATCATACTTAATATTATATTATAAATTATTCAAAAGGGTATGACCTTATACTCATTGTCCTCGTCCTAAATGGGTACAATGTAAGTGAGGTCTTGTTTTCCATTTGTATAAGAGAGTTTACTTACACCTCCCTAATGTAAAATCATAAGTGTTGGATGGAGTCCCTTATAGACTATTTAAAGGATATTATTCCTTGATAATAGTAATAAAATGGTTTGCCTTAGTATTGGTCACACATTAAGAGTATATGGAAACTTTATCTTGGATCTCTCATCTTCTTGATCAAAATTTTCGATCTGATATATGTTTTCAAAATCCTTTTTATTTTTATTCTTCTTATTATACTGTGTGAAAGAAAACTTCTCTTTGTTGATCCTTATTTTTATCTATCTCTCTTTCCAAGATACATTAGATCTCCAACTATTGTATATTAACTTCTCTTTCTTCTTATTTCTTACAACTTCTAGATTATAAAATGCTTACAATTGAGAAAACCCCATATTTTTTTTAAACTTCACAATATATATATATATATAATTAATTTTTTAGCATCATGGAGTCTTCCTATATTCAAAACTCCCTAAAATATCATATATAATTAATTTTTTCATTTATAAATACTCGAAAATCAGTTTCCATAATTATAATGATTAAAAGCTAATGAAATATTAGACTTTAAACTCATAAATATTCTTTTTAAAATCATCATATAGGCTTAGGGTTTTTCAATCATTTTCATCCAAAAAATATGAATTTTTACATTCATCATTTTCTTGGGATCTTATTCATCATCAATAACTGTTAATGTGGAAAACCTTATGATATGTGGAAACTTCTTACTTAAAAATCCCAATATTTTTCATGGTTATTTATTCTTTTTACAGCATCAATCAATTAACACCCCTCATTATTATTTTAAATTGAATTCATAGAAAAATAACTATCCTATTTTTATGACATATGTTTTTTAAAATTACATATGAACTAAAGAAATATTCCAAAAAAGACAAGATTGTAGAAGACTTATGATCTATCTCACATACTTACATTGTGCATTGAATTCATATGATCTTCATACTCCTCATCATCTTATAATTTTTAAAACACATTCATCATAGAACCTTGATTAATTAAATTTTATCATCATGTTATTTTTATCATTTAAGATCAATGTAGCATCCTCATAATTTTAATTCAACCTTTATTTCATTAGAATATAAATTCATGAAAATTAGAAAAAAAATATTATATAAAATTATATAAGTATTGGATTGATCTTTCCTTTGGATATCATTCATATAATAGGTATAGTAAATGGAATGACCATTAATAAAATGTTTTCATATAAAACATGTTTTTAGTGTATCAACTCTGATAATGAACTATGTGTCTATCTGGATCGACCACACATAAAAACCCAATTCAGCATGTGTGAATTGACTATATAAACAAACTCTAGATCTAATTCCTGTAAAAAATAATTTTTATGGTCACATGTCAGGTGGTTATGAAGAAAAATATTCATGAATATGATTTATTATCTAATCATAAATCTTTATTTTATCTCATGAAATAGTTTATATAGATTTCAAATAACCCCTACATTTTCCCTTTGAACTCTAGTGACCATTACATAGCACTTGTTCAGCATTACACTACCCTATAAATTTCCATGTTACCTATACATATAAGGGGGATGACCTTTATAGAACTTTACAATTATCCTTCTTACATTTATGTTCAAGTTCAAAAACAATTATATAGATCTTGAACTTTATATTTACTTTTATGTAGGTCAGTGATGGCCTTTACACTCCCCCTGGATTACTGATGTAACATTATGAATCACATGGTCTTCTCTTATATAGTTATTAGATTACATTTATATACATTATTATATTTATAGATCACCATTAGACATAAGGTAGGATATTTCAATTACCCTTACATGTCTCATTATAACCTTCACGCATGCAATGGAACTTACATGTGGATTTTAAAAAACATATAAAATTGATCAAAACATTATACAAAATATGTGGATGGATCTTCTCAAGTATTTAAAAAACTTTTTCCTTCATTATTAGATATATATTTAAAAAAACATCAGATTAAGATAATCCACTTTTTTCATAAATCTAATTTAAAGAAACGTTAAATATATTCAAATGTTAATCATTTATGATGTGTCTAGAAAGATTTATTAAGAAAATATTATGTTTCACAATTCATGGGAACCTCTCCTTCCATATATCCTGGGATCTCCAACAAATATTCCATGTTGTCAAACATCACATCTTCTTTACCCCTGGTAAATAGGTATTATTCAATTTGTAGATTGAGTATATATTAGCTTCATTGCAAAAACTTATTCATTGTACCAAGACAAATCACTAAGTAACATACTATATTACAACTTGGGAGAACTCAAACCTTCTCCTCAATATTCTTAGGAACTAATTTACTCTTTATAGTCATTATTCTTCATAACATATTGGGATAATTCAAACTATTTCTTCCTTAAAAAAATTTAACATCAAATACTATACCAATACAAAGTGTGTCTAACAATAGAAATTTCAAACACATCTCATTCTTTAGTCAGTGTTTTTAATACCTTCATGATAATTATGGGCTCAAATAGGGGTAGAAAATATCTTTTAGGAGGTGAGATGTAAAGAACAATTTTGGTTTTAGGTTTTTCTATGTTGTTTCTTAATATTACTTTACTCATTATAAATATTATTTATAAAATTATAAATTAAATTTATTAGTATTATTATTATATATATATTCCTTAATGGATTTTTAAGGTATATATTCTAATAACTAAGAAAATATGGTTAAAATATTGGTGTAGATAAGTTTTTAGAGTTAATTTAATCTCTCTCTAGTTAGTAAAAATGTATGAGATGTCAAAGATGTTGTAGTAGAAGATTTGAAATCTTCTTCAAAGGCCGTTTTACTAAATAAATTACTTAGGATTTTATGTAAAGGTAATTGGATTTTCTTATTTTATGATTCAAAAACAATTATAATAATATAGACTAATTGTATTGGGTTTTCCCTTGGGGGTGTTGTTGTCTAGGTCCAAAATTTTATTTAGGATGTGAAGTGACCAGATGTGACATCCCAAGTAAATTAAGAATAATATATTTTCATATTTATTAAAAAAAAATTATTAAATATTAATTTTACTTTAAAAGGGTCTCTATGTTTGATAGCGTACCCGATACGCAACAACGGGTTTCTTTGGAATCTTACGTTGTACACTAATAATATATTATTATTATTTTAAATGGTAGTTAACTCCTAGCCGTTGTATTGGCAAGAATTAATGAAACTAACTAAAATATGATTATACATATTTCTTAAATGTATTTACATTTATCCAACAAAAGTTAGAGGCTTAAAATGTGAATAAATCTAATTTTAAGCATAATTTACATTAAAAGGCTGATTTATCGCCTTTTAATGGAGAACCCTTTTTAAATATAGTTTTGTTCAATTTAATACATTCTAATTGATCAAATAAAATCCTTATTTATAATGGGGACATCAAATTTTACTTTTGGTATTTTTTTGGTATTTTTCTGATAAAGTTCACTTTTTAATGAATAGTGAAAAATATTATATTTTAATTCAAAAAGTGCCTTTTAATATAATTTATTTATATGGTTAGATTATATTTTTATTTGGTTTTAAATTGAAATTAAAATATATTTTTACCATTTAATCCAATTTTGGTCATTATAATTAATTTCACTTTGAAATTGGACATAAACAAGTATCAATCTTTTGATAGTTATTGTTTCTTAAAAACACGCTATTTGTTTTGATAACGGGAATTAATTTTAAAATTAATTAATTCCACTTCTATGTTTTGAATTTGTAAAAATAGTCCTCAATTTTGAATTTGGAATATCAAATAATGCTTAGGCTGAATTTTTGTTATTTTTCTGAAAAAAACATCAATTTTTGATGAATAGTGAAACCACTTAGTGGTGGTTAAAAAACTGACTTTTTCATTTAAATGAAATTTTACCACTTCTGTTAATTGAATTTCAAAAATCCTACATACATGTTTTTTATCAAGAAGTAAAATGTAGTTCATTAAGATGAAAATAATTTTTGGTGAATAGTAACTTTTGAATTTTATTTACCGCGGTTAAAGGTAAATAAGATAATTCAAGGTAAAAAGAATATTATAATAATTCAAAATTACCTTAACACTTGTCTTAACCATATTTTATAAGTAGTGGTCGACCATGGGCATCCTTGGGTCGATTTTGGGACCCCATGGAGCAACTTATGAAAGATAATGACACTTTAGATTAATTAATTTAATGTAAGAAAATTGACATTAACAAAATTATTTTAGTAATTAATTTTTATATGATGTTATATAAGTCTTATTTTCGACTATAAATATTAATTGGAAATATAAAAATATTTCCTACATTATAGTATTTTTTTTATAATTTTTAGACATTGAATAAATTAAATTATTTATGACACAATAATGATGGAGTATTTACCTCATAAATAAATGATTAAAATAAATAAGATTTTAATGATTAAAATATTATCCAAAACCTGTCCAATTCTGATTGGATGATTTTATTTTGAATATGAGTCATCTTATCTTCAACCTTAATGATTTTTGGACCATTAGAAACTGAATATAATTATATAATAAAATAATTTTTTCACACTTTCCTAAAGAGCCCATCCTCTCCCTTATAAAGGAAGACCATTTATATCCAATTCCGCACACCTCTCAAGCCATTTGGCTCATCCAAACTCTGCCCAATTAAGCTCCCTACATCCTTATACTCCTCTTAGAATCATTACCTTAGGTAGAAGTCACTTCAAGAAGTCCTTTTGGTTCAAACCAAAGGGAGTTACCCAAATTAAAGGTAACGGTTTCTCTTAAATTGTTTTCTTTTATTTTACTTATACAATCCCTAAACTCTTTTTATTTCCTTTATTTGGTAACAACACCAGTATCCTCAATATACTAGTATGTTTTTATGAGAAGGATTCAAACTACACTTACACACACCTCTATCTAATGGATGAATAACATAATGTTTCTGTGGATGGAAAACTAACGCCTCACGAAACGATGATTGTTCAATTACATCTTACCGCCTCTCATGGTGGCCATTATGATGGAACTGTATTTATATATGATATATATTATGTTTCTTATTTCTTTATGCTTGTGTACTTCCCAATTATATCAAACTTTTATGGTTTCCATGGTGGGTAAATACGATAATCTCATTTGAGGAAGTGCGGACTACCGCCCCCTCAAAGTGATGTGACTCGTTAATGCCTTATGTGGGATGTATAAAGGATATACTTAATGATATTATATATGATATTATAATGGAATTATAATATACCTATGTATAATTATATTTTAATTCCATTAAAATAAGAAATAGAAATGTAAGTAGTGTTCATGCGTACGTACGGCTTACCGTCTCCATGAACGGTGCATTTCATTTCTTACCTCCAAATGTTATGTACTATTATAAATACATGTACATACTGGATATATATGATATATATGATATATAAATCATGAGTACCATTCTGGATATAATTGACTATTGACCACATGGACAACATGTAATTATAAGAAGTCCATTTTTGACTCAAGTACCAAATATCGACAAAACGAACGTTATTAACTTAAATGATTACATAATGATTATAACAAGGTAATAAGTGATATAAAAGGAATAATAAACTTGAAAAAGGTTCTTAAGCAATTATAAATTAACTTTAGTTTATTATTCATGAGATTAAAGAACGAACGGGTCAAGTCGGACACGAGGTAAGGGACTTTGTCTCAATCTCATTTCATTGAGGCATATTGTATTTTAATACACAATTTTCTTTTATACTCTGTATAAAAACATTTTACTTTTCATTTCATTCAAAGGGAATCTTTCTATACGAAGAGTTTTACTAAAAGAAAAAATGGAATGTTTTTTTTACGTAAGCGGTGACAACGACCTTTCCACCGCCGCGAGTATTATTTGATCTTTGGCTTCCTTTACAAGCCGGAATGTTTTTAAAAGGAAAAATAAATACCATATACTCTTTTTACGTATTTTGGTATTGAAAATGATTTTGAGAATGGATTTATTATTTCAATATCTTGAAATGATATTTTTCTATTGAAATGTGGAAATGTTATCTTTCCTTTATGCTTATGTTATGTGTTATGATCATGTTATGGTTCTTGTGAATTATTTACATATACGGGTGGTTCCATGATAACCCTAGGGCGGGTGAGCCTAAGATAGCTCTCCAATGCATTGGGTAACATGACAGAGGTAAACGTGAATTTTTCTCCTAATATATTTAGGTAATATACTATGATGGGTATTCCAAAGTAACTCCATATGTAGCTTTGATAGCTACAATGTAAGTATGATATGGATTCCACAAGTTACCTTTGTGATTTATGATTTCTATGTGTCTTTCATAAATTTTATGATTTCACAAGGTAAGTAAAATATTTCATGTTTTGTATGTATTTATGAACAAATTATTTCATTCTTTGTTTTATAACCCTTACTGAGATTTTTATGCTCATCCCAAGTTTTGAAATTTTTTCATAGGACTTAAAGATGAATAGGGTCAAGGATGTGATCGAGGAAAAGTCATGATGTCTAAAACATGGAACTAGAAATGACTTTTTTTTCAAGAGTTTTTATTTTATGAAAAAAAATGGAAATTTTGTTGAAGTGTCTAATTTTTAATCTTTTTAGATGTAATAGTTATGTTCTAATTCTCTAAAACTCTAAACCTGAAAAGATCCTTAATGTGAATTATTCGTTTAATTCAATATTATGTAATGTTTAAGGTCGGGTCCTTATAGTTGGTATCATAGGTCGGTTTAGATAACTTTAGGAGTTTGGGTATTGATAAATTAATATCCATAAAGTAATTTATGTTAATATTGATATCATATAGGATTTACAGACTACCATGTTGTTTCGCCTAAGATATTTCTGTGTTCAGAATGGTTTTCTGCAGAGGAAACGGGGTAGGTATGTTAGGACAACATCAGGAGGAAGGAAAACTTCCAAATCAGAAACCTGAGATGGTCGGAATCGGAACTAAATAGTTTGTTGTAGTGATGGAACAGTTGAATCAGGCTACAATTGGTGGTGGTATCCATGTACGAGATCAGCCAGATCAACTGCAGAGGAACATGTCAGTAGTGAAGCATTTCATGAGGCAACATCCCCCATCATTCAGAGGATCATCTAACCCTGTGATAGTAGAAGGGTGGATTAAAGCACTAGAGAATATTTTTGATGTCATGGGTTGTTCAGAACATCAAAAGGTTAGTCGTGTTGTTTACCATTTTGAAGGTGAAGTTGATCAGTGGTAGTCGATGGTGAAAAATATCAGGGATAGTGAAGAGATTGATGCTCTCGATTTGGATGAATTTAAAGGTATATTTATTGAGAAATATTTTCCTAAGGTGGTTCATCTTAGAATAGAAAAATAATTCCTAGAATTGAGGTAGGAGGATGACTCAGTGGATGCTTATGAAGAAAAATTCACTCCATTGGCAAGGTATGCTCCAAATTTCATATGAGATCTTGATAGTAAAATCAACCGTTTTTACTTAGGATTAAAGCCAAATTATCAAAGGGCTTTAGATTCTCGTGAGTTCAAAAGTTATGAAAAACTTGTCTGTTGTGTGGAGAAGGTGGAAATAGAGTTTGTTGATGATCAGTTATTCTTTGACAAACAACATAAAAAGAGGTCGAGGTGGCAGGCGAAAGGGAAGAACTCTTCAAAAAAGTTTGATGGTAAGAAACTTAAGTTTACAATTTGTGAAAATTGTGGTAAAAAGCATATTGTGGAATGTCTTTTGAATTCTAGTAAGTGCTAATGATGTCGTAAAATGGGACATAAGGCTCGTAATTACACTAAAAAAGATCAGGGTAATGTTAATACAAAATCTGATTTACAGTCAGTAAAATGTTTTAAGTGCAATGAAATGGGTCATTATGAAAATGAGTGTCCAGCGAAGAATTCAACTGAGGGAAAGTAGTCAGACTACAAGTAGAAAGGGGTGGTGAAATCCGTCACAACTACTTCATCAGATGTTGGGCCATCAAATGAAGTAGTATCAGGTACAATGTTTGTTTGTTTAGATTATGCCAATGTGTTGTTCAATTTAGGTTCTACACACTCTTTCATTTCTGAGAAGTTTTCTTGTAAATTGTGAATTCCATATCATGATATGAATACTGAAATTATGGTAAAAACACCTAGAAGAAATTTTGAGACAAAAAGAAAACATAAGAAAATTCATGTCCTTGTGTGTGGAAAGAATCTACCTGCAAACCTTATTGTTTTTCCTCTAGTAGAGTTTGATGTTATTTTGGGCATGGATTGGCTTTCTGTTTATCATTCTAAGATTGACTTCAGAGCAAAAGAGTTTTCTTTTCAGAAATATTTATAGTTTGTGTACAAGAATGAATCCTTGCTTTTGATAACATATCAGGAAGCTGAGAAACTAGTAAAAATGGAAATGAATGTTACCTTACACATATTGTTGAAAATAAAGGAACTGTTCAGATTAATGATGTTCCAGTGGTAAATGAGTACCTTGATGTTTTTCCTGATGAGTTTCCTAGAATTATACCTGATTGATAAGTTGAATTTACTGTTGAATTAGTTCTTGATGCTAAGACAATTTCAAAACCCCCTTATCGAATGGCTCAAATTGAACTTTTAGAGTTAAAGAAGCAATTGCAGGAGTTATTAGATAAAGGTTTTATTCGACCTAGAACATCACCATGTGGTGCTCCTGTATTGTTTGTTAAAAAGAAAGATGGTTCAATGAGACTTTCCATTTATTATAGAGCATTTAATAACATTACTGTTAAGAATAAGTATCCTTTGCCTCATATCGATGATTTGTTTGATCATCTCTAGGGAGCTTAGTATTTTTCGAATATTTACTTGAGGTCCGGGTACCATCAGTTGAAAGTAAAGGAAGCAGACATTCCGAAGACTGTGTTTCGTACTAGATATGGCCATTATGAATTTTTAGTTATGCCTTTTGGGTTAACCAATGCACTTGTTGTATTCATGGATCTTATGAATAGAGTTTTCCGTGAGTTCTTGGATAAGTTTGTGGTTGTTTTCATTGATGATATTTTGGTATATTCCAAAAGTAAGGAGGAACATGAAAGTCATTTAAGGGTTGTCTTTGAAACCTTAAAAGAAAAGAAACTTTATGGGAAATTCAGAAAGTGTGAGTTTTGGTTACAACAAACTTCATTCCTTGGACACATTGTCTCAAAAAATGGCAAAACTGTTGATCCTTCTAAAACAAAAGTTGTTGAAGAATGGCCAAGACCCACAAATATAAACAAGACTCGCAGTTTTCTTGGTTTGGAAGGTTATTACTGATGTTTTGTTGAAAAGTTTTCACGGATATCTAGTACAATGAGTAATTTAACTCGAAAAGGTGTTAAGTTCATATGGACAAAATAATGTGATGATTGTTTTCAGGAATTGAAAAGAAGATTGGTGAATGCTCCAGTTTTGGCACTGCCTTCCAGAAATGGTGAGTTTGTTATCTACAGTGATGCTTCATTGAAAGGATTGGTTTGTGTCCTAATGACAAATTATCAGGTAATTGCTTATGCTTCATGTCAGTTGAAACCACATGAGTTAAATTACCCTACATATGATTTGGAATTAGCTGCTGTTATTTTTTTATTTAACAATTTGGAGGCGTCATTTGTATGGAGTGAAGTGTGAAATATATAATGATCACAAAAGTTTGAAGTATATATTAACTCGGAAAGAATTGAACATGAGACAGAGGAGATGGTTGAAATTAATCAAGGATTATGATCGCACGATCGATTGCCATCCGGGAAAAGAAAATAAAGTGGCTGATGCTTTGAGTCAAAAAATTAATACTTCATTAACCATGTTACATTTGGAATGAGATCTTTTGGTTTTTGATTTGATTAACTTTGGCATAGAAGTTTTTGTTGCAGGAAATTATTCTTTTTTGTTTCAGGTGTCTGCGAGATCATCTCTATCAGACAGAATAAAGCAAGCATAGAAGGAAGATAGTGAGTTGTAGAAAAAGTTAGAGTTGGTTCAGAAGGGGAAGTTTCCTGAATTTAACATTGATAATGATTGTGTTTTGAGATTTGGAAAGAGATTATGTCTACCTAGTGATTCACAGTTGAAGAATGAGTTGTTATGTGAAGCTCATAGTTCTCCGTTTTCAGTTCATCCTGGAAGTACTAAGATGTACAAAGATCTTTGTGAGTATTATTTGTGGGATGGAATGAAAAGAGATATTGATGATTTTACTATGAAGTGTTTGAATTGTCAGCAGGTTAAAGCAGAGTGGCAGTTACCAAAAGGGATGCTTCAGCCTTTACCAGTTCCAGAGTGGAAATGGGAAAGTATATCCATGGACTTTGTTGTGGGATTACCAAAGACATCTCGAGGTAATAAGGCAATCTGGGTTATAGTTGACCGATTGATTAATCTTCTCATTTCCTTCCTATTAGAGATACATTGTCTCTAGATCAACTTGCTCGATTGTATGTTAAAGAGATAGTCAGGTTTCATGGAGTTTCCCTCTCCATTGTATATGATCATGATCCCAGGTTCACTTGTAACTTTTGGAAAGGCCTTCAGAAGTCATTGGGTACTGAATTAAATTTTAGTATAGCTTTTCATACTCAATCAGATGGTCAGTCAGAACGAACAATTCAGACCTTGGAGGATATGCTACGTGCTTTTTCGATGGATTATCCGGGAAGTTGGGAACAACATCTTTTTTTGGTTGAATTTTCATATAATAATAGTTTTCATTCCAGTATACAAATGGCTCCATTTGAGGCATTATATGGAAAGCATTGTCAAACTCCAGCTTTTGGGATGAAGTAGGTGAAAGGAAGATTATGGGACTAGAATTGGTAGAAGAGATGGTAGAGAAAGTTCAGTTGATTCAGAAGCACATGAGAAAATCTCATAGTAGATAGAAAAGTTATGCAGATAACCGGAGGAAGCATCTTTCTTTTGAGGTAGGTGATCATGTCTTTCTCAAATTTTCTCCATGGAAAAGTGTGATCCATTTTGGTAAGAAGGGAAAGTTGAGTTTGAGGTTCATTGGACCCTATGAAATCCTGTATAAAGTTGGATCAGTTTCATAAAGATTAGATTTACCTCAAAGTTTATCCCAAGTAAAAAAAAATCATCTTTCGATGTTGAGAAAGTATATTCCAGATCCATCTCATGTTTTGAGCCCAGAGGTAGTTAAGTTGGAAGAGAATCTCTCTTATGAAGAACAACCAGTCCATATTCTTGACCATATAGAGCAAGTGTTATGGAATAAGTTAATTCACCTGGTAAAGGTTTTGTGGAAAAACCATATGGTTGAAGAGGCAATGTGGGAATCTGAAAATGCTATGAGGGATAAATACCCCCACTTATTTTGATAAGTGAATAAAAATTGCGAGGACACAATTCCCAAAAGGGGGGAAGGATGTAACATCCCAAGTAAATTAAGAATAACATATTTTCATATTTATTAATATTTGTTAATTAAATATTAATTTTACTTTAAAAGGGTTGCTATGTTTGATAGCGTACCCAATATGCAACAACGGGTTTCTTTAGAATCTTACATTGCACACTAATAAGATAATATTATTATTTTAAATGGTAGTTAACTCCTAGGAATTGTATTGAAGGGAATGAATGAAACTAACTACAATATGATTATACATATTTTTTAAATGTATTTACATTTATCCAATAAAAGTTAGAGGCGTAAAATGTGAATGAATCTAATTTTAAGCATAATTTACATTAAAAGGATGATTTATCGCCTTTTAATGGAGAACCCTCTTTAAATATAGTTTTGTTCACTTTAATACATTCTAATAGACCAAATAAAATCCTTATTTAGAATGGGGACATCAAATTTTACTTTGGGTATTTTTTTTGGTATTTTTCTGATAAAGTTCATTTTTTAATGAATAGTGAAAAATATTGTATTTTAATTCAAAAGTGCCTTTTAATATAATTTATTTATATGGTTAGATTATATTTTATATTTGGTTTTAAAGTTAAATGAAAATATATTTTTACCACTTAATCCAATGTTGGTCATTGGAATTAATTTCACTTTGAAATTGGACATAAACAAATATCAATCTTTTGATAGTTATTGTTTCTTAAAAACACACTATTTGTTTTGATGATGGGAATTAATTTTAAAATTAATTAATGCCACTTCTATGTTTTGAATTTGTAAATATAGACATCAATTTTGAATTTGGAATATCAAATAATGCTTAGGATGAATTTTTGGTATTTTTTTGAAAAACATTAAATTTTGATGAATAGTGAAACCACATAGTGGTAGTTAAAAAACTGGCTTTTTCATTTAAATGAAACTTTACCCCTTTTGTGAATTTAATTTAAAAAATCTAAAATACATGGTTGTTATCAAGAACTAAAATTTATTTCATTAAGATGAAAATAATTTTTGGTGAATAGTAACTTTTGAATTTTATTTACCGCAGTTAAAGGTAAATATGGTAATTCAACGTAAAAAGAATATTATAATATTTCAAAATTACCTTAACACTTGTCCTATCCATATTGTATGAGTAGTGGCCAACCATGGGCATCCTTGGGTTGATTTTTGGATCCCATGGAGCCACTTATGAAAGATAATGACACTTTAGATTAATTAATTTAATGTAAAGACAAAATTGACATTAACAAAAATATTTTAGTAATTAATTTTTATATGGTGTTATATAAGTCGTATTTTAGACTATAAATATTCCTTGTAAAGAAAAAAATATTTCCTACATGATAGTATGTTTTTTATAATTTTTAGACATTGAATAAATTAAATTATTTATGACATAATAATGATGCAGTATTTACCTCATAAATAAATGATTAAAATAAATAAGATTGGTTAAAATATTATCCAAAACATGTCCAATTCTGATTGGATGATTTTATTTCGAATATGAGTCTTCTTATCTTCTACCTTAATTATTTTTGGTCCATTAGAAACCGAATATCATTATATAATAAAATAATGTTTTCACACTTTCCTAAAGAGCCCCTCCTCTCCCTTATAAAATAAGACCATTTCTATCTAATTCCTCACACTTCTCAAGCCATTTGGCTAATCCAAACTCTGACCAATTAAGATCCCTACATCCCTCTCCTCCTCTTAGAAGCCTTACCTTAGGCATAAGGCACTTCAAGAAGTCCTTTTGGTTCAAACCAAATGGAGTTACCCAAATTAAAGGTAATGGTTTCTCTTAAATTGTTTTCTTTTATTTTACTTCTATAACCCCTAAAATCTTTTTATTTCCTTTATTTTGTAACTACACCAGTATCCTCAATATACTAGGATATTTTTATGGGAAGTATTCGATCTACACTTACACACACCTCCATCTAATGGATGAAGAACATAATGTTTCTGTGGATGGAAAACTAACGCCTCACAAAACGATAATTGTTCAATTACATCTTACCACCTCTCATGGTGGCCATTATGATGGAACTGTATTTACATATGATATATATTATGTTTATGATTTCTTTATGCTTCTATACTTCCCAATTATATCAAACCTTTATGGTTTCCATAGTAGGTAAATACGATAATCTCATTTGAGGAAGTGCGGACTACCGCCCCCTCAAAGTGATGTGACTCGTTAATGCCTTATGTGGGATGTATAAAGGATAGAGTTAATGATATTATATATGATATTATACTGGAATTATAAAATAACTATGTATCATTTTATTTTAATTCCATTAAAATAAGAAATATAAATGAAAGTAGCGTTCATGCGTACGTACGGCTTACCGTCTCCATGAACAGTGCATTTCATTTCTTACCTCCAAATGTTATGTAATATTATAAATACATGTATATACTGGATATATATGATATATATGATATCTAATTCATGAATACAATTCTGGATATAATGGAATATTGACCACATGTACAACATGTAATTATAAGAAGTCCATTTTTGACTAAAGTACCAAATATCGACAAAACGAACATTATTAACTTAAATGATTACATAATGCTTATAACATGGTAATAAGTGATATAAAAGGAATAATAAACTTGAAAAAGGGTTTTAAGAAAGTAGAAATTAACTTTAGTTTATTATTCATGAGATTAAAGAACGAACTGATCAAGTCAGACACGAGTTAAGGGACTTCGTCTCAATCTCCTTTCATTAAGGCATATTGTATTTTAATACGCGATTTTATTTTATACATTGTATAAAAACCTTTGAATTTCAATTTCATTCAAAGGGAATCTTTTTATATGAAGCGTTTTACTAAACTACAAAAAGGAATGTTTTTTTACGTAAGCGGTGACAATGACCTTTCTGTCATAGTAAGTATTATTTGATCTTTGGCTTCCTTTACAAGCCGAAATGTTTTTAAAACCAAAAATAAATACCATATACCCTTTTTACATATTTTGGTATTGAAAATGATTTTCAGAATGGATTTATTATTTCAATATATTGAAATGATATTTTTCTATTGAAATGTAGAAATTTTATCTTTCCTTTATTCTTATGTTATGTGTTATGATCATGTTATGGTTCTTGGGAATTATTTACGTATACAGGTGGTTTCGTGATAAACCTTGGGCGGGTGAGCCCAAGATAGCTCTCCAATGCATTGGGTAATGTAACGGAGGTAAATTTGAATGTTTCTCCTAAGAGATTTAGGGAATATACTGTGATGGGTATTCCAAAGTAACTCCCTATGTAGCTGTGATAGTTACAATGTAAGTATGATATGGATTCCACAAGTTACCTTTATGATTTATGATTTCTATGTGTCTTTCATAAATCTTATGATTTCATGAGGTATGTAAAAGATTTCATGTTTTGTATGTATTTATGAACAAATTATTTCATTATTTCTTTTATAACCCTTATTGAGATTTTTATTGTCATCCCAAGTTTTGAAATGTTTTAAGAGGACTTAAAGATGAATAGGGTCAAGGATGGGATCAAGGAAAAGTCATGTTGTCTAAAATATGGAACTAGACATGACTTTATTTCAAGAGTTTTTATTTTATGAAAAAAATGGAAACTATGTAGAAGTGTCTACTTTGTAATATTTTGATATGTAATAGTTATGTCCTAATTCTCAAAAAACTCTAAACCTAAAAAGATCCTTAATGTGAATTATTCATTTAATTCAATATTATGTAATGTTTAAGGCCGGGTCCTTATACCATAGGTGTTTGGTCATATGTGTTATTAATTGGGCTTATTATTAGGGATCATGTCAATGTATTTAATGCAATGGTGATGTATTGAGAGGTGTATAAAGTACCCTCAAAGGAAATTAAGAATGGGATATTTTTCATTATTCAAGGGTAAAATTAAGTTTTGGAAATAATACTTCCCTTGAAGAAGATGGTTAGACGACTTCAAGGGGAAAGTCTAATATCTGAAAATTTATATACCAATCCTTAAGAAGTTAAGAGACATATTATTTGTAGACTAAAAAATATTCCACTACATGACACAAGGAATGGTATTATTTCTATACAATGATGGATAATTACATGAGGATTCTATCACTACCAATGAAGATCTAGCTGGACAGCTTCTATGTTGGGGAAATAAAATTAGTTGGGTGTTTTAACAAGTCACCATATTTATGAAAAGTTTAGTTTGAATGAAATATATGATAAATAAATAGTTAGATATTGAACCATGTGCTTGGTAACATATACAATTGTCAATAAAATGTATAAAATATTTTCAATGTTTTTGGAAGAATTTTTTGATGTTTAAGTATCTATCATTGAGTTACATAGAATGTTGGTTATTTGATATATCTCTAAATGACTACTAGATGATGGTTAGAGAAGACGAGAGATGATTTAGAGTGAATTTGATTCATCCTAAAGAAGTATGGAATTTAAGTGTTGGAAGCTTAGAATTTTTTCGATAACTGGAATCATTATATGAGTCATTAAAAGAATAAATTAGAAATATTTTAATGTCCCAATACAGAATGAGTTTTTTTACACTGTGTTTTTTTCATTATTATTCACATAAATATCATATAAGATGAAAAAATAATTTTTTTAGGAAATACCAGTGTATGAGTCATTCTTAATCATTCTATTAGTGAATTGGAATCATAGTATGTATTATTCAAAGATGTCTATGTGTCATCAGACATCTACATAAGTGTGATTATCTGATGATTTGAAAATATTTAAATGGAATGGAATGTATAATAGTTATTTCAAAGTATTTTATGGGTTATATCAATGTTTTTATCATTTATTCACTCATATGAATAGTAATGTAAGAGGGACTAGAGGTTTGAATTTGAGATATATTTCCCTTTTAAATATGCATCTACAAATTGATTATGAGTCATTCCAGATATAGAAATATTATGGGATTATTCATATATAAATTCATGTTTCTAAACATATGACATGGACAAGGAATTTAATTTTTATGATGAATAAGCTAATATTATTTATTCTAAACATCATAAACACCTAAAATGTATTACGATTAAATCTTAATATGTTTTAGAATATAATATTTAATCCATATTTAATAATATCAATTATTAATATTTTGAAAGATATTTTAGAGTTTGAAAAATGATATATTAGAATTTATAATTCTTATTAAAAGTACATATGATAATGATTAAGTTGTTTGTTCTTATTTGAAACATCATAAAGATTTTAAAATTCATTATCCATGTATAATATGAGAAAACTGATTGATTTGAATATGGGGAGACCACTATTGACTAAATCTATGATTCTCAAAAGAGAAAAAAAATATTAATAAATAATGAATATAATGATCAGTCAACGGTATAACTATTAATAAAATATTTATTCATTTATAAATAAATATGTTTTAGAAAGAGGAATAATTTACTGAGATTTTATATGATTTTTACATATATATGTTGTAAGATATATTGAATTATAGAAAGCTGATATGTCCTGGAAATATAGTTCCATGCCGTAAATGGTGTTCTGTATATTTTTGTATAGATGTAATGATTCAAGTGTTAATATTTTAGTAAGATGATGAACTTGATCCAGCTATGTAAAATATAAGTAATTTTTATTATTATAAGTTATAATGGTAGGTTTACTAAATAAGGGTTATTTTAGAATGAACCTTTTGTTGAAAAATAAGAACATAAATTATAATCAGAACAAAATTTTGTAATCTTGTATCCATTTAATTTAGTTGGTAGTAAACTATGTTTTCTCATAATTCCTTTAATGGAATATTGAAATTAATGGGACATATAATGTTTCCTATCATACCTATGTGATAATGATTATATAGAGGAAGATAACTAGAAAAATAATATTGAGTTTCTGCTACTATATTTTGTATGTGTAAGAGAGAATTCAGGAGAACCAAAATACTCTTAAAGAAGAATGACTAGGAGGGGATGTTGTAAATTATAGTAAGAAATAATATGAGATCTGATCATATAAAACTGACTAGGTTTTAAAGAAAGTGAAATTTATAATAAAAGTTTTGTATTCTAACTAGTGATGCTGAATATATACAGTTGAAGAAGAAGAAGAAGAAAAGAAAAATAGAAGAGTTAGAAAGGTCAAAAAAATATAATGATTTTTTGAATATTTAGTAGGAGTCAAGTACTTGGAATATTGATCTGAGAGTGTCCAGAAAATAAATTAGGAAAAGAAATAGTAATTTGTTGATAGAATACAGGTCAAGTTTCCTGAGTCATATTTGGTGAAATTTTGTAATACGTAAAAACTTTTTTATTTAGGAATCATATCATATTTATCTCTTTAGAGACATCACAGCACAACAATATCGATCTACATAAAAATAATGATAAGGAAAGATAATGAAGCTATGCTATTTGGATGCTAGGTTAAATAGGTGTTCTTATATATAGCCTAAGATTAAAAGTGTAATATTTTGAACTCCACACATATATAATATTGTGACTATGGATCTAAATAAAAATTCCTAACAACTCCACTTTTATTGATAATAGTATTTTAATAGAGAATTCATGACATTAAAATTCCTAGCATAGAAATATGTAAGATTTTTTTAAGGTTATAAACCTAATAAAAATACTTATTCCATTTTAGGTTGTTTCTTTATTGCATATATTTATATGTTAATTCAATAAACATAATATCCAAAAAAATCTAGTATATGAGTTTTGTGTTTAAAGGGGTTGTAAAGGTGTAAAGAGGATATTTCAGTTTGGTAAAATTGGTCTACATCGGATTCACCCCCCCATTATCTCTTTACAATTCACTGGGAGATTAATTTTATATCATAGAAAAGGTTTTTAATGCTTTATCTCAAAAAATATAAAAGTACGCACAACATTAATTATTTCAAAAAATGATTCCTATATGTCTTATTTAGTATACATGAAGTGAATATATCAGATGTTTAAAGATGATCCTTATATGGAAATTAAGATTACATCCTTGAAAAAAAAAATTAGAGTTTCCTACTGTGACTTTTTAGAAAAGGAAAAATAAAATATCCAATAATATGAGTAAGATTTTAATAAAAAATAGAACATTGTAATAAAAAAAAGTTGTATAGGTGGGATATTTATTAATAAATCTATTAATTTCTTTCCAACTAGTGATTAAAATTGTTTATTTTTTGTATTGATTTCATTTAATATATTGAATACCTATATTATAAGGTTAAGGTTTATTTGAATATGGTTCCCATTGAAGTTGTATCATACATATATTCATACGTTAAGTTACCGATTCATGAAAATTAAAATTAGGATTAAGATATTGATTTCATCAAAGAAGAACTGTAGAATTAGTTGATTATATGAATCAACCTCACAGATCTTGTTAATTAAGAGGAATAATTTTTTAAACATGTAAATGAATGAGTTTCTTTAGTTTATACAAAAATGAAAATATTTCATTGTGATAAAGAGGTGTTTGAGAATTATTTAGGGAGTTTTTCAATGATTTAGAAAAATATCATAAAGTCTCTAATGATGTCATGTCATCCCAATTGGATGTTAAATACAAAATTGGATAATTTTCTATTTAAGGATAGGAAAATATAGGAATATCAAATTCCAAATATGAATAAGGATTGGGAAGATAGCTTGTGATCAGTGGAGAATGAGAAGAATTCTTTCAATATAAAATTCCCTAAGTTTGAAGGGAAACTAAAAATGTTAAAAGTGGAAAAAACTAGATCATCATAATCAAATGAGATTAATTATTCTTCCACCCATCTATTTTATATATTTATATATATAAATATAGTCATTATGGTAGAATAAGTTATTGAGACAATTTGGAGTAATATCTTTTTTATGATCATTTAAAATGGTATCCCACAACTCAAATTAATACAATATTAAATATATTTTTTCTTGAAGTTTAGGGAAATGTATAAATTATTTAAAAAAATATAAGATTGGAAGTGATAAAAAATACATAAATATTTAAAGGTTGTAGGTGATCATACATAAGAAAAGTTACCCCCCAAACCAACGGTGTTCTAACACAAAATATTTAAGGGAGTATATCAATAGAGACTGTACCCAAAGAGAAAATAATGAGGCTCATTGGAAGATATTGTTTCTTCTTAATGTTTTGGGATAGATCCATTGATAATTTTCACAATATGTAATCAATTAAAATTCAAATAAGTTATAGTTAAATGGGGGAAAGATTAAATCTATAGAAAACCTATTTTAACCAGACAAACATCATATAAAAGGGAAAATATATCCTTGAAGTATAGATTTTAATTATTAGAAAATTTATATAAGGATTAAAAAAGATTGGGTGATTTTAGTGTTAATATTTTGTTATCTACCATCTCACTCAAAATATTATGATAGTTTTAGGAGAAGGTAAGAAAAACATTTCACGAAACAAGGGAAAATATATGACTCTCACTTGAGTTCCCAATCAAAGAAAATGAGTAAAATCAAGAATAAAGTTAAGAATGATAAATAGGGTGGAAAACCTATAGAAGATAAATTATTCTATATTTGGAAAACAATGTATATTATAGAGCATTGAAAAATTCATTGAATCTCAATATGAAAAGAAACAATATGAAATATAATAGTGAATTAATCTATGAGATAGATTTTCATATTGGTATGTTTGTTGACACACGTAGTAAAGAGGTTAAAAGGATACCCCAAAATAATAACCTAAATATTAAGGTTGATATATATATTAGGTGAAGAAAGATGGTATATGTTGTTTTCATGTGCATGACATAGATTCTTGAACATGAATAAAGTATGAAGAATAAGGTTATATAACTAAGGAATCCATGTTCCTTGAAAAAATCTATAAAGAAGGAATTTATACAAAAGAATAGACTACTCATAAGACAAAATATCTTTTAATCATAAGGTCAAAAAAAATTAGAAGGTTCTATAGTGATGGAGTAAGATGAATACCAAACAAGTTTAATGGATAAGTTAAATAAGGATATTCTAGTAATAAAAAGTGACAATAGAAATAAATTAAATATTCCTAAATAAGATCAGACCTGTAAAATCCAGTGAGGATAAAAAATATATATTTCTCAAATTGTTGGAGCTACCAAGTATATGTTTTCGGAGATAAAGAATAAATCTCATCCCCACTAATTAAACCGATATTCTAACAAGATCCATTATATTCCCTATAATTGTTATTATTCCTAAGCTCTATGAATTGTATATGATGGTACATGGAGATTTTTTTGTTATACGGATCATTCTAAAGAGGTGAAGCATCAAGAGATTTATCATTTCCTTTAAATCTATAATTCTAGATAGATAATTAAGATATGAATATTGAGGATTACCTTTTTCATTCTCCAATATTTTGATTCATTTATATTCATTATGTTTTTCAAGGGGATGTTATTGTATAAAAAAATGTTGAATAAAATAACTTGTACATGAATGATTTTTATGTATGTGTACTCGTGTCTAAAATTTCCTATATATTACTTTACATCTATTTATATGGTCCCATAGATGTGATATTTATATGTTTTTCCACATTGTGGTATGGTTAATGGTAACATTTTAAGTCTACATTAACCATTATTGTTTTCCAAAATGGGTTTCCTATGTGAAATAAAAATTTTATGGATGATGGTTCATTTAAAAGAAAAATTAGGTGCTAATATTTTTTCTTGGATTCATTTCAAATTTTTGAAAATTGATGATAAATAATAGGGAGACGAATATTATTAAATTTTTAAGATTAAGATTAAAAAATAAATGCATATTGTACTTTTATATACATCATTATGGGGTAAATAAATCACTTCCCCTTTACATTTATTTTCAAATTGGGGTATATGAATCACATTGACTAATGGAGTTTTTTTGTAATTGACACAAAATGAAAAGGGGGATTGGGGTGATCAATGTTTTATGATTATACTTGTTATAAATTAGGATAGTTGTCAGGAATATTGTAATAATAATTAATGAAAATGTTATGTCTTGGATGATGGATGGAGTATCCATCCAAAGAAAATAAATAAGATGATACAACATATATATAAATGGAAAGAGAATAATGTTATAATTCATTCAATCTTTGATGAACTTGGTTAAACAACATCAAATAGTATCCCCAACATCAAATCATTTTTTCACTGATATTTGTGGAATTAAGAGATATATTGAAGGTGGATTCATGATCCACTGCATGATAAATGGATTGAACTATTTCAAATAATATGATGGGTAATGAAAAGGGGAATCATATTCTAGCTATGAATATCTTACTAGATAGCTTCATGGTAGGGGAAATAAAATCAGTTGTTTGGTGGAACTGGTATTCGTGTCTGTGACATATGTAGTTTGAATAAAAGAGATGATAAATGATGAAGTGGTTTTGGAACTATATACTAGAAATATTTTATTGTTTTCATTAAAATGTATAAAATAGGTTTAAAATGTTGGTAATATTCTATACAAAATAAATCACCCATCCTTGATATTCCTAGAACATTGGTTACTAAATATAGTGCTTAATCACTCTTGTGTGATTATTGGAGAAGGTCTAAAATGATTTGGAGTGTCTCAGTTTCAACTGGATGCTGTTTATAATTTATGTTCTATAATATAAGATTTATTATAGGTAATAGAATCTATATATGAGTTATTCATAAAATAAATTATAAAAATTGAAATTTTTTAGCACTATATGAGTAATTTCACACACTTCATATGTGTCATTTATGCTTTTCATAAGTGTCATCTTAGAGTAAACATGATAATTATGAAATGTAATGACCTATTAATGATTCATTAAAACTATGCATATGATTTAATTAGATTCTATTTATGTTTTATTCAAAAAAAATTATGTGTGATTAGGCATCTGTGTTAGTGTGATGCTTATAAGATACGAAAATATAGTAATGGAATGACGTGTTTAAGTGTGAATTAAATGTAGCATATGTTTTATTAAAATAAATGTATGATTCATGAACTCATACGAAGATCTATGTATGAGGTATTGGATTTTTTTGTATGAGTCATACTAAAATATGTAAGTGTCATATACAGATTGTGTATGAGTTATTACAGAATTTATAAAATTATCAGATTTTATAGATTGAAAGTTCAAGTTTCTATATTTACAATATAAATAAGGTATTTAATTAGGATGATGCAAGATCTCATCTTAAATATTTTAAACATTATAAATACCTAAAATGGTTTTTGATTCATACCAAGTAATTTTTAGAAATTAACCTTAAATCCATTGAGATGAAGATCAAAGAAGGAGATTTTGAGATAGTTTTAAATATATCAAAAAGAATATTCCACGATTTTTAATTCTAAGGAAAATAAAAATTGGTCATTCATAAATTTTTAGTTATTATTCAAAAAATAAAAATTATTTTAAAATACATAATATATTAATGATATGATAAAAGTAAATGAGTTGAATATGATTAGATCACAATTGGATAAATATTTTATTCTCAAATTTGAAAAATAAATTCTTCAATTTTCAACAATAATTTAGATGTTTATGACTCAAAGCTCAAAATTTTCTTCAAATCTTTATTCATTTCTGAATTCATCTATTTGAAAAATAGTATGAAGTCATTATTCTACCATTTGAATTTTATCGATTCATATTGGAATATGTATGAAATTTGTTGAAGCTACTACATCATTGAAAGAGAGTTCCACACCTAAAATATTATGCTATATATTTTTATACAGCATTTATGACTGAAGTTTAGATATTTCTTTGGTATTTTTTAGGAAGAAGATGGAGTCTATTCAGTGTTTTAAAATACAAGTAATACTTACCCGGGTGAGTTTAATTGTGGGGTTCATTAAATGAGAGTACTTTTTTAATAACCATTGAGTGGAAAAATTATTATATGAAATACCATGGGAACCCAAATAAATTATTTAATAATATTTATTTTCATATATAAGTAAATAATAACTTCCAATATTCCATTTATATAATATTGAAAAGAAATAACACATTTAATTTAGGTGTTCATGCATGTAATATGATGAAAATATTGAGGAAGATGAAATAAAAAACAAAGATTGAGATGTTGGTGTTGTGGTTTGTTTAAGTAAGTGAGCATTTGGTAGAACCATGAGACTCTCAAAGAAAGAGGATGAGTATTATCCTCTATATCCTATATAAAGTAAGAATAAGATAGTTTAGTTCGTCTATCCTATTCGGTTTTTAAGAAAGAGAGAAGTTGAAGAGACTCTGAGTATTCTGACTCATACTACTATATGGAAACAGTTGAGGGAAAATAAGAAGATAAGAAGTGAAGAGTTTGAAAGGTTGACTACCAGGTATATTTTCTAAATATTTATTTGTATTTAAATAATTTTGAATATTTATCTCAGAGTTTAAATTAAATAAATATTAAATATAATGGGAATCTATGGATAGAACATTATCTGAGTTACATGAGCAATTTAAAAAAATGTTCTTGTAGTAAAAGAGTCTCTATTATTGAAAAATAAAATCAAATTTTTTTGTGTATATACATCCCTATACAGCTATGTTGATCTACTTAAAAAAGAGGAGAATAAAATCTTATAACACAGAGCAAGATGGATGGTAGCTTGGAGAGATTTTATAGGATAATGTACAAGTTCACATGTGTAATATTTTCAACTCAACACACGTGTAATATAGTGTGTGTGGGATATGATAATAACATATTAAAAATATATTTTTATTGATAATAATATTTCAAAAGATTATCTGTGATTATATATTATAATCACGGTAAGGATAAGGATCCCGTATAAGTGATAAATCTTTTAAAAACACTTATTCCATTTATTATTTTGTCTATATTATATATAGGTGTATTCTAGGTTAATAGACACAAGATACAAGATCCTTAACCATCATTTGAGTTTAAATTCCAATGTTTTTTAAAAAGTTTAATGAAAAATTGTAATTTGATAATATTGGTACATGCTGAATTCACCTTCATCTTAGTAATTCCTATGTAGTCCACTAGGAAATTCAATATGTTTATATTGTTAAATATGTTTGTACCCCGAAATAAGATTAATTATTTTTTATTATTTATGTCTTTGTTATTATTAATATTGTTATTATTTTTTTATTTTTATGTCAGTGTGGTGAAAAAGAAGCTATTAGTGGCCTCGATTAAAATTTGTGAGGTCACGTGTGTGAGTGTCACTGTGTGTGTGAGGGATAATATACAATGTAAATGGGTACTATAAATAAAGGATCACAAAATTCACCATTAATTATAATCCTATAATGGGTATGCTACCATTATATTCTTGAGTATATTCAAATATTTATTACATATGTCTGTCAAAAGGAAAACTTTGTGGACGATGAATTTTCAAAGAATGTGGTTATGAATGAGATCCAATTATGTCCCTTTGGTATTCTTTATTTTTTCCCTCTTATAAATGTGAAAACATTAGGCTTCTCATATTCACATTTTTATAACTGATCCCTTAAATTCTACCACTATATTTTTGTTAATATTATTGGGACCTAGTTATCATAGTCCCACATATGTTTTTAATTATTTTATTATTAATATTAAAAAAAACATCTGTGTATATTGATTGAAATGGATGGCTATACATCATGTACTTTCAGGGATCAATCCCTAGTTTATGTAAATTAATTTTAATTACTCGGGATGTTTATCCACAGAAATATGGATAGTATATCGAATAAGGATTTAATTTTTGAATCACTATGTTAGTAGTTCATCCTTGGTGGAGTGGGATGTGCATGAATCATGTGACATGGTGTAACACAACATTCCATCCCTTCATGATGTTGGTTTTAGGGTGGGTCATCAAGCATCTTCTATCATGTATGTTGGAAATGTTATAATATACTTGGGTCCATCAAGTTTATGGACCAACCATGGAATTGGTTAACATTGCCCATATTGAACCAAAATTTTTTATATAATATTACAATTATATTAACATATATAATATGGATTTCAATTAGTGTTATAGTTATTCTTATTATTATCACTAATTATTTTATTAATAACTTTAAATTATTATATGTAATATAAATAGTTACTATTTTTATTATTAATTATTAAAAAAATTAGAGTACATAATATTTTATATGTTATTATAAAAATATTTATTACCTATATGTTTGTTTATTCCTTGTAATTTTACCAATGGATCAGAATTTTGATCGATATTTTAGACACATATAATATAAATTTTATATGGATGAGGTTAATTCATAAAAAATATGGATAGGATTTATCTGAAAAAATATACAAACCTATTGATATGGGTTTTATTAGTGTGAAATATGTAAAGAAATTAAATTATTCTCTAATTTAAAAATTAATTAGGCACATTTTATATAGTATATATGATTCATTACACATTTAAAAGGACATATTTATTTTATAGCATCAAAGGGGTAATATTTTCAATATTAATTAATTAGTTTTTCAAGCTATTAGAAAGATCTATTTTTAAATAAGGTTTTATCCTTGCAGTATGCCTTGTATAAGATTCGATTTTAATAATTGGGATAACAAATAGATTGATGTAATTGTTTAATTTTTTTTATTTTCTAACATATTTCAATATAATGTCTTTTGAATAAACATTGAACAACTAGACTGATATTTCTCATGTTCTTACAAATACTATTCATTTACAAAATGAAACTAAAACATTTCTCTTTTTTTTTATTTTCCAACCAATGTGAAATAGATTATTGGTTTGGAAAATTTTGTAAAAATTTATATATTGTAATTTTTTTATCACTACAAAATATATTATTGATTTAAAAAATAATTTTATTTCTATTAACAAAATCTCTTTAATAAAAAATGGATGCATAATTGAATCTAAATAGATGTAGTAATATAGTTTCTAAAAATAATCTTGGTTTCAATATGTTCATTATGCATCTCAATTGTTGTAATAGTTATTTATATTCTATTATGGTCATAATATTTTATTGTATATTGAAAACGAGTTTAACTTTAATCTATATTTGAATGAAAATTTGGAATCCTTTATTATTTTATATTTTTAAATTGATTATAGTAATAATACTAGAAATTTTCTAATTTTTTACTATCTTCTTCAATACACATTCTTTAGAAAAAATCAAGTAAAATTGGATCTGATCATATTTATCACTCCCTTAAGGGGTTTTTCATATTTATTTATAAATATATATAAATTTATGCAAGGATTAAAATAGGATATATGAATAATGATATTTTATAGATGAAAATATTATGTCCACATAGTGTAAATGGTATATATGGAATATGAACATGTTTCAAATTCATTTGATATATTCCAATTATTCTCTCATTTACCAATATAAATATAATTGGAGTGTAACTTGGATTAATAGGACATCATGGAAAAGTTGTGATCTTCTATGCTTATAGAATTTTTTTTAAAGGATGATTTTATAATTTTAAAGGTAACATTGTATATTTTTAAGATGAAATCTGGGACGTAAAGTATTCTATGTTATATACTAAAATATTTAAACAAAATATTCTCAATAATGAATGTGAATAAATTGTATTCTTTAAACTTCTATAATAACGTTCATGGATTATTTAATGAATGATTCAACCCATTGGTGAATTATTTCATTTATTTTCTTAGTAACATACTTTTTCGGGTGATAAATGTCATCAGAGAAGAAAATTAAGTGATTGGTTCTCTATAAATGAATGTTAGGAAAAATCATGATTCATTTTCAAATTTTGATTCGCTATTTTTTTACAAATATTATTTTTTTCAAATGTAATTGTAGAAGTATAAACTTAGATAATTCACTCTAGATTTTAATTAATTTTAATTTATTATTTGTGGCACTGAGTTTTTTCTTTGTGCTCGTAATATTTTTGAGCAGTTAATAATAATTATATTTATATTAATTATGAAATATTATTGTTATTATCCAAAAATTTAATTATATTGTTGAAAATATCATTACTATTAAAATATAATCCCTTTGCGATTTTTATTATTTGTGATAATAAAAATATTGTAATTCTAATAATAATTATCTTTGATAAATTTATTAACATTCAAAAAATATCCATATTTATAACTTATTCATTAATTATAACTAAAAATTAGTTATAATTCATTTTTGAGGGATTATGATTTTTGTTTTATTGTTTAAGGTCTAATGTCATAAAAAGTAATGAAATTGATAAATAATTTAATTAGTTGATCCGTTAAGTCAAATATATTAATCCAAATAGTGATGATAATATAAAATTATAAAATATAAATCTAAATATATAAAATAATTTAACATGAAATTAAAAAGAATGTGCATTGTTTTCAATCATTTCCATCATAATGTCTTTCAAAGGAGTTCCCCTATAATAAAGAACATCAATATGACACCCATATCAGCTTCTCCTAAATTAGTGTTATTCTATAAATTATATACACGAGGGGGATATTACTTGTAGGTATAAAACTCCTTTCTCTTTGGAATCTCTATATCTACAACCATTTGTTGGTATGGTTTAGTTTTAGGGTTATCAAAAGTCTAGTTTTTTTATATATATATCTCATTGTAGAAGAATAATAAAACAATCGGCGTTAATTGATTATTCTTTTCTCCTTAGAGGATGATTTAATAGTTGCCTGGTCCAGTGCCCATTGCATTTTAAATGGTTGTGGTTTTTGCTTTCTTCGATGGTCCTTTGCACTCAGTATGATTCGGGATGCGCCTTCGACAGTGGTTTGGGAAAGCTTCCCTGACCTGCCTCTCCCTTTCTAGAACCCTTATATTATCTATATAATGGGGAATCTGGTTAGAATGTATTTGTGCTCTGATAATCACACTTATGTGGTTTCTCATCCAATCGACCCTTGCGTATGTGTTTTGATTTATGCCTCGAAGGCTACAACAGATTGGATTTGGATCTCAGTTGGTGAAGAGTTTAAATGGAGGGAAATATTGGCCTTTGAGTCATAGCATACATTCTTCCAAGGGTGCCACCGATTAGGCCATATGGTATCTGGTTGCCGCCGTAGTCTTACAGGTAGAAAAATCACATTTCTAGTGTTAAGAACAACTCAGGGGTCTGAAGTGCAGGTGGATCATGTAGTCCAATAGGATTGGGATAATAATGTAATAGGTGGGTGTGAGGAGGTTATTGGGGCTATTCCAAAGGTGAGGGAATCCATTAGTCAAAAGGACTGTACAGGAGTGGAGCCTAGCACTCAAGAGGATCAGCTACAACAATGGCCTAAACTGGCTCCCTCAAATGCAGTGAAGTGTGTGAAGTCGAAGGTGGAAGATCCACGTGTAGAAGATGTCTTTTCCTTCCTTAAGGAGGGGAATAACTCCCTTGTGGGTGGGAGAAAATGAGGTTGTGCAGGGGGTGGAACAAAAATGAAGGTGGTTGCTATACCAGTTTCAATCAGTAGTATCGAGGGCTCTAACATGGTGTAGGGAAAGTCTGTCTTATTGGATGTAACAAAGACTCATAGTGGAAAAAAGAGGATGGATGGAGTGACTGTATTGGGAACCTTAGACCCAAACATACTCAGTGAAAACCCTGAATTCCAACTGAAGGCTAGGAATGGGGGAAAGAAGAATGGATTAAAGAACAATGCAGGAAATTGGGAGCTCTCATGCAAGTAGGGGGGAATCAAAGAAGGTTTAGGGGTTAAGATAGGGAACCGATTTGAGGGTTTTGATGTTCAATAACCCCCATTGACTCAAGAGGAAGATATTTAAGGTATGAAAACTATAGTCAACTCTGAGTGGACAAAATGAACCACTTTCGAGGGAAAGGGGCTCACATTCCTCGAAGGAAGAAGGGGGAAAGGGATTTCAAGATTCAGGGAATGTATAGTGGTCCAAGGGAAAAAATCAAAGGGACATAAGGATTACTCCCATTTTCCAAAGCCAATGGAGACGAGGTCGGCCAAGAAGGGCAAGAACAATGAAAGAAAATCCCTAATGAAGGGGGTAAGTGAGGATCATGGGGAGTTTTTGAAACCAATTTTTCACTCCCAGGAAGAAATGTTCGAAAAAATTTGTCTGACCCAATGTCTCAGAAGAGGAGATCAAAAGAATTTATGAAAGATGGTTGCAAGTCGACGCCAGCTAGGAGCAAGAGTTGTGGATGTATAAACAAGATGGAATACTGGCCTAGGGCTTTAATCAGAGCATTATCAACTTGGAGTAACTCATACAGACAATGTAGAGGATGCTTACTCGCCTTGAAGAGATTATCAGAGAGGACCCAGAAATATAGGTTAGTATGCTGCAATGGGAACTTTATAGGGTAGCAGATTCAAGTAATCTAAGTCTTGTGGTTAATCATTTTGTGAGATCTTTTACCACGTAGTGGTCTTGTATGAAAACATTAGTTTCCCATTGAACCTAAAAATGGTCTAATAAAAATATAAATTTGGATGGAATATAACATCTAGAAAGAACCATAATATGGTGGATTAAACATATATGGTGGATATCTAGTAAGGAAATGTGGATGCTATAAATCTTGAGGCACATCACCTCCATGATAGGTAAATGATATAAAAGTAACTACCTCAATCAGTGGATTGGGTGTTTCTATATTAGTAATCCTAAGATTTATACATAATCTTTCCAGTTATTAAGATTAATTAACTCCAAAAGTAAGTTATTGATCATTTCTATCCTTCCATTATTAGGGAAACTATGTGAATATTTTCCCAAGTATAGTGCGTATAGGTGAGGAGAGGTCATGTGCATATGAATGATACATGAAATCACTAAACACCACTTCATAATTGAGATCAGATAATAAGATTATACAATTAATACTAGTAATATATATAAAATTTAATGTATAATGTTAAAAAAATAGACCCTAAAATAATGTTTATAATATAAAATAGCATAATAATGATTTATTGATACCCACTCTCATTCTGTGTGAGTGTTAAATTCAATATTTATTATCATATGAAATTATAAATGGATATATTTGAAACTTTTGTGAGGGGTATAAAACATATAAATCTCCTCACATCAAAAATCTGTATCATATATAGACTATGAACACATTCTATAATTATCACCATACTAGTTACACTATAATATTTACATCTCACATTCTATATTCTCAATAATTTAGTTTTTGTAACCCCCATAGTTTTTCTGAATTATTTATTTCAAATAAATTAAATTTCATTAACATATTACATTAAATGAAACACCAATTTATTCTTGTGCTATAGTAAACGCTAGGTTATCTTGCATCACACACAACACAAAGTTTTAATAAAACTACGATAAATTATTAACATTGTTATTTAAAAGTAGCCACTATAACCTAGACATTAAACATAGTGATATGAATAGTAAAAAATAATTTTTAAATATTAATGATAATTTATTTATATAAAGTAAGCATGTTGATAAAAAACACATGATTTTGAGTAATTTCTTTATAGGTTTTGAAAATACTATTTTCTCGGAAAAATTATTTTTTTTATCATTAATGAAATTAAATTTTCACACATTTATAAAATTCATACAATTAAATAAAAATTATTTTTTGAATCATCATACCAAAATTATATTAGTTTTAATTTTTGATATTTTTCTGAAAAGTTTCATTTTTTGATGAATACTGAAAAATAATGAATTTCAATTATAAACTTATTTTCATTTAATTTCTTTAAAAAGTTAAATTATATTTTAATTTATATTTGAGTTAAAATTAATTCAATTATATATTCACTAATCTAGTTTAGGTCATTTTAATCAATTTCATATTAATTGTTCGATGTAAAAACATTTCAAACTTTTGAACATTTTCTCTTTAAAAACCTTCTTTCTCATCACGTCTACGAGATTATTTAGAAATTATATTTTCCAAATTATGTGAATTAAATTTAGATAAATCCATTCCATATTTTGAATATTCAAAATTTATATTATCTAACAAGGTAAAATTATTTTTTGGCAAAAATATATTATAAAAACAGTAAAAATTATTTATTGTGGTTATGGTAAAAATTGGTTTACCTAGGGGTTAAACTAAAAGGATAATGTTTAAAAATAACCAAAAACATTTTCAATACAGATTTTATGGACATATTTATATCTTATACCTTTTATTATCGATAATGGACAATCATTGGAGCAATGTGACATGAAAAAAACAAGGTTGGAATTCTTTCATTTAAAATATTTCAAGTGTACCACACACCTCACTTGTAAAAGGTCACCCCTTATACTCTTCACATTACACATTAATACCATATTTTCACCCAATAACTTCAAAAATAAATTACCAACATCCCAAATCGCATCCTAGAATCCTTATTTTGTACAAAAATCCAACCTAGAAAGGCTTTAGTGGAAGGCTAAGGAGGATACCCAAAGAAGAGGTAACATTCATCAATGAGCATTTTTGTTTTATTTATTCCTCCATCTAATTAAAATATTATTATAAAATGATGATCTAATAAACTCATTATATATCATATAATTATATGTTTTTATTTAAATGGAACAACCTACAACCATCTCCACTTTCATTAAATGGGTTATGAAATCATCATTCGTGTGTACGGTGGACTACCGCCTCGTGAAATGATGTCATTCGTTTTTCCATTACCACCCCTCAAGGATGGAAATAATTATTGATTTATTATTTATATATTATATTTATTATATTTTTATTCCTCTATAATTATTATATAACACATACCTTCATGCTTTCCATTTTGTGGGAATACAATAAAGTTGCTCATGTATACAGAGGACTACTTCCTGACAAAGGAATGTGATTCATTAATGATTTATGTGGAAGGTAATTAGGATATATTTAATGAATTTTTTTTATAGATATGAAATAAAAAATATTCTTTAATGATAATATATCATTTACCTTTCTTTCTTTAAATACATTGAGAAAATGAAAAAAACACTCATTTATAAGTTCGACCTACCGTCTCCATGAATGGTGTATTTCATTTTATATCTCTATATTTTATAGATTAATATAAATAAATATATAATGAATATATATGATATTTATTTCATGTTTAAAATTATATTGATTATAGAACCATGATCAATTTAATAATACCAAAAAAATCAAAACATGTACGAAAAAAGTGGATATTACCCAAAATGTAACTTCAACAAGGAATTGTTAATAAATAGGTAAATAGAGGTCATAATAAAATCATATAATGTATGATATATATAAACATATTTATTTAATATATATATATATATATATATATAATAATGTTATATTTATTATAAATGAGGTTTTAATGTGTACAATTGAAGTCAAGACTTAAGGTAAGGGACTTCTAATCTCTCTTTTATTTCTAGGAGACATATGAAAATTCACCACTTTTTTCTCTTATGTTCTATAAATACGAATCATTTTACATGTTATATAATGAATATAATTATTTAAATTTTATTTAAGGTTTCATTTTATTTTATTTTTTACTAGGTCTTACGGTTCAAAATATAACCAAGCAGTAAGGTATTTTGGTCTCATTTTTCTTTATTTGAGAATTACATTATGTCATACACCTATATTATTTCATGAGGAGTATATATAGCCCATTTGACATTTAATATAATGAATTTATTTATTTTCATGATATTTAAAGTTCCATTATATATTATTACGTCATATGGCTTAGAATTTAAAGTTACTATAATGGTAATGATTTTATGTTACAATATCATCATTTATTGAAATTGATTATAATTAGGTTTCTAATGATAAAATATTATGATCCATCTCTCAATAAACCTATGAATCTTCTTATCCTCTAGTTATTCATGATATTTTAAACTAATGTACCATTTTTACACTCTTTGGTATTAAAATAATTTAGAAAACATTTTAATGAAAATATGACATTATTTATCTCTTTAATTGGGAATCCATTTCCATCTAAAACAATTTTTTTTTAAATTATTTAAAAAATGTTTTACTATTCTCCTATGATTTTTAAAATGTAATTTTTACCCATTTTTTATTTTTATAAAGAAACTTGAATAGAATATTCATTTATTTTTTCAAACAATACATGTTTGGGTTTTACCAAAAATGTGAAAGGAAACATTGTTTTAACACCTACAACATGAAGAAAAATTCCCATCACCAAAAAAATTATTTTCATTAAAGATTAATTTATATGTTTTTAAGGTTATTTTCAAAGAATAGTATTTCTAAATTTTTTATAAGTTTTTATTTTTTTTTAAATGTATTTTCAATGTAATGTATCTTCCTCAATAAATATTTAATGTAATATTTCAAAATCCTTATCCCTATAAGATGACATCCTTTTATGTTACTTATTGTTTATTGTGGATATGAATTGAGGACACCATTATTATTATTTATCTGAATGGTTAATTATGACATGATTTTTATGAAACCAATTTGTATACCATGGGTTATACCATGATATAATTCTTATGAAACCATCTTATTTTAGATGGGTTATACTATGTTGAAGTGATGAAATGATTATGAAACCTGTCTTTTTTCCATAGGTTATTATATAATGAAATTTTTATAAAACCTATTTAATTTCATGGATTATTATATATGATGAATGTTTTATGATAATATGGAACACATAAATATGGTTTTAATTATGATATTGTTGTAATGTATATCTCTCTCCAATGCAATGGGTAATGATAAATGTTCTATGAGCTTGGATGGTACACAAGCGGCTAACCCAAACCCAAAATGGAGGGTAAAAGGGGGGTTAACCCAAGAAAAAATAAGTGGCATGGGTGGTTACCCCATGACCAATATTGATGGTACATGAGTGGTTATCCCAAGCTTTAAGCAGTTACATGGGTGCTTTTCCCAAACCTTACATGTTATAAATTTCTTAGTGGGTAGCCTTGACATAAGATTTTATATTCTTATTTGTATTCCAAAAATCTATTTATTATAAAAATATTATTCTATCATTACTCATTATCATTAATTACCATAATATTCAAGTATTTTTAACTGCCAATATTTACTCCATGACTCAAGATTATGATCTTTGGTATGCAGGTTAGGGTTTTCAAATGTTATGATCAGGTTCTCATACCCTTATATTGATGTTATAATTAAGTATATCCATTTTTTACCTTCACTAAGCATCTATTCTCACCCATTATTATATTTACATTCTATAGTTTATAAATAAATGTATTACATATGATATTTCTATGAAGGGTGATAGTTATAACGATCATAGTACAAGATGATATGGTTTACCTATGGACCAATTGTATGTGTTTATAAGTTTCTATAAACACTAAACAAATATGATCCTCAATCATGTATTTATGTAATGTAATGAATACTCATAAAAAATGATGTAATATCTTTGTATGATAATACTGGGGCATCATAGTTGGTATCAAAGGATAGTTTTTGTTAACCATTGGAAACTAGGATGAGAAAACTTTAATGATATCCCTGGGGATATTTCTATGGATATGTCTAGGAATGTATTTAAGGGTAATTATAAGGATGATCCAAAGTGGAAAAAATTCATAGAATTTTAGTAAAGGATGTATCATGTTGTTTTCAAGAAATTGCATCCTTTTCTGGATATTATAAGTGGATGCAGTTCTGGAATAGGGGTACCTAGGGGTAATTACTCTGAAAAAGTGGAACTAATCTACAATTGATCATCACCTTGTTAATGACAACAGACCTTACTTACACAACTAGTTTAACAATTTTGAGGGATATTCTTTTGAAATTAACAAACTCTTTAAGAACCCTCATGAAGGATCTAAATAGATGATGAATATGAATGAACTATGATAAACCTAAGGTTTCACAGATTCAAAAGAAGGTGGAATGATATGGGCATCCCATAAGTGATAATTCATGATTATGTGGTTTCTCACTATGATTATTATATCTTACACTATTATTTTTTGTTTTAGTAATTGTATATTACCCAAAGGATCCATATTAATGATGAGTGTAATGGAAAATTAAAAGATTATCCTCATGAGTAGAAAAACATCATGGGATATAGAATGAAAAATATCATTAATATTATCATTAAACTTTCTCAAGCTATTAATCATACTAAACATACAAACCCAAAAATGAGGGAATAATATTTTGTTGATTCCTTCAGGAGGCAATGTCTATCTTTTTTAATGGAATTTTTGTTCCACTAGTTTTTGAGTAAAACATCAGTAATAATAAAAAGATATTTTTTATTGTCAAGTGTTTGGAACATGAAAATGTCATTTTGGATTTCTACCATTTGGAAGGTAGTGAAGATCAATGGTTTAATCTCATTAAGAATACAACGTAACATTATGAAATCTACTCCATTGATTGATATGACTTTAAGAAATTATTTTTCAATAATTAATTTCCTCATATTATTCATATGAAGATAGATAAGGAGTTCATTGAGCTAAAGAAAAAGGGTAATTAATTTTTTGGTACCTATGTTGAAAATTTTACAAAACTATTGAGGTATGCTTTTGGTATCATTATCCAACATAAAAGTAAGTTTGAACGTTTATTCAATGGATAAAAGCAATTCTCTAAAGTGTTTTGTCCATAATATACTTCAATGGATATGAAGAGATTTTTCTTTTTGATATCAAGGTATAAATGGAGGTTATAGTTGTGTATCAACCTCATGATTTTGATAAGAAGAGAAAATTGGAATTCAAAGGTAACTATGAGAACCATATATGATATTTCATTTATGATCAATGTGTTGGAATAATAATGGAGAAAACTATATTAATATTACTAGTTAATATTTTAATAGTGGAAGGGAAGGTCATCAAACAATTGAATACTGAAGTGTTAGGAAGAAGTCTGATAATGACACGAATAATAAGAAATATCCAAAAAAATGTACCACCCACAGTCTAGTGTTTTAAATGAAATAAGTTTAGTCATTATTCTAACAATTTCCCAAATTTTTTGGGTGAATAATGGTGACCAACACTAGTATCCTCTTAAGCCTAGGGACAAAAGGAAAGCTCATGGGATCTGTAACACCTGGAGATTTTTCTGAGATAGATTTTTTAAATTTATTTGATTTATTGTGTGGTATGCTACACCAAGATAAGATAGTGCTACCTGAAACACCTACTTATCCTGTAGTATATAAAACACTATTATTGTCTTCTCTTACACAAAATTTCATGTTATTTTGATATAATTCTTTTCATGCAAGATTGAGTTTCAGTGAACAACTAAATATTATTATGTTACATTATAACCAACCCATTATAATGGAGTGCATGAATAGTATTAACTAAATTATGAAAATATTATTTACACATGTATATATAATTAATTCTTTGATGATAAATTAATTATAAATTAAAATAAAACCCTTTTTAAAAAAAATGAAATGTTTTTTTTTCTAAAAAACTATATAAATTAAAATACTTGAGTTTATAAAAAATAAAATCACTCTTGATTGATTTTATTAATGAAATATATCTGTAATATATTAAATCTAATGTTTAAAAATTATCTTATATGTTTTCTAGACATGATATAAGAAAAAATTCAATTTTTCTGATAAAATAAGTATTTTTCAAAAAATACAGTTTTGCTGCCTTTGGATGGAGCATCCATTTTAAATTTAGTTTTAACACCTTTTTTATATTATGTTTGAAATAATGAAATTATTATTTGGAAGTGGGATTTAAAAAATTTCTTCAGATGATTTTTTGATATTTTCATAATATGTTTCAAGTTTTGATGAATAGTAAAAATATACAAAATTTTAATTGCAAACAACATTTTTCATCAAAGTAGTTTATGTGGTTAAGTTATATTATTTAAAAAAATTATAATATAATTAGATTAAATTTTTATCATTTAATATAATTTAGGTCATTTTCATTAATTTTTATGTAAAAACAAATCAATTTTTGCAATGTTTTACCTTTTAAATTTTATTTTTTCATTCGGACAGCAAGATTAATTTTAAATTAATTAATGCAAATTTTGTGTCTTAATTTTGAAAAATTGATTCCATATTTGGAATAATTTTCTCGAAATTATGTAAATAGGTTTCTTTTATTTTTTAGCCATGTAAATTGTAACTTTAATAGATTTTTATTTACTATGGTTAAGGGTAAATTGGGTAATTAAATGTAGAAATAATATCATAATATTATAAAATTATCCTAAAACATATAATAATTTAATTTGATAAATATTTTTTGACTAAAATCAATATTAGTCTGAAATTATGATCCTTTTTTAGCAACTTGTGTTAGATTATGACAATTATTATATTTTATTTTAAGAATACTTAAAGATGTGTTACCCAAATTTTAATAAATATATTATTTTTAATATGTGGTTTTACAGAAGACAAATTAGTCTATAAATTCTATTTTGAAAGTTAAATTTTTTTAATTTATCATGGTATTTTATTTGTAATTTTTAGAAAATAAATAGTTACCTTAAAGGCTTATACATTGATGATGATAAAAATATTTAGTTGATGAAAAATCAATAAAATAATTATTTTAAAATTCATAACAACCATTAAAAATAAAAAAAAATTAAACAAATCTTATTGTTCATGTATATCTCAACCATAATTATCCAAGGGTCAAGTTATTGACCATTTTGATTCATATGGAAAAGATTATGAAACTTATAATATCAAATTAATGTTATTAAAATTTTTAAAATTAATGTAATTTCTGATAATTAATATATAAATTGAATATTATAGATAACATTGACCCCTTAGTGATATAATGAAATATTTGGTTTTAGTATAACATCTTATCTTAAAATTTTTAAAAGTTCGGAAATTAAATAGTTTCAAAATTGACACTATTAATATTATTTCAAAATATTGTTTTGTTAAATTATTTAAAAATGATAAAATATTTTATAAATTTAAAATAAATTATTATATGTTCTAAAATATCCTAAATGTTTCATTTATGGTCTAATTGATATAAATTTATTAAAAATTACACTATTTTAATATTAAAATATTTTTTACATTAGTTAAAATGAAAATTGAATAACAAAGAGTTAATAAAAATGATAAGGAATAAATTGACATAAAGGCTTGTCTAATTTTTTTTTTTGATATTACAACCGTATCTCATCTAATATTCTAAAATATGACATTATTTTTGTTTTTTCATGGGGTTTTATTTAATAATAAATTAATATTCCTGGAGATTCCTAAAGTGACCCCTCACCTCAATTATAAAAGGGAACCTCATCCCTCATTTATTCACCACTCATTGAGCCTTCAAAATCATTTATATCATACAAATTTACCTTCTAAACTTACCTAGTAACATTATATATATTCTTGTATTCTCAAAAGAACAAATATAGTGCCTTTAAGAGGAGATATAGAAGGAGCTCATCGAAGAAGAGGTAATCTCCTCAATCAATTATTTCAAATATATTTCTTTTTCTACTTCCTCTTACTAAGTTGTCTTCATTATAAATTAATAAATCCAATATCACCTATATTATGATTTTTTATTATTATGATTGAAAAATAATATTCCAACTTCTACCCATCCTATGGAAAACTAAATCACTATGAATGTGTACGTACGACTTACCGTCTCCACACCGTGGTGTAATCTGTTTTACATAACCACTTTAGTTGGTTAGTTTTAATGATGGAAATAATAAATATATATGATTATTATAACAAGATATTTATTCTATAACAATATATATACAATCCACTTCCATACCATTTCATAATTAAAGGAATGATATCATTGCTCATGCATATGTATGGCCTACCGTCTCCACGACGAGATGTGGTTCATTATTCATGATCTCATTTAAATAATGATTATAAAAATGTTTACAATGAATAAATATATTATATGTTAAATTATTATAATTATATAAATTATATAAAGGAAATACATGAATAATAACTCTGATTTATAAGACAAAACACGCAACAAATAATGTTCGAAAGAAGAGTAATAATGAAATATGTTTTAACGGGTGCTAATATGATCACATATGATCTCATAAATATAAATATAGTTTTTTATAAAGTTTTTAACACTCTTTAATCCATCATTAATGAGTTTTTGATACATACAATGGAAACTAGACCTAATGTAAGGGATTATTTTGTCTCACTTTTATTTTTTGTAGGGCATATGCCTCATACACCACATGTTTATTTTTGTGTGGTGTTTGTGCTTCCCATGAATTTTTTTAGGATTATTATTATGAATATTATTGTATTTACAAATTAAAACATTTTTTCTTTATTTTAGGAGCCATATTATTTTACTGATTATAAAATGGTAAGGCATAATTTTACAATCTCATTATTATTAGAGATTGTATATACATAAGTATTTGCTGGGGTATATTTATCAGTATTTTCCTTTTCTCCTAAATATTCATTTTAAAATATTATTTCTATTTTTATAAAAAAAATTATATTCGATTTTTTCCCATTACTAAATATTTACTAAATGGTATGAAATGAATCCTTTTTATTTTTGATACGAGGTACTTTTTGACTTATCCAGGAAAAGTAAGAGAAGAATGTTTTCTTTTAACTTATACGATATGAATGGATTTTTATGCTCTCATAACACCTTATTTCCATGAATATTAACTTACACAATTTGAAGGTTATTTTCGAATAAATTCTTTTCTTTTAAACTTTCATGGCATTTTAAGAAAAGAAAAAGTTTTTGAAGAAGAAATGATATTTTCCTCAATAATTAATTTCAAGTGTTCTATAAAAATTATTTTCCATCTAATATAGAGTTATTTAAAAGGATTGTGTTTCAAATATACTATCCCTATTATTCTTATGGTTTGATTGTGTTTATGATGAAATGTTATTTATGAAATCCATTTATTTTACAAAGATTATTTTATGATGGTATTATGTTTAAGAAACCCATTTTATTCCCTGTGTTATAATATGATAAATTACTTATGTTATTATGGAACACATATGTATGGTTTTAATTAATTATGTGTGGGACCTATATCTCCCTCCAATGCATTGGGTAAGGATTTATAACTCGTGGGTTATATATGTTAGGCATGAACCTGATTTCATGTTCACAATTTTTTGCATGAAACTAGTTTTCATGTCTATAATTTTATGCATAGACCTGGTTATCATGTCCATATATTTATGAACGGGTCTGATTTCATGTCCTTAACAAAAACCATTGACCATTAATTAAGAGAAATTAAAAATATAACAAGAAGGTTCTCAACCAGAAAGAAAATTATATATCATAAAAGTCACTCCCCTCACCACAACCATCATAGGGTTATTCACCCGTAGTAACTGACTCCCACTCTGAATGTGACTAATACTGATTCAAAAGATTGAAATACTGATTTCTGAAATTCATTTAATCCAAAAATAACTTCTCTTTACTAGATTTCTTGTCAACACGACCCTTAGTAAAACCAAGTACATCCCCCCTTTTCTTGGAGGAGGACCTCGTATACATCAGCTTCGGTTGTTTGGAATAATCCTTTCTCGGACTTCTCTTTGGGGGAGAGGTCACAACCCCTTCACCTTCAGACATCTTGTTCCTTCCACCTTACACAATATCACTATATTATGGCCTAAAAATTCTGAAAAAAAATCATATCACTATCAGATACATCCACCCATTTTCCCAGTATATGAACAGAGACATAACTTCAGCATCCATAATTTAATCCCAACACTACACCCTCTGAAACAACTCCTTCCTCCATCAGGGGGAGTCTTTTAGAATCAATTAGGGTGAAGCATCGAGAGTTCACCTTAGTTTCATGGACATCTTGGGGATCCTTGCTCGGAACATCCTCTACCATCATTTCATTATGATATTCATATTCAAGATGTATTCCCACATCAGCATTCACTTGATGACCTTCCATCAAATTGATTGGATTATGCACTATAAAATCTGAGCCAGATGGCAGCACAAAGCCAAAACCCATGTAATGGATAAGTGTATTAATATCCTCGTAAACCAAGAAAAGAGAACCTTCACTATTTTCTTGGCCAGAAAAAGCTACATCCTTCACTGCAACCTCACCCACTGGTTCTGAACTAATAGATTCCCCATCACATGCTTGACCACCATAGACTGCATCTTTTACTTCCACTTCACAAACTGGTTCTAAAAGAACCCCTCTCTCTCTATAGGATGAGTAAATTAAGACTCTAGAACCATTGGCAGCTGTTCAAAAAAATTGCCCAGTTCAACACTTACCACTTCCCTTCAAGGGATTTCCACTATTGAGAAACCCTCAAGCACTGGAGAGTCATGAGCACCCCCTACAAACTTCTGAGGTACAAAATATCCACCATTAATTGCATTAAGATTCAAAGAAACCCTCAAATCCTTCTTTGTTCTGGAAAATATATCCTTGACCTTCATCTCATGAGGCACCATGCATAATTTCTCTAGTCTAACCCTCTTTCCAATTCCAGCATCACCTAATACATCCGCCACCTGAGGCTGAGGTATCATATCTTGGGATTCCTGTAAGTTTCCATTAAGATGTTCCTTCCCCTAAATATTCATATCTTAAACTACAGGACCATCACAGACAACTGAAACAACATTTCCCTGCCTGTACACCTTCCTACTCAAAGACCCACTATGGAAAGCCGAATAAATATGACCTAGCTGATTGCAAGAAATAAGAAACTTTTTCCATAACCCAAACATCACATCTGGTCTCCACTGGAACTCTTATCCATCAGTAATACACACCCAATCAACTGGGGTCTTGGAAACATCAACCTCAACACAAATTCATGGGGAAATGGGGTGACACACAGCCTCTGTTTTTATGTCAAAATGTAGCTAATGAAAAACCATATTCCCAAGAATAGGATAGATCGAAGGGTTCTGGAAGGGAAGTAGAAGACCAAGGAAACTTACCCAAATCACCATGCTCGGATTATCTCTCCACATGTGAAATTGAAGTTTCATCGAAGAAGATAGAAGAAGGAGACATCGTACCTCCGAGGAGCTTTGGACTATGCACTGAGGAGATCTTCCATCGACCCAAACCAGATCACGATATGTATTCGATCAAGAAGGCCAAAAACAGCACAATCTTGAAGATCCCAAGATTCAAAGAAAAAATGGTAAAAATAATCAATCAAATGGAATCGATGAATAAACTGAGCCACCATCGTCAGCTTAAATAGATTCGAAGCAGTATTGAACTCTTCGGATGCTATAGATAGTTGTGTTGAACCACGATACAAATATGTAACTTTTGGAAAGATTGGGATCTTCATAAAAGAGGGAATAAACTCTGGATTTGATAATGGAATGAGGGGAACTCTGGTTTTAAGAAGGCACACCTATAGTGATGAATGAGAAGAAAATTCCCCCTCCGTTGGGGAGGAGGAGACCAGACCTCCGTCATCGGAGCTAGGTCATTGCCGCGAACTGAGTGAAAGAGAGACACCTCCCCAGTTGTGAACCCTCATGTCTTTATTTTAATGAGTGAACCTGTTACAATTTATAAATGTTTACAAAGTTAGAAGTTTATGTGTATGCGAAACTTTTATGTCTTATGTCAATTTTATGATCTTATGGATTATGTTCGTTGATTTTCTTATGATTCAAGTTTACTTTTGATATGTAGGTCATGATATTTTAGTGTTATGATCACATTCCCATACCCTTTATACTCATTTTCATGTTTACATATCAAAATTTTTTACTCTTATTGATCATCTATGCTCACCCTTTCTTATGTTATATTTTCCCAAGGTTATAAAGAAATGTTTTAGGTATGAGTAAAAAAGAGGAAGACATTTGTGGGAAACATTTAAGATCATTCACTAGATTATATATTTCTGTTCCAGGTTTCCAAAGTCACTAAACTAATACGGTCTTTGGGTCATTTTTTTTATGTATTTTGAAAAATTATTGTAATTTTTATGTACATCAATCTTGGGTCATTAGATTTCGTATGAGAGAGAAGGTTTATTCATCATTTAGAAACTAGGATGTGAAAAATTATTGAAATACCTAGATATATTTATAAGGATGTGTCTTGGGATGGACCTAAGGATAAGTCTAACTATAAGTTACAATCCTATAATTTTGGTAGCAAACATAAATAGCCTAAGATTAAACCTAAGGTGTCATATATTGAAATATTGTATATAATTTCCCTTGGTTATGATATTTTTATCTATGATAACTATTTCTCACACCTTTCTTTCTGGTCTTAGTCAATATCTAGAACTAGATAGATCATGGTTAGCATTAAATGTTTAAAATGTGGAAATTATGGGATTTATGAAAATCTATTTATTAAGTGGAAATGTCGTTAATAGAATCATGAAGGTGGTACCATTATTGGTTATACTACTAAGGATAAAGAGATTGTAAATGACATGTGAAAGGTATGGGATGTTCAAGAATTATTATTTACATTAAACCCAATAATCTTGGTTTGATTAATGTTTATGAACCTTAATACATGATTCATATTTTATAAAATACTAAGATTATGTATACTGAGTAATGTTTTAAGAATAATTTTGGATGATTGAAGTGTATATGTTTCATAATTAAAAGATTGTGTTATACAATTCATGAAATATATAAGTGTTTCCAGTATATGTTTTTTATTGAGGATTGAAAAGGATATATTGAATGGTTATAAAGACCAAGAAAAGTGATTTTATGGTAAGGTGATATATTTTGAGAACACATGATTAAGGGAAAGATAACCCTTAATATGACCCTTATGTCAAGATAATAATTTTTGGATAAAGATATGTTGGATATGAATAAGTAAATGGGATGATACTAGTTTCATGGGAACTAATTATGGATTTTTTTCAAGAGGGTTATGCTATCATGGATGAATTATACAACTTTTTTATAAATTAAGGAATATATCCAATATGCATGAATAAGTAAACATGCATGTTTTTATAAGGATATATGGTATTTCAAGTTATTACCATGAATCAATAGAATACATGATGAAGGTGTTCACATATTTGGAATGTGACCAATAAGAGATAAATTATGATATATGGGAGATAAATGTTAAGCCAATTTAGTTCACCTCTTTTTAATTTTTTGGATTTTCAGTTTACGGATGGATTGTAAGTTTATCCATTTTTATAGTATAAGTTAAAATTTGGATGAAGTTTGTTAAATTAAAATATTATATCACTATAGGTAGATTTATTAATATTTGATAAATTGATATAACCTTTTTATTATGATAAATATTGATGGAATAATAAGTCATTTTCATGATCATATAATGATTCAGTAGAGATAAATTCAGCGTTATTTATTGGAATAATAGATGAAGTGTAAATTAATCAAGGCCCAGAAAAATGGTGAGATTATACTGAAAACAAGTAAGTATATATTCTCATGAAAATTATTCAACATTGAGAAATGGGATTGTGATGTAAAATGGTTTCCTATTATCATTATTTTGGATAATATCAATGACCTCTTTCATGATACTTTATTTTATGGTTTTGTGATTGTTAACTTTCTCCTAATCACCAACTTTCTTGTGATCAAAAATCTTTATCAATCTCTGTGATTATTTACGCTTTCCTACATGCCTAAATCATCACCTATGTTCACAAACATAGGGACCTATTATGATTTACATTGGGTAACTATTATTTTTGAAAAAATTATTTTTTAAATGGAAGTCTTAAACTTTGTTTTCATGGTGTGGGTTCATATGAAAGAAACTTTCAAGTATTAATTTTTTTATAACCCAAACAAATTTTGATGGAGAAATTCATTTTAAGGGGGGTATAATGTAATACCCTGAGATTTTTATGAGATAGATTTTTAAAATTTATTTAATGTATTGTTATATATGCTACACCATGATAATATTTCACTACACACAACACCATCTTAGCTTGTGGTATATGAAACATTACCCTTGGCTTGTGTCACACACAATTTCAAGTTCTTTTGATAGAATTCATTTCATGCAAGACAGAGTTTACTTGAACAATTAAATATTATTTTGTTACCTTATAACCTAGCCATTATAATGGTGGTAATGAATAGTATTAAATAAATTGTGAAAATATTCTTTAAAAATTAATATATAATTAATTATTTGGTGAAAATTTAATTATAAATTAAAATAAAACCATTTTTAAAGGAAAGGAAATGTTTTTTTGAAAAACTATTTATATGATAAAAAGTGAGTATATAAAATAACAAAGTCACTATTGATAGATTTTATTAATGAAATATATATATAATAAATTTAATATAATATTTAAAATTCAACTAATATGTTTTCTAGACATTATATAAGAACAAATTCAATTTTTTGGATAAAAGAATTATTTTTCAAAAAATACAGTTTTATTACCTTTTGATGGAACAACCATTTTAAATCTATTTTAAACAAATTTTTATAATTTAATTGAAAAAATTGAATTTTTATTTAGAATCAGGATACAAAAATTTAATTTTGATTAATTTTTGATATTTTTTTGATAAATTTCACATTTTGAAGAATAATAAAAATATACTAAATTTTAATTGAAAATAGATTTTTCCATAAAAATAATTTTTATGGTTATGTTTTATTATTTAATGGTTTTAAAATATAAGTAGATTATATTTTTATCGTTTAATATAATTTATTCCATTTTCGTTTATTTTACATTGAATTTTTATGTAAAAAGATTTCAATCTTTTACAGTGTTTTAACTTTTATAGCATGTTTTCTCATTCAGAAAATGGGATTAATTTTAAATTAATAACTATAATTTATGTGTCTTAAATTTTGATAAATGGAATCCATATTTGAAATCATTGGGTCCAAATTATGAAAATAGGGTTTTTTTATTTTTTGGGCATATGAATAGTTACTTTAGTAAATTTTTATTTACCACGGTTAAGGGTAAATAAGTTAATTAAAGGTAAAAAAATATTATAATATTATAAATTTACTCTAACACTTGTCGTAATTTAATTTTATGGGTGGTTTTGAACTAAATTAACTATTATTTCGAAATTATGATCATTTTTAAGCCACTTGTGTCAGATTATTACATTTATTATATTTCATTTAAAGAAGAGTTAAATATGCATTCACCAAATTTTAATAATAATATAATTTTTAATATAAGGTTATACATAAGAAATATTAATCTATAAATACTATTTTGAATATTAAAATGTTTTACTTTATCATTTTATTTTATTTTTAATTTTTAGGAAATAAATAATTACCTTAAAGGCTTAAACATAGATGATGAAAAAAATATTTAATTGATGAAAAATCAATAAAATAATTTTTATTAAAATTATAATAACCATTAAGATAAAAAAAACACTTAAATAAATATTATTTTTTTAGTATATTTCCACCATAATAATCCAAAGCTCGATTTATTAAACCTTTTGATTCATATGAAAAATATTACGACACTTATAATATTTTATTTAAAGTGATGTTAAAGTTATCACATTCATTTTATAATACATATAACATTTTTAATGTAGGATTTTATAGAATATATATTAAAATATAAGTATTTTTATGAAATATAGAGGATTTTTATTTTTTTATAGTATTTTATTTTTAATTTTTATTCAAAAAATAATTATATTAAATAGCTACACAAAACTGATGTAGTAGTTATTTTATCAATGGAAAAATAAAATTAATGTTATTAAAAATATTAAAATAAATAAAATTTGGGGTAATTAATATATCCAATGAATTTTATAGATTGACTTAACACATTATATGTATGTTAAAATATTTTTTTATCATAACATATTATCTTGATATTTTAAAAATACTAATAAATGAATAGTGTCAAAATTGACACTATTGATAATTTCTCAAAACAATGATTTATTAGATTATTTAAAAATCATAAAATATTTTAAATATATAAAATAAATTATTATATGGTCTAAAAATCCCTCAATGTTTCATTTATTGTCTAATTGACATGAAATTATAAAAAAAATAGCAATCCATTAATATTAAATTATATGTTACCTTATTTAAAATAAAAAGATAATAACTAAGGGTTAATCAAAATGATAAGGTATAAATTTACATAAAAAAATTTATAACATTTATTTTTTGATAATATTAAAACCCTATGTCATCCAATATTTTAAAATATTACATTTTGGTGGTTTTTTTATGGAATTTTATTTTATTGTAAATTAATATATTTGGAGACTCCAAAAGTGCCCTTTACCTCAATTATAAAAGGGAACATCCTTCTTTATTTATTCACAACTCATTGATCCTTCAATCTTGGATATATCCTAAAAAAATTTCTTATAAACTTCTCTAGTTTAATTTTATAGGTTCTTGCCTTCTCAAAAGGCTAACTTTAGTGCCTTTAAGAGGAGATCTAGTGGGAGCTCGTCGAAGAAGGGGTAATCTCCTCTACAGATTCTTTCAAACTTTTTTATTCTTCTACTTCCTATTCCTGAGTAGTTTCAATTATAAATTAACAAATATAGTATAAAATATATTATGAGTTGTTATTATGATTATGTAACAACCAAATTCCACCTTTTATCCATCCTATGAAAAATGAAATCACCACGTGTGCGTAAATACGGCTTACCATCGCCACGTTGGGGTGTAATCTGTTTTACGCCACCACTTTACATGGATGGGTATAATGATGGAAATAATAACTATATATTATTATTATAACAATATATTTATTATGGAACAATATATGTACCATCCACTTCCATAGAATTTTATAATTAAAGAAATCATATCATCGCTCATGCGTACGTATAAACTACTATATCCCTGATGCGATTCGATTCATTATCCTTGATTTCATTTAATGAATGATTATATAATTGTATATAATTAATAAAAATGATATATATTACATTTTTATCATTCTATAAATGATATAAATGAAACCCATGAAGAATAATTGGGATTTATATGACAAAACATGGAGAAAATCATGCCCGAAAGAAGAGTGATAATGAAATATGATTAAATGGGTGATAATAAGATCACATATGAAATCAAAAATATAATTATTTTTATATATCTAGTTTATAACACTCTTTATCCATTATATAGTAGTTTATGATACATAATAAGAAACACATACCTATGTTAAGGGATTATTTTGTCTCACTTTTATTTTTGTGGGACATATGCCTTATACACCACCTGTTTCTTTTGTGTGGTGTTTATTTTACCAATGAATGTTTTTTATTATTCATATTCTGAATGTTATGGTATTTAAATATGCATATAATTTTATTTATTTATGATTCATATTATTCTATTGATTATAAAGTGGTAAGGGATAATTTTTCAATCTCATTATTATCTGAGATTGTTTATACATTAGTATTTTATGGGTTATATTTATGATCCATGTCCATATTTCCTATATATGTATTGTAAAATATTATTTATATTTTTCTAAAATTGTTTAATGTAAATTTTTCCCATTTTTTATTTCTTAATAACAGGTATGAAAGGAATATTTTTCATTTTCTATATGAGGTACTTTTTGACTTATCTTACTAAAGTACAAGAAATATGTTTTCTTTTAACTTATACAGCATAAACGGATTTTTATGTTTTCATAACACCTTATTTCCATGAATATTAACTTATATAATTTAATGTTTAATTTCATAGAAATTCTTTTATTTTAAAATTATGTGGAATTTTAAGAAAATAATATGTTTTTGAAGAAGAAAGAATATTTTCCTCAATAATTAATTTCAAGTGTTCTATCAAAATTATTTTTCATCAAAGATAAAATTATTTAAAAGGGTTATGTTTCAAGTTTAATATCCTTATTATTAATATGGTTTAATTTTTTTTATGATGAAATTGTTTTTATGAAATCCATTTGTTTTACATGGATTATGTTGTGATGGTATTATGTTTAAGAAACCCATTTTAGTCATTGGGTTATGCTATAAGAAATGATTTATGTTCTTATGGAACATGTATGTATGGTTTTCATTATGTAACCGGTAGAATGCATATCTACCACCAATGGATTAGGTAAATATGGATAACTCGTGAGTTATATATGTTAGGCATGAACCTGATTTCATGCTCACAATTCTATTCATGTAACTAGTTTTAATGTCTATAATTTTATCTCTGGACATAGTTTAAATGTTTATATGTTTATGAAAGAGAATGATTTCATATACTTAATTTAATGAGTGAACATGTTACTATTTATACATGTTCACAAAGTAATAAGTTTATGTGTATACTGTAATTTCATGTTTTATATAGATTTTATTATCTTATAGATTATGTTCTTTGAATTCCTTATGATTCAAGTTTACCTTTCACACGAAGGGAAACATCTTATAATGTTATCATCATGTTCACATACCCTTTATGCTCATGTTTATGTTTACATATCACCTTTTTTACTCTTACTGAGAATCTAAGATCACCTATTCTTATGTTATCCTTTCCCCAGGTTATAAATAGTGGTTTTAGGTAGGAGTACAGAAGGGGAAGATATTGGTTTGGAAACATTGAAGATATTTTGCTAGATTAGAAGTTGGTGTTCTAGGTTTCGAAAGGCACTAAACAAATACGATATTTGGGTGTATTTTTATGTATTCTGAAAAAGTAATATAATTTCCATGTATAACGTGATTGGGTCATTATATGATCACTATTTTGGATGAAGAGTGGGATAATTATAGCGACCTGATCCTTTTACATAAAACATTTCATGATTTTAAGCATAATTAATCATCAGAGTACAAGCCAATGATCATTAAGTCTAGTGTCTTGGAAGACTAGGTACAAATAACATAAAACATGGGAAAAAACTTCATTATTTAATCTCCATAAAGAGCCTATAACTTCTTTTGAGCCCTTACATCTGCATAGGGTACCTTGGAGAACACATGAACAAAGGGGTGAGCTAAAAAGCCCTGTAAGGGAATGAACATAAGGATACATCTCAAGCACATGAGTTAGGAGGCATGGCATAATGATATCCAAAGCATCAAACTTATAAAATAATTTAACATAAGAATGGGATCATATAAACATTGAATCATATAAATGTGGTAGAATCATAAATCATATCTTTAGTAAGGGTCAAGGCTAACTGAAAATCTTGTTTCCTATTTTAGTATGGGTCAAGGCTAACCGCCAATCTCGTTTCACATCGCATCTCATGAGGCCTAACCTTACCCAATGTATTTAATCACTATATAGGTGCACCCATATCAAAATTTTCATGAATATTCTTTCCACATAAATATTCTTACCACATATACAATCATACATAATCAACCATACTCAAACATAGGGGTACCCATGGAAAGAATTGGGTACCACAATCATGACATAAATCAGAACCAATGGGCGTATCATGAAAGTGTCCATGTAAGGAAAGAATTAGAAAATACGTGGAAATTAATAGGGTAAAATAGGCATATAACATGGTAAATGTTGTCAAACATAAGTGACAACATATGAGAAATGTATTTTATAAACATTAGCATTAAGACATTTTTGTGTGGTTTTAAGGAAAATACTATAGAGCTTTTAAAGTAGTAAAGAATAAATTATTTTATATAAAACCAGAATTTAACCAAGAATGTTTTCATAATAAAAATACAGAATTTAAAAAGATAATGGTGTCTTAAAACAGAAGATATAGTGCACTTGAAATTTGGTAAAAGTTCGGGAAGTTCCTTTAAAACGAGTGTGCTTATTGGGAAGTATCGAAGAGGGATTCACTTAAAAGCATGAATATCCATGAAAGAGAATGAGATATGGATCTTGGAACATGAGTTTGGAGCAAATAAACAGAATGTTTAACTTCAAAATAAAATAAAATACAACAACGTTTTGGTAAAAAGAAAGATAGAGAAACCTGAAGGAATAAAGGAAGTTCGGGTAGAATCCATCGTGATTTATTGGCATGGTATCGAGTGTGACTAAGAGGGCTTTATGAGAGAGATAAGGGGTTTCTAATAAATTATAAAACATTAGGGAAGTATGGGTAAGGTGTATAAACGTACCCCATCACTTTATATTACACAAAAAGGCATAGCATAGAGAACAATCTTGATTAAGAGTAAAAAGGGGAGGATCCATTTTCTTAAATTTGTTGGTTTTCTCCACTTATTACTAATGACCTGAATAAAAAAATTAGTCTTATTAATTAATAATTCCATAACCTCTTCTATATTAAATTTATTTATTATAACCCTTTTTAGTTCATTCAAAGCCTTTATGATTTGTTACAAGGTTCAATTTCATTGTTCTAGCTCGTTTGTTTACTTAGCTTTAAAAGATCGGTTCATTTATATTCAAGTTTGGATTATATTCAATATGAAAGTAGTTGTATAGAATTGAAGTTATATTCTTTAGTTCATATCCATGAGATTACATGGTTTTAATTTTAATTAGGTTACTTAGAGTGAAGTTTAATTATTATATATATAACCATAGTGATAACTGTTTTTGTTAATCGGTGGATTTGATTACAAAGAATGTGTTTTTCTTTATAACTTAATTCCATTTATACCAATGGATTACATAACCAAAAATAGGATATATTAAATATATAATAATCTGGTTCAACCATAACACAAATTCTTTCATGAAAAGAATTAAAGATAATAATAGAAATTGATAAACAGTTGTCCTTGAATGTGCTAAATTAGCACATCTCAAATGGTGCTTTCATTTCTTTCAAATAAAAGGGTGGGGAAAGGAGAGAAGATAATGAAATATACCACTATAATGAATAAATTCCAGTAAATTTATGTTAATGGATTTATCATACTATTACGGTGAAGGTAGGTGAGGAAAGAAATAAAAAAGAAAAGAACTTAAAAGAAAAGAAGAAATTGAGAAGAGGAATTTACCTCTTGAGACTTCCTCCTTTGAGAACCTCTTAAGGGGAGAGGTTTTGGTATTTTGAGGTGTCTGAGAGCTTTTGGATGTGGGGGAGGACCTTTGGGAGAGATTTGGGCAGAATGAAGGCAAGGCACAAGGCTTGAGAGGAGTGGAGAGAAGAGGAAGTGAAGGGGGGTTTATAATGGAGGAGAGGAGGGATTTTATAACATTATAATCATTAATTTATTATTTCTTCCCAAGACAAGGAATAGTAATAATTACATGACCAAGAATAGTTATTTTATCATGTGATCCCGAACCAAGTGGGCTTACATCAACAAAACATCAACAGAACATCATCGATGACTCAATTAAACCATTATTTAGCATTTATTGTGAATTATCGGATTCTACTATTCATCAAAAATTCAAGTATTTCAGAAAAATCCCAAAAATTCATCCTAACCATTTTTTGATATGTAGAAACCAAAAATGAAGTCCATTTTTCAAAAAAAAACTAAATATGAATATTTTAATATTTATTTAAAATAATAATTTATTATCAAAACCAGTTTTAAAACATTTATTAACTTATTATAAAATATAGGTATATCATACTTCCAACTTGAATATTATTTTTATACCACCATAGGTGAGGTTACTATTCATTATGTTATATCACTATTCATAAGGGTATGTTACTATTCATTAGGGTAGGTTACTATTCACTAAAAATTAAGTTTTCCTTATCATACTCCAAATAACTTACTAATTACAACCGTGTATGCCGGATTTTCAAAATTCCAAACGCAGAAGTGACAAACTTATTTTTAAAGGTCACTTAGCACTTAGTAGTTCATTATTTTGTGTTTTCATGTGATTTTATGACATACTTATGAGAAGGGAATTTCCATTGAAAAAAATTGCGTCATCACATTTTTTCCCCCTTATAAAATTTCACCCTCGAAATATCGTTTTACATTCTAAGACAAAAATAGGTGTGGGTACTTTTCCTTCATTACTTCCTCCAATTCCCATGTTTCCTCTGTGTACTTATGGTTTCTCCATAGTACCTTGACCAGATGAGTAGTCTTGTTGCGTAGAACTTTTTCTCTACGATCCAAGATCTTCACTGGCTGCTCCTCATAAGATAGATCATCCTCCAACTGTACCACCTCTGAAGAGAGTACATGTGAATGGTCTGGTATGTACTTCCTTAAGAGGGATGCATGAAGGACATCATGTACTTTTGACATGGTAGGTGGAAGTTCTAGTCGATAGGCCACAACTCCGACTCAATCAAGGATCTCGAAGGGGACGATGTACCTGGGACTTAACTTCCATTTCTTCCCAAACCTCATGACCTTCTTCTATGGGGATATACATATAAATACCATGTCTCCAACTTTTAACTCAAGGTCTCGTTGATGGTTATCTTCATAACTCTTATATAGAATTTGGGCTGCCTTGATATGCTGCTAAATGGTTTTCATCTTCTCCACCATTTATTCGACCATTTCAGGTCCTATTAGCTTACGCTCACCGAATTCATCCCAACATGCCGGTGTTCTGCACCTTTTCCCATAAAGGGCTTCATATGGTGCCATTCGGATGCTCGAGTGGAAACTATTGTTGTAGGACAATTCAACCAGTGGAAGAAGTTGGTCCCATCCTCCTTTGAATTCCATTGAACGTGCTCTCAACATGTCTTCCAATGTCTGAATATTTTGCTCAGATTGGCCATCATTTTGAGGATGATAGGTTGTACTGAAGTTCATTTCAGTGCTCAGAGCATGCTGGAGACTTTTCCAGAACTTCGAGGTGAATCTCGGAACACGATCAGATACAATAGATAGTGGTAATCCATGCAGTCTTACCACTTCCTTGATGTAAATCCGTGCAAGTTGATCCAATGAGAAGTCATCTCGAACCGCGATAAAGTAAGTTGTCTTCGTAAGATAATTCACAAGGACCCATATAGAATTGTTTGATCTAGATGTCATTGTAATTACAATGACAAAGTCCATGGTAATGGTCTCCCACTTCCATGCTGGTATGGGTAGTGTCTGCATCATCCCCTTAGACTTTTGCCTCTCAGCCTTCACTTGCTGACATACAAGGCACTTTGACGTATATTCGGCAATCTCCCTTTTCATATTGTCCCACCAAAAGTTTTCTCGGTGATCTCAATACATCTTTGTGCTCCCTGGTTGGATAGAGAAGGTCGATCTATGTGCATCATTCAATAGTTCCTTCTTTATCTCTGGATCAGATGGTACACATAATCGTGTCCCAAATCTTACAACTCCTTCCTCATCAATTTTGAAATCAAAGGATTTCCCATTTTTAACAGCTTCCACCCTTTTCTGAATTTCTACATCCTTTCTTTGAGCATCCTTTATTTTCTCCATGAGGGATGGTTGAGAAATCATTTGAGAAAGGATTGATGATGTTCCTCCCTTAATGATTCCCATGTCCATCATTTTCAAATCTAAGAAGATTGGATCCTTTTCAATTCTCATCATTTATAAAGATGCAAGATCCTTTCTACTTAGAGCATCTGCCACCTTGTTTTCCTTACCGGGAGGGTAGTGGATTGAGCATTCATAATCCTTGATGAGCTCTATCCATCTTCGTTGGTGCATATTAAGCTCTTTCTGTGTGAATATATATTTGAGACTCTTGTGGTCAGTATATATCTCACATTTCCCCATAGATATAATGCCGCCATATTTTCAACGCAAAGATCACAGCCGCTAACTCCAGATCATGCGTGGGATAGTTTTTCTCATGGATTTCCAGCTTCCTTGAGGCATAGGCTATCACTTTATCATTTTGCATTATCACACAGCCTAAGCCTTTCTTAGAAGCATCATTATGCACCACAAAGAGTTCTCCACTTGAAGGGAGTGTGAGTACCGGCGTAGTGATAAGCCTCTTTTTCAACTCCTTGAAATAGTCTTCACATTCATGTGTCCATCCTAACTTTACTCCCTTCCGTGTCAGCTTGGTCATTGGGTTTGACAATCATGAAAAGTTCTTCACAAATCGTCGATAATACCCAGCTAGACCTAAAAAGTTTCAGATCTCTATTACAGAATTTGGCCTCGGCCACTCTTCAATTGCCTTCGTCTTGGGAGGGTCCACAGATATCACTTTCCTGGTGATAACATGCCCCAAGAATGATATTTCCTCCATCCAAAACTCACATTTACTGTACTTTTCATACAAATTATCCCTTCACGAAGTCTTTAACACATTTTCCAAATGCTCCTCATGTTCCTCCTTGCTATTGGAGTATATCAGAATATCATAAATAAAGACCACCACAAATTTGTCGAGGTAATCTCTAAATACTCTATTCATTAAATCCATGAAAATTTCTGGATCATTAGTGAGTCTGAAGGGCATCACTATGAACTCATAGTGTCCATACCTCGTTCGAAAGGCAGTCTTGGGAATATCTTCCTTCCTCACCTTTAGTTGGTGATATCCCGACCAAAGGTCCACCTTAGAGAAATAACCGACCCCACAAAGATGACATAACAATTCATCTATCCGCGGAAGGGGATACTTATTCTTTATAGTGATTTTATTGAGCTCACGATAATTAATGCAGAGCCGCATTGATCTATCCTTCTTTTTGATGAAGAGGATTGGATCACCCCATGGTGAATCACTCGGGCATATAAAACCCTTCTCCATATTCTCCTGTAACTGCTTCTTCAGCTCTTCTAGCTCTAAGGTGGCCATTATGTAAGGTCTCTTTGATATTGGAAGAGATCCAGGGATAAGTTCAATTGATAACTCAACCTCTCGGTCAGGATGAAGACCAGGAAACTCTTTGGGGAATACATCAGTGTAATCCATCACGATGGTCATGTCTTCAAGAATTATTATATCCTTTGTCCCAATCATTTGAGCTAGATATGCTTTCTCACAAGGAAGAAGCATCCAAACTTGAGATGAATATTCTAAAGGAGACTCATCTTCCTCCTTACATTTGTAAAGAATCATAGGGTGCTTTGGGATGTAAAAAGTGATCTCCCTTTCCCAAAAATTGATGTTGGAATTGTACAAAGATATCCAATCGATGCCCAAGATAGCGTTGAACTCCACTAAAGGAAGTATGACAAGATTTTATAGGAGGTTCAGTCCACAAAAATTAATAGGGGAGGAGTTATAAACCATGGATGCAATAATTTCCCCATTAGTTATTCTCACATATAACTTTTCCTCCAAATTTTGAGGTGATGTTTGAATAGTTCTGCTAAACATTCAAGATATGAAAGAACACATAGAACCAGAATCAAATAGTATGTTCACTGTTTCTAAATGAATAACAAGCTTACCTGTCACCACATCATTTTCCAGCTCCACCTTAGCAGTAGTGATAGAATAATCCCTTCCTTGTTTCCTTGGAGGTTGTTGCTGATTGCCTCCAAAAACCCTCAGCTTAGGGAAATTTTTTACATAATGCCCAAGCTCCTTGAAGTTATAACACTGCACTACATGCTGAGTGTTGGTCTGAACCTTCCTTTCTTCTTCAACATTAGCGGGATTTTTCATATTCCTTTGGCATCTCTTGGCCAGATGACCAAACTTTCCGCATTTGAAGCAATTTTTGGTTCCCTTGAGACAGTCACCATGATTGTTCTTCCCACAATTTTTACAAAGGGGAAAGTGAGACTTCTTTCTATCATGGGATTTGTTTGATGAACCACCCGTGTTTTTCTCCATTTTCTGCTTCTTGTCACTAGGCCCATGAGACCACTGAGAGTCTCCAATCTCCATTTCAACCTTGAGGGCACAACAGACAATCTCCTCATAGGTATTGAAGTCTTGAATCACCAACACTTTTTGTAGACTCAGCTTTAGTCCGCTAAAGAAGTAATCCACCTTGCTTTCAGTGTTCATGATAAATCCAGAGGCGTACCTTGCAAGCCTTGTAAAGTTCTCTTCATACGCCCCAATGGACTCATCTTCCTTCTGCTTGAGTCCAAGGAACTCTCTTTCTATCTTGAGATGGAGGTTTCTAGGAAAATATTTGTTGAAAAACATCCTCTTGAATTCATCTCATTCTATGGAATCAATTTCCTCTTGGGACTTTGTATTCTTGATCAGTGTCCACCACTGATTAGCTTCCCCATCAAAACGATAGACTTCTAGTACAACTTTATCTTCTTCCGAGCACTAGAGGAAAGAGAAAATCTTTTCAATGGAGTTAATCCATTGTTCTGCGAGGAGGGGATCGGAAGACCCACTAAACATGGGAGGCCTTTACTGCATGAAGGATTCTATGACAACTTTCTCTTTCCTTGGAGGAGGGGGATGTTCCACTTGATTCAAGTTATTATTCATAACTCGATCCAGTTGAGCAAGTACTACCATTAAGTTTTTAGTACCTGCTTCCCTCACATCAGGCATGGCATTAGGGCAATCAACACATTGCCTAACACATTGGTTGTTGGAACATGTTCTTCTATTTTCTGCCATTAACTAAGAAAAATAACGTATAATTAGTGGTCTTGAATACTTAGATATCGTGTATAAAAAAACAATGAACATAAAAGTATGAAGTTATAAAGAATAATTATATCCTAACTTGTGATTCCTTAGGTTTATATCTAGGTTATCCTCTATCTATTTCTTAACTTATATTCTTATGGGCTTATTTTTTTCCCTTAATAATGGTTTGTACTAAGCTCGTGAATCTACCAAAGCATATCCACCAGAAGTGTCGTAACCAAGAGTTCATCAAGGCATGTTGTTGTGTACTAGTTCCCATACGATTCTAGCTCAAAGCGGTGTTTTCGGATTTTACCCCTAGATACATCGGTGCCAGATCCACCTCTACCTGCTCATATCCAGACAGGGATGTATTTTCTTGATAAACCACTTACTCTATACTCACCAAAATTTTGGACTATTGTCTTATACATAGTCTGATCCTTAAGGTTATCACTAAGGTTTTCTATTCCTAATCTCCAAAAATAACTAGACCACCCTCTGATACCAACTATAGCGACCCGATCCTTTTACATAAATCATTTAATGATTTTAAGCATAATTAATCATCAGAGTAGATGGAAAGGATCATTAAGTCTAGTGTCTTGGAAGACTAGGTACATATAACATAAAACATGGGGCAAAAAACATAATTATTTAATCTCTATAAGGAGATTCTAACTTCCTTTGAGCCCTTACATCTGCATAGGGTACCCTGGGGAACACATAAACAAATGGATGAGCTAAAAATCCAAGTAAGGGAATGAACACAAGGATACATCTCAAGCACATGAGTTAGGAGCATGACATAATGATATCCAAAGCACGAAACTTAGAAAATACTTTAATATAAGCATGGGATCATATAAAAATGGAATCATATAAATGTGTTATAATCATAAATCATATCTTTAGTATGGTTCAAGGCTAACCTCCAAACCCGTTTCCCATTTTAGTACGGGTCAAGGCTAACTGCCAATCCCGTTTCACATCGCATCTCATGAGACTTAACATTACCCAATGCATTGCAGTGCTATCTGGGCACACCCATATCAACATTTTCATGAATATTCTTTCCACATAAATATTCTTACCACATATACAATCATACATAATCAACCATATGCAAACATTTTGGTACCCATGGAAAGTATTGGGTACCACAATCATGACATAAATCATAACCAATGGGCGTATCATGAAAGTGTTCATGTAAGGAAAGAATTAGAAAATACATGGAAATTCATAGGGTAAAATAGGCATATAACATGGTAAGTGGTGTCAAACATAAGTGACAACATATGAGAAATGTATTTTATAAACATTAGCATTAAGACATTTTTGTGTGGTTTTAAGGAAAATACTATAGAGCTTTTAAAATAGTAAAGAAGACATTATTTTATATAAAACAATAATTGAACCAAGAAGGTTTTCATAATAAAAATAATTAATTTACAAAGATAATGGTGCCTTAAAATATAAGATATAGTGCACTTCAAATTGGGTAAAAGTTCTGGAAGTTCCTTTAAAATGAGTGTGCTTATTGGGAAGTATTGAAGAGAGATTCACTTAAAAGCATGCACATCCCCGAAAGAGAATGAGAGATGGATCTTGGAACATGAGTTTGGAGCATATAAACAGAATGTTGAAGTTATACATAAAAGGAAATACAACAGCATTTTGGTAAAAATAAAGATAGAGAAACCTGAAGGAATAAAGGAAGTTCAGGTAGAATCTATGATGGTTTATTGGCATGGTACCGGGTGTGACTAAGAGGGATTGATGAGATAGATAAGGGGTTTCTCATCACTTATAAAACATTAGGGAAGTATGGGGAATGTGTATAAACATACCTCATCACTTGGTATTACACAAAAATTCATAGCATAGAGAACAATCTTGATTAAGAGTAAAAAGGGGAGGATCCCTTACCTTAAATTCGTTGGTGTTATCCACTTGTTATTAACGACCTGAATAAAAAAATTAGGCATATTAATTAAAAATTACATAACCTCTTCTATATTTAATTTATTTATTGTAACCCTTTTTAGTTCATTAAAATCCTTTTTTATCTATTACAAGGTTCAATTTCATTGTTTGGGCTCGTTTGTTTACTTGGCTTTAAAAGATCGGTTCACTTATATTAATGTTTGGATTATATGAAAGATGAAAGTGGTTTTTCAGAATTGAAGTTATATTCTTTAGATAATATAAAATATATTACATGGTTTTAATTTTAATTTGGTTACTTAGAGTGAATTCGAATTATTATATACATAACCATAGTGATAACTGTTTTTGTTAATCGGTGGATTTGATTACAAAGAATGTGTTTTGCTTTATAACTTAATTCCATTTGTACCAAAGGATTAAAGAACCAAAAATATGATATATTACATATATAATAACCTAGTTCAACCATAACACAAATGGTTTCATGACCATAATTAAAGATAATAATAGAAATTGATAAACGGTTGTCCTTGAATGTGCTAAATTAGCGCATCTCAAACGGGGCTTTCATTTCTTTCAAATAAAAGGGTTGGGAAATGAGAGAATATAATGAAATATACCATTAGAATTAAGAAATTCCAGTAAATTTATGTTACTGGATTTATCATACTATTTTGGTGAAGGGATCTGAGGAAAGAAATAAAAAATAAAAGAACTTAAAAGAAAAGAAGAAATTGGGAAGAGGAATTTACCTCATGAGACTTCCTCCTTTGAGAACCTCTTAAGGGGAGAGGTTTTTGTATTTTGAGGAGGCTGAGAGCTTTTGGATGTGGGGGAGGACCTTGGTGAGAGATTTGGGTAGAATAAAGGAAAGGCAAAAGGCTTTAGAGGAGTGGAGAGAAAAGGGAGTGTAGGGGGGTTTATAGTGGAGGATAGGAGGGATTTCATAATATTATAATCATTAATTTATTATTTCATCCCAAGACATGGAATAGTAAGTATTCCATGACCAATAATAGTGATTTTATCATGTGATCCCGAATCAAGTGGGATTACATAATCATAACATCATCTATGACTCAATTAATCCATTATTTAGCATTTATTGTGAATTATCAGATTCTACTATTCATCAAAAATTCAAGTATTTCATAAAAATCCCAAAAACTCACCCTAACCATTTTTTGATGTGTAGAAACCAAAAATAAAGTCCATTTTTCAAAAATATTTTTCTAAATATGATTATTTTAATATTTAATTAAAATAATAATTTATTATCAAAACCAGTTTTAAAACATTCATTAACTTATTCTAAAATATAGGTATATCGTACTTCCATCTTGAATATTATTTTTATACCACCACAGGTGAGGTTAATATTCATTAGGGTATATCACTATTCATAAGGGTATGTTACTATTCATTAGGTTAGGTTACTATTCACCAAAAATTAAGTTTTCCTTATCAGACTCTAGAAAACTTACTGATTAAAATCGTGTATGCCAGATTTTTGAAATTCCAAACCCAAAAGTGAAAAACTTACATTTAAAGGTCACTTAGCACTTAGTAGTTCATTATGTTGTGTTTTCATGTGATTTTATGACATACTTATGAGAAGGGAATTCCCATTGAAAAACATTGGGTCGTTACAATATTTATGTGGTGAAATGTACACTTATCATCTACTCTAGAACTTTTAATGTCTTATTTGACTTTGGATCTGTCCATTCTTCCATATATGTAGAATTTGATAAGGATATCAAGAATCCATCCCAATTATCAGATGTAGAATTAGTAGTGAAATCGCATAATCATATGTTGATCACATCTCATGTCTATCATTCCTCTATGCTTGACATTGGTGGTAATGTGATCCCAAAATATCTTTTCATTCATTATCTAGTTGAATTTGATGTTATCTTTGGGATGGATTAGATTTATCAACATAAATTCCAAATCAATTATTAAGTAAGAGAAGTCACATTTGATATTCCGAACAAAACAATTATCATACATCACTATGATTATAATAATGAAATTTCAATGGAGATAACATCCATTTTATGGTTATTAATTCATATTCAAAAGGGTTGTTTATCTCAAATGGTTGGGGATAAAATTAAAATAAAATATATTTCTATTGTGAGGGAAGTTTTTGATTTATTTCCTCAATAGTTTCCTAAACTTCCACCAAAATGTGAATTGTAGTTCTCAATATTACCAATACATAGTTCCATGCTAATTATAAATAATCCATATAGAATGGCCCTGATTGAGTTACATGAATTGAAGAAGAAACTCCAGGAAAACCTTGAAATGAGATTCATTTGGCCATGTGTGTCACCTTGGGGTGAACGTGCTCTTTTTGTTAAAAGGAACCATTGATCAATGTGACTCTTTATTAATTATTAGTATCTAAATAAGATAAAAATTAGGAAACAGTGTCATTTTCCACATATTGATGACTTGTTTGATCAACTATACAGACTAAATATATTCCCAAGATTGAACTTTATTTATTATTTGATCATTTGAGGTTCAAGAAGGAGTATGTACCCAGTAAATTATTCCATACAAGGTATGGAAACAATTAATATATATTGATTCCATTAGGTCTTACTAATTCCCCTACTATCTTCATAGATTTAATGAATAGAGACTTTTGAGATTACCTTGATCAGTTTATGGTAGTCTTTATAGATGATATTTCTATCCTATCAAAGGGAAAAGAAGATCATAAAGAGTTCATGAGAATTGTACTAAAGACCCTAAGGAATGATAAAATATATGAAAAATTTACAAAGTGTTATTTTTTGTGTCAAACGACTCCTTGTTGGGTCATACAATATCAATATAAGGTACATCAATAGATCCGTCAAAGATATAGGCTATTGAATGTTACCTAGACAAACCACGATGACTAAGATATGTAGTTTTTTTTTGTTATAGTTGGATATTATCGATGATTTGTGGATAATTTCTCATGACTATATAATCCTCTTACCAAGTAAACTTTGAAGGGATTCATGTTACTCTGGATAGATGAATGTGAGGAAACTTTGAAGGAACTGAAGAGAATATTAGTCAGTTCACCTTTTCTTACCTTATCTTATAGTGAAAAGGGTTAATAATCTATAGTGATGCATCTATGAAGGGATTGAAATTTGTTAATATGAAAAATGATATGGTTATAGATTATTACTTATAAAAATTGAAGATTCCTAAGAAAAATTCACATCTCATGATTTGGAGTTATCAGTGGAAATTTTTGTGTGAAAAGATATGGAGGCATTATATTTATGGAGAAAAGTGAGATACAAAATACTGGTAACAAAAGTTTACAGTATATATTTACAAATAATTAGTCGAATATACACTAGGGAATATCGTTAGAGATGATTAAAGATTATAACTACTCAATACATTACCATCTTAGGAAAGAAAACAAGGTGTCTAATGCATTGAGTTGAATAGATCATGTTAGCAAGTCCATGATAAGGATTAAAAAAGATCCAATATTTTTAGATTTGAAAAGGACAGATCTGGAAAACCTGAAGTAAGAGGAAAATATCATCCTTATCAATTTAATATTCAACCATATATCCAAGTGATGATTAAAGAGGTCTAGAAGGAATATTTATAGATACAAAATAAAGTTATAAATGTTCCTAATTTTAACCTCAATTATGATGGAATGGTAAGGTTCGGTAACCATGTATGTGTTCCATCCATACTAGATTTGAAAAAGTAGTTGTTAGAGTAATCTCATAGTTCATAATTCTCTATTAATCAGATAAGTATAAAGATGTATAGAGATAATAAAGAGTATTTTTTTTGGGATGGCATGAAGAGAGATATCATAGAGTTTATATCTCAGTTTTTTATATGTATGTAACAAAATGTTGGAAGACGAAATTCTAAGGGGATGTAATATACATTTCACATACCATAATAGAAAGGGGAAAACATCTCTATGTATTTTGTCGTTGGACTCCCCAAAACATCTAAATGGAATAATGTTATATGGGTTTTCGTCAATCGCCTTACTATTTCATCAAACTTCATCACTATCCCAAAATAATTCTATATAGATTTAATTTCTAGGATAGACATTAATTAAGTTTCATGGTTTCATGAAGTACCACATTACATTGTGTCTAATTGGTATATGAGGTTTACCTCAAAGTTATGGAAAATTATTCAGCAATATCTTGATACAGATTTGAGTTTAACAATATCATATAATCTTTAGATAGATGGACAATCTGAGAGAACAATTAAAACCCTAGAGAACATGTTGATATCTTTTTTTGTATTTCAAAGGTTGTTTAGATAAATACCTTCCTCTAGTTGAGTTTTTTTAAAATAATATATCTCACTCAAGAATTCATATAGATCTATATGAAGTCCTCTATAAAATAAAATGTAGAGCTCCAATGTGCTGGAATGAAGTTGGAGAAAGAAAACTATTAGGACCTGAGTTACCTGAAGAAATGGAAGAGAAGGTTTGATCCATTTGTCAATACATCAAGGCATCTCAATGTTGGTAGAAAAGATATGTCAGTAGTCACCAACATGATTATGAATTTGAAGTTTGTGAAAATTTGTTTCTAAGAATCTCTTTATGTAAGAAGGTTATGAGGTTCAAAAAGAAATGGAAACTAATATCTATTTATATTGATCCATTCAAAATTATTCATCGTATTTGGAAGGTAGCATATCAGTTGTCACTTTTACCAAACCTCTCTCATGTCCATGATGTGTTCCATGTATCTATCCTGAGCAAGTATATATCAAACCCTTCATATGTACTGAACTTAGAGGTCATACCACTGGATCAAGATCTTTCTTATGGGAAAAAACTTGGGGAAGTTTTGGATCATACATATAATGTTCTACAAAACAAGACCACTCACATGGTAAATGTTTTTTGGTGAAACCACTAGTTTAAGAAAGCTATGTGGGAACTTGAAAAAATGATGAGGCGTAAGTATCATCATTTTTTTGTATCAACGAAAATAATTTCAAGGATGAAATTTATTTTAATGGATTTATAATATAAAACCTATAGTTTTTATGAATTATTTATTTCAAATAAATTATATTTATTTTATATTTTTGTTACATGCAACACCAAGTTAATCTTGCAGTGCACACAAAAATATGCCAGCTTTCATCACACACAACACTATGTTTTAAAAAACCGAGATATATTATTAATATAGATATTTAAACATTACTGTTATAACCTAGATATTAAACATAGATTTAATTATTTGGATTTTTCAAAAAAGTTTCATTTTTTGAAGAATAGTTAAAAATAATGAATTTTAATTAAAAACATACTTTTAAATTAATTTATTACTAAAGATAAAATAGTTTTTAATTTTGATTTAAATTAATATTAGTTCAATTATATATCCATTAATCCAACTTATTTCATTTTAAACTATTTAATATTTAATCTTGATATAAAAACATTTCATACTTTTGTACATTTTCTCTTTAAAATTTGTATTTCTTATCACTTCTGTGGGATTATTTTTAAACTAAATTTTTCAACTTCTACAAATGGAATTTGTAAAATGGATTCCATATTTTGAATCAGTATAATTTATATTATCTAATAATTTTAACATGTTTTTTACCAAAATGAATAGTAAAACAATAAAAATTATTTACTATGGTTACTGTAAAAATGGGTTCACTGGGGCTTAAACTAAAAATATAAAATTTAAAAATAACCCAAAAAATTTAAAAAATCATATATTATGTCCATAGTTTTTCCATATCCCTTCTATTCTTAATAATTTTCACTTATTAGAGCCTTGTGACATGAGAAAAACATGGTTATAATTATTTATTTCCAAATATTACAAGTGTTCCACTCACTTCCCCTATAAAGGGTAACCATGTATCCTCTCCTCTTAAAAACTTAAATATATTTTGATTTATAAAATATATTCCCAAATAACTTCCCAAATTACCTCATCTCTTCCTATAATTCTAATTTTAGATATAAATCTAATCTAGGATGTCTTTCGGTACAAACCTAATGAGGATACCCAAAGAAGAGGTAACGTTCATCAATGTGCATTTTTTATTTATTTCTTCCTCAAAATAATTCAATTATTATTATAACATTATGATATAAAAACAAAAGTATAATATATATATTGATATTTTATATGGTATTTTTATGACCTATAACCATCACCACTTCCATCAAATGGGTTATGAAATCATCGTTCTTGTGTACGACCGACTACCGCCTCACGAGTCGATGTCATTCATTTTTACATTACCACCTCTGATGGTTGTAAATAATGATTGATTTATTATTTGTATTCTAACTTTAGTATATTTTAATGCTTTTGAAATTATTATATCATAGATACGACCATGATTTCAATTTTTTGGGAATATGAGAGTGTCACTCCTATGGACGGTGGACTACTACCTCTTGAAGAGATGTGATTTGTTCATGATTTACATGGAATGTAATAATGATGTGTTTAATGAAAATATTTGATATATTTTAAAAATATAATTATTTTTTATGATAATATATTATTTACCTTTCTTTATTTCAATACTCCATGAAAATGGAATCAGTGTTCATGTGTACGTATGACTTATGGTCTCCAAGAATTTTGTATTTCATTTTCTATCACTATATTTTATAGATTACTATAAATAAATATATAATTAAAACATATGATTTTAATATCATGGTAAAAATTCTATAGATTATGGAACTATGATCAAATTAATATTATCAAAAATAAAAAATCTAAAACATACACAAAAAATAAAGCAGTTATTACACAAAATGTAACTTTAACATGAAATTATTAACAAACGGGTAATAAAAGGTCATAAAAATCATATATTTTATTATATTTATAAATATAATTATTTAATAGATTTATAAGTAACTTATATTTATTATATTTTATTTTTAAATGTGTATGATGGAAGTTGATACTTAAGGTAAGGGATTTCTAATCTCTCTTTGATTTCTAAGAGACATATGCAAAATCACCACTCGTTTCTTTTGTGTGGTTTATATACTAACCCTTTGTCATGTTATATCATGAATATAATTATTTACATGATTTTCATTGTTTCATTTTATTTTATTCTTTATTCAGTATTATTATTCAAAAGATACATAATAACTAAGGGATTTTTATCTCAATTTGACTTCTTTGAGACATACATTATGTTATGCACCTTTATTCTTTCATGAGATTTATATATAGAACCTTTAACATGTAATATCATGAATTTATTTTTCCTTAGGATAATTTATGTTCTATTTTATGTTATTATTTTGGGCGTCATACAATTGAATGTTTCCAAAGTGGTAATGATTTTATGTTACAATCTCATCATTTATCAGGATTGTTTATAGTTATGTTTCTGATGATAAAATATTATGATCTATATCTCAAGAAAAATAATAATTTTCTTCTCATATTTTTATTTAATATATTTTCAATTAATAGTACCATTTTCCCACTCTTTGGTACTTAAAATAATTGAGAAAATGATTTTAAGAAAATATATCTTTATTTTTCTCTTCGGTCATGAATCTATTTTCTTCAAAAACCATGTTTTCTAAAAAAATGTTTCAAAAAAAAATTATTATTATATTATTATTTTAGGAATAATTTTTTACACATTTTTTACTTTTTACAAAAAAATGGATGGAATGTTTATGTCAATTTTCGAACAATGCCCATTTTTATTTTACTGAAAAGGTAAAAGGAATCTTTTTTAACTTGTACGACATGAATGAAACTTCCCGTCATCATGAAAATTATTTTCTCTGAATATTAATTTATATGTTTTCAAGATTATTTTCAATGAAAAGGATTTCAAAAATGTTTTATAATTTTTTTTTTAAGAAGTTATTATAAAATTAATGTTATCTTTCTCAATAAATGTTCCATATAATATTTTAAAATAATTCTCCATATAAGAAGACATAATTTGATGTTACTTATGATTTACTATAGATATTAACCAAGGATAACTTTTTTATTATTTATGTAAAAATTTTATTATGTTATGGTGTTTATGAAGCCTATTTCTCTTGTAAGGGTTATACCATGGTAGAATTTTTACGAAACCCATTTCTTTTCCACACGTTATGTTATGATGAAATGATGAAATGATTATGAAACCTATATATTTTTTATAGGTTATGATATGATTAAATTTTTATGAAACCCATTTCATTTCATGGATTTTGATATGATGGATATTTTATGATCTTGTGGCACACATAAATATGGTTTTCATTATGACATGGGTGGGACCTATATCTCCCTACAATTAATTAGTTAATGATAAATGTTCTACAATATCATAGGGTACATGGGTGGTTAGCACAAGACCAAAAATGAGCGTAAAATGGTGGTTATAAGAATCCCAAAAAGGGTGGTACACTGATGGTTATCCCAATCCCAAAGAAGGTATATAGGTGGTTATCCCAAGCCTAACATGTTATGAATTTCATGGTGGGTAGCCTTAACATAAGATTTTCTATGATTAATTGTATTCCATTAATCTATGTCTTTTTCCAATTTTATTCTCTCGTGGATGATGTTATTTTATTCCCTTATGATCTGTGTCTTATAAAATTCCTATCATTATTCCATTACTCATGATTGTGATCTTTTATTTGTAGGGTATGGTTTTTAAATTCTATTCTCATGTTCACATACCCTTATTTTTATGTTATTCTTAGATATATACCTAATTTATCCTTACAAATAATATAAGATTACCCTTTATTATGTTTCCATTCCTTTGGTTGTAGAGAAATTTATTATGTATGAAATTTCTAAAAAGTGTGCTAGTTATAAAGATCATAATTGGAGATGATATAGTTTACCTATAGACTAGTTTCTCATATTTAAAAGTTTGTAAATACACTAAAATATTACATTTTATAACGGTGTGTTTTTGTAATGTAATTAATATTCATTGAAATGAAGTAATATCTATGTATGATAATCCTGGGCTGCTATTATTTTAATGCTTCTTTCCATAATATTTCATACATGTAATCCTTTTTAAATAATTAATTTGAAACACCCATGGAAAATATATTATATTTCCTTATATACAAATATGTCACCAAAAATACAATGAAATCCAATTTTGGGTTTAAAGATATCCAAATAAAAATAAGGTTACTCCAATATAGAAAACCATAATTTTAATATATAAATACCATATATTATCAGAAAATATATCCATTATATGTCAATATGACCCACACTAGAACCAAAAAATTTTAGTTTCTTTGGAATCATGGATCTATAAAAAAAACAGGTACATAAATGATATACGTCATTTACCATTGTATTCTTCACAACTAGAACCCTTCTTAAACATAAAATACTTAAAAGCTTCATCTATAATCTGGGAAAGGGAAAAATAACAAAGGAATTATAGAAATAAGAAATATCAATCAATTGTCATATATAATAATATTATAATCATAAGGTTGTGAGAAAAATATTTACACATTATAAAATCATAACCATAAATTCATATAAAATAATCATGAAACATGGAATTGTGTTTAATCAATAAAAAGACATAATACATAAGGCTTAAGATTATGGAATCATTAATAATCAATCAGAAGAAATGAAAACATATAATAAGAATAATACATAAGTTTTTTTCATGACCATAAGCATATACTGTCATTTTTTTATTCAAGGATCACTACCAATATTTTCCTTCTGATTTGGGTTCACTCCCTATTACATTATTACCATAGTCAAGGTTCACACCCAAGCCTATCTTACTAGAAAAATCCCCTTACTAAATTGTGTTTCCTCATTATTCCAATAAATATTATCTTATGACATATCATTCTTTACCCAAATCATTAGATTAATATATATGTTTAGAACCTCCCACCTCATTGTTAAAATCATACATATGTGTGTTGAAAGATCATAAAAAACATCATATCATCATATCATAACATATAGAAAATATTTGGTTTATAAAAATTTCATTATCATAATATTAAACAATCCAAAGAAATAAATATTATTATAATATTGTATCATATTTCTAGTAAATCATAATAAATATTTAAGGATGTTGTTATAGATAAAAATACATTTAAAATTTCACTAAACCATTTATTGAAGAAAATATACTTTCTATTAGAAATCCCCTATTTATAATATCAAAATTTCTAAAATATTAAGGAAAACATACAATTTGAAAATTAAAAAAGAAAATTATGAATAAATCTTTAATTAAAAGTGTGTTCTTGATAGTATGGAAATTCATTCATGTGATATATGTTATAACAACAATTCCTTTCAAATTTTTAGTAAAAAATAAAGATGGACACATTTTGAGAATGATAAGAATGATACAGTTAAAACATGGTAAGGAAAGTAAAATATAGTCAAAATTAATTTAAATAATCTTTTGGTAATAATAAAAAAATTAAAAATATAGACATGGAAACAAAAAAAAATTCTAACTGAAGAGAAAAACTTTGTCAGTTTACCTTAAATAAATTATTTCAGTCTATAGAGTTTATATAGAAAGGAAAATGAAATGAAAATAATTAATATATATAATTAACTAGAGTATAATAAAATACATGATACTTTTGATAGATAGATTATATAATTTTATCATCATAAATTCAAATAAAAAAATCCTAGTAAGATGAAGATTGTAACATAAAACTATTACTACTATGGTTAATTTTGAATCATAATCCCCATGAAAGGAATAAATTAAAATGAAACATTAGATACCATGAAAAAAAATACATGATATAACATATCAACAGGGTATTATATGTATCACATTAATTAATCAAGTGTTAAATATCGAATATGCATCACAAAAACAAAAGTGAGATAATCAATTCTTACATCAAGTTCGTCTTTCTTAGAAAGTGCTCTAAAATCATTTACAATAAATTTAAATTTTATTATAATTTTATAAAATAACTATAATATTACATATAATACTGTACATGTTATCACCCTTTCATTAACAATCTTTCATTATCATCGTCATTTCTGGTCTTAACTACTTCATTTTTCGTGTATGTTTTTTTATTCAATGATTATGGATCATAAACATAGATCATGGTTACTTGATCTACAAAAATTTAATAAATATGTAAAAAATATATTTTCATTATAAATATAACTATATCCTTTCAAATAAAGAGGTGATGAAAAATTAATTACATCACTACGTAGAGATGGTAGTTCGTATGTACGCATGGGTGATTTTTCATATTTTGATAGATGAAAAAAAAAAGAAATATTAATATTTACTGAGACATAAAAAATAATTATTATAACATAAATATGATACATAAACCTTAAATATATCATATTAATTAATCAGGAATTATATTGTGGGTAAATGAATTGTATCTCTTACATAGATGTGGTAGTTCACACGCACGAAAGAGTGATAATTTCAACTCCTATTTTATTGATAAGAGGTGGTAAATGGTTCTTCCATAACCATAATAACATCTCAGTATGTTTATTATAATTTCTTCATAATGTTTTTATTTATATAACATGTTTATATGAAGTAGAAGATTAAATAAAATTTAAAGATCTTGGTTAACATATATACCTCTTCTTTGAGAGATCTTTTTTGTCTAAAACATTAATCCTTAAAGGATTGGTCTTATGATAAGACAATAAGTTGTAGGTTTAATGGATGGAATATATTAAGGATTTTTATAATGTAATATTTTGAGATAAATGTATCAAACTATTTGAACAAGAGAGTATAAGAGGTTTCCTATTGTAAGTGAGGGGAGGGACACACAAGAAATTTCTAAAAATATTTGACTGATATAAGGAAACATTCAAGGGAAAGTGGATCAAAATGGAAAGGTATTATATGTTAATAAAATATAAGGCTTAAATATCTTTAAACACAAATTATTACATAGGTTTTGAGGGTAATCCTACCATTATCTCGTGGTTTAACACCTCCTCCCCCCCTGTGATAAACCTATTTAAACATTAACCATGGTAATAAAATTTATTGTTTTTACTAATCACTATGAAAAAAATTACATTTTCCATATTATATTATATTAGTTATTATGACTCCAAATATTAAATCTGTTATACCATATTCAAATTTTATAAGTGGCATAATTTAATTTTAAATAAGAGTGAAACTTCCAATGAAAACTCATTTTAGAAGAATGAATCTTTGATCATTAGACATGATTTACTTACATTCCTTTCCTAGTAAACATCATAAATTGAATGTTAAAATATATTTTCTATTATATAACTAATAAATATCATTAGAACTATTAATAAAAAGTGATAAATTTAATTTATTATGTTAAAAAGACATTGCGTGAAAAAAAACATTTTTTTGATAAATGTGTTTTTAATTACAAAAATGAACTGGAATCAAAATAAATTATAATGATTATTATTACATAATTAATTAGTTAACTTATAATTAAATGATATTTATTTTTATTTATGATAAAATTTAACACATAATGAGACCTTTACTTGAATATAAATGATATTTTAAAAAAACAAAAGAAAATTTTCACTCTTCACTAAAAAATAAATAATTTTAGAAAAATCCTAAAAATTCACCCTATATATTAATGACATTGTAATATAAAAAGTGAAATAAGTTTTCTATAATTTTTTAAAAAAAATGGAATAAAATAATTATAATTTTCATGTGTAAAAATGTGATAAAACCCATTTTTTAAAGAAAATATATTGTTGTAGCATAAAATGACAATACTGAAAAATGAGTACTTATTTAATATAAATTAATAAATACATTTTAATTAATAAAAAACATCACATATATTTTTTTATAAAAATTTTATTACTATTAATTCATGTTGATTTAGCAGTTAGGTAATGAAAATTTACAATATCACAATTCATATAGACTCGATGTTGTGTATAAGATAAGATATCAAATACTTCAAGATTTATTTTAAAGTAAATACCTATAAAATCTTGGGGTGGTACATAATACATCCATTTTGAATAATTTTTGGATAATGGTGGATGATATAAATTTCTCTATTTCTCATTAACAAACATTTTATGCCCATAAGTTTCATATTTTATTCTATAGTGTCTTCTCCACTAACATTATCATGGGATACTTTAATCTTGAAAATTTTATCATTAGGTTCAATTTTTTTATGTTCATTAGCATTTAATATAAAAAATATAATAAAAGATGAAACTTTGATATTGGATATCACATTTACCTATTATTAAGAGGCATCATAAACATGGGGAGGAAATTTTTATATTGATATAACATAATTACATTATGCAAGAATATAATATTTCTTCTCAACAAAAAAGATATAAACATAAAATTTTACAAAAACATTGTAATACTTTTAATTGAATAATGATGATGTTTGTAGTAAATAATCATTATAAATTAAGGAATATTCTATATTCTATATTCTCTCTTTGTATTATGAATTTTTATAACAATATGAACATATTCGGTGAGAAAAATTCAAGTTTAACCGATTGGGAATATGTCTATAAATATTAGTTGTTCTGTATAAATATTCAATATTAACACTTTTGTAGGTTTTATATAATAAGAAATTCAATTATCATTATAAATTAATTTACCATTATATTAAATATATCGATTCATTTTTTATCTCTGTAATAACATATTTTTTTCTAAATCATTCATGTTCATTTATCATTTTACTATAGTATGATTAATATAATATGAACTCGCAAATTAAATTTGTTTTTGATAAATTAAATTTAATAACTTCAAATATTTCAATCCTATATTATTCTGGTGGATTAGTCACAAGATTTCACATCCACCTTTTCTACGTAAACATTAATCATAATATATATAAATAGAATGACATGAGAGAGGTCCAAGTGATGTTATTATATCCATAATTCTCATATATTATCACTCTTATATAGTCATTATTGATATTAGAAAATACTTTTTTGTATATAAAATCCTTAAATTTTCAATGATTTATAAACCCTATAAATATTTTATTTGATTCATTAAACTATGTATAAAAAAATTTGAACCCCAAATTATTTAATCATTAGATTTATTTTAAAAAAATTACCAAAAAATTTTAATAAATGTAAAATACAAAAATATAATAAAAAATTAAGTAAATTATATTAAATATAATTAAAACTATAATAATTTAATAAATAAACTATATTAACCATATATCTATATTTTCCAAACAAAATATTAAATAAAAAAATACCTTAAATTTACTTTAGGGAAAATATCACACTTCTCTATAAGAAATTTTTTAAAGGGAAATAATAGAATGAAATTGAGAGGGTGACTAGACTATGTGATGGGTGAGTAGAAAATTGTGGGATAGATTGTCTATTTATAGGGTGTTGTGGGAAAATACATTAATTATATAAAAAATTAATTTTAGATTTTTAATGTAATGTGTTATGGGAATTAGTATATTTTTTAAAGTGAAAATTTCTAAATCCCTTAACTCACTTACACTTTATCAACCTATCTCACAAATCGACATGTTCAATTATCATTTCTTTATGGTCACTAAAATATTGCGACACTCGCTACCATAAATACGTTTTACCTCTAACTAATCAACTGTTTTCATAAAAAAAATTAAAAACAATAGTGAATATATGTCTCCAATGTTGGAGTGGTAGAACAACTTTACTACTCAATGACTGGGCTACAGATTAATTTTACTTTTCATTTTTAGTGTGAACTCTAATGAAATTTTTTAATTTCATTCTAAGTGTTCATACAATTGAAATTTTCAAAAACCATTTCTACCTATTGTAATTTTTAATATAGTACATCAATAACTATTTCAAATCATAAAATAATTCAATTTAAATTTCTTTACATTATTATTTTGATTTTAAATACCATATTTTCATATTTTTAAATCACTTTATTAATATAGTGTGTTCACATATTTTCCATAAATTTTCATCAGTTTGTCCTCATTATACAATATGTGTTGTAAGACTTAACCCTGCATGTTTACAATGAAAAATGCTTCAATTAAAACATGTTTCTTTTGATTTTTAATCATTTCAATAATATTAGAAAAAATATAATGAATTAAAAAAATATATTTAATAACTATTGAAGATTTGATGAGAAATTTTAGACAACTGAACGATATTTTTTTTCTTACAAGGGTGAGTAACAACCCTGGAGTAGAGTCTTTATTGGTCATTGGGGTGTATATTGGTCAGGATTTTATTTTCAATTGACTAAGTATTTCCTTCAAATTGATGATGAAATTTGGTTGTGTTTCATTTGAACAACTATTTAGTTAATTTGAAATGATAAATAAAGAATATAAAATAACCAATTAGTTTGTTATATATAAATCTTTTAGATAAATATGAGGACATAATACATGTAATGGGTTGTTAGAACTCATATAAAAAGTATATAGATAAATATTATTATGTATTTCAAAAATTGGTTTCAATAAATAAGTATAGGGTATGTTTTTAAGAATTATATATAAGTTATCATATTAGAGAAAAAATATAAATTTAGTACCATGAAGTTTTTTACAATGGGGTAAATTAAGATTGATAAATGTAATCATTATATATATAAGAAACTATGTTATTTTGGTTACCATATATTAAAATCACACTAGAAGTAATTTAACTATGGTAAAACCAACTAGTGATATCTTATGGTAATTATAAAGGTATATTAAACATAATTTTAAATTTAAATTATCCCATAATTACATGGATAGTGAACCTAGGTATGGTATCAATCCTCCCCAAATATTATAAGGGAAATTATTATTTTTGAGGATTGATATCACTTAAAGATGAAAAAATCAAATGTATTAGTGGGTAGCAAACTATCTGTGTTACCTTTATTGTAATTTTTGTATTTTAATGTGATCTAAGTAAATATATACTTATTTTATGATCGATTTATAATTATAAAAGTGTTTGTAAGTTCAATTCAATCAAAAAAATTGTACTTAATTAGATATCTATTAAAAAGTGGGATAATATCTGTTTATCTGTGAAGAATAATTAAAGAGTATCAAAATTTGATAAAATTTTCATATCTTAATTCAACATATTGTCATTATGCTATCAATAAAAAATAAATTACTCCTAAAAAATTGTTTCAATGTTCATGGATGTTATGTGACATCGATCAACACATGAACTGGGTCATTACATGCACTTGAGGTCATCTGATCTGATGAAAGATAGTCAATACTTTTCCAATGCATGCATAGAAAGTTATTTTATCATGTATAGATAGTTACACATGTAACTACCCCATTAAAAAATGTCTAAGGTAACCTTATATTTGGAATATATTCTTGAAGTAATTTTCATACTCAATCTTAAAAGTATACCCTCTCAAAACCATGTAAAAATTAACTCTTAAAGTGGTTTTTATATAGAGATAATATAACAAACCAAATATTTATAATAGAATAAAATTTAAATTTCATTTTTAAATAAAAAATAATTGATATGAATATAAGTGAGAATTTAAATAATCGGTTTTGGAGTTTTTTATAGAAAAATAATGGTAGGATGGCTTTATTTGAATTTATAACTTTAGATAAATTGTTATTTATATGGGTATTAAATCTTTTAATGACCCCGGTTTTTTAGGATAATGTATTACTAAAAAATTTGAGAGTTTTAAATGATATTTATATTATATTTTTCAATGGAATAATGGATTTTAGTTTTGTTTGGTTAGTAATCATTGTTCCAAAACCATGTTTATCACTCCAATAGTGACAGAGAGAAGAGAAATGTTTTGGTAATTATTTAAAAATATTCTCTCAAATTTTGTTTTCACATAAACCCAAATAAACACATAATATATAGTGTAATTTCTCTTTATTATTTCACTTGTGATACCCCAACACCTCTTCCATAACATCTTTTTTCCTTAATTACATAGTGGAATCATTCTTCAATGATTTTAAAATGAATTCAAGTAAATAGTATTGATTTTTATTCTACCCTTTATTTTATTTTATTCACCAATATATAAAATATTCTATCAGTTTTTCAAGGGATTTGAGAATAATGTTTCATAAAAGGGTGACAAAACCTCATCATTTGATGGTTATTTTGACTACGAGTGATTTGGAAGAAAAATTTTATATACACGAATGTTGTTGATGGATTTCTCTTTTTTGACTCCCTATCTATCTCATATTTTTTCAAATTAATGTTTTTTTAGGATTTTTTAGCTTATTTTTTTAACAATATATGGTGGTTTTTATAGATTTAATACCTCATGATGTACTCAAGGAAGGGATTTTAGTTAAGGTATAGAAAAATAATCTATAAAATGAACTATGGCATGTAGCCTCATTTTTTTTAATTAATTTTGATTTATCTATAGATCTGTAAGGATTTTATATTCTTAATTTTATTTAATATTTTAATATGGTTTCAAAAAAATAATGGGTTTTTTTGTTAGTTAAAATCCATCAAGTGAATATTTAATTGTTTAATAAATATTTAATTGTATAGTGAGTTGATTAACTAGGGTATCCTTTTATCATTTCTTATTATTATTTAAGGGTTTAAATATTGAATTTTTGAATTTATATGGGCTCTCATGAAAATTAATCATTTTAAATAAAATAATAAGTTTCATATTCTAAATATGCGTGTCTTAATTAAGTTAATTTAAAAGAAGTCATAATTGGATTTTGAAAACCAATGCGGGTGTTGGTCATATTGGAAAGATAAGAAATATTTATGAACATGAAGGAAATGATAGATGATGTGATGGGTTTAGTTTTGAGATCCTTTTATAGGGATGAGTGATTTTTTGAAAATAGGAAATGAGTTTTGGTTATGTTTGGTGAAATCCAGAGCTTTGGTAGTCATATATTGGTGATATTAATATGATTTCATGGATACATTAGTCAAAATCATCTGGGAAAAATCATGTTTTATTTATATGAGAGAAGGATTCATATGTTATGTGACATTATCATCGAGGATCCCTAGGGTAAAAACTTATAGAATTATTATTTTGTAGTAACGTATTGGGAGAGTATTCTAATTACCATTTTGGGTATAAAATTATCATGTTGTTTTCTTATGACATTGGGAATTTATTTGGGGGATATATGACTGATCGGGTTTTTTGTTTATTATGTGTTATTTATAGAGGTCACTTAGGAAATATGTTTTTATATTATGCCTTGGTAGTCCAAACATTGGTTCGAATGTGTGATTATATATAGTTACACATTAGGTGATGAAATAAAATAGTCATTGTGATTTATTATGTGTTTTGTTAAAAATGAATCACTTTTATTAGGTTATGTCTTAAGGAAAAAATTATGTATTATAATATAGATTTTTATTTAATATTAATTTATAATTTTGGAACTAACCGGTAAGGGGTATATTGAGATATATGTATGAGTTGGAGGATTTTTGTGTTTAAATTATGGAATTTAGTGGATTGATGTTTTTAAATTGCCAAAAAAAATACATATTGGTATACTCTGTTTTTTAATATATTAGATCCAAGATCATAGTAATGGTTATCATCATTTTTTATAAATAATAATTTTTTAAAAAATAATGGAAAGAGATAACATGTAAATAAAAACATGGTTTGGAATCCATGAACCTCTAGCAAATAATTTTATAAATTATCTTATTTTTAGATTAGGTTTACCTATTCTAGATCCATGATCCACATTTTATTTTATTTGATAAGTATAATATAATTAATTTTATATTTATTTTATTTTGGTTCATTATTTTCTTAATTATAGAATCAAGCAAGTGATATATAATGAGATTTGAACTTTAAGTATTAGACCTTAGAAAAATTATAGGTAACACTACCTCATTTATGAAATTTTTTAAAATACCTTGTATAGTATCAAATACGTAACACCATATCTATCACAATGATCTTTTTTTCATTAACATTTCATTCTTATTTCATGATGATTTTTAGAAATATCTATTTATAATTGCATTATAGAATAGGTTTATTTATGTGTTGTGAAAAAATATGAAGATTTAAAACCCAAAGGTTTTAGATTAATCATAAATCTAAGAATAAGAAAAATAATTATTCTTAAGATATTGACATGAAAATTATGAAAATGAAATAACCAAGAATAACATGAGAATAAATCTATTCCTTCTACTATGTTTTTTATATTTTTTTAAACTAGTAATGTTTCATAATCTTATTTTTAGAATATAAATTAACTAAAAAGTTGTATAGAGAAAATTTTTAGGGGTAATTTAGAGTTGACAACATAGATAATCTAGTAGTGTAATGGTAATAATTAAATGAATAACACTGAAGAGTTAAAGGTTTATTGAGAATCAACACAAGACCACATACTAAAGATAATAGTTACTTTTGAATCAACATAATGGAGTGTAGTAAACTGAATACCTAACCAAATCAATATGTTTTCTACGTACTTAATACAACATTAAAATGGGTAATTCATGATATATAAACCAATTGTATCAATATTAGTAATCAAAATGAGCCTATTAATTTAGAAACACCTAAGGAGATAACTTTTTCAAGGAATATGTTTATAATAGATGATGAATAAAGAAGAACTAAAAGGCTAAATAGTTGATTCCTAAATGAAGATGCGTATAATAAAGTGATATGTTATAAACACGCCAAGCAACCAATATTTATCCGGTTATTTCATTCCTATTTTAAATAATTATAAAATATATAATAGTGTTATTATATATTTCAATAATTTTATTAATTATTTTATAAAATCCATTTTAATTAAAGTTTATGTTATAAAATAACCATTATGAAATCCATTAATTGCAATAATCTTCTAGAAGAACATTCTTTCGGAATCCTTCCTTTATTTAAATTTCTCATTAATATCCCCCATTGAATTCGTGTTTTGGAACTAGGAAGCATAAAAACATAATCAACATAGAAAATAATGTATATAAACAAGATTATATGCATTAAAAATGAAAAATGGAGGTGTACATAAGAATTATTTGCTTCAGACAAAAATCCTACATCTATTTGAAAACATTGCAAAAACTATGATAAAATGACAGTATAGGAGATTAAAAACACTCTCACTCTATACCCATTATATACAAAAACCCAATTATAATTATAATTTTTGTTTTATATATCATGTACATCTATATAATTTGTTCAAAACTCATATTTAGATAGTTCATCATTCAGTAAATTAGCCCCATCAAACTATGAGATTCATGATTTTCCTTCTATTGATTGATGAAACCTCTAATAAACTATTTCACCTTAAGTTTATACACTAAAAATTGGTGAACTTTTTTTATTAACAAGTATTTTAACTATTCTTATAATAATTTAAAAAGAACATCTAAATGATATGGATCAGTTAAACTCTAAATGTTGATAAAAACATAATTGCAAAAAACGATCATTATAGAAAATATCCTTCCAAAAAATTCCTTCTAGGAAAACTAAAGAGATGTCACAAAGACCAATAATATCATAAATAAAGACTGGTTAAGGGATTATGACCTCCTTCTAAAAAATTTTTGATTGAGATTAAGTATTCCCTATGTGATAGAATGTTCATATTCTTATTATTGAGGTTATTATATCTATAGTTTAATACATCATGATCTTATGATGAAGTTCATTAGGTCCTTGAACATTTATCTTTTCTTCCATTCAAGTATATAATTCCATTATTCACCCAACTATCAATCACTATAGATACTCTTTTTATCCTCCACACTCCATCTGAGAAAGTGGTACTCGAAACTTCTTTGTCAAGTTGTCCCACTTATATGAGTTTTTTAAGAGACCTATAATGTGTCTAGAATCATTCAACTTAAATACACCTCTAATATTCATCAAAATTTTAAAATTTCCTTTTTTACTCATCTCTTGGTATTCAAAATGTTCTATACGTACTTTTTCCAAGCTTCTGGATACATAGTCCTCCATGACCCCCCACCCACCAGTAAATAAAAGAGTGTGGTTTTCCTAAAATAACTTATCTATCTAAATTATAAAAGTGGGTATGTATTTGAAATAGATTTACCTAGGCGTAATAAGTCTAAAAATGAAGCATTCATATTTTAATCTATCGTCACCTATTGCATGATGATGGGCCTTACTACACCCCTATTTTGATACTCCCGGGGGTATGTTTTGGAAATTCATAACCTCTTTATGAACCATCATGAAGGATTTGAGCAGATTAAGACCAAGAATAACCAAGGTTAAACCTAAGGTGTCATAGATCAAAAATGTGAATTCATGATTTAGATATCCTATAAGTGATTTTTCATGATTATTTAGTTCTACGCTATGATTATTGCTTCTTAGACTAAGATTTTTTGTTTTAGTCAATGGTAAAAAACAGAAGGAACTAGGATTATATTGAATATGATAGAAAATTTGTTGATGGGAAACAAAATGGAACGATGATATTAGTTAAGGATATTTTGATTATTAAAAATAATTTATCATTATATATGATTAAAAATAAAAACCTTCACTAACTCTTAGACTCACCAAAGAAGAGAAGGATAAAGTTATCTCAAATCTTGGGTGGTGGGGACCTTAGAGGAAATAAGATTGAGTTTCCTATATATTGAGAATTTTGTAATAATAAATCAAGGTAATGTCTCATAGGAATGGAAATATATTTTATGAATATAGAATAAGGGGTTAGAGTAAATAATTTCCAAGGGAAAATGAAAATTATAGTTAATGAAATGGATGATAATAATGGTTTCCCAATGTCATCATCAATGGTTAAATGTTTTAAATGTGTAAATTATGGTCATTATGAAAATAAATTCCCCTAGGGGGAAGTATTATAAGAGGATAATAAATGATTTATATTAAAGGAATAATGTATTACGGATTAATATGGTGAAGCATGGTTAATGGTTTAAGAATGAAGTAGAGTGATTTAAGTATTTATGTATTGGAATTAAAGAATTATGTTATGTAAATCATGAAATTTATATATATGATTATTTTCATGTATAAGTATGATGTAAATTATTTTCAAGAATAATTTAAGTGGTACTAATGAACTAAAAAATTTACATAATAGGAAGGTTAAATTTTATGGAAAGCATATGATTAATGGATGATAACCGTTAAAATATTCCTGATGATGATAAAATGGTGTTTTTTAGATAAAGTGATTATTTATATGGATACAGTAAATTGGATGGTAATTATAACCTTGAAACTAATTAATTATTTCTTAAAAAAGGGGTTTATGTTTTAATTTATGGAGTTTATAGAATTTTTTTATTAATGGAATATATCCAATAATCTTTGATTTAATTAAAGAATGAGAAAGATTATATGTTTTCATTAATTTTTATGGTAATTATGGTTATTATCATTTTTTCATGGAATATATGAACAAGGTATTCACATATTTGGTATGTGGAAATTAATAACTACTTTATGATATTTATTTGATTAATGTTAAGAAGATTTTTTGAAATTTAGTGTCCTTCTTTATAAATTTTTAAATATTGGATGGGTCTTAAGGTTAACCATTTATGGAATTTCTTAATTTAATATTTGGATTAGTTTTAGATATTAATATATTATTTCGCCATATAAATATTTATGAATATTAGATAACCTATGATAACAATTTTTGTTTAGATAATAACTATAAATAAAAGCAATGAATTATTATTATTTTATGGATCTCATGATCCGTTAGTACTTCGAGACTGCAAAATTAATCTTAATTTCATAGAATAAGAGATGAAGGGAAAATATATTGAATCATGAAAAAATGGTGAAATTGTTCTTATGAAATGGAAATAAATAAAGTCAGTATTTTTTCATGTTCAGTATCTTGATTGTAGCATTCTGTGTTTTTGAACCAGATGAAATTTCAAGGGAATTTGGATTTTTTATCATTTGGTGGGCGGTACATTTGTTAACCCAAGAATAGTAATGAAATTATAAGTTTTGGAATAGTCAATGGTTTTGTTTTTAGACTATTTTTTGGGATCGAGAGGTTTCACGGGTGTCCCTATGATTTTTGGGAGCACCAGACCCAAAATCTCAAATCCAAAGAAGGATGAAAGGGTCATATGGTTTGTCTAAAAATATGAAACACTCCAACAGAAATTGTGCAGCCTGCCCAGTGGGTTTGAGGGTGTTTCACGGTTTTTTTGAAACATGTGAACCAGGTCACGTGGACATTCACCTTGTTGTAGATCTTGAACATAGGTAAAACGTGTGGCTTTCACATGGTTTTCAAAACTGTGTGCATGGATCGTGAGACCTCCCTCCTTGGTTTTTAGATCTTGAACGGTTGGTTCATGGTTTGACCAACATTCTGGCCATAACATGTTCCCCATTAAAGGGTTTAAATTCACCATTTTCCCATGTTTCCATTAAACCTTCTCCCCCTCTTTTCTTTCCTATCTGCATGCAACTCCTCATGTCCTCTCCTAGGTATGGAGAGATATCCCTCATCCATTGTAGAAATCAACTGTTGTCACTCTCACTGTATTCATAACATTAAGATCATAATTCCTCTAGATTATTTCATTGTTTCTATTCTATTTGTTTGTTCTATTTTAGTGTGACCTAATTTTCCCTATTTTCTTGTTAATTTTCCATTTCTTAGATTTCTCTTGAACTGGACCAAATGAAGCCTTATTATTGGATGAGTAAAGGATCCTTGGTATATGGTAGGTTATTTATTACTTTTTCCTCAATTTTTTATGCTTTATAAAAAATCACAATTATGCCTCATGCTAAACTTACCCATTGTCACTTCAAAATAATAAATTGCCTTAAATTAAACTGCTTAGATTGCCTTGTGATGTGTTTAGACCCTCTTGGTGTGGTTGGAGGTTATAAACACAACCCAACCCACCCCTTTAGGGTGGGTTCATTTAGTCACCCTTTATAACCATTTTTTTCCTTATTAAATCCACCCATTTGGGAATGTGTCTTTATATATATATATATATATTAAATTATGATGCTCGCTGGCTTTAAAACCATCTTTTAGGTCGGTTTCCTTATGAATTGTGATGGAATTGGATTTTATAAAGTGAAATAAATGAATTTTTTTAACAATAACATCATTTTTTATAATAAAACTTCAATGAGGTGTGTTTTCATTGAATTAAGAAAAGTTATGTATGTGTTATACCTTTCTTAGCATTATGGTATGGGTGTTTCTATTTCCTTATTTTGTGTTCTTACTTCTTGATGAGGTTTTCTAATATAAGGGGACCTTTTATTCTAAAATGAAAAGGTAAATTTGTGTGGACCTCTTAAGGAATTCTTGTTTCATATTTTTGAATACTCACTATCATGGAATCTTTTATTATTTAATTTAATTGATTAAATGAATTATGAACTTCAGGAGAGACAATCAGGTTTCACTTCCACAAGACACTAAGTAAAGGCTCACTATGCTTGTTATTAGCTTCACTAATGGATTGTGTATACACTGGGGTGATATTTTTATTTTGGGATAGGCTCACCGAAGATTTTTATTACCTAACCATGAGTAATATCAGCTCCCTAGGGGTGACACTGTGGATGGGATCAGTGGTTAGATGGCTACACCAGACCATGAGTGAGATTCAGTCCCCTATGTGAGATACTTGGTATGGGCTCAGAGGTCATTTTCAAACATTAGATCAGGAGTGATACCTGTGAGTCCATTCATAGAGCGCATTGGACAGACTCTGATAGTTGTCAGTGTTTATGGAAATCCTGGTGTGATACACATATTCCTTGTTAAGGTTCACCTCAAACTGGCCCAAGATGCTACTTATTTAATTTCAGTATTTACTTTTATATTAAAGAGTGATGATGTATATTTTTATCCAGGGGAAGCTTCCGCCAAGCCAAATAAAATGCATGGGTTCGGTCCATCTCATGATACCCATTTAATGAAATTTTGTTACCAATTTTTCAACCATATCTCATTTGTAAAGGTTTCCTATTGGTCATACATTCCTAGCTTAGGATGATGAAATTATGGTTGGGCCAGGTGTCTTTGAGGAACCTGATCCCAACATGGTTATTTATTTATTTCTCGTTTCTCCTTTACTTTTGATATACTTGCACACTCATTATATTATATAAAGGAATAGTATTATGCTTTAGAAACCATTGATGGTGGCCTACTAAGTATATCTCACAACCTTCTAGGGGCCCATTGCACAAGGGTACCTGAGCAGGTCTCCATGTTCACAGTTCCTTTTTATTGTGCTTGTTTTTTCATTCTTGTACATGGGATATTAGTAGTACATGACTAATCTAGTACTAAGGATTCTCATGGAGATCTCCATTGGGGATTTTCTTGTTTTCTTATTTAACTGTTTTATTATATCATACCATCCTACTATATCCTCCTACTTTTACATTTTAGCATCATCTAGACATGAATGCATAGTTTTATAATTGGTGTCATCCACTTTTATTTTATTATAATATTTACTTCAGATATATATCATTTATTTACATTTATTTGGTTGTTTATAGAATTATTTATTACATATGACATACCACTATACTATTCTAATGATGAGGGTATAGTCTCTAAAATGTACCACCATTAGACCCTCACTTATAGTCAGTTACCTCTGGCATATATGGAGGCGTGCTTAAGGCCATGTGGTGACTGGTCTAACTATGAGTCTCATGTTCAGTTAGGATGGGATTTTAAAATTTTGTATTAGATCTTTCTTTTTCTTTTCATACTATTTTGGTCTATTAGACATGATAGTAGGAATGTGTTAGCACTTGGTAAATAGTTGTGGTTGGGAGTGATCAACCCACATAAGGGGAAAATTCCAAGTATCTAGGAATGGGATTGTAGTTCATGTTGTTTGATATTAAAGTTGATTATGTTTCACCTTGAGTGATTAGTGTACCTTATAATACTTACTAATTTATGAAATTTTTGTATTTGCCCTTGGCCTGATATGGTAGGTAAGTAGCAATACATGCATCACTATAGGCACATATATATTAACATTCCAAGCATATGCTATTCTATGTAGGTTTTATTCTTATATTTTTTGATGTTATGATCTGTGCCTTGCGTGTTATTCCATATTTATTTATTTGGAACATTTGTGTGTATACCATGATTTAGAAGTTAACTTCCATTTTTTTATTTATTTATCATTCATGTTATATTCCATGTTAAGGATTAGTTTTATACCTTCTAAGGTAAAATTTTAGTCTTTTTATTGTATGACATGATGTGTGATTAACTTAGTATTTTTACTTTACATCATGCCTAGTGATTAAAGTTTTCCTTGATTTATTTTTCGTTATTCTAGGTTTATCCATATTGTTACCTTTATTTTATACTTGTGATTACATGCCTATATATAATTTTGATAAACATTTGGGTCAAATAAAATGATAACATCAATCTAAGATGTGTTTTCCTTCATAAATTTATGGTGACATTTTATTTGAGAAACTAATACTTAAATGATTGATCCATGAACCGTTTGTTTCATAGGCTGAAATATATTGTTTTTGATTAAATGTGATTCCAATTTTAAATTTTTAAATTGTATAGATACTTTATAAATTTGGAAATGGAAACCCATGTAATTAGACCATTGAATATAAATTTAAAATACCTTATATTGTTGTAAATATAATTATAGTTAAATTTTGACAATAAAAAAATTTCTTTCCTTTATGAGGGATTGTGCCTTTCTTAATTGGTTATGATGACTATTTTACCAAATACTTAAATGCACAATTGTACCTAAGTAGGCCAGTTGGGGCATGATGTTTATGAAATAGTTTTTACTTAACCCAAGTAGATCGGTCATGATGCATTGTTATTATGAGATAAACCCTTTGAATGTATTTTAATAATATTAATTTCTAAAATAAAATGTGGATCACATTTTAATGAACCTAGAATGACTTAATAGGGAACCTTGTAGGTCTCCCTTCCTTTTGTCTTCCCTTAGTACCTATCATTAATGGGGTATGTTTATGTTTTATAAATATGGATGGTTATTTAAAGTGTCTAAAACTGCCAATATGAGTTCACACATAGGTGTATGGTGGTATCTTTCTTATCTAGACCCCTTATTAATTAATAAAATACATTCTCTATGATTTTTATCTGTACTTTTATAAGGCATTAGATAATTAAAATGCCAATTTCAACCTAAAGGGTGTTTTCCACTATAAATTGTAATTTATATTTTCCTTAACTAAGCCCAATAGTGATAACCATATGAATAAATAAAATGGATAAAAAGGGAAGAAAAAGATGAATTTCTTAAATATGAAGGGATCTCAGTTAAATATCAATATTTTGAAAGATTTTTAATAACTTTATTATGCTTCCTTGTGGTGTTAGCTAATTAAAGTACCAAAACACTTTACCTCATGATTGGTGCTTGGAATTATTTAAAAGAAAAACCATTGAATCATAAATAATTAAATGATAATTAGTTTAATGCATTAAAATAAAACCATAATAGGAATTATTATCTTCAACCCTCGTGTAAGGGTAATTTATATGTTTCCATGAGTAGTTTCCTTGAAATGGAAATTTGAGTGTTATCCATAGCCCCCTCCCCCAATTTTATGGCAGGAACCAAGTTTATAGGCCCTTAAAAATAGTGAATTACCTGGTATGACTTCGTCATTAGGTCTACTATGTGTGTTTGTTAAGGGGATATCCTGAGGTAGGTAGTTCCCTCAAGAAGTTGAAAACTTCATTAGAGGCTTGTGATTATTCCCAAGTGTATGGTACAATTCGGGTATTGTAGTCCCATGTAGGAATCTTAGTCTCTAAAATTATGCATTTTTAGGATGGGTTTTTATTTTATAGTGACCCTTTAATGGGTATGAGAATCATGTAATGCTCAGTTTTAGTAGTTTATATATTCTTAGTTCATGTTCAGTCGCTTAGTATGTTTTGTAACCCTTGTTTCCTCTATCTTCAGTGTGAAAAACATGGTATTTCATCATCTTGATTTCCAAGTCATGTGAGATAGTATGCCTATGGGATATTTCTTTTGTGGGGCATCAAATAATCAGATGCAAAGGTCTGGTTAGGCTATTGATAATATCAAATATGTTCTTTTTTTCTCATGAAACTCAGGGAAGTATGTATTGATACACTCAGTACATGTAGTGTTTCCGAGATAGTGCAACAAATAGACAGGATTTGGTGGTGATAATTTGAGTTGTGACACCTTATAGTTGATTAGGGGTCATATATAGATTATATTGGTCAGGGAATTAAATTAATTAACTCATCCCAAGGCTGAGGATGGCGTTTTAGAGGATCAGGTTCTTGACACACTGGTCAGTTGTTCTGTCTTTTATGCCAAATGCTATGGAATGTGTAGATGTAACTTGGGAGTAATTTCATAAATACATCTAAATAAAATCTATAATAGTGTTATTGAGATGATAGTTTATCTCTCCTTTTAGTTTAATGCTATCTAAAAGTTTTTTTCCCACCTCCATGACCTATGATTTTTAGTCAATGGAGCATTTTCCATGGGATTAGCTTACATTATCAGTAAAACAAATGATAAGGACACTTCTACGGTGGATATAATCATCTCAATATATGTAATACCTTTCCTTCCTAGTATAATGAACACAGCCAAGGATAACCATTTGGAAATGGCCAGTTTCGCTCTTGGAATTCCCTTGATGCTAGTAAGATTTATAAAGTGTTGGTGCTCACAAGGAAGCACAATCATGAAATAGTTGGTTGGGTATGAAACCTTTGGACACATCATTGTTCAAGGAAGGAATTCAGTGGTTGTGCTAAAGCAATCAAATAATGCATCACGTGTTGAAGGCATTGTGATCGATTAATGGAGATGTGTTGGTGGTTTTAGCTAATTTATTCTAAAATAAGTTAACTGGTGGTGGTTTTATTTCCCTATCTTCTAGTAGTTCATTATGAAAAGTTTGTATTTATAATAAGAACTTCATCTATGTTGTAGAGGATTTTTCTTGGGTCCTTTTCGGAAATAGATCAAATCCTATTAGATTACTCTTGGATAAATTACAATCATGTCCCTTATCTTGACTTTGTCTAAGTACACTGAGATAGCATTGGTTATATACAAGATAAAATAAAGATCTCTTTTATTCTATAAATAAGACCAGTAATACTTTCATGCCAGAATCATGGTTGATATAGAGGCATGGTTATTCATAAGTGATACATGGTTTCCTAAGTAGGAATGATTGGACAGACTCATGGACACCAATCGGTCCTTGGACCTAACTGTGCAACAGATTCTTATTTGGACTTTGTCAGTGTTATTTATATATGGATTTTTTGTTTTTTATCGACATCTCACTTGTGAATGTTGGATTATGAACTACCTTGTATGAGCTCCTTAGTTCCCAGTTTATGATTCTATGTTTACCTTGATCTTCTATTAGGCACGGATGGTTAGTTTTAAGGGAAAAAATTTAGGTTTCTAGGATATCATTTATGTTTATGCTCATAATGGTACACAAAAACATAATGTACCTTTAGGCTTGAGGCATCACTAGAAGTCAGGTACAAACTTCAATGGACGTGCTTGATGAAACAGTAAGGTGATTTGGAGGAAAGTTCCATGTTTTAGGTTGTGTTCCACCAATTATATTTGTTGTTAATTTTGAGAACAATATTCTAGAAGTGGATAAACTAGTTATTATAGGTTTCCTTCCAATTAATTCAGTAAGAAACCATTACAGACACATTTTCAGGTTAAGATGAGTGTGATGTCATTGTCGAAAGTGCTCTTTAAGAAATTTCTGCTCAACCAATTTTAGTTTTGTCTATTGGAATTATACTACTTCAATCAAATGAGGACTGTATTACATCCTCAGATGTTTTATGGTTTTCAAGTTGAGGAAAGCATGCCAAAATTTTCATTTGAATGCTTGGGGAATTCTTGGAAGGAAAATTCCAATAGTGGATTATTATGTCTTAGAATAGGAATTTAAATGGCAAAACATATGGTGGAAAGCTCCATAGGCTAAATGATAAAAATGATAATGAGGTTATCAGGTATCAAGTTTTATGGGATCGAGTAAGATATGTCTTGATATTCCGATTTATAAAATGGGCATCACCTCGAGCTTATAAAACTTATGTACCGTATGATTAAGGTGATGCTTAGAGGTGTGTTGGGTGTTTGGAAATGAAACATGGCCATTTGAAAAAGACTTCATAACCCGAGTAGGTCAGGTTATATTATGTCATTTCTCCAACAATTCTCAGGGATGGGAAGTTATAAGGTGGGGAGATTATAGCATCCTGTGTTTTTTAACCGAATAAAATTCCAAGGGAATTTGAATTTTTATTATTTGGTGAATCGTCCATTATTTAAATCGAGCCTCAGAATTAAATTATGAGATTTGGAACACTCGAATGCATTATTTTTAGACTTGGTTAAAGGCTTGAGATATTTCATGGGTGTCCTAATTAGTTTTGGGAGAATCAAACCTAAAATCTAAAATCCATAGAAGGTTGATCGGGGTAGACGTTTATTATGAAACGACACGTCCCTCCAATAGAAATTGTGAAGCCTACTCAGTGAGGATGAGGGTGTCACATAGTTTTTTCAAACCATGTGCACTAGGTTTCATGACACTGCAACTTTCTATAGGTATTGAAAAGAGGGAAATTAAAGGTTAGTGCATGGTTTCCAAATTGTGCACATGGATGTGTGACCTCCCTCCTTGAGCAATGGCTCTTTCATGGTTTTCATACAGTTTTTACAACCAAGAGAAGAAAACATGCACCTATTTAATGGGGGTAAAATTAACTTTTACCCTTTTTTATTTAATCCTTCTCATCCTCTTTTCTTTCCTAGCATCATGCAGTGCCTCCCCTAACCTATGGAGCTCCTCCTCTCCTCTACTAGGCATGAAGATATCTCCCTCATCCATTGTCAAAATCGACCATTGTCATTCTTGTTCGATGTGTACCAGTATTCTCTTCATTACTCTATATCCTTTTCTAGTTCATATTCTCCTCATCAATGATATTTTAGTGTAACCTAATTCAACCTATTTTTATTTCATTCATCTATTTCATATATTTCTCTCAAACCAGACAAAATCATGCCCTATTATTTGACAAGTGAAGAATATTTGGTATATGAGAGGTTTTTTATAGATTTTCCCTCAAGTTTTTCTTCTTTATGAAATATCATTGTTGTGACACACACCAGAATAACCTGGTGTCACTTCAAAATAATAAATTTTCTTTAATTAAATTACCCATCATTCTTTATGATGTGTTTAGACCCTTCTTAGTGTGGTTGGAGGTTCTAACCACAACCCAAACCACCCTTTTAGGGTGGGTTCCTTAAGTATTCCTTTCTAAATGTTGTTTTCCTTGTTAGATCAATCCCTTTGGGTGTGTTTCTTTATATATATATATATATATATATATTATTCAGACTAGTTTTAAAATCACATTTGAGGTGGGTTTCTTTATGCTCACACTTGTTTTAAAATCACATTTGAGGTGGGTTTCTTTATGCCTTATGATGGAATTGGATTTCCAAAAGTGAAAAAAATAAATTGTCTGAATAATGAAATTATGTTTTCTAACAAAACCCCTTGATGAGGTGAACTTTATTCAAATTTTAAAAAGTGATATATGTGTTATTCTTTGCTTAGATTGATGTTATGTGTGTTTTTGTGGCCTTATGTTTTGTTCTTGCTTCTTGATGTGTCTTTCTTATGTACTGTCTAAAGCTCCCAAGCATCGTCCTTCTAATAAGGGTAAGATCTATAGGTAGGTAAAGGAAAAGTAGGAAGTATGTTTTTCATTTTTCAAATCAATCCATTGGAAGAGTAACTGAAACAATAAGAAAGTGGATGCAAAATGTGAATTCGTTATCGAGTATAATCTCTCTAAATCTACATATTGGGTATTAGATACAGCTTGTGGTGCCCAAATCTATATTCAAATATAAGAACCAAGTAGATTCTGAAATATTTCTAGAGGAAAAGTGTATTTTAGAGCTGCTAATGGAATGAGGATGGATGCCCTATCTATTGGATACTTCCACCTCTCATTTCAAATGGGAATCATTCTATTTTTTTTTAATATTGTTATTATATACCTATAGTTTCCAAAAACACAATTTCTATATCATTAATAGATATAAATGGTTTTATTATCAAATTTGAAAATAAAATGTGTTTCCTTTACAAGGACAACATATGCTATGGTATGGAACATTTAAATAATGGTCTTCATGTAATAAATTATGAAAACCAAGTATTGAAAATTGATAAAGAATCATCTTCACATGACTCATACAACACAAAATTTTGGAATCACCGTCTTGGTCATGTAAACGAGAAGTGTTTAAAAAATCTCTGTCAAGAAGGCTATTTAGACTCTTCTAAGATAAAACCACTTGAAATATTCCATGCTTTTTTATAAATAATAATGAACAACCCACTATTTTGGGGAGATGGTGAAAGGCCCATAGATATTCTAGGATTGGTACGCACTGATGTGTGTGGACCATTTATATTAGAAGCTATATGTGGATATTATGAATTCATAAGTTTTACTAATTAATTTATTAGATACATTTATGTCTACGTAATTACTTATAAGTCTATTTACTTTGAGAAATTATAGGAATTCAAGAATAAATTAGAGAATAAACTTGGCAAGAAGATAAAAATCTTTTATCATATTTAAGTGGTGAATATCTTAACCAAGAGTTTATCAACTTTTTATAGGATTTTATGATTCTATCTCAACTAACTCCACCTTATACACCACAATTGAATGGTGTTACTGAAAGGAGGAATCATACATTTTAGACATGGCAAGTTCTATGATGAGTCATGTAGAAAATCCATTATCCTTTTGGGTATTTTAATTAAAAAACTTTGATATAAACATTGTACAAAGTTCCAACTAAAGTGGTAATTGGAATTCCCCTCAGGATTTGGTGTGGAAGGAAATCCATTTTTTGAGTACATGTGAATAGGGTTTTGAGGTATTTGTTAAGGCCTTATCAGGTAATAAACTAGCACCTAGGGGAACAAAGTTTATCTTCATAAGGTATCACAAGGAAATAAAAAGATACTACTTATACAACCCATCATATAAGAAAGTGACTATCACCATAAAAATCATCTTTCTTGAGAGGGATCACATCCTCAAAAAAGGATAGTGGGAGAAAGATTGACTTCGATGAAGTTGATCCTCAAGATACACAAGAGTTGGAACATGAATGAATTACACATTTCCCCATGGAAGAAGAAGTTCCCAAAACACAAGTACTGCATAGGAGCATAAGATAGGTAAGAGAACCAGAGCAAAACTATTTTCTAGTCACCAAATACAGTGACTCATTATTGTATGATAAAGATAAACCATTATCCTTCAAGGAGGCAGTATATAGCTTAGAAGCTTTAAGATTGAAAGAATCCATTAATTATGAAATAAAATCTATGTATCATAATAAATTTTTGGTTCAGTTCAATGCACTAGTTGATGTAAATACCATTAGATGCAAGAGAGTATTCAAGAGGAAACTAGATATGGAAGGAAAACTAAATGTATATAAAGTAATGAAAGTGGGTAAAGAGTATAAAAATGTTAAGTAATTGAATACCATGAAACATTTTCACCAGTTTCCATGTTTAAATCTATTATAATTATACTTGGTGTAGCCGCTCACTATGACTATGAGATTCGGTAGATGGATATAAAAAATAATTACTTAATAGGAACCTTTAGGGAAATTTATTTATGTTATAAAAAGAAGGGTTTCTGACTCTAGGTTATGCCAAAATAAATTTCTAGTAGAAAAGATCTATTTATGGATTGAATAAAGAATCCAAGTAATAAAACATTTTATTCGATGAATCTATCAAATAATGTGGTTTCAAAAAGAATGAATGTGATATGTGTGTTTAAAAGAGGTTTAGTGGAAATGTGGTAATTATCATAGTAGTATATATTAATGACATATTACTTATTGGAAAAGACATACCAATCATACAATTTGTTAAGTATTGGTTAAACGGTGTTTCTCCATGAAGGATTTAGGTGAAGAAGACTATATTCTAGGGATCATGATCATTTGTGATACATCCAAGAGGCATATTTGACCTTGTCAAAGTACATATGTTGACTAGATACCAATTATATTTTTTATGGAACAATCCAATATGGGATTGGTTCCAATTTCATGTAGTTTACATCTTTCTAAGAAAATGTGTCCCCAGACATAACAAGATAAAGAGAAAATGAGTAAGATGTCATATGATTTAGTGATAGTATCACTCATGTATGTCATGTTATATAATAGGCTTGATGTTTCCTATGAATTGAGCATAGTAGGAAGATATCAAGAAGATCCATGAGAACATAATTAGACTGTTGTTAAGTCTATCCTTAAGTATCTGAGAATAACTAAGGAAATGTTCCTTGTGTATGGAGGAGATGAGTAGCTAGTCATCAGGGGTTATACTAATGTTGGTTTTCAGATAGATCATAATGATCTGAAGTCACAATTAGGATATTTTTTCTATCTCAATGGTGGAGTTGTGAGCTGGAAGAGTTCAAACCAGCCAGTTGTCACTGATTCTATAGTGAAGTAAGAGTATATAGAGGCTTTTGGGTTATCCAAGGAATCCATTTGTATTCAGAAATTTGTCCAGGATCATGATGTGGTACCTAGAAGTAAATACCATATCACATTTTATTGTGATAATACTGTAGTGGTGGCCCTCGTAAAAGATCCAAGGTCACACCAACAATCACAACATATACTCCATAAGTATCACCTATTGAAGGGTTTCTATCGTACAGGTGATGTTTTAGTAAAAAGAGTACCCACAGAAGAGAATGTGGTAGACCCCTTGACTAAAGTCTTGTCTTTGTATAAGTATGAATATCATGTGAGAGGTATAAGGCTGAAGTTTGTTAGTAGTTGGCTCTAGTTTAAGTGGGAGTTTGTTGGTGTTGGTTCCATAGAACAAACTTCTGTGTAATTTATGATAACTTTTATTCATGGTTTTGAATATTAATAAACTAATTATAACATAATGATTATTCATGTGTGTGACATAGTATGTGATAATGTCCCAAGAGTATCTATTACACTAATAGGTCATAGTAGTTCCCCACTATGATGAGAAATCGGAAGTGTTATGACGATATTCATTAATATATTTTCTATAGATAAATGATATCATTTTTGGGAAACAAATGATACAGTCTATTAGGGGTGGATACACATAGTACTTTGATGAAACTTCTCATGGTGTACTCCCTTGGTAATATCTAGTATGATATTATGGGAACAATACCTGCAAGTATGGAATCCACATTTCTATGTTTCATTATATATTCCTATAATCTTACGTGTGTATTGGTCCTTAGAAATTAATATTATTATTAATTAGTATTATTAGTCACACACATAGATGTATTGATGAGATCTATGACAATGTATGTTCGCGACATCATAGGACATGTTGGGTGCATCATGGTTAATATTAAATTAATAAATAATGTGAGAAAGTATTTTTCCCTTATGGTTTAACCGAATTTAAAATCTCATGCCCTTTGATGGAAAGGATATATCCTAAATCCATTTCTATGGTGTTTCATAGGCAAGTTAAATTTCTAAAAAGTAAAATAAAGATAAATCAAGCACATAAGTTGATGGCCCTAGTATGAAACTTTCTAGATTATAAATATTGAGATAAAGGGATTATATTACACATTAAGCATCTGTATAAGGTAACATGTCATTGCAGCAATAAATTCATTCTCTATGGGTGACTTGGAGTATTTCAAGATGCTAAACATGGACTTTAGGCTACTTCTCCAAACTCCACTAAGAAAGTGTCCTAGAGAGTCACACAATATGTGTATCAATAATATTGGTTAATTAATATATTTATTATTTAACATGTTGAATAAATATTATTCCTAGTCATGATTTAATAATTATTCATGTATTCTTGATCGCATATATTCTGTCACCAGTTATTCGATAGAATATAATGTGAGTGAAATATTTAATAAATATTTATCTACAATTTAGTGTATATAATATTTATTTATTTATTAAAGAATAATGAAGTTATATTTACTTAATAAATAAATAGACATTATTCAAGGCCCAATAAATATTGGGGAGGAATAGAGGATCGATTTCAATGGTCTGGTGAGAAATAGTAAATATTTTAAATTATTTAATTAAATAATATTTAATTTTAATTCAAAATTTTATTTCATGTTGATAAATGATAATAATAATATTATTATTATTTGAAATGGGATTTTCTAGGATTAAATAAATAATTAATGGAACTTGTGAAATTACTTTCGTTTAACCCTAGGAAAATAAATACCCAATTATGTTATTTTATCAAGAGAGACAATTAATTTGTCTTGGTTGTGAACAATGGATTTGGAGAATCCTTTCAAGACTAGAGAGATCCATTCTCCAAGAATGCTCCCATGAACGGAGAGAAATCCTCCTCTACTATATCAAAGAGAGTGCATTGGAAGTGGTGCTCAAAGAGATCAAAGGAGGATGGTGTAGATGAAAGGATCTACCATTCTAGAACCCTAATATTCCTTTGGTAATTTCTTGAGATTCATGGAATATGGGTGGATCATTGATAGAGGAAATCTACACTTGGTTTCTATAACTCAATGATGATAGACCGAAGATCTGATGCCAGATTCATCAATAAAGAAATAACTCCTTAAAGATAATTACTTATTTAATTAAATTAATTATAAATAATATATGATGATCAAGTATTTGGTTTTGGAGTAATTATCCATTTTCTATTTCTTAATTCAATTCCATGTTTCACAACATTCATCATCGTATAAATCACTAATTGAACATTGATTATGAAAAAAACCAAGTTAGGCACCACCCATAGCATGCTTCTGCTACACCCGGAACCTATAAGTGGTATCAGAGTGGTCACATAATTATTTATAATTATTTTAAGATAATCGGTGATTTAGGAATTTATAATTTATTTTTTCAATTCATGTTTAATCACTCTTTTAATTTGAATTGTGGTATCTTCATCTTCATGATTTTTTCTTGTAGATTTAATAAAAATGATTAATTTTATGGTTAAAATAAAATTGAGGGACTCATCCGGAGGTGCCAAAGTTTCTGGTCAGACAACACACAACTACATTCCATGTAACCAGAGTTACACACAATGTAGTCATGTTCAATTCATGAGAATTGATTCAGAAATTAATTCAAGATTATCCATTAATTACATTCTTTAAATACATCACGTGTTGACCAGAGCATAATGGTGCATGGTCATCCAGGTTGAACTCCGTGTAGCCTATGTACATGGTGTGTAGTTCCTTTGATTCAAATACGGGTCATGTATTTCAATACACGGCCTACTTGACAAATGGCAGTGTAATTCAGAGATCACATAGCATGTATCCCATTGAACATGCCATGTAATATAGTTTCTGAGGTATGATTTACATGTTGAGTCTCTAGGTGTGTACCTCAGATAGATGGTGAGAGTCATACAAACTTTTCACTCAGATGCATACATCGTGTACTTATATCAAATTACACAGATTTAAAATTTATTTATTATATTTTTTAAACATTGAGACATGTTCTTACGTGTGGTCATTAAGTTGATAGGACACACCATGTAATATACTTTTGATATATATATATATATAATATCTAGGTAATGTTCAGATATATATATCGTTTACGATCCATATTAAATTTGTCACTCCACATGAATTGAAAATAACATGTGACTAAAAATCATGTAATTTGTGTAGTCGTACTCATAATGGAAGTACGTGATAATTTTTTTATTCCATATGTCACAAATGTAAAACTATATATGAGTATAATACATGATGGGTATATTTAGATGGGTATTTACTATGTTTCCTCCAAGGTATATTTATAAACAGAGTTAATCTTAAATTAATTTATTTAATTTTTTTGAAATTATGATGGATGAAAATCTCAAGGAAATTTAGATAATAATTAAGATAAACAAATTGATTAATTAATGACAATAATTAATTGATTAGAGAATTATTTATTTAAAATAAAAATTATTAATATTTGAATGTTGATTTTATTAAATTTGTAATTCATTACATGCATGTGGATGATCATGAGCTAGACTAGACCCTTGTATGTGACAGGTTTCATTTAATTTATTATTAAACCAAATTGTCAGCACACATACCTTCTCTCCTGTTTTTATGTATGGCATGTATGCCAATGTTTTTATTAATTTAAAACCATTTTCCCCTCACCTAAATGTGAGTAAAAGGCATATCTAAAGGATGGATCACCCAAGATAGTGGAGGTGGTTCAATTTCAGAGTTGAAGAAATACCAATCCAAGGAGATTCATAGGTAGACATGTGGAAAGTTATTACATGAACCTAAATCGGTTCTAGGTGTTTATTCCCCTAGGTAAACGGTTAGTTTATCAACCGCTAGATAATCTAACCTTTAGTGAAGCTCATGATCATACCTTTTATTATTTTATTTCTGTCATTTTCATGGCTATTTCATTATGGGTGTTTTTCATGATCACATAATTTAATGAAATTAATGAGCATGCAAGATAAAACTAAAATAACTTGGATTTTGCATAGATATGATCAAATAAATGGTTAATCACTTAAGTAAATCCAAATAATATTAACACACATTTGATAATGATAATTATTAGAAATTTATTCATAAAAGGATAAAATACATCAATTATATATATTAATTTGGTATAGTTTTCCATTAATTTGGTTAAAATTAAACCATATTTCAAAGTTCTGGACTAACCCATGTTGGGGTGATTTTAACTATCATAGAATTTTAACTTGATTTTTTGGGTTAACTTAACTTAGTTCACATAAAGGGTTGATTTCCAAATAAGGATTTGGTGTAACTGAAAGAAAAACATTAAGGAAATCCAATTAAGGGTTTCATGATTGGAGAGTCTACTCAATAGATCAAGGAACTATGAGTTAATGATGTTTTCATTTGTAATGCCTACCAAAAACCATTCAAGTTTCTTGTCCAACCCATGTTGGTGGAATGAGAAGGGGAATATGGATCCTTTTTACTTGAATATCCAAGAAATGGGAATTTTTAATCCAATGGTGAAGGCTATTGAGTTTTTATAAAATAGTGGGAGACTAATAGATAATATATATATATATGTATATATATATGTCTAAATATTGTTAGATAATTTTATAAAATTATGCTTATCTTATTTTGTAGAAACAAAATTAAAATGACATCAAACATATCAATGTAATCCATACTTGAGAAGGAAAACCTTCTCGCCCACAGAAATATTCAAGAGTGGAAAAGGAGACTAAGTGTCTTCCTTACCCCATGAAATAAATTATATATGTTGGAAGAACCTTTTCAAGTTGCACCTGGTAATGAGGAAAGTGATCAAGAGCTATCTCTTTATGAGAAACATCTGAATGATGCAACAAATGTTCAATGCTTTATGATATCATTCATTTCCAATGATATTTTGAAGAAACATAAGGACATGACTATGAATAGCAAGATGTACCAACTTCAGCATTTATATCAAGAGAAGGTTAGACAAGAAAGTTACAAGATCTCTAATTATTTTTTTATAACTAATTTTTGAGAGTCTGTGCAAGATGGGCCTCATGTAGTCAAACTTATTAGCTATACTAAATGCCTGAACATCTTGGGGATTAAATTCTTAGCTAAGTTTCATACAGATCTCATACTTTCATCAATATCCATGAACTTATTCATATTTATTGGTAATTACAATATGAGAAAAAATGATGATAGAATTTCATAACTTCTTACTTTAATTCACCAAGTGTATAAGGAAAAGGGTCGTAACAAACCCGCAATCCTTATGGTGAATAAGAAAAGGAAGAACAAAGAAAAGGGTCCCAATACTTAAAAATATTCTATGGCTCCCGAGAACCTTCCTTTCAAGAATAAGAATATCCAGAGGTAGGGAAAGGAAAATAAGGCAGTACATTTTTCATGTGGAAATTCATACCACTAAAAGAGGAAATGCACCCAGAAGCAAAGGGAAGTGAAAGGTGAATTCTTTATCGAGTGTAATATTTCAATATATACACATAGGGTATTAGATACAACTTTTGGGGCTCACATCTGTATCCAAATATAGTAACCAAGTATATTCCTAAAGATTTACAGATGAGAGGTGGATTTGAGATATGTTATAGTGTGAGGATGGCTGCTCTGGCCATTGGTGACTACCACCTATCACTACAAACAGGAATGATTTGGATTTTGAAAATTATTATTATGTACCTATAGTTACCAAAAATATAATATTTTTATCATGCCAATATACAAATGATTTTATTTTCAAGTTTGGAAAAAATGTTTCTTTTATAAGGAAAACATGTGTTATGGTATGGAAAATTTAAATAATAGTATTTATGTATTAAATTAATAAAACCATGTTTTGGAAATAGATAATTAACCTTGTTTACATGAATCATATAACACCCTACTTTGGTATCACCATCTTGGTTTGGTAAACACAAGGTGTTTTACAAATCCCTATCAATATAGTTATTTAGACTCTTATGAGTTAAACCCAATTGATAGATTCCATAATTTTTTTGCAAATGAAAATGACCAAACCACCATTTGGTGGATAGAGTGAAAGGTTCATATATCTTCTAGGATTGATACGCATTGATATGTGTGGACCATTTCCATTAGAATATAGAGGTGGATATTCTTACTTCATAAATTTTACTAGTGACTTGAGTATATATGGATATGTCTACTTAATGATGTATAAGGCCGATTCATTTTAGAAATTAATGGAATTCAAGAATGAAGTATAGAATCAATATGATAATAAGATAAAGAATCTTTGATTAGATCGAGGTGGTGAATATCTTAACCAAGAGTTTACTGACTTTTTACAGGATTTTGGGATTCTATCTCAACTCACTCCACCTAATACATTATAGTTGAATGGTGTTAGTTAAAGGAGTAACCATACCTTATTATACATGATAAGGTTTATGATGAGTCTTATAGAACATCCATTATTTTTTTGGGTATATTCATTAAAAACTGCAGTATACACATTAAACTGAGTTCAAACTAAAGCGGAAAATAGAATTCCCTATGAGATATATGGAGAAAAAAAGAAACTTGTTTTCTTGCATACACATGTATGGGGTTGAGAGGTATTTGTTAATCCCTTATTGGATAAAAAATTATCACCCCATGGCATGAGGTTTATCTTTCTAGGGTATTCTAAGGAAAAAATTGATACTACCTATACAACCCATCAGATAATAAAGTGATTGTGACCTGAAAAGACATCTTTCTTGAGATGGCGCACATTCTCAAACAAGATAGTGGGATAAAGATTAAATTTTATGAAGCTAATGCTCAAGATACACAAGATTTTGAATAGGAACATATTACAAAGGTCCCCATGGAATAAGTAGTTCTTAAAACACAAGTAATATGTAGGAGGGTAGGAGAGGTAAAATAACCAGAGAGATATGGTTTTCTAGTCACCGAAGATAGTGACTCATTGTTTTTTTAAAATGATATACATCTCTCCTACAAGGAGGAATTAGAAAGCTCATAAGCTTCATGATATAAAGAATCCATGAATTCTGAAATGGATTCCATTTTTCAAAACTAGGTTTGGGTTTTGGTCGATGACCTAGTTGATATAAAGCCTGTTGGATTCAAATGGGTATTCAAGAGGAAATTGGACATTAAAGTTAATGTAAATACCTATAAAGCAATTCTTGTGTCTAAATCCTTTAAAAATGTTAAGGAATTGACTATGATGAAACCTTTTTTCCAGTTTCTAGGTTTAAATCCATTAGAATTATATATTCTATAGTAGCTTACCATGACTATGATATTTGGTGGATGGATGTCAAAACCACATTCCTTAATGTAGAACTTGAGAAATATGTCAACATGAAACAACCAGAAGTTTTTGTGACTCCATGTGAGGGCAAGAATATTTTAATGTTTCATAGATCCATTTATGGATTGAATCAAGCATTCAGTTCATGGAACATTTGATTACATGAAGAAATAAAAGAATTTGTTTTCATTAAGAGTGGATGGGAGACATTGTTTATAATAGGTTTAGTGTAAATGTGGTAATTATCTTAGTAGTATATGTTGATGATGTATTACTTATTGGAAATGACATACCAGTCATATAATCAGTTGTGTACTGGTTAAAAAAGTGTTTCTCCATGAAGGAATTAGGTGAAGCATCATATATTCTAGGGTTCAAGATCATTCTTGATATATCTAAGAGGCTACTTGGACTACATTAAAGTATATATATTGACCAAATACTGAAGATATTTAATATAGAATAATCCAAGATGGGATTGGTTCCAGTGTCACATGGTTTACAACTTTCTAATAAAATGGGTCTCGAGACACAATAAGAGAAAGAGAAAATGAGTAAGATCCCATACGATTCATTAGTAGGATAAATCATGTATTTCATGTTATGTAATAGACTTGATGTTGCCTATGAATTGAGCATGGTAGGAATATATTAATAAGATCCAAGAGAAAAAATTGGACTACTATTCAGGATATCATTAAGTATCTGAGAAGTACTAAGGAAATGTTCTTGGTGTATGGAGGAGACAAGAAGCTGGTCATTAGGGGTTATATTGATTCTGGTTTTCAGATAGATCAGAATTATCTGAAGTCACAATCTGTTTATTTTTTCTATCTCAATGGAGGAGTTGTGAGTAAAAAGACTACAAATAATATATTTGTCACTAATTCTATAGTGGACTCTGAGTATATAGTAGCTTCGGATGCATCCAAGTAAGTAGTTTGGATTTAAAACAGTGTACAGGATCTTGATTTCATACCTAATATTAAATATCCTATTACATTGTATTTGGATAATACTACAGTGGTGGATCTTTAAAAATAGCCAAGGTTACACCAACAGACAAAGCATATACTCTGAAAGTATCACCTCTTGAGGGATTTATATCAGAGAGGTGAAGTTGTAGTAAGAAGGTTGCACATGGAAGATAACTTGGTGGACCCCTTGAATAAAGGAATATATTAGTAGAATCATTAATATCATGTGGGGGATAGCAGACTGAAGGTTGTTAGTAGTTGGATCTAGTGAAAGTGGGAGTCTGCTGGATTTGGTTCCCTAGAACCAACTTCTATTTGCTTTTTGATAACATGTATTCTTGTTTTTTAATATTAATAAACTAATTATCACATCAAGATTGTTCTTCAACATGACATAGTATGTGATAATGTCTTAAGAGTATTTGTCGCACTAAAAGGTCATAGCAGTTCCCTACTATAATGAGAACTCTGAATTGTTATGACACTATTCTTGAATATATGTTATATAGCCAGAGGATATCATTTAAGGGACACAAATTATAGTGTCTATCAGGGGTAGAGACTCATAAGTCTTTGAGGCCCTTTACCATGGTGTACTCCCTTGGTCATATCCAATAGGATATTATGAGAATGAGACCCACCAGTAGGGAACCCATATTTCTATGTTCCATTAGATGTTCCTATCTACAGACGTGTGTATTGGTCTTTAGACTTTAAGATTATTATTGATGAGTATTATGAGTCATGAACGTAGATGTGTTGATGAAAAAACTAATGAAAGATGTTCGTGGTGAGGTAGGATACATTGGGTGTGTCATGAGTAATATTTCATTAATGAATAACACGAGAAAGGATTTGTCCCTTCAGTTTTAACAAAAATTTAATATCTATGGTCCTTTGATGGAAATTATATAGCCTAAATAATCCATACCATGGTTTTCCATAGGGAAGTTCAATTTCCATAAATTCAAAGAAAGAGAAATCAAGAATATGGTTTGATGTTACTAGTATGAAACCTTCTTGATTAGAGACATTGATATAAAGGGCTCATATTACACAGTAAGCATCTATATGAGATAACATGTCATTATGGCATTAACTTCTTTCTTTATGGGTGCCCTGGCATGTTGTTAGATTCTAACCTTGGAATTTTGGCAGCTTCACCTACTTCCACCGAGAAAGAGTCATAGAGGGTCACACACTATGTGTATCTAAAATCTCAGTTAAATAAAATATTTATTATTTAACAAGTTTAATAAATATTATTCCCATTCATGGTTTAATCATTATTCATGTATGCTTGATCACATATATTATGTCACCAGTTTTTGGAGAGAATATATTATAAGTGGAATTTATAATAAATATTTATTTTATATTTAGTGAATATAATATTTATTTATATATTAGATAATAATGTAGTAATATTTATTTAATAAATAAATAGATATTCTACAAGGCCTGATAAATATTCTGGAGGAATGGTGGATTGAGTTTAACAGTCCAGTGAGAAATAATAAATAATGAATATTATTTAATTAAATAATATCTAATTTTAATTCTCAATCTTAGAACCTATCAAGAAATGATAATATTATTATTATTATTCGACATGGGTTTTTTCTAGGATTAAATAAATTATTATGGTCACTTGTGAAATTATTTTATTTTAACCCTAGAAATATAAATACACAATTATGTTATTTTTTCAAGAGATTCAATTCAATTGTATTGGTAAAGGACAATAGATTTGGAGAATCCTCTCAATACTAGAGAGTTCCTTTCTCCAAGAATGCTTCCAAGAATGGAGAGTAATCCTCCTCCACTGGATCAAGGATAATGCTTTAGAAGAGGTTCTCAAAGTGATCAAAGGTGTACGATGCAAGCACAAGGATCTATCATGATAGATCTTGAATATTCTTCGACAATGTTTGGAAAATCATGGAACATATGTGGATAACATCTAGAGGAAATATACACTGGGTTTCTACAACTCAGTGATAGTAAACCATAGATCTCTCACCAAATTCATCAACTAAGAAAGAATTCATTAAAGGTAATTCTTTATTTAATTAAATTAATTATAAATAATATGTGATGATCCTATATCTAGTTTTATCATTATTATCCATTTTATATTTCTTTATTCTATTATGTAGATTACATCACTCATCGTCATATAGATCTTGGATTGATATTAGATTATGGAAAAAATCCAAGTTAGGCACCTCTCATCGCATGCTTCCATTGCGCCCGGAGCCTACACTTTGGTGGATGTGCCTTATGCAACAGTGAGTATAGAGAACCTATTTTTTTCTTACATTACTATTACATCATTATAAATATAAAAAACATAACATTATTACACCCTGAGGATCTAGATTTTTATTGAAATGGGAAAACTTGGACCAAACATAGCATTTAAAACATCAAGCATAAACATTTATTTAATTCCTTCTTCTCTAGCTTCTTATTAGAACTTGGACTCTCCTCAGTACATGTAGTCACATGAGGATATACATTAAAAAGTGGTGAGAAAAAATCCCATAAAGAGGATAGATAAGAACAATATATTATGGGGTGAGCATAATCATAACATCTTCATCAAAATCATGAGATGAATCTTTAATAAAATACTTAAAATGTGGAAATGCATAAAAATGAAACATCATGTCTTAGGGGTCGTCAACCACACATAGTTGTGAATAAATTTAGAATCATGTTCACACATCATTTCACTTTAACTCATGAGGTTCATCACTTTACCCAATGCATTGGAGCGTTGTATAATTGTGGGTGCACTCGTCACATTCAAACATTCATATTGCGCTATATAATTCTAGGTGCACCCATCACATCATAACATTTTCATTATCATGAATTCTACATAGAACATATATCAATAATAACCATGGAAATTAATGGGTTTCAACTCATAATAAAACATTCATAAATGTTGGGTTCGCATAAGAAATTTGGAATAACATACTTGATAAAAGAACCATCAACCTTTAGTGAGAAGTAAAAGGTGTGTTCTTGAAAAAAAAGATTTATTTTGGGAAAAAATTATGTTTGACATAAAATATAATGGAGAAAATTTATAACCCAAAATAGGTGAGATTAGGATGAATAAATTATTTTTAAGGAGTAACCATACCAAAACTGGAGTGAAAGAGGTATAACCCAAAGAAAGAAAGTTGGGTTCGATAATTTCCCCTTACTTTGTATCTGAATGATTTCTTCACTTTAAAGTCATGTATAACCACATTAGATTTATTAATTAAAAATTAAATAAACTTTTATACATTAATAATATTCATTAAGTTTTTATTAAGTTCATTTATGGGATTTTGTATTAGTTATATTTTTTAAATCCATTGTTCGGGAATGTTCATTTTTTTATGATTTTCATGAACAGTTCACTTGTATTTATGAATGGAAGTTCATGTAGAACATGGATAAACAACCAAAACTGATATTAAATGTTATTAATGATATTAATTTAGTTTTAATTATCTTATAATGAATTATGTTATACACCATGTGGATGAATCATTAGTTAAGATTTAATGATGATCGTTTTAGGTTAATTTGGGCGGTTGTTGGATCACAACGAACATGTTTTGATTTATCATCTAGTAATATGTACATAAGTTAGTTCCAGAACATTAAATAGTATATCATACATATAAAATAATCTGGTCCAAACATAAAAAAAATCATGACCATATCTGAAGGTGGTAAGGAAATTAAAAACATGTCATTATTGAAGCTGATAAATTAACACCTCACGAACAATGTTTCCCTTTCTAAAATAAAAAAGAAGAGGATAAGGGGGTTGGATGATATAATATCCCATTATTATCATAACATTATAGTTTATTTATGATAATGGAGTTACCATACCATGTGGATGAATATATTTGGGGATATAATAATAAAAGAACATGAAATTGAAAAAAAAAATAAAGGAAATGAGAGAGGGGAATTACATCTTGAGTTATCCTTTTTAGATCCTCCTAAAGTCCCCTTGGATTAGTATTTTGATGAGACCAAAAGATATTGGATATTGGGGGGTTTATGGAATATGTTTTTTCAGTCTTTAGATAAGGCTTGAAGTTTGATAGGTGTGAGGAAATGAGGGTGTGAAGGGTGGTATTTATTGTGGAGGGGATAGGGGTTTTCTCAATATTATATTCATTAATTTATTATTTCTCCACCAGATAAGGAATATTGAGTATTACATGACTAAATATAATAATTTTATCATTTGAATCCAGACCATATGTGTATATAAGAATAACATCACCCATGGCTCTATAATTCATGAATTTAATTTATTTTGTAATTTATTGTATTTCACCATTCATAAAAAATTCATGTATTTCCAAAAAATCCCAAAAATTCACCCTAACCATTTTTCGATGTGTATAATCCTAAAATGAAGTCCATTTTTCCAAAATAATTTTCTAAATATGACGAATTTAATTCTTAAATAAAATTATATTTTATTCTAAAAATAAAAAATTTTAAACATTTATTTTCTTATTCCAAGATATAGGTACATCATACATTCACTAAAATATTATATATATACTATCATAGGTAATGTTACTATTCATAAGGGTATAATTACTATTCATAATGGTATGTTACTATTCATGAAAAATTAAGTTTGTTCTATTAGACTCCAAAAATTACCCTAATCACAACCACGTATGTCAGATTTTTGAAATTCAAAACCCATAAATGGGGAAAATTATGTTAAATGGTCACATAGTATTTAGTATCATGATATGTCATTTTGATTCCCAATGTTATTATACTATAAGTAATAATTATTAGAAAGTAATTCCATTTATAAAACTTTTGGTCATTACATCCCCCCTTATAAAATTTTGCCCTCAAAGTTTTGTTTTACATAAATAGGTGAGGGTACTTTTCCTTCATCACCTCTTCCGATTCCCAAGTATCTTCTTAAAACTTATGGTTCCTTCACAACACTTTGACAAGGTGGGTTAACTTTTTTCGTAGAACCTTATCTCTCTGGTCCAAAATCTTTAATGGTTTCTCCTCATAAGAGAGATCATCTTTCTGTTATACCACCTATGAATTCAGTACATGTGAGCGATCTAGTATGTACTTCATCATGAGTGATACGTGAAACACATCATGAACTTGAGCTATATTCGATGGAAGTGAAAGCTGATAGGCCATGACTCTTATTTGGTCAAGTATCTCAAAGGGGCCAATGTACCTAGGGCTTAGCTTCCCTTTCTTTCCAAACTGCATGACTCTCTTCCAGGGTGATATTATAAGGAAGACTTTGTCTCCAACATCATACTCCAAGTCCCTTCGGTGGTTGTTAGCTTAGCTCTTTTTTCAACTATAAGAATATTTGATGTGTTTGTGGACGACTTGAACCTTCATTGTCATCTCTTGTACAAGATCAGGTCCAAGTAGTTTTCTTTCTCCAAATTCATCCCAACAGGTTGGAGTTCTACATCTCTTTCTATATAAAGCTTCATATGGAGCCATATGAATACTTGGGCGAAAGCTATTATTGTATGATAACTCAACCAATGAGATATAATGATCCCTTTCACCTTTGAATTGTAGAGAGAAGGGTATTTGCATGTCTTCAAGTTTCTGAATAGTCCTTTAAAATTGGCCACCAGTTTGGGGGTGATAAGCCATGATGAAATTCAATTTAGTACTCAAATCATGTTTAAGACTCCTCTAGAATTTAGATAAGAACATTGGATCATGATCAGAGACAATTGAGAGTGGAACACCATGGAGTCTCACCACTTCCTTCACATATATATTTTCAAGTTTTTCAAGCGATAGGTTTTCTCGAATAGTGATAAAATAGGAAGTCTTGGTGAGTAAGTCAACCACAAACCTTATCTCATTATTTCCCTTCGACGTCTTTGAGAAACCCATAAAAATTACACAGTAACATTCTCCCATTTCCACATGGTTATAAGAAATGTTTGCACCATCCCTTTGTACTTTTTTTGCTCTGCTTTAACTTGCCGACATACCAAGCACCTTGATATGTATTCTGCAATCACCTACTTCATGTTATCCCACCAAAAGTGTTCTCAAAGATCATGGTACATCTTGGTACTCCCATGATGGATAGAGAATGTTGAGCTATGTGAATTTTTCAATATATCCTTTTTTATCCCGAGTGATGAAGTCAAAAAAAGTTGCATTCCATACCAAATCACACCATCATCATCAAGATGGAACTCGTTTATCTTTTTTTCCTTTACTATATTCACCTTCTTTTGTAATGAAAGATCATCCCTTTATGCCTTCTACATCTTCTCTTAGATAGATTATTGTGCAATAATTTTGGAAAGGTAGGATTTATCCCCTTCCCTTATGATTTCCAAATTCATCCCTTACATATCTAAGAAGATATGGTCTTTCTCAATCCATAACATAGATAGAGTAGAAGGTTCTTTTCTACTTAGGGCATCAGCTACCTTGTTCTCCTTTCCAGGATGATAGTGAATATAGAAATCGTAATCTTTGATAAGATCTAACCATCTTCTTTGAGGCATGTCGAGCTTTAGTGTGAATATATACTTTAAGATCTTTTGGTTGGTGTATATGTTAGACTTCTTACCCTAAAGGTAGTGCCACTATATTATCAGGGAAAAAAATCACGGTTTCTAGCTCTATATCATGTGTCCAGTAGTTTTTATCATGGATCTTCAACTATCGTGAGGCGTAGGCTATCACATTTTCATTTTTCATGAGTACACAACCCAAGACTTTCTTTAAATCATTTCTATATATCATAAAACTTTCTCCACTTTTTGGTAATTTGAGTACAGGTGTAGTGATCATCCTTCTATTTAGCTCCTTAGAGCTTCCCTAAAATTATTTTATCCAGACATACTTTACCCCTTTCCTTGTTAACTTAGTTAACGGGCATGAAAATTGTGAGAATGTTTTCACAAAACATCAGCAGTACATAACTAATCCAAGAAAAATAAAGATTTATGTGACACTAGAGGACCTAGTTCATTCCTCAATCGCCTTTTTTTAAGGGTCCATAGAAATTCTCTCACTTGTGATCACATATCCCAAGAATGTGACTTGCATCATCCGAAAGTCACACATGCTAAACTTGGCATAAAACTTCTCCTTTCTCAATGTTTCCAACACAAGTCTTAGATGTTCTTTGTGTTCCTCCTTGCTCTTGAATGATATAAGAATATTATCATTAAACACTACCATAAATTTTTCATGGTAATGTATAAAGACTCCTTTCATCAAATCCATGAATATTGTAGGAGAATTAGTAAGTCCAAAGGGCATCACCAGAAACTCATAGTGCACATACCTTTTATAGAAGGTAGTCTTCTGAATATATTCCCTCTTCGCCTTAAGTTTACAATATCCAGAACAAATATCCACATTTGAGAAGTATTGAGATCCTTTTAACTGATTAAACAATTCATCAATCCTTGGAAGTGGATAATTGTTCTTTATGGTGATCTTTTTGAGTTCCTGATAGTCTATACACAGTCTCATTGTTCCATCCATCTTCTTCACAAAGAGCATTGGCGCACCCCAAGGTGATGCACTAGGGAATATTAACCCTCTATCCAGATTCTCTTATAGATACTTCTTTAACTCCTCCAGTTCGATAGGATCAATCCTATAGGGACACATTGAGATAGGAGTAGCTCCAGGTATGAGTTCTATTGATAACTCTACCTCACGATCCATGAGAAGTTTGGGTAACTCTTTGGGAAATACATCATCGTATTCCCTCACGATGGGCATTTCTGCAGGGTTGTAACTTTCCTTTGACTCAACCATTTGGGTGTGGTATGCTTCTTCATAGGGTATCAACACCCACACTTTTTAAGGATTTTTCAAAGGAGATTCATGATCTTCATTGAATTTGTAGAGGATCATGGGATGGTTCAGAATATGAAAATATATTTACTTTTCCTAAAAGTTGATATGTGCTCTATATAACGAGATCCAATCAAATCCCATTATAGCGTCGAATTCCACCAAGGAAAGTATTATGAGATTTGAAAGAAGAATCTTCCCAAATACACCAATATGAGAAGATTAAAACACTTGGGTTGAAATGATTTCACCACATGGTGGTTTTACAGATATATCTACTTCAAGGTTTTGGGTCTTTGATTCTATATTTCTAGAAAACTTGCAAGATATAAAGGAATGCGTAAAACAAGAATCAAATAAGACTTTTTCCATTCTTTAGTGAATAGGAAGTGAAAATTTTATGACTTAATTATCTTGCTCCACTTCCATAGTAGTGATGGAATAATCCATCCCTTTTTCCTTTGGCATCAGTGGCTACTGATGCTGATTACCCACGAGAACTCGAGGTTTAGTGCACTGTCTTGCATAGTTCCCTTGCTCCCTACAGTTGTAGCATTGAACCATGGGAAGTTCTCTTCTTTCTTCCACTAAATTTTCATTTATTTTCATGTATTTTCGAAACTCTTAAGAATGGTGGCCTTTTTACCACACTTTAATCATTTCCCCTTCCCTTTGAGGCAATTCCCATGATGAAACTTCACACATTCTTCGCATGTGGGTTGTTGATTTTTCTTCCCACCTTTATCATTAGTTCCTCTAGCTTGAAACTCCATCTTTCGTTTATTATCACCATAGCCATGTGACCAATCTCCAAACTCCATATTCACTTTGAGATCATATCAAAAAACTTCTTCATAACACCCAAAGTATCAAATTTAAAGATCCTTTTAAAGGTGTGGTTTTAATCCACTAAATAATCTATAAATTTTTCTATCATTGTTGATAACAAAGCCCAAAGCATACCATGCAGGCCTTGTCAAATTTTCTTTGTAGGTTATGACAGATTCCCCTTTTTTTTCTTGATCTCAATGAATTATATATCCATCTTCGTATGAAGAGTTCGTGGGAAATACATATTAAGAAACATGATCTTAAATCCTTCCCATTCCATCTATTCAATTTTGTCACTTGTCTTGGTGTTCTTAATCAAATCCCACCATTGATCAGCCTCTCCATCTATCTAATAAACGGCTAGAGTCACATTCTCTGTATTATAACAGTGATGAAAAAAGAAGATTTTCTCCACGGAGTTGACCCACTGTTCTGAAACAACTGGATCAGAAGATCCACTAAACGTCGGTGGTTTTTGTTTCATAAAACACTCAATAGGCAGTTGCTCCCCCTTTGTTTAAAGAGGATGTTACCCATTATTCTAGTTATTGTTCATAACCTGATATAGTTGGGTAATTGTAACTCCCCAACCCCAGTTACCTAGAGTCAGTGAATTATTACATAACATTAGCATGATACAAAGAATAATGTCTCGAAAGACCGATTAGTTTAGTATCCTTGGAAGTACTAGATACATTCATAAGTTTTACATTACATAATTAAATAAAAACATCAAAAACATTTTTCCCCCTTTGAACACACTTATATCCTTAGACTATCCCTACAGGTCAACCATAAAATACTTCTTCACATCCTGGGAAAAATAAAACATAGAAATGGGTGAGCTTAGATGCTCAATAAGGATAACAATATAGTCTAAACTTTCATAAATAAGCATAAACATTTAAGGCAATGTACAAGACTAAGACAAAATCCTTTTAAACTTAAACTTTAGGATAATATGGAAAGGATAAAATAAAAAAATTAATTTACTTATTCACAAGGATATTCTACTAGTCAAATAATCACATGAAATATCAACAGCCACTTTCATAATGATGGAATGCATAATGCCAGACTTCATAATCACATATTCAAGGCCTTATTCCAAGACTACAAATAAGATTTTTTCAAGGACTTGTGCCAAGACACTAGTTTGTCTCATGAGACCTACCAAGGAATCGAGGAGCTATAGTGGGCTCCACCCGTCACTTACTAAGTCCAATACATTCCTTATATGAAAAGGTTTAAACATAACATACACATTTGTATTAAAAATAGCATAAGAAATGTCAATAATTTATCCATAAACCATGAATAGTGTAAAAATAACACATTCATAGTCAAACATATCATAAAACTATCAATAAAATATGGAATATTTTTATTATTATAAATCAACTTCAAACAAGTTTAAAATCCATCAAAGGATGTTGACATAGATGAAATCAATACTTTTTTTAGAGAAATATCTATTTCTATTTTGAAATCATTCATAAGTTATATAAATATAAAAGAAATAATTTATTTTGAAAATATTTTTATAATCTTGTATGTGAAGCTTTGACAATGATATAACAGTGGAAAATAGCCACACCTGCTGTATAAGTTAAAAAAACATTCTTACCTTAATTTTGTCGAGAAGGTCATAAAGTAACTTATTTGGAAAACGACTGAAAGATTCCTTTCAAAACATATAAGGTCAAATAAGGGTATAAATGACTTTAACTCATTTTCTAGTAAATATTAAAAATGTTTTGAAATACATTTTTAAGAAAACAAGGATGTGGATGATAAAGAGGTCCCAGTAGATACATACGTAAAAACAACCTCAGATAATAAAGAGATTGTGAAATTAACCCTTACCTTGTACTTTTCCTTGGTCAAGGGTACATTATAATTCTGTATAATAGTTAAATCATTGTTATTAAATTATAAATTAACTATATACCTAAATATGATATCATATAAGACCCTCTAATATTTCTTTGTTAATAATATTTTAGTAGTATCATCGTTTCAGGTGTTAACTAATTCATTTTATGTTATATGCTTGGTTACATAAGCCATTTTCATTATTGATAGGATGTATTGGATTCATATACATAATGATATTATGTTCATAAACATTATTTTTAATCATAAAATGAAAATTATTCTTGAATTATTATGATGGGGAATGAATCTCATCGCGTTCATGGAGACGGTAATCTGCACGTACGCACGAGCGATAATATCATTATATTGATGGTGAAATCATATGTAATTGGATGTTACATCATATATACAAAATCATTAACATGTTATATTTATTATTTACATCAGTTATATTCATTATTATACCCATCCAAAATAATTAAGTGTTTGAATAACAAACTACACCACAACGTGGAGACGGTAAGTCATACGTACGTACGTATGGTGACTTTGTCATTTATTGGATGGATAGAATAAAGAATATGGTAATATAATATTTATAATAACATCACATTATGTAGAAGATACTGGAGTTATTATTTTTTAATGGAAACAACAAATAAAGAGGAAGTGGAAGAAGAAAATAACTTAAAAGAGGTGATAGAAATATTTTCCTCTTCTTCGGGTTCTTCTTTTTAATTTGATCAAAATGGATCCTTAGGTTGGATTTCTGACCAAATTAGGGACTCTAGGATAAAGGGAGGATATTTGAGAGGATATTTGGGTAGTTTTTGTCCGAGCCAAATGGCTTTGTAGGTGTGAAATTAAGATAAGGGGAAGTACCCTTTTATAAGAGAGGTGAGGGTGACTTTAGGAAAAGCTTGAAATAGTATTTTATAATAAAATTATTTTCGGTTTCTAAAGGCTCAAAAATGATTTATTTCTATTATAATGTGGGTATAGGTACAATAATTCTCAAACAATAGGTTTTAGATAGGTTTAGTTCACTATATTAACCATATCTTTTATATTTAACTCTTAGTTAAATAGTTTAACATTTACCGTGTCTCTTTGTATTTTTATATTATATCGTTAATAAACTTACAATAAAATTCCAAGAAAATATCAAGTGGTTAATTATTAATATATATAACCTTATCTAAGTTCTTTGGTATAACCTTATATTTTTAATAATATTATATCAATTAATAATATAGTATTTGTTTAAAAACTCAATTATGTCAATTTTGACACTATTTAGTATTTGGTTTTTGTGAAAATCATAAAAGCATGATTACTTAGAAAAAAAAATTATTTCATCAACCATAACATGTCATATTAACCTATAAAATTATTATAATTCATCAAATGTCTCAAATTATATTTATTTGGATATTTATAATATCAATTATTTTAATCTTTCATTAATAAGGTAATTACTGCATCATCATTGTGTCATAAATAAATTAAATTATTTAATGTCTAAAAATTATAAATAAAATACCATTATGTAGGAAATTTTTTTATATTTCTAATTAATATTTATAGTCGAATTTATATTATGTTTAACCCTATATTAAAAATGGTTTAGTAATTAAACTTTGGATTTAACTCTTTTAACTCTTCTTTAAATAAAATAATAATAAATGTCCAAATCTAATCCAAGTGGACCAAATGGGATCATATTTTATTCCTAAGGTTGTTTTTGGTCGAATTACACTTATCCAATAGAATTAGGACATGTGTTAGGGTAATTATGATATCATTTTTACCCTTAATTACCCTATTTACTTTTAACCGTGGAAAATAAGTCAAAAGTTACTATTCACCAAAAATTATTTTCATCTTATTGAACCACATTTTGCTTACTGATATCAACCGTTTTTCTCGTATTTTCGAAATTCAAATCACATAAACGGTAAAATTAAGTTTTATGCAAATTTTCAAATGCTCCTCGGATGTGGGTAAAAGACGGTAAAAAGTTCAACAAAATTTTTATATACCTAAACTTATTATAAAATGACTCCAACGAATTACATTGAACTTATATAGGTATTATGTATCTATTTTGACCTAAAATAAATTTAAATAAAATGAAAAATTATTTAAATAAAAATTTTGGTTTTAACCAATAACGCGGTGTTTTTCACTATTCATCAAAAATTGAAAGTTTTCAGAAAAATACCAAAAATTCACCCTAATCTAATTTTGATATTCTGAATTAAAAAATGAAGTACATTTTGAAAAATAAAATTTATAAAATTTCAAAAAGTGGGTATTAATATTCATAACGGCTTGTTTGATTGGTCGTGGTGTGTTAGAATCTTGAATTTGCATACAATGAAAGCTATTGCATTATTCAAAGGGAAACGTACCGTGGAAGCTTGGGGTGTTACATTCTCCCCTCTTTAAAGTAATTTCATCCTCAAAATTTCGAGAATATTATTGCATAAAAAGATTCAGGTGGTTCTTCATCATAAGTTCCTCGGGTTCCCAAGTTTCCTCTTCTATCTTATGATTTCTCCATAGAACTTTTACCATACGAGTCGTTTGGTTTCTTAGCACTTGTTCTCTTGTATCAAGAATCTTGAAAGGATCTTCACAATAAGAAATATCAGGTTCCAGTTAAATTTCCTCATGGGTGATTACATGCATTGGGTCAGGCATGTATTTTCTCAACAGTGATACGTGGAACACATCGTGAACTTTGGAGAGACTTGGAGGCATTGTCGAACGATAAGCCACAACTCCAACTCATTCTAGAATTTCGAAAGGTCCAATGTACCTGGGACTCAATTTAACCTTCTTACTGAAATATATAATACAATTCTATGGATATACCTTTAAGAAAACATGGTATCCTACTTGAAATTCCAAAACCTTCCATCGATTATTGGCATAGCTCTTTTGCCTACTTTGGGATGCTTTGATGTGGGTTTGGATAATCTTCACTTTTTCCATTGTTTCCTCAACAAGTTTTGGGTCTACGAGTTTTCTTTCACCAACATCATCCCAACAGGTTGGTGTGCAACATTTCTTGCCATATAACGCTTTATATGGTGCCATATGAATACCTGAATGGAAGCTATTGTTATAGGAAAATTATACATGAGGTAAATATTGATCCCACATACCTTTAAAGACAAGTGAGAAAGATCTCAACATGTCTTCTAAGGTTTAAATAGTCTATTCTGATTGTCCATCAGTTTGAGGGTCGTAAGAAGTGCTCAAATGAAGTTCAGTATCCAGGTATTTATAAAGACTTTTCCAGAATCTTGATGTAAAACGGGGATCACGATCAGAAAAAATAGATAAGGGTACTCCATGAAGTCTTACAACTTCATTAATATATAGTTGTGATAAACGTTCAAGTGGTAAATCTTCTTTTATAGAAATAAAATGTGCTGACTTGGTAAGACGATCAACAATGACCCATATTGCATCATTCCTTCTAAGAGTCTTTGGTAGCCCCATGACAAATTCCACTGTAATATCATCCCATTTACACTCAACTATGGGAAGAGGATGCATGACTCCTCCAAGTTGTTGCCTTCCATCTTTCACTTTTTGATAAACCATACATCTTGACACAAAATAAGTAATCTCCCTCTTCATGTTGTCCCACAAAAAAATGTTCTTTCAAATATCTATACATATTAGTTATACTAGGGTGTATAGAGAAATTGGAGCTATGATCATCAGCCAATAATTCCCTTTTTAGATTAGGTATATCAGGAACACAATGTCTATTTTCAAATTTCATAATTTCATCTTCATATATGAAGTCACTCAATCTCCAATCATTCATAGATTTAATATTCTTTTGAAACTCCTCATCATCAGTCTGGGAAATCTTTATCCTTTCTAGTAAAGATGGTTTTGCAACCATTTGAAAAAGTATTGTTGTTTCACCTTCCATGGTTATTCCTATATCCATCTTTACTAGATCCATGAAAATAGGATCCCATTCAACTCTCATCTTGTTCAAAACTCCATGATCCTTTCTACTCAAAGTATCTGCCACCTTATTTTCCATCCCCAGGTGGTAGTGTATAGTGAAATCATAATCATTTAGTAGTTCAAGCCATCATGTTTTCCTCATGTTGAGTTCTTTCTATGAGAAAATATACTTCAAACTCTTATGATCATATATATCTCACATTTTTCACCGTATAGATAGTGTCTCCATATCTTCAAAGTAAATATTATAGCTGCTAACTCAAGATCATGAGTGGGATATTTTTGTTCATGAATTTTTAGCTATCGTGATGCATAAGAAATAAATCTATCATTCTGCATAAGGACTCAACCAAGTCCTTTCTTTGAAGCATCACTATAAATAACAAACCCATCATTCCCCGATAGTAGAGTCAAGAGAGGATAATTGACTAGTATTATTTTCATTTCTTCAAAAAATTATTCACACTCTTTTTTTAAAAAAATTTAACCCCTTTATGTGTGAGCTTCATTATTGGGTTAGCAAACATGGAAAAATTATGTATGAAATGTTGATAATAACTTGCTAAACCAATAAAAATGTGTACCTCAGTTATACTCATCGGTGTTGTCCATTCTTGGATTACCTTGGTCTTCGAAGGATCAATAGAGATTCCATCCTTAGAGATAATATGGCCAACAAAATAAATCTCCTAGAGCCATAATTCACACTTTATAAACTTCCCATATAATTAATTTCTTTTAAGAGTATTTAGAATAATGCGCAAGTGATTTTCATGATCTTCGTAGCTTTTAGATTATACCAAGATATCATCAATAAATACCACTACAAATTCATCAAGATATTCCTTGAAAACTTTATTCATTAGATCCATGAAGAGAGAGGGTTCATTAGTCAATCCAAAAGGCATTACTGTAAATTCGTAATGCCCATACCTGATTCGAAATGATTTTTTTGGAATGACTTCCTTATTCACACACAACTAATGATATCTAGATTGAAGGTCAATATTTGAAAAATATTGAGCTCCATGAAGTTGGTCGAATAAATCATTAATGTGAGGTAGGGGATACTTGTTCTTTATTTTTATAGCATTGATCTCTCTATAGTCAATGCACAACCTTGTAGTTCTGTCTTTCTTCTTAAAAAAAGGATAGGGGCTCCCCATAAAGAAATACTAGGGAGAATAAATCGCTTATTACTCAATTCCTCTAGTTGTTTCTTTAGTTTCACTAATTCCACAGTTTCCATTCTATAAGGGGTCTTCGATATGGGCCTTGAACCAAGAATTAAATCAATGGAAAACTCAATTTCTCATTCTAGAGGATGCCCAAGTAAATACTTTGGAAACACAACAACATATTCTTTCACAATAGTTATATATTCTATTCGAACATTATTTTCCTCACCCAAAATTATTTCATTCTCATACTTCCCAATAATTGAATTTAGTAGATCAACTAGGGGTGGATATAGATAAGAATCAGATGGTGACGTTTCTGCTCTAAAGATAAGGTACTCCTTATCATCATAGATAATTGTAACCTCATTCTTCTTACAATAAATTTTCATATCAGAGTCCAAAATCTAATTCATTTCAAGGATTATATTAAATTCAATCATGGGTATTACAATGAGATCAGCAGATAAGGAACATTTATATGGCCTAATAGGAACTGATTCACAAAACTTTATTGAAATGATACTTCCCTTAGGAGTTTTTACTGACAACTCTCTTGTTAAATATAATTGGAAATATCTGATTTTCTTAGTAAACTGGGAATATATGAAACAATGTGATGATCCAGAATCAAATAAAGCATTGTCTAAACTTGAGGAAACCATTAAATTACTTTCCACCATGTCTTTAGGAGCTTCAACCTCAGTAGTAGTGATCGCATAAGCTTGGCCTTTCTCCCTTGGAATTTTCTGAGGTAAGTTCCCTTGGCGCTTAGGACATTCATTTTCATAATGACCCTTTTCTATAAAATTGTATCATTCAACATTGACAGCTTATTTCTTCCCCTTGCAATCACGAGCTTGGTGGACTTTTTCACCACACTTGTAACAGACTCTCGTTCCCTTTAGGCAATTATCGGGGTGTTTCTTCCCATATTTACCACAGGATGGTTATTCATCTTTTCCCTTCTTCCTCTTATTTCTATTTCCAAAGTGTTCAGTAGATCTATTTTTCTCTTACTTTTCTTTTAAGTCATAAGACTTAGAGAATTATTTTTCTGTCTTGATAGCACATGAGACAATATCTTCATATGATGAGAAGGATTGAGAGACTAATGCTCAACAGAGAAATGGCTTTAACCCATTAAAGAAATTATCAATATTACTTCTTGGGTTACATATATAATATGCAGCATGCCTTTCTAACCTTGTAAGGTTAGCCTCATACTTTGTGACATTCTCATCCTCCTTTTTCCTCAGACTCAGAAATTGTCTTTCCATATCTGCTTGATGGTTATTAGGAAAGTATTTTTCTAAGAAAATCTCTTTAAACTCCCTCCATTCCATGTTCAGTACTTCTTAATCTTCCTTTTTGTTTTGGATTAATGACCAACATTGATCTACGTCTCCCGTGAGGTGATAAACAGTCATGACAAATTTTTCCCTTTCACTACTCCCCAAAGAATGAAATATTTTCTCTAAGTAATTTATCCATTTCTCAGCTACTAATGGATTTATACTCCCATTAAATATTTGTGGTTGTTTCCTCATGACGTGGTCTAACATTGACCCTCAACTTTGTGGATCAGGGTGCTCCATACCGGTAAGGTTATTATTCATAACCTGAGTGAGTTTTCCTTGTATAGTGATAAGATGATCAGCACCAGTTGCTTCACCAGCTCCACTATAATTATCTTGAGTAGGAGGGAAATCCCTACATGGATTGTGTGCATTGACACAGTTTTCATTCCTTCCACTAGGCTCCATTTCTAAGCAATGGTATACAGTAGATTAGTTTACGAATCGCAATACATAATTCTGAACTTGTAAAAAACTTAACATAAATTGAAAAGTTTATGGATATAATCCATAATCATAAAAATGTTTTATTTGAGGTGTTATATACTCATAAATCCTTAATAATAGTTTGTGAATAAAATGATAATTATCCTAAGTATATCCCTTGGGAGTGCCGTAACCAAGAGTGCAGCAAGGCCCGTTGTTGTGCACTAGTTCTCGTTTGAGTCTAGTTCAAAGCGGTGTTTTCAGGTTTTACCCCTAGGTACATCTGTGCCAGAGCCACTTCTACATGATCGTATCCAGATAGGGATGTATTTCTTGGAACAATCACAAAATCTCTACAGTACAAAAATTCTAGGAAGTTCTTCTATACTAATCCTCAAATTCTATGTTAGGATAATGTGCTATAATTAGAGTTTTTCTAAATCAAGTTTCCAAGGTTTGTACTAAAATTCTTCTGATACCAACTGTAACACCCCGACCCCAGTTACCTATATTTGGTTCATTATTACATAACATTTTAATTATACAAAGATTCTTGTCCCAAAAGACCGATCAGTTTAATAGCATTGGAATTACTAGATACATTCATAAATTTTACATTAAATCATGAAATAAAAACATCAACAACATTTTGTCCCCTTTCGAACACACTTATATCCTTATCATATCCTCGTAGTTCAACCATAAAATACTTCTTCACATCCTGGAAAAAATAAAACAAAAAAAGGGGTGAGCTCAGATGCTCAGTAAAGATAACAATATAGCAGAAACTTTCATAAATAAGCATAAACATTTAAGGAAAAGTATAAAACTAAAACAAAATCCTTTTAAACTTGAACTTTAGAATAATATGGAAAATATAAAATCAAAAAAATTCCATTTACTTATTCACATGGATATTCTACTAGTCTAATAATTACATGCAATATCAATAGCCAATTTCATAATGATGGAATGAATAATGTCGGACTTCATAACCACATAGTCAAGGCCTTGTGCCAAGACTACAAAAAAGATTTTTTCAAGGCCTTGTTCCAAGACACTAGTTTGTCTCATGAGACCTACCGATGCATCGAAGGAGCTATATCGGGCTCCACCCGTCACTTACTATGTCCAATGCATTCCTCATATGAAAAGGTTTAAACATAATACAAACATTCGAATTAAAACTAGTATACGAAATGTCAATAGTTTATCTATAAACCATGAATGGTGTAAAAATAACACATTCAGATTCAAACATATCACAAAAAACTTCAATACAAAATGCAATATTTTTATCATAACAAATAAACTTCAAAAAAGTTTAAAATCCATCAAAGGATATTGACATAGATGAAATCAAAACTTTTTTTAGAGAAATATCTCTTTCTATTTTAAAATCATTTATAAGTTATATAATTATAAAAGAAAACATTTATTTTAAATATATTCTCATAATCATGTATGGTAATATTCAATGATGATATAAAGGCGTAAAATAGCCATGCCCATCGTATAAGTTTAAAAAACATTCTTACCTTAATTTTGTCAAAAAGGTCATAAAGTACCTCATTTGGAAAATGACAGAAAGATTCCTTTAAAACATATAAGGTCAAATAAGGGTATAAATTACTTTAACCTATTTTCTAGTTAATATTAAAAATGTTTTGAAACCCATTTTTAAGAAAACACAGATGTAGATGATAAAGAGGTCCCATTAGATACTTACGTAAAAACAACCTCGGATAATAAAGAGATTGTGAAATTAACCCTTACCTTGTACTTTTACTTGGTTGAGGGTACATTATCCTCTTGTATAATTGTTAAATAATTGTTATTAAATCATACAATAACTATATACATAAATATGATATCATATATGACCCTCTAATATTGCTTTGTTAATAATATTTCAGTAGTATCATCGTTTCAGGTGTTAACTGATTTGTTTTACTTTATATGATTGGTTACGTAAGACATGTTTGTTATGGATAGGATTTATTTGATTCATATACAGAATTATATTATATTCATAAAAAATATTTTTAATCATAAAATGAAAATTATTCTTGAATGATTACTATGGGGAATGAATCTCATCGCGTTCATGGAGACGGTAATCCATACATATGCACGAGCGACAATATTGTTATATTGATGATGAAATCATATTTAATTGGATGTTATATCATATATACAGGATCATTAACATGTTATATTTATTATTTACATCAGTTATATTCATTATTATACCCATCCAAAATAATGAAGTGTCTGAATAACAAACTACACCACAATGTGGAGACGATAAGTCGTACGTATGCACGTATAGTGACTTTGTCATTTATTGGATGGATAGAATAATGAATATGGTTGTACCATAATTATAATAACATCACATTATATATAATATACTGGATTTATTATTTTATAATGGAAACAAAAAATAAAGAGGAAGTGGAAGAAGAAAAAAACTTCAAATAGGTGATGAAATATTTACCTCTTCTTCAGGTTCTTCCTTTTCATTTGATCAAAAGGGCTCCTTAGGTTAGATTTCTGACCAAAGGAATGCCTATAGGATGAATGGAGGAAATTTTGGAGGATAGTTTTGTAGGTTTTGGCCGAGCCAAATGGCTTTGGAGTTGTGAAATTAAGATAAGGGGAAGTACCCTTTTATAAGAGAGGTGAGAGTCACTTTAGGAAAAGCTTGAGATATTATTTTATAATAAAATAATTTTCTGTTTATAATGGCTCCAAAATGATTTATTTATAGAATAAGGTGATCATAGGTCGAAAACCTCTCAACCAATAGGTTTTAGACAGGTTTATGTCACTATATTAACCTTATCTTTTATATTTAACTCTTAGTTAAATAGTTTGACACTTGCCATGTCTCTTTGTATTTTTATATTATATGGTTAATAAACTTACTATAAACTTCTAAGAGAACCCCAAGTGGTTCATTATTAATATATATAACCTTATCTGAGTCCTTTTTCCAAACCTTATATTTTTAAGAATATTATATCAATTAATAATATAGTATTTGTTTTGAAAAACTCAATTATGTCAATTTTGACACTATTTAGTATTTGGTTTTTGTGAAAATCATAACAGTATGATTACTTCAAGAAAAATATTTAATCAACCCCATAATTTCATATTAATCTAGAAAATTTGTTTAATTCATCAAAATTCTCAAATTACATTTATTTGGATATTTATAATATCAATTATTTTAAGCCTGAATGGCCCGAAGGCCTTTTTATTTTATTATGGATAATCGCCCTTTTAAGGGTTGAAGGGGAACCTATACATGACCTGTAGGCCCAAGTCACAAGTCCCGAAGTGACTTTAAATACATGACATGAAGGCATAGAGGCATACCATGCCCAATACATGACCCGTAGGCCCAACCCTCTAGAACTACCCCTCCCCTGCTTCTGCATCATTGATCTCCTAACTCCCCACCTTGCATTGTTGATCAGTTAGAATTGCCCCATTTAAAGCTGCATAATGCGTGTTCCCAATGGTGGTTTACATACCATCTCATTCTTCCAATCTGGTTAGCTCTGCTTATGGTAAATACTATTCTTTTTTCTCTGATCCTCTTCTGGGGCCTGCTCTGTGTGAATTGGGCTACTCTATGGTCTCAATGGCCCGAAGGTCCTGTGGCCCGAATATAATCAAAGTGGACCAAAGGGGATAATATTTTATTTATAAGGTTGTTTTTGGTATAATTACACTTATCCAATAGAATTAGGACATGTGTTATGGTAATTATGATATCATTTTTACCCTTAATTGCCCTATTTACTTTTAACCGTGGTAAATAAAAGTCAAAAGTTATTATTCACCAAAAATTATTTTCATCTTATTGAACCACATTTTACTTACTGATATCAACCGTGTCTTTTAGATTTTTTAAATTCAAGTCACAGAAGTGGTAAAATTAAGTTTTATTCAAATTTGCAAATGCTCCTAGGAGGTGGGTAAAATACGGTAAAAAGTTCAATAAAATTTTTATATACCTAAACTTATTATAAAATGAATCCAATGAATTACATTTAAATTATATAAATATTATGTATCTATTTTTACCTAAAATAAATTTAAATAAAGTAAATAATTATTTAAATAAAAAATTCGGTTTTAGCCAATAACGCAGTGTTTTTCAGTATTCATCAAAAATTGAAATTTTTCAAAAAAATACCAAAAAATCACCCTAATATAATTTCAATATTCCAAATTAAAAAATGAAGTCCATTTTGAAAAATAAAATTTATAGAATTTCAAAAAGTTGGTATTACTATTCATAATGGTTGGTTTGATTGGTCGCGGTGTGTTAGAATCTCGAAGTTTCGTACAATGCAAGATATTACCTTATTCAAAGGGAAACATTTTGTGGAAGCTTGGGGTGTTACAGTAATCATTTCCATGATTTTTTTAACTCCAACTCCCAAATCATTGGGGATGTCGTTCGGGCAATCATTGCATTGGCCCTCGCATGAGTTGTTGGCCTGGTTTCTCCTGGTTCCCAACATTTTCTAAAATAGAAAATGTTAGAACAAAAACTATGTTAACAAGTCATGAATAAATTATTTACTTGAACAATTTACACTAAAATAATAACTTATGGTATCCCTATATAAATCTTCTTGTGTGCATATTTGTACTTAGCCTCATACTAGAGGTTTTCTCTAGGGTTCACCAATCAAAATTCCCAAATTAACTAAACCTTCTCTCTAATACCAACTATAGAGACCCTACATTTTTCTTACATTACTATTACATCATTATAAAGATAAAATACATAATAGTATCAAACCACTAGGATCTAGAGGTTTAGTGTCATGGGAAAACTAGGACCAAACATAGCATTTACAACATCAAGCATAAACATTTATTTAATTCCTTATTCTATAGATTCTTATTGGAACTTGGCCTCTCCTTAGTACATGTAGTCACCTAAGGATATAAATGAAAAAATTGTGAGCTAAAAGACCAGTAGGAGGATTGATAAGAATAATATATTATGGGGTGAGTATAATCATAACATCATCATCAAAATCATGAGAGGAACCTTTAATAAAAGACTTGAAATGTGGAAATGCATAAAAATGAAACATTTTGTCTTAGTGGACATCTACCACACATAGTTGTGAATAAACATAGCATCATGTTCACACATCATTTCACTTTTACTCATGAGGATCATCACCTTACCCAATGCATTGGAGTGTTGTATAATTCTAGGCACACCCATCACAACATAACATTTTCATTATCATGCATACCAAATAAAACTTATATCAATAATAACCATGGAAAGTAATGGTTTTAAACTCATAAGAACACATTCATAAACTTTGGGTCCCTAAAAGAAAGAGGAAATAACATACTTTATACAAGAACCATCAACCTTGACTGAGAAGTAAAAGGTGTGTTCTTGAAAGAAGAGTTGTTTTTGGAAATCATTATGTTTGACATAAAATATAGTGCAGAACATATATATCATAGAATAGGTAAGATAATGATGAAAAACTAATTTTTACAAAGAAACCATACCAAAAATTGAGTGAAAGAGGGAGAACCCAAAGAAAGAAAGTTGGGTTCGAGAATTTCCCCTTACCTTGTATTTGAATGTTTTTTTCACATTAAAGTCTGGTATAACCACATTATATTCATTAATTAAAAATTACAGAACATTTTATATATTAATAAGATTCATTAGGGTTTTATTAAGTTCATTTATGGGATTTTTTATTATTTATATAGTTTTAATCCATTTTTCGGGAATGTTAATTTTTTATGGTTTTCTTGAATGGTCCACTTGTATTTATGAATGGAAGTTCATGTAGAACATGGAAAAAATAAAGAACTAATATTACATGGTATTAATGATATTAAATGATTTTAAATGATCTTATAACTAATTATGTTATATACCATGTCGATAAATCATTAGTTAATATTTTATGATGATCATTTTAGGTTACTTTGAGCGGTTTTTGGATAACAACGTACATGTTTTGATTTATAAATTAGTAATATGTACATAAGTCAGTACCATATAATTAAATAGGATATAATAAATATAACATAATCTGGTGAAACCATAAAAATGGTTTCATGACTAGATCTGAAGGTGGTAAGGAAATTGAAAACATGTTGTTCTTGAAGGTGATAAATTAACACCTTAAGAACAACATTTTCCTTTCCAAAATAAAAATAATAGGAGAAGGGGTTGGAAGATATAATATCTCATTAGTGTCTTAAAATTCCAATATATGTATAATAATGGAGGTGACATGCCATTTGGATGAATATAGGTGGGGATAGAGTAGGAAAAGAACATGAAATTGAAAGGAAATTAAAGGAAAAGAGAGAGGGGAATTGCCTCTTGAGTTATCCTCTTAAGATCCTCCTCAAGGAATATTGAATTGGTCTTTTGATGAGACCAGAAGATCTTGGGTGTGGGGGAGGGGATAGGGAAGATTTTTGGGTATATTTTAGACAAGCCTTGAATCTTGAGAGGTTTGAGGAAATGAGGGTGTGAAGGGTGGTATTTATAGTGGAAGGGAGGAGAGTTTTCTCAATATTATGTTCATTAATATATTATTTCTCCACAAGACAAGGAATAGTAAGTATTCCCTAACTAAATACAGTAATTTTATCATGTCAATATGAAACATATGTTCTTACATCATTAGAACATCACCCATGACTCTATAATTCATGAATTTAACTTATTTTGTAATTTAACGTATTTCATTATTCATCAAAAATTCAAGTATTTCATAAAAATACTAAAAATTAACCCCAAACATTTTTTGATGTATAGAATCCAAAAATGAAGTCAATTTTTCAAAAATAATTTTCTAAATATGTGGAATTTAATTCTTAAATAAAATAATATTTTATTCAAAAAATAACAATTTTAAAACATTTATTTTCTTATTCTAATATATAGGTACATCATACTTTTACTAAAATCTTATATATATACTATCATAGGTAAGTTTACTATTCATTAGGGTATGTCACTATTAATAAGTGTATAATTACTATTCATAATGGTATGTTACTATTCACCAAAAATTATGTTTTTTCTATTAGACTCCAAAAATCTCCCTGGACACAACCGTGTATGTCAGATTTTTGAAATTCAAAACACAGAAGTGGGAAAATTTATGTTTAATGGTAACATAGTATTTAGTATCATGATATTTCATTGTGATTCCCAATGTGAATATACCATAAGTAAAAATTAAATGAAGGGAATTCCATTGAAAAAACATTGGGTCATTGTAGTGAGGTACCTTTGAGGAAGGCTCATTGTTTTAGGTTGTCACGACCCGTCCCCCAGGGCTCGTTCCATGACTAACCCAAGTCCTCCTTCCATAGGCAAGGGGCTGGCGACTAGCACCAAAGACGTAATTCCATAAAACTGGGAAGGCATTGCCTTTATAACCTGTAAACGCACACAACAGAGCACACATCTGGATAAAAAACACTAGGTAAACTGTATAACAAGAGGGTGCTGAAAAGTAAAAGGGGACAAAAATAAAAGCCCAACTGTAAAGTACAAGAAACTAAAAGTAAAATTAAAGAAAAGAAAAATTGTCATTGGGTCTTCCTCCGAGGTTCCTACCTGAATGGTAGGTACAGATCGCCTCCTCAGCACTCCATGTCTGTCTGTCTCCTCCGTCTACCATCACACCGTATGGTCCACCTCTGTGTACCGACCAGTCCTGGCACTCTCAGCCTCGATCAGCATTGTCTGTCATCTGCATCCAACACAACAAGGTGCAGGCATAGCCCGTGCAGGGGTGAGTATAATGATACTCATTAGAGACCCTGAGACCCTCATGGTCTCACAAAATCTAGCAAGGATAAACCACAAAGTATAAAATCAACAGATAACCTTAATTAGGTATATGCTCATACATATACCTAAGTTATCAAGCAATCCATCTCAATCATGAAGAAAATCGTAAAAGTTATTGATCCAGCTAAACCTAGATTTATTCTAGGGATAAAACATTTTGAATCATCGGTTGCTGGAGAACTCCTCCTCTATCGAGTACAGTGGGTCTGCCGCCACAAACAGGCACTTCCTACTAACGTTGGACTGCTGAGGTACTCCTCCTGTCAAGTACCGTGGGTCTGCTGTGTCACACAGAGGCACTCCCCACCATGGGTCTGCTGCCACAATTAGGCGCTTCTCTGCCATGGGTTTTCCGCCACAACCAGTTGCTCCCCAGTGGGCTAGTCAAGTCACTCTGAGTCAATTGGTCAGCAGTCGTCAAGCCTCAGCCAACTACTAGGTTCCTGCACAAATGCTCACTTATCTCCAGAAGATCCACTCCACAAGCTATCATTTGATGCTCCAACTGCCACGAAGTTCCACGAAGAAGTAATCCAAAGTTTTGCCATGTCATAGGGGTCTCTACGCAATTGACGGCATGTCAATAGACGCCCGGTCTATGAGTTATTAGCCTTCTAGTCCCAGGGGCCCAGTTGGATTCATGCACGATCCAACCTAGCCATATCTCAACTATACCCCAACCTTCAGTGGGGTATACCCAAAGGGACCTTCATGCTCCAAGATTACCAGCGCTTCTGATGGTTCTTCAAATGGATGTCTGGTGCCAAAGATATGGCTAAAAGAAAGTAAAGGGTCGTAGTGGGCCTGGGTCTGGTCTGACCCGGTTTGGGTCGACCCGGCCTAACCCATTGGGTATGGCCCAGCCCATTGGGCGGTCTAGCCTATTAGGTTCATTCTGGCCCACTTGGCCTAGCCCAACAGGCTGCAAGGGTATGCGGAGGGCAGTGAGGGCGCGGATCGGTCACGGGTTGGCGCAAGGGCAGTTCGGCCCAAAGGGCACCGCGAGGGGGTGTAGCTCGGGGCGGCTCGGCCCGGAGGTCAGGGCTGGTTCGTCTGGGCGCCAAAAGGGGCCAGCGGGCTGGTGAGGTCGGGTCGGCTTGGGAGGCCAGCGGGCTGGTTCGGCCAGTGGTGGCATGGGGCATGCGGCCAGTGTAGCCGTGGGGTGCGCGGGGTGAGTGGGGCGTGCATAGGGATGCGAGGGTGCGGGCGGCTCGGTCGGGGCTGCCGTGAGGGTATGGTGGGGCGGCAGTGTCGTGCATCGTTGACTTTGTCGCGGCCGGCGGTGGGGCTGGTCGTCATTCTTATGCTTTTCCATATAGGTTGTCGTCCTTCTCCATCGTGAAGAACACCAAAGAAGATTGGCGGAGGGGTCAGGCTATGTTAGTTTGGTCCGCACCCTCTACGTTTAGAGTGGTAGCAAGCAACTTTACTTTAATCATGAACCAAAAATGAGGATAATAATTGAAAAGATTCTAGAATTCGATAATAACATGCTACCTTGTTCGTTGTTGGTTGATGTTAGTGCAAGAAGGCGGAGGTTGATTCGTTGTGGGCAAACACATCCTACATCGGAGGAATTTTCGAGGAAGAAAGTCGAAGTAGATTTTGTTCTTTGTAGTCAAAGGCGTTCCTCATCAGTGTTCCTCATCGACGGAGCGTTCTTCATTGGAGAGTGTAATCCTCTAAGTGTTGGGCATCGCATCACTTTACCAGTACTTCGTCGCTTAGTGAAGTCATCCCAAAACCTCCTCCCATGCTCCATATATATATGAGAGGGGGGAAGGTATGTAATGATCGTGGAATTTATTATGGTTTATTTATTAGGAACCTTCCTAAATTTCAATGATGTTGTTACTTAATTTAAAAAGAGGTCAAGCCAATTAATTTACGTTGGTGAAAATAATGGTGGTGTGTTGGCATAATTAATGTGGAGGAAGCTCAAGAGACTCCTCCACATTAATGTGTGAGTTGATAAGTTCCTCCCTCATTAAGAGGGGAGTTGGGAGGATTAGGTCTCGGGTGGTCCCCACCACCATAACCTCTCATGGGAGGTTAGGGTTTGGTGGTACCCACCACCATAACCTCTCGGGGGAGGTTAAGGTCTGGTGGTACCCACTTCCCAAATTCCACAAGGAGGCTTAGTTCCAGTGGACCCAACCTCCCAACACCCACATGGGTGTTTCAAATAAAAATAAAGTGTCACACACTTTTGTTTTTATTTTTATACTTTCATGAAAAACCCAAAAACTAACTTTTACCCTTGACCATCTGCCATCGAGGTGAAAGTCTCCTTAAGCGAATATCGGTGCTACGAGTTCAATGGTGCCCACGGATTTCGATTCTGAGCACCGGTTCAAAAGTTACAAAATTTCACTCGCGCGTTTACTGAACATACCCAAAAAATGTTTGTAAAATTATTATCAGTCACCATCGACCCGCGTCGGTCAAGGTTAGGCTCTGCCTAGGTGAAACACGCCCCAACGAACACAACGGTACTCTCAAATTTTCAATCTAAATTACCGTTTAGAAGTTATGAATTTTACAACAAAATAATTGTCACTTAATTATTTTATTTTCGGCCAAAAACTAACTTTCTCTGGTGGCTCATGCCGGCCAAAGTTAGTATCTACATAAATAAATCATACCCTCACAAGTTTAGTGATGGTATAGGATTTTTAATCCAAGTTACCGTTTGTGATTTATAAGAATTTGAAAAATAAAATATTTTATTTTATTATTTTATTTACAATTATGCCATTATTGGGTTTTCTCACAAGAAGCATGTACCGACTAATCTTAAGTCACACCTAGCGTAAACCCGCCATCCTGAGCATAATGGTTCCCTCATATTTCTAATATGAGTAACCATTTAAGAGCTATTCCACTTTTTCAGGAAAATTGCTTAAGTACGTTAACTTAAGCTTAACAAAACTTCGATGGATCATTCTGGGCATTCCGGGCCTTGAAATCACGCGTTGTCAAATTTCACGGACCCGTAAAATTCCCATTTATTTAAAAAAATCATGGACATTCTGGGTATTTACATAGGTTGTGTTATAGCATTGTTGAAATTTTTTCATTTTGAGAATAGTCATCTGGATGTGTCTCAACTAGTTATTCTCTTATTCCATTCTATGAGGTCAGTAAGAAACCATTATGGGAAGACCTTCGGGTTAAGATGAGTGCAATGTAAATATTGATAGATATTCTCAATGGAATTCTACTTGACCAATTTCAGTTTGGTCTATCATAAATCTACCATTTAAATCGAATGATAAATATATTACATACTTGGATGTTTTTGGGTTTTCAAGTTGAGGAAAACATTCTGACTACATCATTTGAATGCTTGGTTTATTCTTGGACAGACGATTCCAATGGTGGAGTACTGTGGCTCGAAATTGGAATTTAAATTGAATAACATATGGTGGGAAACTCCATAGGCTGAATGTTAAAAAATATGATGCAGTAATCATGTCCAGAGTTATATGGGACTGGGTAAGATTTGTCTCTATGTTATAGTCTATAAAATGTGCATTGTCTTGAGATTTTATGGCTTATGTACCGTATGATTAAGGTGATTCTTGGAGGTGTTTTAGGAATTTGGAAATTCCACATGACCGTTTGAACAAGATTTCATGACCTGAGTAGGTTGATTTCTATGTTTTTATTTCTAAAAGGCTTCTTAGTGAAAATAATTTCTAAGGTTGGGAGATTATAGTGTCCTGTTTTTTTTATCCAAAAAAATTCCACTGGAATTTGAATTTTTTATCATTTGGTGGATGGTTCATTCTTAAAACCAAGACTTAGAATGAAATTATGAGAGTGGTAACACTCAAACTCATTATTTTTAGACTTGGTTTGAGGAATGATAGGTTTCACAGGAGTAATAATGATTTTTGGAAGCACTGAACCTAAAATTTCAAATCCAGAGAATGATGATAGGGGAACACGGTTTGTATGACACTGTGCGACCCTCTAGAAAAAATTATACAACCTACTTTATGGGGATGAGGGGGTCACATGGTTTTTTTAGTCCATTTACACCAGGTCACAAAACCAGGAAGCTTACTATAGGTCTTGAAAAGAGGTAAAATTCAAGTTTTTCACATTGTTTCCCAAACTGTATGCATGGATCGTGCAACCTCCCTCCTTGGGAAGTGGCTCTTTCTGGGTTGGCACACCGTTTTTTAAACCAAGTGAAGAAACCATGAACCTATTTAAAGGGAATAAAATAAACCTTCACCCCTATTTCCTTTAAACCTTCTCCTCATATTTTCTTTCCCATCCATGTACAACCCCTCCTCTGACCTGTGCAGCTCCTCATCTCCTCTCATAGGAATAGAGAGATCTCCCTCATCTATTATAATAATCAACCATAATTGGTCTCATTGGATGCGTACCAGTATTATCTTTTTTCCTTTATCTCCTCTCATAGTTCATATTCTCCTCATCTATGCTATTTTGGTGAAACCAAATTCACCCTATTTTTAGGGAATTCATCTGTTTATTCAATTTCTCTCAAACTAGACCAAATTAATCCTTGTTATTTGAAACATAAATAATACTTGGTCTATGATAGGTTTTATATACCTTTTTCCCCATGTTTCTCTACTTTAGGAAATATCATCATTGTACCACACACTGAACTTACCCGGTGTCACATCAAAATAATAAATTTCCTTGAATTAAATTGCCTAGCTTGCCTTTTGATGTGTTTAGATCCTTATTGGTGTGATTGAAGGTTATAGTCAGAACCTAAACCACCCCATTAGGGTGGGTTCATTTAGTCATACTTTCTAAAAAATTCCTTGTTAGATCCACCCCTTTGGGTGTGTTTCATATATATATATATTATTGTGATGCTCACTGGTTTTAAAAGCACATTTTCGGTGGGTTTCTTTATTCCTTATGATGGAATTGGATTACCTAAAGTGAACTAAATGAATTTTTTGAATAATAACATAATGTTTTTTAATAAAACCACTTAATGAGGTGCACTTTATTCAAATCATAAAAAGTGATATATGTGTTATTCCTTGTTTGGATTTATGGTATGGGTGTTTCCATGGCATTATTTTTTTATTACTTCTTAATGAGCCTTTATTATGTATGTGGACCTTTTTATGATAAAATGAAATGGAAAATGGGAATATCCCTCTTAAGGAATACTTGTTTCATATTATGGCATGCTCACTAACATGTCTTTTCATACTATTTAATTTAATTGATTAAATGAATTAAGAATTCCATGAGTGATACTCAGGTTTTCATTCCAAGTAATTCCCAGGATGGGATCATTGTTCTTTTGATCAACCACGATCATTGATTGTATATACATCTGGGGTGATAATGTTACTCTAGGATGGTCTCAATTCATGTTTTTATTACCTAGATATGAGAGATATTGGTTCCCTAGGGTAGACAACTTGGACGGGCTTAGTGCATAGGTGGATAAACCATGACAAAAGTGAGACTCATTACCCTATGTGAGATACCAAGTACGAGCTCAGAGTTCATTGTCTTATGTTTCTTCTATGAGTGACACATGGGAGTCCATTCATGGATCACATTGGATGGACTTTTATGGTAGTGATAGTTTATGGAGCTCCATGTATGATACATGGGTTCCTTCCAAACATTCTCCTCAGATGGTCCTAGGATGCTACTTATTTAATTTTGGTAGTTAATTTTATAGTAATGGTTGATGACGTAAATGTTTTATCCATGTGATGCATCTGCTAATCCAAATTAAATTATTGGATTTGGTCCATATCATGATACATGTTTAATGAAGTTTTTTTAACATTCCCCGCCATATCACATTTGTACAGGTTGCCTATGGTTCATAAATTTCTAGATTAAGCTGAAGTAGGTATGGTCGGAATAGGTTTCCTTGAGAAACTTGATCCCAAAAAGGTTATTTATTTATTTTTCATTGCATATTTACTTTTTATAAACATGAAAAATTCTTATTTTATATGAATTAACTAGATTATTATTTACACATTGTTGGTGGTGTCCTGCGTATATCTCACACCATGTTCGGGCCACCATTGAACTGGGGTACCTGATCAAGTCTCCATTTTTTCAGGTCCTTTGGATTTTAATTACATTTTCATTCTAATGCATGGGAGAATAGGATAATAGTAATAATTTATCACTCAAGATGATCATGGATATCAACTTTGGGGATTTTATTCTTTCCTAATTTATGTGTTATATTGTATTATACATGCCTTATGTATTCTCCTTATTATACCTTTTATCATTATTTGGGAATTCATACATAGTTGTATAATTGGTGTTGGCCTCTTTTATTCAATTAATATATTTACTTTTTCTTCTTGTAATTTATTTACACTGCTTCTACTATTCAATAATTTATGCCTTACATCTATCATACCGATGTGATACTCTAATCATTAGGGTATAGTTTCCCACTGTACCACCATTGGACCATCATTTTTAATTAACCACATTATGAAATATATATGTAGACCTTAATCAATACAAATTTATTGATTAATTCTTATGAAATAAGCACATAATTTTTAGTAAAAGTCATTTTATGCTTTAAAAATAAGTTTTCTTCAGAAATTATTTTTATTAACTTTCTATATGGATAATATATTTAGTTTATTTAAATTTTATTAATTTTATTTTATAAAATTTATAACATTTTTTAATACATCATTCCAAAATTAGATTACGGAGAAATATTTAAAATTTTCTAAAAAGATTGGGTAATCAGTGAAAAGATTGTTTTGTACATACTGTTATTTCCTTTCATTAAATTAATTAATTTAAATTATGATTTTACTTTGGATTTGGTAATAAAGGGACATATGATCCATTTCATATATAATAATCTAATTTATTCTTTTTAGACCAGTAAATTCCAAGATTTTGGTGTAAATCTATTTTTATACCTAAAAACACATTTTTTTTCTAAAGACTATTTATAAGTGCATAATGTTCTTACATTTTTAATAACTAAAATAAACCAGAATGATGAATTATATAAATGAAATTTTAATATTATATTTCTATATATATTAATTTAAATTCATATAATGAATATTATAAGTCATAAAGTTTATATAAAATCATATTTTCCATTAAAAAATACATTTTCCTGAAAACCATTTTTATCACTTTTTGTGCACTTATTTTATAATTAATTTCTGATAATTTAAGAAAATTTATTTTCAAAAATAAGATAAATTTTTTAAATATCCATTTAAAATTTATATTATGGTTAATTTTTTGGAATTTTCTGAAAATATTAATTTTTCGATGATTAGTGGTAAATAATAGTTTTTATTGAAAAAGAATTTTCATTTAAAAATTTTATATGGTTTAATTTTTTTTTAATATGGTTTTAAAAGTAAAATTATCTCAATAATTTTATTATTCAACCAATTTATTTCATTGGAATCAAATTCATATAGAATTTTTATATTAAAATATTCTATACTTATGAAAATTCTATCTTTAAAAAATCGCATTTTCTTCGCGTCAGCGGGTTAAATTTTCAATTAAATTCTGCCACTTCTGTGAATAGAATTTGGAAAACTAATTCCATATGGAATACTAATAATTAAAATTATATAATAATTTCAACTTTATTCTTTGTCAAAATGAATAGTAAAATATGAAAAATTAATTCCCACGGTTAAGGTTAAAACAGGTTTATCGAGGATTAATCTAAAATGATAAGGGGTAAAATGACCTAAAAACTTCACAAAATACTATTATATGGATTTATTTCAACCATATAACCTATAATTTTCTATACCGAGCCATTTTTTTAATTTTTCATTTTTAAAACGTGGGTATAATTTTTTCTTTTAAAAAAATTTAAAATGTGTCATCTCCCCCACTTATAAAAGGGCACTCTTTTCCTCTCATATTTACACTTTCAAAACACTTTATAATGGTAAATAACTACCCAAATATCTTACTTAATTCCCTACCCATATCCTATAGGTATTAATTTTATTATTAAACCTTCATAATAAGTATTTAATTATAAACCTAAATAGGTTATCTAAAGAAGAGGAAAAATTCTTAAGCTTTGTGTTTTTGTTTTATTTATTCTTTAACATCTTTCAAATATTCTTCAAATAAGAAGATATAATAAAAAAAATATCCAATACACTGATATTTTATTATTTTAATTAAATAAATTATATTAATATCTTGTTTCATTAAATGGTAAATGAAACAGTCGATCTTGAATACAACGAACTACCACCTCATAAGCCAATGTAATTCATTTTCCATAACAAGCTATAACGGGTGGATATAATGATGGATTTAACATATTTATATGATATTTATGAAATAATTATACTTCTTTAATTATAATATACTTCATTCCTTCGTGCATTCATTTAGTGGGAATGTGACAATGTCACTCGTGTGTATGGTGGATTACCGTCTCACGAAATGATGTGATTTGTTCTTCACTTGTGCTTTACATGGAAAGTAATGAGGATTTTTTTAATAAAAATATGAGATATGTATTAAAAAATAATTATTCTGGAAAATTTTATATATAATTTACCTTTCTTTCATTTCATACATTGATGAAATGGAAATAGTGTTCATGGATACATATGGCATACCGTCTCTATGAAAGGTGTAACTCATTTTCTATATATAACTTTATTAGATTACTATCAATATATATAAGTAATATATATGAAATTTATCTCATGGTTAACATTTTGTAGATTATGGAACCATGATAAATGTAAAATTTCTAGAAATAAAAAACCTAAACATACACGAAAACAAAGTAGTTATTACCCGAAACAAGATTTTAACAAGGAATTATTAATGAACACGTAATAAAATTTCATAAGTAAACCATATATGGAATGATACATATGATTATGGTTATTTAATATATTTATAATAATATTATCTTTAATATACATGATATTCAAATATATATGAAGGAATTTGAGAGTTAAGGCAAGGTATTTCTATTCTCTCCATTATTTCTGGTAGACTTATGCCATATTCACCACTTGTTTCTTCTGTGTGATGTATATATTTCTCCTTTAACATGTTATATCATGAATGTCATTCTTTTCGTGATATTAATTTTTTTATCTGATTGTATTTGTTCATAGGGATTATAATTCAAAAGTTTCCAATGCATGTAAAGTATTTTCATGTCAGTTTTATTTCTGTGAGACACGTGTCTTATACACTACTTGTTTCTTTTGTGTGGTTTATATACGACCCATTAATGTATTTTATGATGCTTATCATGATAATTATGGGATATACTTATCCATATAATTTAATTTCTTCCATGGGACTTATGATTCAAAAGATACCAAAGTGGTCAAGGTTTAATGTTACAATCTAATTGTTTAACTATAACACCCCAAAACTTTATAATATATTTCTTCTAGAATAAATTTAATTTTTTGATAGCTTTGGATGCATGCAACATTAGGTTTAAAGAAAAAATAGTTTAGTTATGGTTTTTGAATGTAATTTAAATTTAATTTTTACCACTTTTTTAAAATTTTATTTGAAAAAACAAACTTCATTTTTTAAATAAGAATAAAAAAATTATCTTTGGGTAAAAAATTTTTAATTTTTTTGAAATATTTCGTTTTTTGATGAATAGTGAAAATAATGAATTTTAATTGAAAACCACATTTTCCTATAAATAATTTATAATGTTAAATTATATTTTTAAGTTTATTAAATAAACATTAGTTCTATTTTATTTTAATTAATCCAATTTAGGTCATTGAAATGATTTTTTTATTTAATTTAGATATAAAAACTTTGTAAACCTTTGAAATTTTCACTATAAAAACCCAATTTCTTGTCACGTCTGTGGGATTAATTTTAAATTAATTTTTTCCACTTATAATAATTGAATTTGTTAATTTTTATTCTGTATTTTTAATCTAAAAAATTATAATTTATAATAAGTTCAACTTTTTTTACCAAAATGAATAGTTAATGCAACAAAAATTAATTATCACGGTTAAGGTAAAAATGGGTATACTTAGGGGTTAAACTAGAATTATTATATTGAAAATGACCTAAATATTGTCTTTATTTTATTTAATGGGTTTATTTAGATATTTGGAATCAAATTATATGAGATATAGAAATTATTTTCCACTTTCCCTTGAATATGACCCATATAATAATTTAAGTAAAGAAAAAGACAAAAAAGATACTTTTCTTACTTTTAATAACTATAAATCCTTGGGATTGAAAAAAAAACAACATATGTTTAGTTATATATATCATTTTTAAATATAAATGAGTTTTTTCATCAGGATAATTTATTTTAATTTCCTTGATATTAAGTAGTTACTTTAAATACTTAAGATATGCTAATGCAAAAATTATTTAGTTAACAATTATATAAAATAAATGATACTAAAAATATTAAAAGTGAAGTAAATTGAATGAATTAGTGTGTTCCATTATTTTTTTAGATTAATATATAATATAACATAGTATTTAAAATAATATATTGTAATTTCATCATTGTCTGGATATTTTTAAATTCAATTTAAATGAATAATGTCAAAATTTACATTAAGGCTATTTTATAATAATTAATATTTTATTAAATGATTTAAAATTACTAAAAATCCTATATTCTTCTAGTTTATTTTTAAATGACAAAAAATATAAAATATTTTCCATTTATGGACCGTTTTTTCTTTTATAATGAATATATTAACCCCTAAATAGTAAAAAATTTGTTAATGCGGTTACGGTTAATGCAGTGTTTTTAAATGTTACATGTGCTTGTGTTAAAATTAATTTATAACACTCATTAAAATAATATTTTTTAAAATTATATTATATTTATAATCAGTGGGTATAAATTATATAATGATACTCATTTTATTTTAGGTTTAATTTATAAATTAACCAGGTTAAAAATACTAGTTAACATACTGAAAACCCAAAATTGTAAAAATAAGAAAACATAGAAGTTAAAAGAAAATGTTAAAAACGTGTTTTTTCATTGTTTTCTAGAGTCTTTTATCTACCATATCATCCCTAAAACCATAACTTATAAATCTTTGATTCTATTGATGTAATATTGACCTCTCAATAGTAAATATTGTTGAGTATTTAAAATAATGTCACCCTTCCTAAACAATAAAAGGGCACTCACTCCCCTCACATCTTCACACCTTAATACCTATTTGGTTAGAAAAATACCTACCAAAATCAATTCTAAACTTTCCTACCCTCATATTATATTCATTATTTTGTTATAATTCCATCTTTTGAATGTTTGATTACAAACCTAATGAGGATACTCAATAAAGATGTAATTTTCTTCAACGAGCATCATTATTTTACTTCTTTCTCCACCTTATTAAATTTTTATTAAAATATAACATCATAAACTTTATACATATATTTATATGTTTTTATGATAATAATAATGACTTAAATCCATCTCTACTTTCATCAAATGAGTTACAAAATCATGGATCATATGTACGGTGGACTATTACCTTGCGAAATGATGTTGTTCGTTTTTCCATTTCCACATCTCAAGGATGGGTATGATGATGGATATAAAGTATATATATGATATTTATAACTTATTTATACCTATGGAGTCACTATATAGTATATATATATATACCTTCCATTTCGTGATAGATATGATAACTTCGCTTTTGTATACGACAGACTACCACCTTACGAAGCGATGTGATTTTGCTTTCACTAATGATTCACATAAAAGGTGATAAAGATAAAGTTAATAATTATATGTAATATAAATGAAATTATTATGATATTAATGAAATTTTAATTAATCTATAAAAACAATATATATCATTTTATTTCTATCCTTATCACTCAATTAAAGATGATAACATCATTCATGTATGTGTGGACTATTGCCTTTACGAAGGGATGTGACACTCTTTTCATCACCATGACAAATTAATGATATATATATATATGAGTATATAATCTGGTATTAATTATATTATGATCGTTATTTAAAGTCAGAATTTTACTTATGCATATGTATGACCTACCATCTCCCTGGTTGTAATGTACTTAATTTTTCATAAAAATAATTCATGATTAGTTTTAAAATTATAATTAATGTATAAACATGATAATTATTCTATTATTTTTATTCTATAGATGATGAAACTCTATAATATGTGCATTCCCTGAATCTTTAAGGACAAAACCCGTATAAGAAAACAATTTAATTAATACCTGAAACAATGAAAATAATGAATGGTTATTAATGAATGAGTGAAAATATGTTATAAAAGAATCATATATTATATTATAAATATTATTATTATTATTTTTTAAGTTAATAACATGTTTAATACAACTTTACAGGATGTTAAAGGATGTTCAATCAAAAGGAAGCATGACGTAAGGGATATCAACTCAATTTACATTTCATTGAGACTTATTTGTTATCACACACCAATTCACATTTATGTAGTGTATATACTTCCATTATGACATGTAATATAATTATTCATTCATAATACATAATATTTTAAGTTCCACTTTGAATTATCTCATCAAAAGTGATTTTAATCGAAAACTATAAAGTGGTAAAAGTTATTGTTCAATCTCACTTTATTTTGTGATTGTTAATGTTCTCATGAAACAATCACTTTCTAATTATCATTTAAATTTCTCATAAATGATCATATTTTTGTGTAATTAATATTATTTTTTCCTAAAATATATACCATTTTTACATATGGTGTTCACATTGAAAGTTATTTGATTAACTTGAAAAATGTTGATAAATAAGTATCCTTTACTAAATATAGATACTTGACGATAAAGAAAATTGTTTATGAATTAAATAGATTATTATGTATATGAATAATTTTTTGGATATGTATGAAATGGGTTGGGAAAATTTATATAAATCCCCTTGATGCATCAATAGTCCCATTAGATAAATTAGTTGGGCAAATTATATGGGTTTTACCCAATATATTCTAAACTATCTTATAAAAGGCATTGATGGTAAAGTTATAATATACCTAGGAAACATGATGTCTAATAATTATGAATTTTTTCATTAATAATTCAATTATTATTATTATCCATGATATTTTCTCTATGACATATCTATGGATGCATTTCATTCTTAGATTATTTATTAAATGGGATGTTTTTTAGTTATTTACCTTGCCATATTAATTATGCCTTATCTTACCATGATAGTAAATTCATTTAAATAGAATTTGTGTTGAGTTATATACCTTTGTATGTTTATTATTATTATTCATATATGATATATTCCTCTATACTTAACCCTTACTGAGCATTTGATATCACCTTTATTTGGTTTCCATTCCCCAGGTTATAAAGAAGAGATCCTCGATTGAGTTTTCAATGATGTAGTTTATTAGTTTTTTTATTTATTATGCTTTATTTTCTATTAAAAATGTAAAATAGGTATCATGTATTTATCTAGTTCTCCAAAACTTCTAAAATAATTCAACATTCTGAATTTGATTCCTTGTATCCATGTCATTGTAATGAAGTAAGGCACCGACTTCAAGCTACTGTGGTCGGGATTTTTACAGTTCATATTAAAGGAAGTTTAGTATAAACATAGGGTACTATATTTATGAAAAAAAATAGATTAGGTAATATAACCCTAAGACGTAATTTGAGGATAATTATAGAATATTGTCCTAAAATTTTGGTTAGGTTGAGATTATATGGTTTTTCTTAGCAATAAATCCATTTATGGATACTAAAAGTGGATTTGGTTCTAGAAGATATGTTCCTAGGTATAATAAATATAAAAAAGTAACATCGGTCTTAACTCAAGAATTACCAAGTACACAAAAATAAGCCTTATTATGCACCTAGTTTAACACTCCTATGGGATATTCTTAGGATAATTCACATTTTCATCACAAACCATTATGAAGGATTTGAAAATAGAGATATCCCCAAAGAAACTATATTTATTTTTCTGAGATTGTCTATTCATAAATGTTTTACATATTCAAATAATATTTGTATTATACATTGTGTTTCTTAATGATATGACCTAATATAGTGTATGTCGCTCTTTAAAAATTTCACCAAGTAAAATTAATGGGAACCTCACCAATACATGTGATCCAAAGAGTAATAATAATCAAATCTTTTATGGGTTTAATACAATATTTTTAAGGGAACTAGTCTCCAAAACATTCTCATAATATGAGGATATAATATCATGTTCTAGAAACAAATATAAAAAAATCTCTAATTATTATGGATTTAAAGGAAATCAGAAGAAAAATGATGATATAGAAAATAATGTATAATGGGAAGAAGGGAAGGAAGGATTTTCCAACATGTTAAAATTAATGAAAGAAAGACCTGGGTGATTTCTTAAAAGTATTGGTAGTTTTATACATGTTTGGAGAGAAATTTCACTAAGATTTTGATTTCAGGGGTAAGAAAAAAAATTTGAATGTGCAATGATTCAACTGTAAGGATATGGGACACTATGATAATAAATATATCAATAAGAAAAGTAATATACCTCAAGAGAATCATAGGGATCATATTAAATCTTATTTTATTACCATAGATGAAGAGGAATTATTAATGTTTCTGTGTTTTGTTCAATAATTAAGTAATTTGAGTATTATATCAGTGATATCATGGTTATAAGAATAATGAAATATATAAGGATTTTACTAAAGTCCTTTTTCATTAAGTATTTGAATGTGTATGTTGTATGATATCGATGATTGGGAAAAATGATTTTGTGGAAAGTTGAACTTCTTGGAAAAAACATGATTAAGGGAAAGCTAACCCTTAATATGTTCATGATGTTGAGATAATTATGTTGGGATAAATAGTTGACTAATAAGGATAAATTAAATTTGATATTACTGACTACCTTAGAAATTATTAATGATTTGTTGATAATGTTATTTATGATATCATTGATGGATTTAACAAAAAAATGGATTTAAGGAATATGTCTAATAATCTATGTTTTATTTAAGGAATAAATAATGATTCGTTTTTCAATATTTTTTTATGGTTATTCAAATTATCACCATGTTTCAAGAGAATACATATTGAGGGAATTTACATGTTCAGTATGTGGTGATTAAGAGCTACCTCGTGTTGTTTGAAGGATTAATGGTAAGTTCATTTTGGAAATTCAATTACCCCATCTATAAAATTATAGACCATAACCCTATGTAGGTTTCATATGTTTAATAATTTATTAAATGGTTTAAGTTGAACTTTAGATAGGGTTTTAGAGACTAATTTATTACCTCATAATATGGATATTTATGTATTTTAGATGAATTATACTGAATATTTTTTCATTATAATAACTAGTGATCAAGGGAATGACTTATCATTCTATTATGGATATTACAATACGTTAAAATTAAATTTTATTATTTCATGCATTAAAAAATAATTTTTGGATATTTATTTCTTAGAGTAAGGGGTGAATTAAAAAATAACCAAATCGTTAAATTACACCTATGAAATAGAAACATATCAAGTAAGTATATTTCATTATATTCTTAGAATTTAAAAATAATTCAACAATTTTAAGAAAAAGGGATCTTAAAATATAATTTTATCCTATTACCATAATTTTTATGATATCAATGACCTTATTCATAGTTATTTGTTTTATGGTTTTGTGGTTGTTAACCTTCTCTCGATCACCCGCTTTCTTGTTTTCGGTGTTCTCTATCCATCTCAATCAGTCTTTGGGAGTTATTTCTCTCTTATATGTTCACGTTTCCATTTCACACTTATGTTATTTTACTCAGAAACCTATTTATGGTATTATTACATACAACCTTTTTATTTCCCTTTCCCTCTTATTAAGAGGATATTTTATTAACCCTTTTACAATGTGGGTTTTTTAATAAACATATTTTTAAATATCAAACCCTTGATATAAATAATAAAGTTTAAATTTATATTAATTTATTTATTTAATATGGGGAGAATGTAACACCCCATAACTTTACAATATATTTATATTATAATAAATTTCATTTTCACGATAGCTTGTGATGCATGCAACACTAAGTTAAAACAAAACAAGGTTTAATCGCGCTTTTCATTCATAATTGAAAATTAATTTTACCACTTTTAGAAAATTTGTTTTAAAAAAAATTATTTTTTGAAAATGTAATATCAAAATAATCTTAGGTTAATTTTTTTTGTATTTTTCTAAAATATTTCATTTTTCGATGAATAGTGAAAATGAATTTTAATTGAAAATTGAATTTTTCTTTAAATAATTTATAATGTTAACTTATATTTTTAATTATTTTTATAGTAAATTTAGTTCTATTTTATATCAATTAATTCAATTTAGTTCATTGTACTCGTTTTTATATTGAATTTATATATAAAAACATTATAAACTTTTGAACATTTTCACATTAAAAACCCTTTTTCTTGTCATTTTTTTAGGATTAACTTTAAAATAAAAATTTTATATTCTATGAATAAAATTTGGTAAAATTGATTCCATAATTATAATAATAATAATTTCTAATTTCTAATGACATAAAATTAATTTTTTTTAAAAAGTGAATAAAGTAAATATTAATTATAGTGATTAAGGTAAAAATGGGTTCACGAAGGGGTTAAACTAGAATGATAAGAGTTAAAATTCCCAAAAATGTGAACTTAATATTATTTAATTAGTTTATTTAGATATTTTATATCATGTTCTATAAATTTAGTAAATTATTTTCCACTTTCCATTGATTATGAACCATATAATAAGTTAAGTAAATAAAAATACAAAAAGATATTTTTCCAACTTTTAATATCTATAAAGCCTTGAGATAGGAAAAATCACTTATTTGCAGTTATATATATCTTATTTAAAGATAAATTATCTTTTTTCATCATGATAATTTATTTTAATATTTTTGAGATGAATTAATTACTTTAAATTCTTAAGAAACACCAATGTAGTAGTTATTTAGTTAATAATTAAATAAAATAAATGATACTAAAAATATTAAAAGTGAAGTAAATTGAATGAATTGTTTTTTTTTAATTATTTTTTTAGGTTAATATATCATTTTAATTAATTATTAAAATAATATATTTTAATTAAATCATTGTCTTGATATTTTTAAATTCAATTTAAACGAATAATATCAAAATTGGAATTAATGTTATTTTATTATAAATTATATTTTATTAAATGATTTAAAATTAATAAAAAATATTATATTATTCCAAGTTATTTTAAAATAAAAATAAATATCATATAGGTTCTATTAATGGACCAATTATTATTTTTTAATGAATATATTGACCCCTAAATAGTCAAAACTCTGTTAGCACGTTTAAGGTCATTTGAGTGTTTTTTTATATTACAAGCACTTTTGTTAAAATTAATTTCAAAAACACATTGGATTTTCAATTTTTAAAATTATTTTTTATATTTATAATAATTTTTCCTAAATTATATAATAATTATCACTTTATTTTATGTTTAATTTATAAAATACCTAGGTTAAAAATACTAGTCACCGTAGTGGAAAACCAAAATGATAAAATAAAAAAACATATAAGTTGAGGAAACATTATTTAAAACATATGTTTTATTATTTTTTAGAGGTTTTTATAGATAATATAATCCCTCTAAACCTTTAATTATCAATATTTTATCCACTTTAGTTAAGATTGACCTCCCAATAGTGAATACGTTTGAGTATTTACAAGAATGACACTCCTCCTCAACTATAAAAGAGAACCCACACCCATCACTTAGTCACACCTTCCCACCTATTTTTTTTAGCCAATACCTTCACAAATAACTTCAAAACATACATCTTGTAATCCTATAATAATTATTTTGGGTATAAATCCAACATTTTAATACTTTAGGGTAATCCTAAGGAGGATACCCAATGGAGATGTAATGTTCTTTAATGAGCGTCATTATTTTTCTTCTTTCTGAACCTACATAAATTTTTATTAAGACATGATTATATAATAATTTTATAATATTAATTATAATTTTATTTTTTATAATAATTAAATGGCCTATTCTCCAATTCCATCAAATGGGTAATGAAATCATCATTCATGAGTACGGCGAACTACTAACTCGCATACCGATGTCATACATTTTTTACATTTCCACCATTCAAGGTTGAATATGATGAAGGATATAATGAATATATATGATATTTATAATATTTTTATACCTATATAATCAATATATAATCTATATATATAACTTTCATCTTGTAGTAGATATGATAATGTTTCTCATGTGTACGGTGGACTACTGCCTCGTGAAGCGATGTAAATCGTCTTTCACAAACACTTCACATAGAAGGTGATAAATATAAATTTAATAATAATATATGATTTAAATGAACTATTTATCATTCTATAAAGATAATATATATCATTTTATTTTTTCCCTTTTCACTCACATAAATATGATAACATCATTCGTGTTTGTGTGCACTACCGCCTTCACGAAGCGATGTGACTCTTTTTTTATCACCAAAACACATGAATTATATATATAAGTATATAATATGGTATTAATGATATTATAATCATTATTTAATGTTAAAATATTACTCAATGCATTTCTATAATGATCGGTGAAAAATGGAAACATTACTCATGCGTACGTGCATCCAACCGTCTCCATGATCATAACGTACTTAATTTTTCATAATCATCATTCATGATTGGTTTAAAAATTATAATTAATATATAAATATGATAATTATTTAATTATTATTATTATTTATATGATTAAATATATAATATGTTTAATAGCCAGTTTTTTAATGAAAAAACATGCTTAAGAAAACAAGGCAATTAACACCCAAAACAATGAAAATAATGGATTATTATAAATGAATGGGTGATAAGATGTTATAAAAGGATCATATATGATATTATAAATATAATACGGTTCTGTTATAAGTTAATAACCTATTTAAAACCACTATATAGGAGTATAAATATCATAAAATCCAAATGAAGTGTGAGGTAAGGTATTTTGTTTCAATTTACATTCTATTGAGACTTATTTGTTATCATGAACCAATTTACTTTTACGTGGTGTATATACTTTACTTTTTTATATAATATCAGGATTCATTCAAACTCAATGATGTTTAAAGCTCCAGTTTGACTTATCTGATCCAATGGGATTTTACCTAAAAACTACGAAGTGGTAAAAGTAATTGTACAATCTCACTTTATTTTGTGATTGTTAACTTTCTCATGAAACAATCACTTTCTTGTGATCATTTTTCATTGAAAATTGAATTTATCTTAGATAACCATATTCATTTTTTATGAATATTATTATTTCTTAAATTATATACCATTTTTAAATATAGTGTTAACTTTAAAATTTGTCTGATTAAACTCAATAAAGATATTTGACGATAAGAAACATAATTTATGAATTAAATTGGTTATTTGATATATTATTAATGATTTTAACAGGTATGAAATGGGTTGGGGACCATTTATAGAAATACCCTTGATGAATTGGTAGTCTCATGGGACAAATATGTTGGTCAAATAAAATGGGTTTTTTCCCAGTATTTTTTAAATCATCTTGTGAAATGTCATGATGGTAAAGGTATCATGTATGTGAGAAACATGAAATCCAATAATTAAGAATTTACTTCATTGATAATTTAGTTATTATTATTATCCATGTAATTCTTAATACACAATTATCCACGGATGCATTTCATTATTATTTTATTTATTAAACAACATGTGTTTCAATTATTTACCTTTCCATATTGATTATGACTTATCTCACCATGATAATTGAGTTATTTAAATAACATGTGTGTTTAATTATCTACCTTTCCATATTGATTATGATTATTTATTTATGATACCTTTTATTGTACTTAACCCTTATCGATCATTTGAGCTCACCCTTATTTCATTTCCTTTACCCAGGTTATAAAGAAGATATATGTGAAAGGGTTTTCAAGGGTGATTTTTATTATCTTTTGTTGTGTATTATGTTTTATTTTTATATTACCAATGTAAAATTACTATAAATTATGTATAAACTTCTACAAAACTTCTAAAATGATTTTTCATTCGGAATTTGATACCTTGTATCTATGTTAATGTAATAAAGTAATTCACCAGCTTTGGGATACTGGGGTTAGGGTCATTATATTTTGTATCATAGAAAGTTTAGTAGAAACCCTATAAACTATATTTAAGAAAATATATATTAGAGAACATAACATTATGATGGACTTTTATGATAATTATAGAAGAAAATCCTAAAATTTTGGTAAGGAATAGATTATATGGTTCTTCATAGAAATAAATCCTTATCAAGATACTACAAGTGGATGTTGTCCTAGCATAGAGGTACCAAGCGGTATTAACTAAAAAAATGCAGATCAGGCTTGACTCTAGCATTAGCTGGTATACAGCAATGGACCTTACTATGCACCGGGTTTGATACTCTAGGGGTATATTCTTAATATAATTCATATTTTCTTTATAAAACATTATGAAATATTTTAAATTAGATATATCCCCAAAAAACCATGTTTATGATTATGAGATTAGTTATGGATAAAAAAAATTAATTACTTCGCAAGATTTGGGAGTATACATTATTTTTTATAATGATATGATCTATTATAGTGTATTTCATCATTTATAAATGGTAGGTATTATAGGGGATGGGAACCTCACTAATGCACGTTATCAAAAGAGTAATAATGGCCATATATTTTTAGGGCTTAATATAATCTTTCTAAGAGAACTATCTTTCCAAACATTCTCATTATATGAGGACATAATATCATGTTATAAAGAACAATAAAATAATTCTCTTACTACAATGAATTTTAAAGAAAGAAATAGAAAAAGAGGATGATATAGAAAAATAAATAATAAGGGGAAAAGTAAAATAATTATTTTCCAACGTGTTATAATTCTTGGAAGAAATCAAAACATACATTAAAAACAAAGTAGTTATTTATTAAAACAGAACTTTAATAAATGGGTAATAAAAGGTCATAAATAATAAAAAATGATATGATATATATAAATATAGTTCTGTAATAGATGTATAATAAACTTATATTTATTATAAAGGTGGTACAAGAATGTACGAAAAGAAGACAACACTTATGGTAAGGGATTTCAGTCTCACTTTTTAATTCTGTGAGACACATTACATATTCACCACTTATTTCTTTCCTCCAATGGCCTGAAGGCCTTTATTTTTTATTGATTTTAATAATCCACCTTTCAAGGGGTGAGGTGGAACCCTTACCACTTATTTCTTTTATTTGGTGTATATACTACCCATGTATGTATTTTATGATTCTTATCCTGAATATTATTGGGATTTTAATATCCATATGGGGATATCTCTTTCATGGGGGTTTACGGTTCCAAAGTTATCAAAGAGGTTATGGATTTTTGTTGCAATTTTCATTCTTTGATACATATGTTATGTTATATACTTTTCTTCTTTTAAAAGGTTTGTATATAACCAAATTGACATGTAATATCATGAATTTATTTATTCTAATTATATTTTAAGTTTCATTTAAATTTATTCTTTCATTGGACTTATGATTCAGTGTTACCAAAGTGGAATGATTTTTATGTTAAAATCTCATCATTTATCAGTTATTGTTTATGATAATTATTCCAATGATAAAATATTATAAAGTATCTCCCAAGAAACTCGTTATTTTTCTTCTACTCTGGTTATTTTCTGAAAATAAATTTTTCCCTTTATTTTCCTCTCTTTATTTACTCAATATTGAACAATAATTTTTTTAAGAAAAATCATTTTTATATCTCTCTATAATCAAAAAAACCCATTTTTATCAGAAACAATATTTTTTTAAAATGTTTTCAAAAATGTTTTTTGAATTTTTAAAATGGTTTATTAATGAAATGTTTTCCCATGTTTAACTTTTAAAAAAAATTAACGCAATCTTCATATAATTTTCCAAACAATTTCCATTTGAAATTTACTAAAAATTTGAAAAGATTCTTTATTTTTAACATACATATAATGAACAATATTTCTCATTTTCATGAACGCTAAAAGATTTAAATATTCCCATAAAAATTTTCAATTTTCGTTTCAAAGAAATTTTTTCCTTAATATTTAGGAATTTTTATTTTTAAAATAAATGATTTCAAAGTAAAAAAGAGATTTTGAAAATATTTGAAATGGTATTTTTCAAAGTGGAAAATATATTTTACTAAATAAATGTTTTAAATTGTTTTTAAATATCACTTTATTATTTTTCAAGGTTATTTTAAAATAAAATGATTTCTAAAATATTTTATGAATTTTTAGTTTTAAAATGTGATTTTCAAAGAAAATTTATTTTCCTAATGAATTATTCCAAGTGATATTTTAAAATCATTTTCCATCTAAGATAGAATCCTTTGATGTTACTTATTCTTTACTGGGTAAGTTATCTAATGATACCATTATTATTCTTTATCTAAATAGTTTATGTTTATGATGATAAGATGTTTATGAAACTCATTTCACTTCCAAAGGTTATACCATGATAAAATTCTTATGAAACCCATTTTTTAGGGGTTATGTTTTGATGAAATGATGAAATGATTATAAAACCTATTTTCACATGTTATGTTATGATGAAATTTTTATGAAATCGATTTCATTTTATGGATTCTATTATGATGGATTTTTTATGATGTTTTGGCACACATATATATGATTTTCATTATGTGACAATGGTTACGTAATAACCATGTATAGTGGTTACATTATAACCAAGTATTAATGAACCTATATCTCTCTTTAATGCATTGGGTAAAGATTTATATCTCATGAAATAGATGATATTTGAATGGTGAGTTAAACTGATTCACAAATGGACTTTATCTGCTATGATGGTCTTGGGATTTAACCTTTAATACTATGATGATTTGGGTAGTGAACTCATTCAACTATGATGAAAGGTATACCACTAGGGATGGTGGTGTGTCCCAACTAAGAGATATAGTTTCCCATGGAGTGCCTTGATAATTATCAAAAATGATTCATGACTAATAAGGAAATGATTTTTTATGCTTATGTGTATGCCACAATATTATGTCTTATGCCAATGTTATGCTCCCATGACTCATGTTCTTTGATTATATTATGATTCATGTCTTATAAAATTACAATATGTATTCTATGACTCAAGATTATGATCTTTGATATGCATGATATGGTCTTAAAATGTTATGCTCATGTTCTCATGCCCTTTTATCATGTTAGGATTATGTATCTCACTTGTTTACTGTTATTCAGAATCTGATCTCACCCTTTATTATGTTTCCTTTCCCTAGGTTATGAATAAAGGTTATAAGTAGGGTATGTTTTGGAAGAGGACTAAAGGGGATTCTCTTTATGGAATATTTAGAAAATATTTCACCAAATTAGAAGATTTTGTACCTAGTCTCCAAAGAAACTAAACTATTAGGATCCTTAGGTTTGTGTTTGTGTAATGTTTTGAATATTAATAAAAAAGATATAATATCATTATATGAAAATTAGGGGTCTCTATAGTTTTTATTAGAGTCAAAATATGTGATATTATCCTTGGTAACTCTCATGTGTAAATATGGGGTGAAACATTACTCTCCACTCAAGGGCTTCATGAAGAAAGGGATACCATTGAGGATGGTAGTGTGTCACACCTAGGATTTTTTTTCATCCATGGATTACCCTAATAGGTATTAATTATAGACCATTGGTTATAACACTAGAAAATTATAGTTGGTATCAGAATAAATTTCTATTAAACCTTTGGGAACTAGGATGAGAAAACTTTAGCGAGATCCCTAGGGATATTACAAAGGATATATCTAGTGATGTCTCTATGGATAAGTATAAGGATGAATAAGTGTATATGAAAATGACATGGAATTTTGGTAAAGGTTAGGTAAACTAGTTTACAAGAAATTATATCCATGTCCATATATTATGAGTGGATATAACTCTTGCACAGAGGCACCTAAGGGTAATTACTTTGAAAATTGAACACTGGTATGGACTCAATTTTCACTCAGTAATTGATAACTTTCCATTTTATACACCATGTTTGACACTCTCAGAGGATATTATTTGGAAATTCATAAACTCTCTATGAATCATCATGAAATATTTAAATGTATGACAATTTTGAATGACCTGGATTAAGCTATGGTGTTATAGATGGAAAATAAGGTGTCATTATTCAGATATAATAGAAGTGATATTTCATGATTATGTAGTGACCTACTATGATTAGTGTTTATCACACTATTATTATAGTTTTATTCTATAGATATAACTTGAATTAACTATGATAATGGTGAGTGTGATGGACAATAAAATGATTTTCCTACTAAGAAACCAAGATTTATGCGAGATATAATGAAAAATATTGTTTTTATGATCATAAAACTTTATCAAACTATGAATCATAATGGAATACTAAATGATCAAAGGTAGGAACAAACTTATGTTTATTCTTTCATGAGGAAACACTCAGCTTCTTTCAGTGGGTCTTCTAATCCAATAGTTATTGAGAATTGGATTGGCACCATTGAAAATATATTTTCTATCCTCTAGAGTTCAGAGAATGAGAAATTAATTTTGGTTGTCTACCATTTGAAAGGTGTAAAAGATCAATTGTGTAATCTTACCAAGAATACGAGGCAATGTAATAAATTGACTCCATGGGTTGGGATGTGTTTAAGTGCTTATTTTTTAATAATTAATTTCCTCATATTCTTCGTATGAAGATATATAAGGAGTTCATTGAGTGAAAATAGAAGGATAATTAATCTTTTGGTACCTATAAAGAAAATTTTAAAATACTTTTGAGGTACTCTTCTGGTATTATCATCCAACATGAACCTATGATTGGTCGATTATTTAATGTCATAAAACCAAGTCTCTGAAGGGTGTTATCTATAAGATACTTCTATATATATGAAGATATTGTTTATATGTGATAAAAAGGTGGAATAGAGTTTGGATTTATGTGTTAATATCATGGGTTTGATAAGAATATAAAAATGGAATTCAAATTAAAGACTAAAAAACATAGAGAGTAAAAGATGAGATGTCTTTTATGAAAAAAGTATAAGAAGAAACATAGAGGAAATTTTCTAAATAGGAATATTAAAAATTTTTAAGTGTTGAAGGGAAGGTCATTGAGAAATTGATTACCAAAGTAATGAGAATATGTTAGCTCATTATGTGAATAGATAGAAAGTTGTAGAGAATTCACCACCCACACTCCTTTGTTTGTAATGCATAGAGTAAGGGAATTATGTGAATAAATTCCCAATACACATGCTAATTAGGATGGTAAGATAATAAATACTAGGAGGAAAAGGGGGAAAATGGAAATATTACACAATCAAGATGGATTAAGTGAATCATGATAATTAGGGAACACTAATCCTACCCTACATAGTTGGGAATTTTATGCTAGATTTTGTATGAATGAGCCACTTGAAAATATTATTGTTCATCCTTTAGTGAAATTTCATATGATTACATCCCTCTACATTAATTTTAGAATAATGAAATAACATTTGATATTCTATCAGTACAAGGTTGAACCTAAGACTTCAATGGAAATTTTTTTATAAGATAATAGATTACATAAGGAATAAATGGTGAATTATATATTGGAATCATTTATGTCTCTAGGTAATATTAACTAAAGAATTATAGATACCATCATTGTTTTATGAGTTTAAGTTTGACTATAATTTCAATTTCATTGAAACCCATTTTTAGGTTTTATGTGATGGGATTTTATCAATATTAAGGATATTTTAAGAGACATTTACACAAATGAATCACTTTAGTTTTGTATATACTAATGAAGTTATTCGAGAAGGAATTAATTTAAAAAATTTAGACATGAGATTAAAGGTAATGATAACATTTAGGGTTAATATTATCTTTTATGTTGAGATAATTGTGGGTTGTAGTTGATCACCTTATAATGTCAACACACTTAATCGATATTAGAGAATATTTCTCTATGAACCTGTTTTCTAGAATATACATTATAGAAGTGGTAAGGTTACATGTATTATAACATTTAGTTATATCTAATTAGGATTTAAATTTTAACTCAATTTTTTGGAAGACTCTTTAATAATCTCATGATACAATGTTATATTTCAACACTACATATCAACCTCAGACAGATGGTAAATTTGAGAGAATAATTCAAACCCCCTAGAGGATATGATAATATCATATTATATGGATTTCAAAGATGTTTGGGATCAACACCTTCCTCCAGTTGAGTTTTCTTGAATCAATATCTTCCACTCAAGAATTAAAATGGATTCTTATGAAACCATTTATGGAAAGAATTTTAGAACTCAAATGTATGGGAATGAAGTTGTTGAATGAAAGATTTTGGGACCTGAGCAAGATCATGTGATGAAAGAGAAAGTTAGAGCCATTAAATAACATGTAATAACTACACAAAGTTTATTGAAATATTATAATGATAATTTTTAACATGATATAGAATTTCAAGTTGGTAAGAATTTATTTTTATGAATTTATCCATTGAATAAATAAGGTTAAACTAATCCATATGTATATCGGTCCCATTAAAATACTTGATCATATCAGGATAATAGATTATCATTTATTTCTTCCAACGAACCTATTTTATATTCACAATATATTCCATGTATCAATCCTAAGTAATTACATACCTAATCCATCACATCTACTAAACTCATAGGTCATAAAACTAGAGTGTGAAATTTCTTATGAGGAACAACCAGTAGAGATTATGGATCAAATAGATAAAGTTCTATGAAACAATACCACTCACCTGGGTAGTCTTTTTTGGAAAAACCACAAACTTAAGGAAGCTAAGTGGGATCCTTAGGATGTAATTATTCATAATTATCCTCAGTTTTCTACACCAATGTGATAAATTTTGAGGGTTAAATTTATTTTAAGAGGGGTAGAATGTAACACCCTGAGATTTTGTGAATTTATTTCAAATAAATTTTAAATTTTCTATATTTTTTATTATAAAAAAATATAAATTTTATATTATGTTGCACTAAACATTGAGTTTTTATTTCATTACATGTACTAACAAGTTTAGAAAGTGTTACACACAATATCATGTTTAGCTTTCATTACATGCAACACTGAGTTTTAACAAACCGCGAAAAACAATTAATATTATTGTATAAAAAAACCATAAATAATTAGATATTAAATTATTAGAAAAAGTAGGGATAAATAATTTTTAAATATTATGTATAATGTTTTTATATAAATAAATATTATTGATAAAAAAGTATTTAATTTTTTAAAAAAGTCAATATGTTTCGAAAATACTATTTTCTCTAAAAAAATTCTATATATTTGTTCTGTGAAAAATAATAATTTTATGTTTTTAAACATTTAGAAAATTAATTTCATAAAATAAGCTTAATTTTTTAAATTAAAATATCAGAATTATCTTAGTGTGAATTTTTTAGAATTTTTTGAAAAGATTAATGTTTTGGTTAATAGAGAAAATACAGAATTTTAATTGAAAACTACATTTTTGTTTAAATAATTTATAAAGTTAAATATTATTTTAAATTGATTTTAAAGTAATATTATTTAAAATATATATCTATTAATAAAATTTGGGATATATTACTAATATTTATATTCAATTACTATTTAAAATATTTATAAACTTTTAAATATTTTTTCTTTGAAATCATTCTTTCTCATCGCTTTCGTGGGGTTATTTTTAAATTAAAATTTTCAAATTATGTGAATATAATTTACAAAAATGGATTCAATATTTAGAATAATAATAATTTATATTATATATTAAGTTCAACTTAATGTTTTACAATAATTACTATTAAAAACATTTAAAAATTAATTAATATGATTAAGGTTAAAACAAGATTTTGTGTTACATGTGCTTGTGTTAAAGTTAACTTTCAAAAAATATAATATTTTTATTTAAAATTTTGGATTTAATATTTATAATCATTATAAATAAATTATATAATGATTTTATTTTTATCTTATACTTAAATAATAAATTACCTAGTTTAAAAACACTAATTACCGTGGTAAAAATTAAAATAGTAGAAGTGAGTAAAACATAAAGGCTATAAAATGACATGATTAAAAAATATGTGTTTTTATGTGTGTATCGAACATATAATCCCTCCCCTACATTATTTATCAATTTTAAATTCACATTAGGTAAGATTGAGCTCCCATTATTGAATACTTTTGGGTATTTACAAAAATGTCACTCCTCCTAAATGATAAAATGGAACTCACTCCCCTCACTTATTATCACCTCTCAAGACATTTTTATTGACCAAAGACTACCCAAATCACATAAAATTTTATTTATTCTCATATTAGAAGCATTATTTTGAAAATAAATGTAACCTAAGAAGGCATTTTTTATAAACCTAAAGAGGTTACCTGAAGAAGATGTAACGTTCTTCAACGAGTGTTTTTATTTTATGTATTCCTCTGCCTCCTTTAATTACTATTAAACCATTATGATATAATAAACATAGTATATTATATGTAATAATATGTTTTTTTGATAATTTAATGACTTAAAACCATCTCTAATTCCATAAAATTTGTTTTGAAATCATTGTTCAAATGTACAGAGGACTACAGCCTCGCAAATCAATGTCATTCATTTTTCCATTACTGCCTCTTGTGGTTGGGTATGTTGATGGATATAAAGTATATATATTATATTTATAACATTATTTTACCTATGGGGTCATTGTTTCATATATACCATTTTACTTTCCATTCTGTAGGGGATACGATAATGTCGCTCGTGTGTACAGCGGACTGCCACCTCACAAAGCGATGTGATTTGTTATCACAAATTATTTACATGAAAGATAATAAGGATAATATTAAAAATATATATATAATATAAATGAAAAAAATGTAATTTTAATTATATAATTTTAATTATTAAAAGAAATATATCATTTTTATTACCTTTTCACTCATTGAAATATGATAACATCATTCGTGTATGTGTGGACTACGGCCTTCATGAAGCAATGTGACTCTCTCTTTTCAACAAAATACCACATAAGTATATTTAAATAAATAATATTTTATTTATTATATTATTTTCATTATTTGAAAATAATATATTACTTAATTCTTTCCAAAATGATCGTTGAAAATTGGAAATGTTACTCATGCGTGCTTAAAACCTACCATCTCCACAATCATTGTGTACTTCATTTCTAAAAACCTAATTTCATGATTGGTCATAAAGTTGTAATTGATGTATAAAAATAATTATTATTTCATGATTATTATTCATGAGGTGATGGAACCATGATCAATTTAATAGGATCGAAAATAACAAATCAAAACATTCATGAAAACCAAAGTAGTTATTTCCCAAAATGTGTCTTTAATAAATGGATAATACAAGGTCCTAAGTAATAAAATATTATGTTATATATATAAATATAGTTCTGTAATATATTTATAAAAAACATATATTTATTATACAGGAGATAAAAACATGTACGAAGTAATTTGAGACTTATTCTAAGGGACTTCAGTCTCACTTTTTACTAATGTGAGACACAAGCCTTATTCACCACCAATTTATTTTAGGTGGTGTATATACTTCCCATTAATATATTTTATCATTATTCTCCTAAAAATTGTTTTTATTTAAATTTATATTTTATTATTTCTCTTTCATGGGATTCATGGTTCAAAAGTACCAAAGATATCAGGGGTTTTGGTCACAATTTGTTTTCTTTGAGACATATGTTATGTTATACACCTATCTTATTATATGAGGTGCATATAAACAAATTACATGTAATATCATGAATTTATTTATTCTCATGATATTTTAAGTTTCATTTAATGTTATTCTTTTATTATACTTATGAATCAATGTTACTAAAGTGGTAATAGTTTTATGTTATAATCTCATCGTTTATCAGGATTTTTAATGATTATGCTTCTAATGATTAAATCTTATGAAATATCTAAAAAATTCATGAGTTATCTTATCCTATATTTATTTCTTGAGAATACATGTTTCCTTTAATTCTACTCTATTTATATACTCAAGATTTTAAAATAATGTCTTCAATACAAATCATTTTTATTTCTCTCTTTGATTGAAAACCATTTTTCTTCCAAAAACATGTTTTTAAAAAAATAAATTTTTTTAATAATTATCAAAAACTTTATTAAATGAATTTCTTCCACATGTTTTAATTTTTTAAAAAATATTTTTTAAGGAATATTCAGGTCTTTTTACAAACAATTTACATTTTAATTTTACCAAAAATGTCAAAAATAATCTTCATTTTAAACAAGAACGATATGAATATTATTTTTCATCATCATGAACACTCAATGATTTCAAGTTTCCCTTAAATGTTTTAAAATATATTTTCAATGAAAATTTTTTCCTTAATATTTGGTAAATTTTTATATTCTAATTAAATTATTTCAAAGTAAAAAATTGATTTTGAAATTTTTTTCAAAAAAATCAATGTGGAAAGTCTACTTCCTCAAGAAATGTTTTAAATGATATTTAAATATTCATTTTCAAGTTTTAAAGGTTATTTTCAAATAAAAGGATTTCCAAAATATTTTATAAATTTTTAATTTTAAAATTTTATTTTCAAATAAAATTTATTTTCCTCATGAAATTTTTCAAGTTATCTATCGAAATCATTTTCTATCTAAGATGAAGTCCTTTTATGTTAATTATTATTTATTGGGGTTATAATCCAAGAATACAATTCTTATTCTTTATTTGAATAGTTTTTTAATAATTAAAATAAGTTTTTGAAACTCATTTCTCTTCCACAGGTTATACCATCATAAAATTGTTATGAACCCCATTTAATTTCCAAAGGTTATGATTTCTAAAATTATGAAATGATTATAAAACCGTTTTATTTTCCATAGTTTATTTTTAGATGAAATGTTTTTTAAACCCATTTCAGTTCATGAGTTTTACTATGATGAATGTTTTATGATCTTGTGTCACACATATGTATGATTTTCATTATATGGTGTTGGTTACATTATAACCAAGGATGGAGGTTAATTTATAACCAAAGATGTGTGGGAATTAAATATCCCTTCAATTCATTAGGTAAATATTTATATCTCATGAGATAGATAAGACGGGAATGAGGAGTGAACCGAGTTTAATAACAAACTTTGTCATATATGATGGCCTTGGGAGTGAACCTTGACTTCTATGAAGGTTTGGGGAGTAATCTCATTCCACTATAAGGAAAGGGATTCCATTGGGGATGGTGGTGTATCCCTAAAAATAGGTATAACCACCCTTAGAGTTCCCTAATAAGTTTTTTCAATGATACTAGACTACTAATGAAATTATATTCTATACTTATGTGTATTCCATAATTATATATCTTATTCCCATGTTATGCTCTCATAACGCAGGTTTTTTTATTACCTTATGATTCATGTCTTATGAACTACCAATTTTAATTTCATGACTCAATATTATGATCTTTGATATTAAGCGTATGGTTTTCTAATGTTACTCTCATGTTCTCATATCCTTTTTCTCATGTTATGATTACATATTGCCTAAGTTTACCCTTATTGGCCATTTGAGTTCACCCTTTCTTATGATTCCTTTCACTAGGTTATGAAGAAAGTTTTTACATAGGATATGTTTATGAAGTGGACTGAAGGGGGAGATATTTATGGGTGATGTTGAATATATTTCACAAAATAAGATTATTTTGTACCAATTATCTAAAGACACTAAACTATTATTGTCATTAGGTGTGTGTTTGTGTAATTTTTTGAATATTTTTCGAAAAAGATATAATTTCTATGTATGAAAATCTCCGGTCTCTATAATACATATTTTATTTTTAGATTGTTTTTTATTATGATAAATATATTCTTATGAAACTCATTCATTTTCTATAGGTTATGCTGTGATGAATTGGTGAGATAATTAAGAGACTCATTTCCATTATTTGGGTTATTTAAGGATTGAATGTTTATAATACCCTTTTATTTCATGGATCATAACATGATTAATGTTTTTTATCTTATATCACACTTATGTATGGTTTTCATTAATTTATGGTGGTTAAATTATAACCAAATATGGTGGTAATGTTATAACCAAGGACAATGGTTATGTTATAACCAAGGATGGCGGTCACATTATAACCAAGTATGTGTGGGATCTATATATCCCACCAATGAAGTGGGTAAATATTTATATCAAATGAGATAACAATGGTAAACAAGTCGATGGGCTTGATCCAAAATAGGAAACAGGCCAAAGGGATTAATCCATGATGGGAAATAGGTGGTGAGGCTCAATCAACTATGTTTTTTGGTATTTATATTTTACTTTGATAAATGAAATGGTTTCTATACCTATGTTGGTGACATAATTTTATGTAATGAGCTTAAGGTTCATGAATTATGATGATTTATTTCTCTTATGGATCATGTCTTTTGGAATGATAATTTTTTTATTCCATTTCTCATGTTTATGATCTATGATAGGTTGGGTATGAAATTTGAAAGTTATTTCCATGATCTCATACCCTTATATTTATCTTATGATTTAATATGATCATAGAATGATATCTTCCATGTTCACCATTACTGAGCATCAAATCTCACCCTTTATGATGTTTACTTTCCCCAGGTTATGAATAAAGGTTTTATGTAGGATATGTTTTTAATGAATAGTAAAAGGGAAGATCTCTATGAGATATATTGAAGACCTTTCTTTAAATAATAATATTATATATTTATTATCTAAATAAACTTAACAATTATGATCCTCATATATGTATTTGTGAAATGTATTTAATATTTATCTAAAAAGATATGATATCTGTGTAGGAAAATACTAAGTCATTAGAGTTGATATCAGAAAAAAAAAAGGAATATCATCATTTGGAACTCTCATGTGTGAGAATTGGCTCTCCACCCAAGGGATTCATCGGGAAACGGATTCCACTAGGGATGGAGGTAGGAGTCCCACTTAAGTGGTGTATCCACTCATATATTTTTCTAGTGGGTATAAATTATATCCCACTAGTAATAATTCAATTCCATTATAAGATCACCCATGGATAGAAGGTAAAGTGTGGGGTATGAATTCATCTAAATCTAAGAAATTTAGTCCTCTAATATAATTGCACTCAAGTTACGAAGAGTATAATCTAGTGGAAAAAATATAGTATTTTTAAACTAAAATAAATGATTATATTAAAAATTTTCCTATTTAAGTCATTACATATATAATATCATAGATCAAGGGACAATAAGTAAAATCTACTAACTGTAAAAAAAATGTGATGAGATAGATAATATATTAGGGAAGATGTTTTTGGAATGTAAATATCTTACAAAACTCATTAATGTAAATTAATAAAATTTATTACATTCTCAAGAAATTTCAACCTTGTGGAATAAGCATTGCAATATAGGTTTCTTGAGAATAATTTTATAAAGGAAGATGTTAAGGAATTATTCCTTGTATTAGTGATTGGTGTCAAATTCAATAACATTCAATTGGAGTAAAATTATATAATATTAATTATATCTTGAAATATCCCTATAGGAAGAGAGTAAAATGATTAAATAAAAAATTCTGAAGGAAAACATGTGTGATTCCTTCACTAAACTCAATAATAATAAGTTTCAATTGGTAATATACAAGGAAAAAAGTTAAATTTTATAGATTAATCTTTGATGAGGAGTTTTTGTGAAGAATATTTGTTAAAAGAATTTATCAAGGAAAATATTTATATAAGAGAAGATAGTAACAAAGAAATTATTAAGGTTAAGAATACTTGATTTGAGATCAAGTATAATGGATTAAACAAACATCATATTTTCCTAAGATATGTTAGTAAGTTTCATAATGAAAATATATTAAATTTAAAATCGGTATGTGAAGATAAATTAGGGATTCATGAAAATTATAATAACACCTTAAGCATATAAATCCTTGAGAAAGTAGTGACATTGAGAAACATGTAATCTTCTTAAGAAGAATAATCACCAGAAGTCGAGATAAGAATCCTTTTAGAAGTTTATTAGGAAATTATAACCTCATGAAAGAATCAATCCAATGGCATGAAAAAATATAAAAATCATTAGAAGCATAATATTTATCAAAATTTGATAAAAAAAAGGGTAAACACTCATTCTGATAAATATGTAAACACTATGTTACTTTATATTAGTGAATATTATAGTTTTAGAGAAAAATGGGTGAAAAAAGGTGAGAAAACCACTTCATATAAGAAAGTGGGTGTAAGAGAAGAAAATAGAATGAGTTTACCTAGATATTTCTATATAAACAATGTAAATACTCAAAAGAAATAAGTTTTATATTATGTCACCATGGGACAAAATAAAACACAACTAAATAATCCAATACTTATTGGTTACTATTGGTTTTATGGAAACTTTTGACATAGTGATATCAATTTATGGGAAAATTTGACTAGGTATGAATAAAAAAGAAGGAAAACATTAATGGGGAGAAAATTGAAAGAAATGATAATCTCATAAATGTATAACTAACTATCACAAAAGTAAAAAAAATATATATCAACATATAACAGATTTTCAATATCATTAAAAAAATTTGAAGTCTCAAAATAAATATTTATGGTGAATAAAAGTTATGGTTTTCATCTACTAAGAACAAATTAGTTACAACCAATGGAATGTGGTCAAAAATACTGATGGAAAATTTAAGATAGATAGACTGTAAATCTTTCTTGAGATGAAAAAAAATTCAAGAGAAAAAAAAGTTTACACATGAGAAAAAAATTTCAAGATATATCATATCTAATAAAATATTATACTTTTGTGGAGGAAAAAGTCAATTTATGGAAATATGTAAACTCACCATGATTGTTCAAGGTAATGGAGGGAATCTCAAGGCACAAATTCAATCAATCTGAGAAATAAATAATCAAATTAGAATATTTGAAGTCATATCCAATGAATAAATTAATATTCACTAGATGTTTCCTCAGAAGAGTAACTTTATAGAAGTTAATAAGTGTTGTGGAAGATGTAAGTTATCTTCTCACACTCCTAAAAATTATAGGACAATGTTACCATGGTAAGGTTTTTTTTAGATAAAGTTAAATACATATAAAGGGTGTGAAGTATTGTAAATAAATATTATCACAATAAGAAAGTAAAATATACTTCAAAGGCTTCTATGGTTATATGGACAGAACAGTTAGATGAATAAAGAAGGTTAGAGGTTGAAGAAATTAATAAAAATGGATGTTTTTTCTTGATGAAGTAAGGAATAATAAACCACCTAATTATAAATGAAAAATTATGGAGATGAAACCCATTACACCCAAGAAAATTATTATTCATAAATATAAGGGTTAAGTAATGAAGAAAAATGATGTTATATAGAAGAGATTTTCTAGTTTGAGAAAACTTCCCAAGACCTGTTACTATGTAAGATGAGAAAATAAAATATCCACCTTATTCCCTTATATGTTTCAAAAAATATACAATAAAAAATTAATTGAAGGTGATGTTATTCTGGGGGATCCCTCAAGTAATTTGGTGGATACGGATCCCAAAAACTAAATAAATATGAAATTAAGAGAAAATTATAAAAAACCAATGGTTATGAAACCAGATTCTAATTTTTTTGTAAAGAAAACAATTATGTACCTACATTAGTAAAAATTGAAGCTCTAGATGATAATAAATATATTTCATATATATATATATTTAATTATTGATATTTTCTTTCATCTTTAGGGTACATTATCTATATTCCAATTTTATTATGAAAACTAAATTATAAATGTAAAAAGGGAAAATTATATTGTTGATGAAAAAGAATAAATTATAGTCAAAATAGGGGGGTTCTCATTATTAAAAATAAAAAAAAATTATATGTTTATTAACATGAATTTATTAAATTAATTTAATGAAAAATATGATGAACTTATACCTAAAATAATGTTTTGTAAAAGTTGACATCACTCTTTAAATTTCATTGATAGCTTTAATGTCTAATTTAATCCCTCTTATTTTCTATACTGATCATAGATCGATTATAATTATACATGTTTGATTTAAGACTTTTTTATTTTAAAAAAGTGTTGTATCCCTTCTCTCAATATATTCAATGTTTTTATTTAAATCAATAGTAGAAAATAAAGGAGGAAGAAAAGGTGTGAAGAAAGTTCCTCTATAACATCCTGATATTTTAAAAAAGGAAAATATTATTCGATAGAGTATATGACACAAAAAACCAAGATTATAATAGAATATAACACCTATAGAATTTATAATATATTTATTTTAAAATAAATTGAATCTCTTCAATATCTTGTAATAAATGCAACATGGGGTTTAAATGAAACATGATACTCTATTAAAATATTATTCTTTTAATATGAAATTTATAACCTAGCCATTAAGTTGAAGGGTATGAATTATACTAACTAAATTATGAAAATTATATTTTATACACAATTATAAAATAAATTCAATGGTTATCTATTGGTTATAAATATAAATATAAATCATTTGAAAGAAAAAAAAAGAAATATTTTCCAAATATATATATATATTTCTAAAGAGTTGTTTTGTTACATTTTGATCACTTACTTCAAAAACTATTAAAAAAATTAAAAAATTTATTTTGAAAAAATAACTTAATTTTTTAAAACATAATATAAAAAATAACTTATAGTGAATTTTTGAGAATTTTTTGAAAAGGTTAATTTTCTTATGAATAGTGTGAAATACTTGTTTTTATTATAAATAACATTTTTTAAAATTATTTAAAAATTTAAATAATATTTTAAATTGTTTATAAATAAAAATTAGATTACTTATTTTACAATTTATCTAATTTAGTTCATTTGGATCAATTTTGTGTTAAATTTAAACATAAAAACGTTTCATAATTATGAGAATATTTTTTTAGAAAACCACTTTTTCATCACATTTGGAGGTTTTATTTTAAAATAAATTTCACAAATTATGTGAATTTAATATATAAAAATGGATTAAATATCTAGAATCATAATAATTAATATTATCTAGCATGGTAAAATTACTTTTTTATCATAATTAATAGTGAAAATGGTAAAGATTAATTACCAAGGTTATGGTAAATATTGATTTACCGGGGATTAAACTAAAAAGATAAAGGTTAAAAGGTCCTAAATACTTTTCAGATTACTATTTTATGGATATATTTTTACCATATAATCTATAATTATCCATTATAGATCCTTTTTTCATGTGAAAAACATGGGTAAAAAATAATTCTTTTCAAAAAATCCTAGTTTGTCTTCTCCCCCTCTTATAAAAGGGAACTCCCTATCCTCTCCTATTACCTCTCCCAAATTCATTTTTACTAGAAAATAAATATGAAAATATTTTCCTTGATTTCATACCATATTCCAATAGTCCTTATGTTTATTTTCAAACCCTCTAAATAAACCATTAGGTATAAATTTAAATGCACTCTGAAGAGGAGGTAAAATTGTTATACTTGTGTTTTGTTTTATTTCTTCTACCACCTCCTTCAAATATTCTTAAAATATTATAATATAATAACACTAATATACTATATATACTTGTAACGACCCAAAGTTTCATTAATGGAAATCCCTCTTGATCTAATTAAATGTCTCTTTATGTTTATATAAAATGTCAACTTCATTGGTTTTATGTTAAGAATTTTGACCGTTGTTAATATAGTCGTTGAACAGTGATCACATGATTAGTATAAATATAGGTCTTTAACACATCCAATTTTACTTAGACAAAAGAAGCGATGGCCTCATCCATTAGAATTGATCCGTACGAAGCCCATTTGTCGGAGCTTGGAAAAGAGGTGGTATCTTTGGGCTTCGCCCTTGACCAAGCACAAGCTGAGCTTCATCTTGTCAAGCTCGAACGTGACCGTCTACGGGAAAAGTGGAAGTTGATTGAAATTACCACTCGAGCGATGCTATCCGAGCCACCCCAAGAGTCTGTCACCATCGCACACCTTACCCTTAGGTCTTATGCAGCTGTTTTAAGGGGTTATGTAACAAATAAGTAGTAATATGTTCATGTACATTATTTTTTTGTATATAATAGTGAATATAATTTCTAGTCATTTTTTATACATTGTAAATAGTTTTTAAATTATAAATAGTGTTTTTAGTTATTATTTAACTAAGAATTATATTTTATTAAATTAAGGGATTTTTGAATTAAATAATATTTTAATAAAATATTATTATTATTAAATTAATTTTTATTAAATATAAATGATCTTATAATTTTATGAATGCAATTATAATTTTTATTAAGGTTTGAAAGCCATTTCTGTCCAAACCTGTGAATTTTTGATAAATGACGGTTTTTATTTTAAAAGTGAAAATTAACATATTTAGAAAATTATTTAGATAAAATAAATGTTATTTTTGGAATCAGGACGTTGAAATTATCCAACGGTGAATTTTTCATAATTTTCTAAGGTAGTGAAATTTTTGGGTAAAAATTAAATACCGTTTAAATATATAATGTGTTTTATGACATCATAATGACCCAATAGTGATGTAATAAAATACTATAATGTTTATGTTTGTCCAATATATGTTTTACCATTAAAATAAAGTGATTTTGGGTTTGTTTGTTTTTCAAATCATTAATGGACCCCTCAAGACTTATTCAACACTTTGCCTTTTTAAATTAATTTCCATGGGAGTGTGACTCACCTCCACATAAGCAACCCTAATATTTTAAGAAGTTCGGAATTTGGTCTTATAAAATAATGTTTTCCTCTTCCCTTTTCCAAAAACCATGGGCAAAAACCATGGGATGGTTTGTGGTTTGGATTAATTTAATAAAAGGGGTCCCAAACCTAAATAATAAATAATTCCCTCACCTTTCCTATATAAACCCACCCAAGATCCCACTTCCTCCTCAATCAAATCCCTTGGAGTTCGTCCAACCTCTGCCCTACTCTCTCTAGAATCCTCCCAAGATTCCCCAAGCTCCCAATAAGCCTCTCACAAGCCTCTCTCTAGCCTTTGGAAGCACACTTCCAAGTAAGGGTTTTTTCTTCCTTTCTCATTTTTGTCAATTTTCTTTAAGTTGTATTGCCCTTTTAATTTCAATTATGAATGTTGGGGTATGGTTTCGCACCTCCTAGATACTTCCCTATTATTGTTTTAATGATGTTAGACCCCTTTCTCTCCCATTAAATGCCTCCCATGTACACCTGTTACTATGCCAAAATTCCGAAAGGAACTTCTCTCTCTTCTTTTACATTCAAGCAATAATTTTGTATCATGAATCTAAATTCCATTACAATTTTTGGGACATGTATATATATGACCTCCTTACTGTCCATTACATTTAAATACGATTAGGAACCCCTTTTCTCTCTCATCAACCTTTTTTATGAATTCTTATGTCACGCCGTTACGCTGTCGAAATCGCACCGATTTTCTAAGCCAATGCCATTGTGTAGTGGATACCATGCCCATTTCTCCATAAAGGGTATTCACCTTTATGCACATTTACCTATTGATTATAAGGTTTCATGTATTAATTCCACATTCCTTTATCGTTGAATAAATTATTATGTTTTATGAATCCATGTTTTATGATCCATGTGGCACACTTATGCATGAAATGAAATGTTTAAGAAGGGTGTGCCCTTATAGCGCTCCAATGCATTGGGTAAAGTATAGTATCATGATACGTCATGTGAATGAGTGTTGACTCATGCTAATTCAAGTGCAATGAGGTTTTACTCGTGCTTTATGTGTAATGAGGATTTACTCATGCTCCATGTGCAATGAGCCTTGGCTCATGCTAATTCCATGTTAAGTGTTGTTGCCACATTTCCATGTTATGATTATCATGCTTTATCATGCCTTTATGTTCATGTTTCTTATATGCTCTATTGATATTCCTATTGTCTAACATGTATTTTACTCCTCATGTTATTCCATGTGTACTCCCTTACTGGGCTTTATAGCTCACCCTTTTCTTATGCATGTCCTCAGGTTATCCCATGCAATGCTAAGTACGAGGGAATGTAGTGGTCATGTAAAGGAAGTATTCAATAAAGATGTTGTATTTCATGTTTTAAGTTTTTATTTAATGTTCCTAAGCCCCAAATACACTAAACCTATCGATCTTATTTGTTGTATCAAGTTAAGTTTTATGTAATAAATCCTGTTTAATTTTGTAATAAAAGCAGGGTTGTCATAGTTGGTATCAGAGGATAGGTTTAGTTATTTTTGGGATTAGGAAACCCTTGTAATGACTTAGAGACAAGACTAAGTATAATAAAAACATCCCTAAGTTTTGGTAAGTACTGAGTAAGTGGTTTATCAGACAAATACATCCCTGTCTGGATACGATCAGGTAGAGGCGGCTCTGGCACAGATGTATCATAGGGGTAAAACCCGAAAACACCGCTTTGAGCTAGACTCGAACAGGAACTGGTGCACGACAACGGGCCTTGCTGCACTCTTGGTTACGACACTCCCAGGGGATATGTTTTGATAAATTCACAATCTTAGTATGAACCCTTATTAAGGGAAAAAATGCCCCTAAGAATATATGTTAGAAAGTAGATCATGAAAAGCCTATATTGAAGCCTATAGACTCATGATTTAAGGAAATGAAAGTTTATTTATAAGTCATAAACTTTTGTCTTTGGATTACCCTTTATGTGTTACCCCTAACTTTCCTTTTATTCCATCCAATGGCCGGTAATAGGAGGACTCGGGCTAACAGCCGTTGTGAAGATCAGTGTGATGACTGTAATAATGAGATGCCCAATCCAATGGGAGTAGGAATCGCGAACTTTTTCAAGCTTCTCTCTCAGATAACTCAACCATTGAATAGAAACACGGGTCAAGTGGAACGTTCAACCCCCCCTAAGAAAGAACTAGTCGCTATCGAGATCTTCATGACACAAAGGCCTCCTACTTTTAGTGGATCATCTGATCCCACAAACGCTGAGCAATGGATCAACTCCATTGAAAAGATCTTCTCCATCCTTCAATGTTTTGAACAAGAGAAGGTTCTCCTGGCTGCCTATCGTATGGAGGGTGAAGCTGATCAATGGTGGACGTTGATCAAAAATACAAAGCCTGAGGAGGATATCGAGTTGTTGGAATAGAAGGATTTTCGGAAGATGTTTTTTGATAAATATTTTCCATGAACCCTCCATCTTAAGATGGAAAGGGACTTCCTTTCCCTCAAGAAAAAAGATGAAGAATTTATTGGATCATACGAGGTAAAATTCACAAGGCTTCCACGATATGCTTCTGGCTTTGTCGTTACCCCCGAATTCAAGGTTGACCGCTTCTTTGGTGGGCTGAAGCCTAGCTTGTGGAAAGCATTAGCAATCTGTGACTTTGACAGCTATGAAGAAATAGTCCAATGTGCCCTCAAGGTTGAAATGGAGATCAGGGAATCACAGGGGTATCATGGGGACAAGAAGCGTAAGGTGGACTTCAATGATGGTGGTCTGATGGATAAATCCAACGGTGCTAAGAAGATCCAGCACCCCACTTTCCAAAAGTGCAGAAAGAATCACCCTGGAAATTGCCTTAAGGGGACGAGAAAATGCTTCAGGTGTAGAAGAGAAGGGCACCTAGCTGTTAACTGTCAGCAAGAAAGACCCACGGTTGCGATAGAGGAGAGGAACGCTCCATTCGAACCTCAACGTGTTGTTCAATGCTACAAATGCAAAGAACTGGGTCATTTTTCAAATCCGTGCCCCAATCCAAGGGTTTTCGGAGCTGACCAACAACCTCCAAGGCAGCAAGGAAGAGCTTTTTCCATCACTTCTGCCGAAGTGAACCCCGACAACGAAGTAGTGACAGGTACACTAGTTATTCATTCAATAATAACAAACATACATTTTGATTCAGGTTCTACGCATTCTTTTATATCTCGAATGTTTAGTAGAACAATCCCAGCACCACCACAAATCATGGAAGTAAAGATGTCAATTAGTACGGAAAATGGGGAAATCATTGCATCCCATGAATATAAGTCCTCCCTTGTTATAATCTGTGGATTCAATTTCCCAGCAAACCTCGTCATACTCCCTCTGGTGGAATTTGATTCAATTCTTGGCATGGATTGGCTTTCCTTATATAGAGCCAATATAAATTGTCGGGAGAGGGAAATCACACTCCATATGGAGAATCGACCCCCGATTCTTTACAAGTGTCAGGAGGAAGATGAATCTCTGTTAGCTCCATCATCTAAAGCATGGATATTACTGCCTTATGAGCACTCGTATCTGGCTCAAATTATTGAGTCCAAGGAAGAAACCATCCTTGAATAAATGCCTATTGTGAGGGGATTCGCTGAAGTGTTTCCTGAGGAACTGCCTGGTCTTCCTCCTAGAATAGATGTTGAGTTCTCAATTGAACTTATACCTGGGGCGCTACCAATATCCAAGACTCCATATAGAATGGATTTTGTTGAGCTTGAAGAGCTGAAGAAACAACTATAGGAGAATCTGGATAAAGGGTTTATACTCCCAAGTGCTTCACCATGGGGTGCACCAGTCCTCTTCGTCAAGAAGAAGGATGGGTCAATGCGGCTCTACATCGATTATCGTGAACTTAACAAAATCATGATAAAGAACAAGTATCCTCTCCCAAGAATTGATGACTTGTTTTATCAGCTACGTGGAGCACAATACTTCTCCAAGGTGGACTTGTGGTCGGGATATTATCAAGTAAGGGTGAAGAAGGAAGATGTCCCCAAGACTACTTTTCGTACAAGATACGGGCACTATGAATTCATAGTAATGCCTTTCGGACTCACCAATGCTCCAGAAATCTTCATGGACTTAATGAATAGAGTCTTTAGAGATTACCTAGACAAATTTTTGGTAGTCTTTATAGATGATATTTTAATATACTCCAAAACCAAGGAGGGTCATGAGGAGAATTTAAGAACTGTACTGGAGACTTTGCACAAGGAGAAGCTCTATGAAAAGTAAATCAAGTATGATTTCTGGTTGAAGGAAGTCTCGTTTATGGGCCATATCATCACAAGAAATGGGATATATATGGATCCCTCCAAAACAGATGCAATTGAGGGATGTCTGAGGCCAACATCAGTAACGCATATCTGTAGCTTCTTGGGGTTAGCAGGATATTATCGACGATTTGTGATAAATTTCGCATGATTTTCCAACCCTCTTACCAAGCTAACTCAGAAGGGAGTAAAGTTTTCTTAGAGTGATGAATGCGAAGAATGCTTCAAGGAGTTGAAAAGGAGGCTTATCACTGCACCCGTGCTCACTTTACCCACAAGTGGGGGAACTTTTTGTGGTATTCAGTGATGATTCAAAGAAGGGATTAGGTTGTGTGCTGATGTAGAATGATAAAGTGATATCCTATGCCTCAAGGCAGTTGAAAATCCATGAGAGAAACTATCCAACACATGATCTGGAGTTGGCGCCTGTGATATTTTCCTTGAAAATCTGGAGGCATTATCTCTATGGAGAGAAATGTGAGATATATACTGACCACAAGAGTCTTAAATATATATTCATGCAGAAAGAGCTTAATATGCGCCAGAGAAGATGGATAGAGCTCATCAAGTATTATGAATATTCAATACATTACCACCCTGGGAAAGCGAACAAGGTGGCAGATGTCCTAAGTAAAAAGGATCCAGCGATTCTATCAATGATGAGAATTGAGAAGGATACAATCTTCTTAGATTTGATGAAGATGTAAATGGGAATCATAGAGAAGGGAACATCATCAATCCTTTCACAAATGATTTCTCAACCATCTCTTTTGGAAAGGTTAAAGGATGCTCAAAAGGATGATCTGGGAATTCAGGAAAAAGTGGAAGCTATCAAAAAGGGGAAATCCTCAGAGTTTAATGTTAATGAAGAAGGAATTGTGCGGTTTGGGAAAATACTATGTGTTCCATCAAGTCCGGAGCTGAAGAAGGAACTTTTGGATGATGCACATAGTTCAAATTTCTCTATTCCCCCAGAGAGCACAAAGATGTATCGAGATCTCTGAGAAAACTTTTGGTGGGATAATATGAAGAAGGACATCGCTGAATATACATCAAAGTGCCTGGTGTGTCAGAAAGTGAAGGCAGAGAGGCATAAGTTTAAGGGGATGATGCAACTATTGCCCAAACCAGAATGGAAATGGGAGAACATCACCATGGACTTTGTCACCGGACTTCTAAGGACATCCAAAGGCAACAATTCAATCTGGGTTGTTGTGGATAGTCTTACAAAGACTGCACACTTCATTTCTATTAATGAGGATTTCTCATTGGATCAACTGGAATAGATATATATATTAGGGAATTGGTAAGGTTGCATGGAGTACCACTATCTATTGTGTCTGACCGAGATCCAAGATTCACCTCTAAGTTTTGGAAGAGTCTTCAACATGATCTGAATACTAAACTGAACTTCAGTATGGCCTATCATCCTCAAACTGATGGCCAGTCCGAGCGGACTATCCAAACACTTGAGGATACGTTAGGAGCCTTCTCAATGGACTTTAAAGGAGGATGGGATCAACATCTTCCTCTTGTTGAGTTCTCTTATAATAACAGTTTCCACTCGAGCATCCAAATGTCACCATATGAAGCCCTATATGGGAAAATGTGCAGAACACCAGCATGTTGGGATGAGGTCGGTGAACGTAAGCTGCTTGGACCAGAAATGGTCAAGGAAATAGAGGAGAAGGTGAAAACCATTCAGCAGCATATCAAGGCAGCTCAGAGTCGATAGAAGAGTTATGTAGATAACCGTCGATGAGACCTTGAGTTTAAAGTTGGAGACATGGTTTTTCTATGCATATCTCCATGGAAGAATGTCATAAGGTTTGGAAATAAAGGGAAGTTAAGTCCAAGGTACATCGGCCCCTTCGAGATTCTTGATCGTGTCGGGGCTGTGGCCTATCGACTAGTACTTCCACCAACTATGGACAACGTACATGATGTCTTTCATGTATCCCTCTTAAGGAAGTACATACCGGACCCTTCACATGTACTCTCTTCTGAGGTGGTACAATAGGAAGATGATCTTTCTTATGAGGAGCAACCAGTGAAGATCTTAGATCATAGAGAAAAAGTTCTACGAAATAAGACAATGCCCCTCGTCAAGGTGTTGTGGAGAAACCACAAGTTTGAAGAAGCGACTTGGGAATCGAAGGATATGATGAAGCTGAGTTACCCACATTTGTTTTAGTGTGGGAAAAGGAAAATTTTGAGGGCGAAATTTCTTAAGGGGGGAATATTGTAACGACCCAAAGTTTCATTAATGGAAATCACTATTGATATAATTAAATGTCTCTTTATGTTTATATAAAATGTCAACTTCATTGGTTTTATGTTAAGAATTTTGACCGTTGCTAATATAGCCCTTGAACAGTGATCACATGATTAGTATAAATATAGGGCTTTAACACATCAAATTTTACTTAGACAAAAGAAGCGATGGCCTCGTCTAGTAGAATTGCTTCGTACGAAGCCCATTTGTTAGAGCTCATAAAAGAGGTGGCGTCTTTGGGTTTCGCCCTTGACCAAGCCCAAGCTGAGCTTCATCTTGTCAAGCTCGAACGTGACCGTCTATGGGAAAAGTGGAAGTTGATTGAAATTACCACTCGAGCGATGCTATCCGAGCCACCCCAAGAGTCTATCACCATCGCACACCTTACCCCTAGGTCTTATGCAGCTGTTTTAAGGGGTTATGTAACAAATAAGTAGTACTATGTTCATGTACATTATTTTTTTTGTATATAATAATGAATATAATTTCTAGTCATTTTTGATACATTGTAAATAGTTTTTAAAGTACAAATAGTGTTTTTAGTCATTATTTAACTAAGAATTATATTTTATTAAATTAAGGGATTTTAGAATTAAATAATATTTTAATAAAATATTATTATTATTATTAAATTAATTTTTATTAAATATAAATGATCTTATAATTTTATGAATGCAATTATATTTTTTATTATGGTTTGAAAGCCATTTCTGTCCAAACCTGTGAATTGTCGATAAATGTCGGTTTTTATTTTAAAAGTGAAAATTAACATATTTATAAAATTATTTAGATAAAATAAATGTTATTTTTGGAATCAGGATGTCGAAATTATCCAACGGTGAATTTTTCATAATTTTCTAAGATAGTCAAATTTTTGGGTAAAAATTAAATACCATTTAAATATATAATGTGTTTTATGACATCATAATGACCCAATAGTGATGTAATAAAATACTATAATCTTTATTTTCGGCCAATATATGTTTTACCATTAAAATAAAGTGATTTTGGGTTTTTTTGACTTATTTTTCAAAGCATTAATGGACCCCTCAAGACTTATTCAACACTTTGCCTTTTTAAATTAATTTCCATGGGAGTGTGACTCACCTCCACATAAGCAAACCTCATATTTTAAGAAGTTAGGAATTTGGCCTTATAAAATAATTTTTTCCTCTTCCCTTTTCCAAAAACCATGGGCAAAAACCATGGGATGTTTTGTGGTTTGGATTAATTTAATATAAGGGGTCCCAAACCTAAATAATAAAGAATTCTCTCACCTTTCCTATATAAACCCACCCAAGATCCCACTTTCTCCTCACTAAAATCCCTTGGAGTTCGTCCAACCTATGCCCTACTCTCTCTATAATCCTCCCAAGATGCCCCAAGCTCCCAAGAAGCCTCTCACAAGCCTCTCTCTAGCCTTTGGAAGCACACTTCCAAGTAAGGGTTTTTCTTCCTTTCTTATTTTTGTCAATTTTCTTTAAGTTGTATTGCCCTTTTAATTTCAATTATGAATGTTGAGGTATAGTTTCTCACCTCACCCATACTTCCCTCTTATTGTTTTAATGATGTGAGACCCCTTTCTCTCCCATTAAATGCCTCCCATGTACACCCATTACTATGCCGAAATTCTGAAAGGAACTTCTCTCTCTTCTTTTACATTCAAGAAATAATTTTGTATCATGAATCTAAATTCCATTACAATTTTTGGGACATGTATCTATATGACCTCCTTACTTTCCATTACATTTAAATATGATGAGGAATCCCTGTTCTCTCTCATCAACCTTTTTTATGAATTTTTATGTCACGCCGTTACGATGCCGAAATCGCACCGATTTTCTAAGCCAATGCCATTGTGTAGTGGATACCATGCCCATTTCTCCATCAAGGGTATTCACCTTTATGCACATTTACTTATTGATTATAAGGTTTCATGTATGAATTACACATTAATTTATCGTGGAATAAATGATTATGTTTTATGAATCCATGTTTTATGATCCATGTGGAACACTAATGCATGAAATGAAATGTTTAAGAAGGGTGCGCCCTTATAGCGCTCCAATGCATTGGGTAAAGTATAGTATCATGATACGTCATGTGCAATGAGTGTTGACTCATGATAATTAAAGTGCAACGAGGTTTTACTCGTTCTTTATGTGAAATGAGGATTTACTCATGCTCCATGTGCAATGAGCCTTGGCTCATGCTAATTCCATGTTAAGTGTTGTTGCCACATTTCCATGTTATGATTATCATGCTTTATCATGCCTTTATGTTCATGTTTCTTATATGCTATATTGATATGCCTATTGTCTAACATGTATTGTACTCCTCATGTTATTCTATGTGTACTCCCTTACTGGGCTTTATAGCTCACCCTTTTCTTATGCATGTCCTCAGGTTATCCCATGCAATACTAAGTACGAGGTAATATAGTGGTCATGTAAAGGAAGTTTTCAATAAAGATGTTGTATTTCATGATTTAATTTTTTATGTATTGGTCCTAAGCCCCAAAGACACTAAACCTCTCGATCTTCTTTGTTGTATCAAGTGAAGTTTTATGTAATAAATCATGTTTAAGTTTGTAATAAAAGCAGGGTTGTCATAATACTGATATGTTATTATTTTAATGAAATAACCATAATACATTTACACTTCCATAAAATGGGAATCAAAACCGTAGACAGTGCGTATGGAAGACTACCGCCATGCGAACCAATATAAATCATTTTCCATGATCACCTCTCAAGTATGGGTATAATGGTGGATTTAAAATATTTGTATTATATTTAACACATTAATATACTTATTTATTTATAATATCACATATACATAATTATATTCCCTTCCTTATAAATAATATAACATCACTCATGCGTATGGAAGACTACCGTCGCGTGAAGTGAAGTGAATCGTTTCTCGCTTATGATTTACATAGAAGGTAATAAGGTTAAATTTAAAAGGATATATGTAATATATATGAAATAATAATTACTATATAATATTTATATATTGTTTTCCTTTATTTTTTCCATCTGAAGTGAAAATCGAAACAGTATGCATGCATGCATACGACCTACCGCCTTCATGAATGATGTAACTCATTTTTTATTTATAACTTTTATAGATTATAATAAATACATATGTAATGAATATATATGATATTTATATCATGGTTAAAAAAATTTAGATTATTTAACCATTATTAAATTAAATGGATTGAAATTACTAAACCAAAACATACATGAAAAACAAAGCAATTATCACCCAAAAAAATTGATTTTAACAAATAATTGTTAATAAATGGGTGATAAAAGACCATAAGTAAATAACATGTGGTATAATATATTTTATTATAGTTATTTAATATATTTATAATAAATATATATTTATATAAGTTAGTTTAGAACACATATGAAGGATTTCATAACTAAGGTAAGGTATTTTTTCTCAATTATCCTTCTATGAGACATATGTCACATTATACACCAATATTATTTTATGAGGTGTATATATAGCCAATTTTACATGTAATATCTATAATTTATTTATTTTAATTGGTATTTTAAGTTTAATTTAATTTCATTATTTCATGGGACTTTTAATTTAATTTTATTTAAGTGGTAACGGTTTTACTATACAATCTCATCTTTTATTTGGATTCTTTATGTTTATACTTATGATAATGAATTATATAATATATATCTTAATAAACCCATTAAATTTAATATTTTCTATTTATTTCTTGATAACAAATTTTTCCCTTCATTTTCCACTCTTTATGTACTGAATAGTTCAAAAAAATTAATAAAAAACTTCATTATTTCTCTCTTCAATCGAAAACCCATTTTATTCCATATTTATGTTTTCTAAAAATGATTTAAAAAAATTAACATTCCCCAAAGGATCTATTGGGACACTTATACCCATGTTTTATGTTTTTTTAATTTTTTAAAGGAATCATCATGTCATTTTTTAAACAAGGTCCATTTGGCTTTTACTGAAAATGTGAGAGTCATTTTCTAGCAAATAAGGAATATACATGACCACTCAATATTTTGAATATTATTTTACAAGTTTAAAATATTATTTTCAATTAAAATTAGTTTCAAAATGGTTTATGTACTTTTATTTTTAACTTTATATTTTCACAATGAAAATGAATTTTTTCTCATGAATGTTATTAATGTAATTTTTAAGGTATTTCTATTCATAAAAAATAGAAACCCTTATTTAACCTTAAAATAAATTTGGAATATGTTGTAGTGATACCATACTTATTATTTCTCTAGATGTTTTATGATCATTTGACTAGGATGTACTATTTTGATACCATTCTTTATATTACTTTTAATGGTTTATGATTATTTTTATTAATTGGTAAATTTATTAACATTGAGTATATTAGTTTATTTAATATGAATGTTTATGGTGATTCTGTTTCAAACATTTTATATAAGTAATTCATATCACTTAGTAGGTTATGGTTGAGGCCTGTTATATCCCCTGGATGCATCAGCGGGTCTCATGAGACAAACTATCTTGGGTTTTGGGTCGAGGCCTTACCCATTTATGTAAGATTTCTTGGTATGAGTACTTGATGGTATGGTTATGAAATCCATAATTATTCATTACCTAACTATGATATTATTCATTGATGTCCATGTGATTAATTTATTGGTAAGAATATACATGGAAATGTTTCAACTTTAAATGATTACGTACCTAGAATATTTGAAAATTATTTATTCCTACCATATTATGCTCAAATTATTAATTAAATTGAATGAATTTTAGTTATTTTCCATAACATATTGATTATTCTTTGTCAATTCATATCTTTCATTGTACATGTACCCTTATTGAGCATTTGAGATCACCCCTTTATTATTTTTCTTTCCCCAGGATGCCAATATGAGTATTATGATTGATATATATGGTTATGTTGGAGTAGATAATTATGAACATGTAGAAAATGCTCTGTTATATTTTATTTTTTCAGTTATAATATGAGATTCAAGTATGTATATAGTTTACAAATACTACTAAACTATTCAGTCCTTTAGGATGTGATTCCTTATATCTAGTGCTAATGTAATAAAGTAGACACCAGCTCTAGGCTAAAGGGTTCGAGGTCATTATAATTAGTTTCAAAGGGTGGTTAGTAGAAATCTATGGAACTAGATTTAATAAAACAAATATTATGAAACATAACCCTGTGATAGAATTTATATATAAGTATAGAAAAATCATAATATTTTGGTAAGGTGGAGATTTTGTGGGTTTTCCAAAAATTATATACTTGTCTGGATACTACAAGTGGGTGTGGTTGGCATAGATGTACCTTGGGGTAATAAATTTCAAAAGGTGTGTCAGTATTGACTCAAGTGTTACTTGGTATAGGACAATTGGTCTAACTATGCATCTGGTTTGAAACTCCCAAGGGATATGATTTGGATAAATCACATTTTCTTTATAAACCATTATAATGGATTATAACTAACGAAGATAATGAATTTCCTAGTTTAGACCTAAAGTGTTCAAGATTGGAAAGAAGGTTTCATAATTTAGACATCCTATGAATGATTATATGGTTTACCACAATAATTATTGTTTCTCACACTATTATTTTTTGTTTAATTCAATGTATGGAACTTGAAGGAATTCTATTAACATTGAATATGAAGGAAAATGTGGTGACTACAAGCTACCAAAGGGGATGATGACTAGAGTGAAAGATATCATGATTATACCCAATAAGTTATCTCAAAACATGACGAAAAACCTATACCTTAACAAACTCTCAAACACTCGGGAAAGTGACTCAAAGGAACGGGAAAATGCTTTATGTGTGGAAAAGAAAGGAATAAAGTAATTTATTTCCATGGAAAATGAAAAATAATATGGAAGGAAGTAAATTTAATGTAACAACCAATGTACTGATTGAATTATTAATTTTTCATATTTATTAGTATTCTTGAATAAAATATTCAAATTCATTTTGTTAATTAATCATTAAAATAAAAAAATTATTAAACTAATTTCTACTATTATTATATATAAAAGATTAATTTCCAAATTATGTAGTCAGAATTTTAAAAAATTAATTTCATTTTTGAATTTACAATTTTGAAATTATTTTATTATGAATTTTGTATAATTTTCTGAAAAAGTTAAATTTTTAATGAATAGTAAAAAATACATTTTTTTAAATACAGTATTTTGTAACATAGTCAAGAAATAATAATGATATAAAATTTGTTAAACTTATGTAATTTCTAAATTATTATATCATAATAGAAATACTGTACAAAAATAATTTTGGGTAAGTAAATTACAATTTATTTCTTGATAGGTATAAAAATCATTGTTACTATCGACGTAGTGCTTGTGCAACATTGACAAAGTCAAATTGTGTCTCTTATAAATAATAATTGAGTGCTAAAAATTGTTTTCATTAATTTTTTATTAATTATTATTTATAATTAATTTTTTTGGATTATATTTTAGAATTTTTGAGTTATATAACATGAATATTATCCCAATTCATGTGTAATGCTTGCACAAGGCAAGAAAAGAAAAATTAACAAAATTAAAGAAGTTGTGTTGAAATAGATATGAGTAAATATACATAATGAAATAATATAAAATCTTGTATGGAACCTAATTTATTTATTTTTATGATTGTATTTTGTAAATTTTTATGTGAAATAATTAACTTGAAAGCTTTTGCAATGCTGATGTAATGCTTGTGAAAGAAGAAGAGAAATTAATAAAATAATTTTAATTAAAATTATACAAACCATTAAATGGACTAAATATTTCAATAAATATTTTTGTATGTGTAATTTTATGCCATTATATTATTTTGATTTTAATTTTGGACATTTTGGATCCACTTGTATCAATTTAATCCCTTTATAATATTTTTTTTAAGAGAAAGTAAAGTTGTTCACACTATGGATTTCAGTAATTATTACATTTTAATATAAGGTCTTCCAGAATTTTATTTCGGTAATAAATATTTTTTGGAAAGATAAATGATTTATATTAATCCTCCTAATTTATTTTTAATTTTGAAGAAATAGTTAAATACCTTAAAGGCTTGCACAGTAATGATGCTATAATTATTAATTTAATAAAAAAATGAATTAAATGATATTATATTTTTTTTGAAAATATAATATGATATAACTAAGCTAATAAATTAATTTTATAGATAATTATTACATTTATAAGATATAATAAAATATTTGGTTATAATTTTAATCTTTTTTTATGTTTTTAATGTCATAATTATGAATAGCATTAAAATTGACAAAAAATATATTTCAGTAATATAATATTTTATTAAATTATTTAAAAACCAAAAAAATACTTAATAAGGAAAAATGTGATAGTATTTTGTCTTATATGTAGTCCCCATTAGCTTTTTTGGGCTTTTGGAAGTCTTTAACCCTACAATACCTCTATTATATTTTAATATTTTATGTAATTCCTAAATCGCCCCTAACCTTAATTATAAAAAGGGACTCCTTCCTTCACTTAATTTCATCACCTTGAGCCTTATATCTTAACTATCCTCTACCAAATTCTCTTATCCACATTCCTTTACACATGTTAGTGTTGCTTTTATCCAAAAAATACCAATTCATAGTTCTTTAAGGAGGTTCTCAAGGAGAAATATTCAAGAGGAAAATTCCTCCTTCCCTTTTAAATTATTTCTCACTTTAACATTATCCTCTCACCCTATACAAAGTTTCATGATAACTACAGTATAATATATATACAATAATTGTATTGTTTTAATGGTATATCAATCATTAAATCTCTTATTTTTCTCCTGTTATTCTTGAAAATGAAATTATCATCCATCGTGTGTCAATTCACCACCTTCATGGACAATGATTTTTCATTTCTTGTTATTGCATTCCTGGAAAGTTTAAATTCACTTATAATTTTTTAATATGAATTAAATATATATTTTTTCTCTCTTATGCATTATTTTTTCCTTTTGATAAGAAAATCCATAATGAATTGAACATGAAACCCTGAAATTAACGCACCTGAAACAATGAAAATAACAAAATATTATTAATAAGTAGGTGGAAAGATGTTATAGAAAGATCATTTGAGGTATTAAAAATAGTAATATAGTTTTGAAATAAATTAATAACACTCTTTAAACCATTATACAGGAGGTTTGAACATGTTTTAAGAAATTCAAAACTGAGGTAAGGGGTTGTCCTCTTAAATGTATCTTTTTATTCACAAAGATTGACTTTTTTACTTATATGCCTTGAGCAGATTTTACCTCTTTCATGACACCTTATTGTTTTGAAGTATAAGGCCCTGGCCTTAAACATTACTTATTATTGAATTAAATGAATAATTCACATTGAGGATCTTTTCAGGTTTAGAGTTTTAGAGAATTAGGACATAACTATTACATCTCAAAATATTACAAAGTAGAAACTTCTACTAAGTTTTCATAAATAAAAAAACTCTTAAAAGAAACATGTATAGTTCCATGTTTTAGATATCATGTCTTTCTTTGATCCCATCCTTGACCCTATTCATCTTTAAGTCCTGTGTAAAACATTTCAAAAACTTGGGATGAGCATAAAAATCTCAGTAAGGGATATAAAAATATGGAAAGGAAACACGAGTACATGTATACATAAGAATCAATGAAATAATACTTTACTCATAAAACATAAACACTTTAACATACCTCATCAAATCATGAATAAAACATAGAAATCATAAGTCATAAAGGTAACCTGAGGCATTCATAACATTCTTACATAGGGAGTAACCCTCTTGGTTACGTTTGGAATACCCATCACATTATATTACCTAAATCTCTTCGGAGAAACATTAACTTTTAACTCCTTCGCGTTACCCAATGCATTGGAGAGCTATATTGGGCTCACCCGCCCTTAGTTTATCATGGAACCACCCGTCTTCATAACAATGCCCAAGAACCATAACATAATCGTATCATATAAAACATGCATAAAGGAAACATAACATTTTCATATTTTAATCACAAGATATCAATACAACACATTGATATAATAAAAACATTATGAAAACCATTTTCAATACCAAAATAAAATAAAATTAAAACATGGTATTTATTTTTCATTTAAAAAAAAGGTATGGCTTGTAGAGGAATCCAAAACTCAAATAATGGTCACGGCGGCGGAGAAGTCGTTGTCGCCGCATGCGTACGACAAAAAAACATTCCCTTTTGTCATTTAGTAAAACGCTTCATATAAAAAAATTCCTTTTGGATAAACGTAAAAGTAAAAGGGGTTTATACACCGTATAAAATAATGTTGTGTATAAAACAAAATATGCCTCAATGAAAGGAGATTGAGACGAAGTCCCATACAAAGACGGTATCCTTGGATTAAGGATAAATCAATTACATAATTATGTGTGACAAATGAATACACCAAATATAAGTGGATATTAAGTGTAAAACAATTAGAGGTTATTCACACATATTCAAAGAACGACATATTCAATGAGTACAAGTTTATCCCAAAGAATCAAAATTGGGTTAAGAAGTTCCCTTGCAAAAATTCGACAGCCTAACGGCGTCACTTCAAAATTCAGAAAATGAGTTGATGAGAGATAAAAAGGGTATCTCATCACTTGGACATAAAATTTACATCAATAAGGATATAGAAGAACATAACCCAAAATAATAGTATGTTAATTAAAAGGCATAACAAAAGAAGTCTTTTAAATAGAGGAGGGTGAAAGGTTCCCTTACCGACTTGAGTAACTTTTGAAACGTACACCCCATTGAAGAAGGGTCATAAAATGAATATGTAAATACCCATAAATGAAATTATATTACACAAATAGTATAATAATGGGAATTACATACACCACTCAAAGGAACTGGTGGAAAATGTAGCATAAATCTCACGGGAATAAAAGTGAGATGAAAAATCCCTTACGAAAACTCGGCAGCCTAACAGCGCCACTTAAAATTTCCAAAAATGGATTGATGAGATCAAATAGGGTTTCTCATCATATTAAAATAAAATGTACAGAAAGTGGAATATAAAATAATATCCCCCAACATAACAAATAGTAGCTTAAAAGAAGTGACATAAATGAGAGTACTTAAAAGAAAGAGAGTGGTTGGATCTCTTATGAAAATTCAGCAGCCTAGCGGCGCCACTCAAAACTTCCAAAATGGATTGATGAGAGAAAATAGGGTCTCTCATCATATGAACATAAAAATTACAGTAAGATTAATATAAAATAACATCCCAATCATAATAAAGATGAGCTTAAAAGTAATGACATAAAAGAGTGTACTTAAAAAGAAAGAGAGGAGTAGGATCCCTTACCTCGTGTCCGACATGACTCAATCGTTCTTTAATCTCCTGAATAATAAAATTTGGTCAATTTATAATTTCTTAAGGACCTCCTTTAAGTATTATTATTCAGTTCATATCACATATTATAATGTTATAATAATTGGTTAATAAAGTGAGTTTATATCAGACGTTTTGGTCGAAGTTCGGTACATGAGTAAAAATTGAACTTGTTGGAAGAGAATTTTCCATGTAGTTATAGGTACATCATCTCCAAAATAGTATTGATGTTTTAAATATCATATATATCCAGTATATATTCATTTTATACTATTACATAACATTTGGAGATAAAAAATTAAAAGCATCGTTCATGGAGACGGAAGGTCGTACGTACGCATGAACGCTACTTTCATTTTTTTGTCATATTAATGGAATTAAAGTTAAAAGAGAGATATATATATTATAATTCCAGAATTATATCCATCATTTAGATGTAATATATGACATATATATCCATTATATATATGTACTTATAATATTACATAACATTTGGAGATAAGAAATGAAATGTACCGTTCATGGAGACGGTAAGTCGTACGTACGCATGAACGCTACCTTCATTTCTTTGGAACATTAATGGAAGTAAACATAGATGAGAGATATTTATATATTATAATTACAGTATAATATATATGTTATATATATCACATAAATTCATCAATTTCATTCTTTATACACTCCATGTATTGCATGAACGAGTCACATCACTTGAGGGGGCGGTAGTCCACACTTCCTCAAATGAAATTATCGCATTTCCACAACATGCAAAGCATAAAGGTATGTATTAATTATAAAATAAAAAGTCATGGAGAGGAAATAAATATAATATATATCATAAATAAATATATTTCCATCATAATGTCCACCATGAGAGGTGGTATGAGAAGATATAACAATCATCGTTTCGTGAGGTAGTAATTTTCCATCCACGGAAATAGTATGTTCTTTAACCATTAGACGGAGGTGTGTGTTAGTGTATCTAGAATCCTACTCATAACAACATCCTAGAATATTTAATATACTGGTTTTGTTACAAATGAAATAAATAAAAAGAGTTTAGGGGGTTGGAGAAGCAAAATAAAACAAAAGAACACTAGGGAAGACTTTACCTTTAAAGCGGGTAACTCTTTTTGATTTGAGATCAAAGGCTTCCTTGGAAAGAATTATTCCAAAAGTGAGGCTTCTAGGAGTAATATATGGATGTGTAGAGACAAAATTGTCAGGTTTTGGCCGATCCAAAGGCTTGAGAGGTGTGTGTAAGGTGGTATAGGGTGGGGAATTTTATAAGAGGAGAGGAGGGGTACTCTTGGAAAGTTATAAAATATTACTTTATTATATAATGATTTTCGGATTTTAAAGGTCTCAAAAGGATAAATTTCGAGGATAAGGTGATAAGGTTTGTAAATACACCCATCCAATATGTTTTTGACAAGTTTAGGCCTTAGATTTTACATTATCTTTTCATTTTATTTAAATCGTTAAATAATGAGGTAATCACTTCATCATCATGGTGTCATAAATAATTTAATTTATTTAATGTCTAAAAATTATAAAAAAAATATAATTATGTAGGAAATATTTTTATATTTCTAATGAATATTTATATTCAAATATATTACTAGTATAACCCCATGTAAAAATTGTTTTAGTAAAACAACACATGTTTGTGACATTTTAATTTTAACTTTAAATAAAAAGGTATTAATGTCATTTTCCTACCAAAGTGGCTCCATGGGGTCCCCAAGTTGACCCATGGATTGTCTTGGTCGGACATGACTCATCCAATAAGGGTAGGACATGTGTCAAGGTCATTTCATATTATTAAAACATTATTTTTACCTTAAATTGCACTATTTACCTCTAATCGCGATTAAAACTTAAAAGTTACTATTCACAAAAAAAAAATTGTTTTAATCTCATTGAAGTACATTTTACTTCCTAATAACAACCATGTATGTCTGATTTTTGAAAATCAAATCACAGAAGTGGTAAAGTTTCATTTAAACGAAAAATCAGTTTTTTTTAACTACCACTTAGTGGTTTCACTATTCATCAAAAATTGAAGTTTTTCAGAAAAATACCAAAAATTTACCCTAAGATATATTTGATATTCCAAATTCATAAATGATTTCTATTTTACAAAATTCAAAACATGTAAGTTACATTAATTAATTTAATAATTAATTCTCGATGTCAAAACAAATAGTGTGTTTTTAAGAAACATTATCTATTAAAAGATTGACACTAGTTTAAGTCCAATTTCAAAGTGAAATTAATTCCAATGACCACTATTGGATTAAATGGTAAAAATATATTCTAATTTAACTTTAAAAACAATTCAAAAGATAATCTAATCATATAAATAAATTAGATTAAAAAGAGGTTTTGAATAAAAATACAACATTTTTCACTATTCATTAAAAAATGAACTTTATCGGAAAAATACCAAAAATTTACACAAAGTAAATTTTGATGTCCCGATTCTAAAAACGAATTTTATTTTGTCAAATATAACACATAAAATTGTCAAAAGTGGATTTAAAAGAGGTTCTCCATCAAAAGGCGGTTAATCGACCTTTTAAAGAATATTAGAATATTTACGGTTAAAATTGGATTCATTCACATTTTCAGCCTCTAACATTTATTGGATAAAAGTAAAAATATTTGACAAACATATATAATCATGTTGTAGTTAGTTCCGTTTATTCCTACCATTACAATGGCTAGGTGTTAACTACCATTTAAAATAATATTATTTTATTATTAGAGTGCAACGTAAGATTCCCAAGAAACTCGTTGTTGCGTATTGGGTATGCCATCGAGCATAGAGTCCCCTTTAAATTAATATTAATATTTTATTCACAAATATGGATAAATATGAAAATGTTATATTCTTTATTTACCTAGGGTGTTACATAAAGTATTCTTTAAAAATTTCATGATTACTTTAAAATAAAATGTTTTTATTTTTATGTTCACATTATTCCTTTGAATTGGGTGATTTTTCTCCAGGAATGTATTTATGATGCAAGTATTCACATTGCGTGATTATGTTATGTTTCATGGGAATTGTTTATGATGATGGGTGATTAATTTATAATCCAAATACACATGGTTATGTTTTATACATCCCATTCATTGGGTAAGCTAGAAGTTTGTCATAATGGTTATTCTAAGTGTGAATGTGATAGTTATATCATAAGGTAGCTGTGAGGGTTACATTCTAAGGTAGTAATGAGGGTAAAAATAATATGGTAGCTGTGAGGGTTAAAATAATAATTAATTATGTTAATAAAATTACTCTTCAAGTTATCTAAATGGTTTTTTTCATTATGGATATGTTTTATTGAAACCTATTTTTTTCAATAAGTATGTAAATAATACTTTTAAGGGTGATAATTATATCTTTCATGGGTTTATAAGTATTGATGGATCAATAGTTTCTTTCATTATTTTTATGTCCCTTACTAATATTTTTATGCACATCCCCAGTTTTAAATTTTTTTCATGAGTTTTAAGGTTGGGTAAGAGAATAGAAGAATCCAATCATAATATTATGAAGATTTTTCTTGAAAAGAAATCATGTATTGTTTTTAAAGACTATTGTATTATGGAAAAAATGTACATTGTTTTAGTTGTATTCACTTTTTATACTTATGAGTTGTTATTTATGAATTATTTCCTAATTCTATAAAACTATAAACCCAAAGGATATTTGGGAATCAAATAAAGTTAATTCTAGTCTATATTCACTATAATATGTAATGTTTAAGGTCTGGTCATTATAGTTGGTATCAGAGCATGGTTTATATAACTTTAGAGGTTAGGATAATGTTAATAGAATACCATAAATTATTTTTACTATATGGTTAATTTGAAATGATAGATAATTTAAAGATTACCATGTTACTTCCTCTAAGATATGTTTATTAATAATGTTTTTACATAGAATAAACAAGAAAGGTAATGTATTAATGCACTGAAAGGATAATATCCTTCCAAGCATGCAACCTAGAATAATGGTTACTAAAACTGAGTAGTTTGTGACAGTAATGGATTAATTTATGCAGGAAGTAAATGATAGTGGAATCCAATAAATATAATATCTATAGATACCACAAAAGAACATGATGATAGTGGAATATTTATGAGGAAACACCCTCCAATATTCAGTGGATCTTCTGAACCAGTGGTGGATTAAGGGTCGATTAAATCCCTTAAAAAGATATTTGATGTCATGAGTTGTTCAGGTAATCAAAATTTTAGTATTTTTATTTATTATTTTTAAGGTTAATTCAATTTGTGGTGGCCAATGTTAATGAATATAAAGGAATGTTAAGATATTGATGCCTTGGAATGGAATTAATTTAAGAATCTCTTCCTTGAAAAGTATTTTCCTAAGGAGGTTAAACATAGGATGGAAAAAAATTCCAGGATTTGAAACAAAAGGATAAAGATTTAGGGGTTTTGTATGAAGTAAACATCACTCATTTATCAAAGTGTACTACAAATATTATTCCGGATCTTGATAGTAAAATCAATTTTTTTTAATCAGGATTGAATCCAAGATATCAAAGGGCATTGGATTACCATGAATTCAAAAGTTATGAGAATCTTGTTCGATATGTTGAGAGGGTAGAAATAGAGTTTTATGATTATCAAATTTACTTTGAAAACAAGAAACAAAAGGTCCAAATTGAAATCAATTGGTAAGAATCAATCAAATAAATATGAAGGTAAGAAAATGCAATTTCTAGTTTTTTGAAATTATGGTAAAATTCACCCTAGGGAATGACTTAAGAAATTAGTTAAGTGTTTCTAATGTGCTAATTTTGGACATATGGTCCTATATTATAATGAAAATTATCTTAAGTTTAATTATTATAAGAAAATTATAAAGTGTTTTAAATTTTATGAGACGGTTCATTATGCGCATACCTTCCCAAAGAAGGATTTGAATAATGGGAAGTGGCCAGACTATAAGAAGAAAGGTGTAGTGAAATCCTTTGTGACTACTTCAGCAGATGTTAGCTAATAAAATAAAGTGGTAACATGTACATTGTTTGTTTTATCATATTTTTCTAATATATTTTTGATACATGGTCTGTGCATTCCTTTATTTTATAAGAATTTTTCTGGTAAATTGGAAATTTCACCTCAATAAATGAAACCAAAACTTATAGTAAAAACACTAGGGGATATTGTGGTAAAAAGAAATTATAAGAATATTCCTATTTTTGTCTGTGTAAAGACATTATTTCAAACCCTATTTTTTTGTCCCTAATCGAGTTTGATGTTATTATAGGTATGTATTAGTTTTATCTTTACTATGATATGACTGAATATAAATCTAAAGATGTTTTTTTCCGAAAGAGTTTCAGTTTTTATACAAGAATGAACCCATACCATTGATAACATATCATGAAGATAATAAATTGTTAAAATATGGGAAATAAAATTATATCGAACATATTTTTGAAAATATAGAAACTATTTAGGTTAATGATGTGCCAGTGGTAAATGTATATCGGGTTTTTTTTGATGAGTTTCTAGGTGTGATACCTAAATGAGAAGTTGAATTTACTATTGACATAGTTCTTGATGCTAATCAAATTTCAAAATACCCTTATCGAATGGATCATGTGGTACTTCTAGAATTGAAAACGTAGTTTCTTGAGTTGTTTTATAATGGTTTCATTCATCCTAGAACTTCACTATGGGATGATCCTATTTTGTTTGTAAAAATAAATATGGTTCCATAAGGATTTTCATTGATTATAGAGATTTGAATAACATTATTATTAATAATAGTATCCATTTCCTAATATCAATGACTTTTTTGACCAATTATAGGGATCTCAGTATTTTTTCAGGATTGAATTGTGTTTTGGGTACCATTAGATGAAGTTTAAGTATGATGAAATTATGAAATCAACATTTTGAACTAGATATGGGCATTATGAGTTTATTTTTATTCCATTTGGTTTGAAAAATTCCACATATGTATTTATGGATCTTATGAATAGAATATTTTATGAATATTTAGATAAATTTGTGGATTTTTATTGATGATATTTTGGTTTATTTACAAAGTTATAAGGATCATGAAAAACATCTATGGATTGTCCTACAAACTCTCAAAGAAAAGAAGTCATATGGGAAATTTAGAAAATGTGATTTTGGTTACAATAGATTTCTTTCCTTGTGCATATTGTCAATAAAACGGTATAGCAGTTGATCCCTAAAAAACATGTAATAGATGAATGGCCAAGACCTAAAAATGTTACTAATATTCGATTTTTTCTTATATTAGTAGACTATTACCAATAATTGTTTAAACAATTTACAGGGTTATCTAGACCATTAACTATGTAAACATGAAAAGGGGTTAAATTTATTTGGATAGAAGAATGTGATGTTTGGAACTGAAGTGATGGTTGGATAAATCTCCTGTTTTGGATATGAATTCAAGAAATGGTTATTTTTACATCTACAATGATGCTTCCTTGAATGGAATTTATTGTGTTCTAATGTAGAATGATAAGGTAATTGCTTATGATTAACGAAAATTAAAACCTCGTGAGTTAAAGTACCCAACACATGATTTGGAATTAGTTGTCATTTTTTTTCTTTGAATATTTGGAAAAATAATTTATATAGATCAAAGTGAGAAATATATACTGATCATAAAATTTTAATTCATATATTTACTAATAATTAATTGAACATGAGGCAAATAAGATAGCTATAAATAATAAATGATTTTGATTTCAAAATCAATTACCTTTTAGGGAAAGTAAAAAAAAAGTGGTTGATTCATTATGTCAAAAATATCATACATCATTATCCATGTTACATTTAGAACAGGAAACATTAATTAATGATTTGATAAATTTTAGCCTAGAGTTGTGGATGAAGAAAATTACACTATTTTTTTAGGTGTCGGTGCAGTCATCTCTGTGAGAAGAAATTAAGCATACTCAGAAGTTATATTGTGAGTTACAAAAAAATATAGAATTGGTTAAGAAAGGTAAGTTTCTTGAATTTAATTTTGATAAATATTTTTTTCTTGGGATTTGAAAAGAGATTATGTTGTCCTTATGATTCCCAACTGAAGAAAGAATTGTTAAGTGAAGCTCATAGTTATCCCTTTTCAGTTCATCATGGCAGCACTAACATGTAAAGAGACCTTCGAGAGTATTACTGGTGGGATGGAATAAAAAGATATATTAGTGATTTTACTATGAAATGTTTGACTTTACAATAGGATAAAGTAAATAAAAACTACCAAAGGGGATGATTCATCCTTTTCCAATGCCATAGTGGAAATGAGAAAATGTATCCATAGATTTTATGGTAGGACTACCAAAGACTTTTCGAGGTAACAATTCGATTTGGGTTATTGTTGATCAAATGACTAAATAAACACATTTTATTTATATTTGAGATATTATATATATTGATAAACTTTCTTGATTGTATCTCAAATAAATTTTTAGGTTACATGGAGTTCCTCTCTCCATTTTATCTGATCATGATCTAAGGTTCACTTCTAACTTTTTGAAAGGCCTTCAAGAGTCATTGAGAATATAATTAAATTTCATCCCTTATTTTCATCCTCAATATGATAGAAAATTGTAATGAATAATTCATACCTTGGAATACATGATACATACTTTTTCAATGGATTACTAGGGAATTTTGTATCATCATCTTTCATTAGATGATTTTTCATATAATCTCAACATTCATTCCAGTATACAAATGGAACCTTTTGAGGAATTATATGGAAAGGAGTGTCAAAATCAAGAATTGTTTTATGAATTTGGTTAAAGTAATTTGATGGGAATATAATTAGTAGAGGAAGTGGTTGAGAAAGTGAAGATGATCCAACAACATATGAGGACAGCTCAGAGCGAGAAGAAAATTTATGCAGATAACAGGACGAAAGACCTTTCTTTTGAGTTTGGTGATCATGTTTTCCTTAAAATATCTCCATGGAAAATTGTTATGCATTTTGGTAATAAAGGAAATCTAAGTCCAAATTTCATTGGACCTTTTGAAATCCTATATAAAGTTGGACCAATTTTCTATTGATTTTCCTTGCCTCCGAGTTTATCTCAGGTATACAATGTTTTTCATTTTTCGATGTTAAGAAAATATGTGCCAGATTCATCTCATGTTTTGAGCCGAGAAGTTTTCCATTTGAAATAAAACCTTTCTTATTAAGATAAATGTGTTCATATTCTTTATAATAAATATCAAGTATTATGGAATAAGGTAATTCACCAAGTCAGGGTTTCGTGGAGAAACCACATGGTTAAAGAAGCAACATGAGAATATGAAAATTATATGAGGGGAAGGTATCCCCATTTGTTTAATAAGTTAATAAAATTGAACTGATTTAATTTCCAAAAGGGGGTTTGGGGAAGAATGTAATAACCCAGGTACTTATAGTATAATTTTTTCATATTTATTAGTACTATTGAACAAAATAGTTAAATTCATTACGTTAATTAATTCTTAAAATAAATAATTTTATTAATTTAATTTATTTTATGGTTATATATGAATGATTAATTTTAAAATTAATGAATTTTAATATGAAAATAATATTTTAATTTTTAATTTATCATGTCTAAATTATCTTAGTATGAATTTTTTATAATTTTCTAAAAATTTTAAAAAAATTATGAATAGTAAAAAAACAGTTTTTTAAAACATATTATTATTGTGACATTGTCAAGAAATAATAATGATATAAAATTTATTAAACTTATAAAGTTACTAATTCATAATATTATAATATAAATTGGTACAAAAATAATTCAAGACATGTAAATTATGATTTATGCCATAATAAGTATAAAAATCATTGTCAGTGCCGACATAGTGTCATCACAATGTTGATAAAGCCAAATTTGGTTCCTTATAGAAAATGATTGAGTGATAAAAATTATTTTCATGGATTTTTTACTCATTATTTTGTATAATTTATTTTTGGGATGATATTTTTGAATTTTAGAATTATATAACATGAATCTTATCCAAATGCATGTGTAATGCTTGTGTAAGGAAAGAAAATACAAATTAAAAAACTTCAATAAGTTTTCTTGAGATGGATATGAGTAAATATACATAATGAATGAATATAAAATATTATCCTGAAACCAATTAATTTATTTTTATGAAATTTAATTTATTTGTAATTTATATATTAAATAATTAACTTTAATTTCTTTGAAACACTGATGTAGTGTTTGTGCAAGCAGAAGAAAAATCAATAAAATGATTTTAATTAAAATTATAAGAACCATTAAATAACTTAAAAATTTAAATAATTTTTTTTGGATCAGTAATTGTTGGAAATTATATTATTTTTATTCAAATTTGGGAACTTTTGGATCCACATTGATCACTTTAATTTATTTATAATATCTTATTTAAATAAAAGTCATGTTGTTCATACTATGGTTTTAAATTTGTAAAACTTTTTAATATAAGGTTTCACAGAATATTTTTTAGACCATAAATTGTTTTTGAAAATCTAAAGGATTTTTATTCATCATGAAAATTTAGATTAAATTTTTAGAAAATAAATTCCTTAAAGGCTTTAACAGTGATGATGCAGTAAAAATTAATTTAATAGAAAAATAAAATAAATGACACTAACAATATTAAAATAAATATAATCTAAGAAAATTAAGATGATCCATGAATTATATAGATAACTATTACATGTGTAATATATAATAAAACATCTGGTTTGAATTTTAATTTTTTTCAATGTTTTTAAATTCATAGTTATGAATAGTGTTAAAATTGACAAAAATTATATTTCATGAATATCATATTTTATTAACTTATTTAAAAATTAAATAAACTTTAATAAGTCTTAATATGACAATATTTGGTCAAAAATGTAATCCCCTTCATATTTTTAGGCATTTTCAAAGTCTTTAGCCCTATAATAGAAATATTATATTTTAATATTTTATGTAATTTTGAAATTCCCCCTCACCTCAATTATAAAAAGGGACTATTTATTTCAATTAATTTCATCACCTTGAGACTTATTACTCAACTATCCTCTGCAAAATTATCTTATCCTCATACCTTTCCACATTTTACTGTTCCTAGTATAAAAAAATACCAATTCAAAGTTCCTTAAGAAGGATCTCAATGATAAATATTCAAGATGTAAATTCATTCTTTGTCTCTTTTAAATTCTTTCTCACTTAAACCTTATCCTCATCCCCTATAAAAAGTTACATGATAACTCCAATATCATATATATACTATAATGTTATTATTTAATGGTATATCAATCATCAAATCTCTTATTTTCTCCTTTTATTCATAAAAATGAAATTTTTATCCATGGTGTGTCAATTCAATGCCTTTGTGGACGATGAGTTTTCATTTCCCATTACCGCATTCATGAAAAGTTTAAATTAACATATAATTGTTTAAAATAATCCATATATACATATATATATATATATTATCTCTTCTAGATTAGTTATTTCTATTAGATAAGAAAATTTATAATGAACCGAACATGAAACCATGAAACGAACGCACTCGAAGAAATGAAAATAAAAAAATATTATTAATAAATGGGTGGAAAGATGTAAGAAAAAATATAATATAAGGTATTAAAAATATGAATATAGTTATTAAATAAATAAATAAAACTCTTTAAACCATTATAATGGATGTTTGAATATGTTTAGAGGTAGTTGAACTTGAGGTAAGGGACTTTCCTCCTAAAAGTATCATTTTAGAAAATTCAAAAATATTGATATTTTTATTTATACGGTATGAGTTGATTTTCACACTTTCATTAAAAAATATTTTTTTAAGTCTTATTTACACGATTACATGATTATTTCCAAATAAAACTTCTTCTTTATATTTGTGAAATTTTCCTTTTAATTAAGTGTTTTTTCTCAAGGGATGTATTTATGATGCAAGTTTCACATTTTGTGATTGTTTTCTAGTTCTTGTGAATTATCTATGATAGATGGGTGGTTACATTATAAAACAAATACGGGTTGGTTAATTATATCTCTCCATTAATTGGGTATGTTGTAAGTTGATGGTAATGGTTATTCCAAGTGTAACTGTGATAATTACATAATAAGTTAGCTGGGAGGGTTACACTGTAAGGTAGTCATGAGGGTTAAAAATAATATGGTAGCTAAGAGGGTTATAATTATAATTAAGTATACTAATAAAATTATTCCCCATGTTACCAAAATGGTTTTGTTTATTTTATATATGTTTTATGGAAACCTCATGTTTCCAAAAAGTAAGTATATGATACTTTTAAGGGTGATAATTCTATCTTTCAAGTGTTTATAAGTATTCATGGCCTAATGGTTTGATTACTTATTTTTATGTCCATTAATAAGATTATATTCTCATCCCAAGTTTTTAAATTTTTTCACAAGTTTTATGGTATGATAAGATAAAAGAAAAATCCAATCTTAATGTTGTTAAGATTTTTCTTGAAAATAAATCATGTTTTATTTTTAAATACTATTGTATTATGGAAAAAAATGTATATAGTTTTATTAGTATTCACTTTGTATTATTATGTGTTGTTATGTATGAATTATGTCTTAATTATATAAAACTCTAAACCTAAATGATTTTTTGGAATCAAAGAACGTGAATTATAGTCTATATTCATTAGAATATGTAATGTTTAAGGTCAAGTCCTTATAAAAAATTGGGTACAACCGTGAAAGCAGCACACGAATCAAGGAAGAAAATTACATTAAATTGAAAGCCCAGGGACTTGACCCCGCGACCTGCCCCTCACCCCCCCCCCCCCAAACTCTTACCACCCCACCACCAACAGTGGGGCAAAACGTGTTGGTCGGTTTAGAGGGTATTGAGCCGGCCTTACCCCACCCCCTGTCGCACATCCCCAGCTAGGCCCAAGGTGGCCAACCTTGGTCTTGGGCCAATTCCCACGGAGTCGAGGGGACGAGTGGATCGCTGGCATATGGTGCACATTTCCTTTGCGAGGACTCAAACCTGGAACCTCAACGACGGGACGCCACCGCCTTGAACCAACTCACCCAGCCCCCACGGGCAAACGTGTTGGTCGGTTTAGGGGGTATTGAGGTGGCCTTACCCCACCCCCTGTCGCACGTCCCCAGCTAGGCCCAAGGTGGCTAACCTTGGGCTTGGTCCAGTTCCACACGGAGTCGAGGGGACGAGAGGATCGCTGGCATACAGTGCGCATTGCCTTTGCGAGGACTTGAACCCGGAACCTCAACGACAGGACGCCACCGCCTTGAACCAACTCACCCAACCCTCGCAGGAAAACGTGTTGGTCGGTTTAGGGGGTATTGAGGCGGCCTTACCCCACCCCCTATTGCACGTCCCCAGCTAGGCCCAAGGTGGCCAACCTTGGGCTTAGGCCAGTTCCACACGGAGTCGAGGGGACGAGAGGATCATTGGCGTATAGTGCACGTTGCCTTTACGAGGACTCGAACCCGGAAATTCAAAGACAGGACGCCACCGCCTTGAACCAACTCACCCAGCCCACATGGGAAAATGTGTTGGTCGGTTTAGGGGGTATTGAGTTGGCCTTACCCCACCCCCTATCGCACGTCCCCAGCTAGGCCCAAGGTGGCCAACCTTGGGCTTGGGCCAGTTCCACACTGAGTCGAGGAGGCGAGAGGATCGCTGGCGTACAGTGTGCATTGCCTTTGCGAGGACTCGAACACAGAACCTCAACGACAGGATGCCACCGCCTTGAACCAACTCACCCAGCCCCCGCGGGAAAACGTGTTGGTCGGTTTAGAGGGTATTTAGGCGGCCTTACCCCACCCCCTGTCGCACGTCCCCAGCTAAGCCCAAGGTGGCCAACCATGGGCTTGGGCCAGTTCCCACGGATTCGATGGGACGAGTGGATCGTTAGCGTATGGTGCACGTTGCCTTTGCGAGGACTCAAACCCGAAACCTCAACGACGGGACGCCACTGCCTTGAACCAACTCACCCAGCCCTCGTGCGCAAACATGTTGGTCAGTTTAGGGGGTATTGAGGCGGCCTTACCCCACCCCCTGTCGCACGTCCCCAGCTAGGCCCAATGTGGCCAACCTTGGGCTTGGGCCAGTTCCACACAGAGTCGAGGGGATGAGAGGATCGATGGCATATAGTGCGCATTGCCTTTGCGAGGACTCAAACCCAGAACCTCAACGATAGGACGCCACCGCCTTGAACCAACTCACCCAGCCCCCGCGGGCAAATGTGTTGGTCAGTTTAGAGGGTATTGAGTCGGCCTCACCCCACCCCCAGTCGCACGTCCCCAGCTAGGACCAAGGTGGCCAACCTTGGGCTTGGGCCAGTTCCCACGGAGTTGAGGGGACGAGTGGATCACTGGTGTATGGTGCACATTGCCTTTGCTTGGACTCGAACCCGGAACCTCAACGACGGGACGCCACCACCTTGAACCAACTCACCCAGCCCCTACGGGAAAACGTGTTGGTCGATTTAGGGGGTATCGAGGCGGCCTTACCCCACCCCCCGTCGCACGTCCCTAGCTTGGCCCAAGGTGTCCAACCTTGGACTTGGGCCAGTTCCACACGGAGTCAAGGGGATGAGAGGATCCCTGGCGTACAGTGCGCATTGCCTTTGCGAGTACTCGAACCCAGAACCTCAATGACCAAGACGCCACTACATTGAACCAACACACCCATCCCCCATGGGCGAAACGTGTTGGTTGGTTTAGAGGGTATTGAGGCGGCCTTACCCCACCCCCTGTCGCACGTCCCCAGCTAGGCCCAAGGTGGCCAACCTTGGGCTTGGGCTAGTTCCCACATAGTCAAGGGGATGAGTGGATCGCTGGAATATGGTTTGTGTTGCCTTTGCGAGGACTCGAACCCGGAACCTCAACGACGGGACGCCACCGCCTTGAACCAACTCACCCAGCCCCTGCTGGAAAACGTGTTGGTCGGTTTAGGGGGTATTGAGGTGGCCTTACCCCACCCCCTTTCGCACATCCCCAGCTAGGCCCAAGGTGGCCAACCTTGGGCTTGGGCTAGTTCCACACGGAGTTGAGAGGACGAGAGGATCGTTGGAGTACAGTGCGCATTTCCTTTTTGAGGACTCGAACCCAGAACCTCAACAACAGGACGCCAGCGCCTTGAACCAACTCACCCAGCCCCCGCAGGAAAACGTGTTGGTCGGTTTAGGGGGTATTGAGGTGGCCGTACCCCACCCCCTATCGCACGTCCCCAACTAGTCCCAAGGTGGCCAACCTTGGGCTTGGGCCAGCTCCACACGGAGTCGAGGGGATGAGGGGATCGCAGGCGTACAGTGCACATTGCCTTTGCGAGGACTCAAACCCGGAACCTCAACGACAGGACGCCACCACCTTGAACCAACTCACCCAGCCCCCGCGGGCAAACGTGTTGGTTGGTTTAGGGGGTATTGAGGCGGCCTTACCCCACCCCCTTTCACACGTCCCCAGCTAAGACCAAGGTGGCCAACCTTGGGATTGGGCCAGTTCCGCACGGAGTCGAGGGGACAAGAGGATTGCTGGCGTACAATGTGTGTTTCCTTTGCGAGGACTCGAACCCGGAACCTCAATGAAAGGATGCCACCACCTTGAACCAACTCACCAAAACGTGTAGGTCGGTTTAGGGGGTATTGAGGCGGCCTTACCCCACCCCCTGTCGCACGTCCCCAGCTAGGCCCAAGGTGGCCAACCTTGGGCTTGGGCCAGTTCCACACGGAGTCGAGGGGAAGAGAGGATCGCTGGCGTACAGTGCACATTGCCTTTGCGAGGACTCGAACCCGGAACCTCAATGACAGAATGCCACCGCCTTGAAACAACTCACCCATCCCCCGCGGGCAAACATGTTGGTGGGTTTAGGGGGTATTGAGTTGGCCTTACCCCACCCCCTGTCGCATGTCCCCAGCTAGGCCCAAGGTGTCCAACCTTGGGCTTGGGCCAGTTCCACACGGAGTCGAGGGGACGAGAGGATCGCTGGATTACAGTGCGTGTTGCCTTTGCGAGGACTTGAACCCGGAACCTCAACGAGAGGATGCCGCCGCCTTGAACCACCTCAACCAGCCCCCGCGGGCAAACATGTTGGTCGGTTTAGGGGGTATTAAGGTGGCCTTACCCCACCCCCTGTCGCACATCCCCAGCTAGGCCCAAGGTGGCCAACCTTGGGCTTGGGCCAGTTCCACATGGAGTCGAGGGGAGGAGAGGATCGTTGGCGTACAGTGTGTGTTGCCTTTCTGAGGACCTGAACCCGGAACCTCAACGAGAGGACGTCACCGCCTTGAACCAACTCAGCCATCCCCTGCGGGCAAACGTGTTGGTCGGTTTAGGGGGTATTGAGGCGGCCTTACCCCACCCCCTATCGCACGTCCCCAGCTAGGCCCAAGGTGGCCAACCATGGGCTTGGGCTAGTTCCACACGGAGTCAAGGGGATGATAGGATTGTTGGCGTACAGTGCGCGTTGCCTTTGCGAGGACTCAAACCCAGAACCTCAATGATAGGACACCACTGCCTTGAACCAACTCACCCTTCCCCCACGGGCATAAACATGTTGGTTGGTTTAGGGGGTATTGAGGCGGCCTTACCCCACCCCTGTCGCACATCCCAAGCTAGGACCACGGTGGCCAACCTTCAGCTTGGGCCAGTTACACATGGAGTCAAGGGGACGAGAGGATCGCTGGCGTACAGTGCGCATTGCCTTTGCGAGGACTTGAACCCGGAACCTCAACGACAGGCCGCCACCGCCTTGAACCAACTCACCCATCCCCCGCGGGCTAAACATGTTGGTCGTTTTAGAGGGTATTGAGGCGGCCTTACTCCACCCCCTGTCACACGTCCCCAGCTAGGCCCAAGGTGGCCAACCTTGGGCTTGGGCTAGTTCCCACAGAGTCGAGGGGACAAGTGGATCGCTGGCGTATGGTGCATGTTGCCTTTGCGAGGACTCGAACCCAGAACCTCAACGACGGGACGCCACCACCTTGAACCAACTCACCCAGTCCCCGCAGGCAAACGTGTTGGACTGTTTAGGGGGTATTGAGGCGGCCTTACCCCACCCCCTGTCGCACATCCCCAGGTAGGCCCAAGGTGGCCAACCTTGGGCTTGGGCCAGTTCCACACGGAGTCGAGGGGATGAGAGGATCGCTGGCGTACAGTGCGTGTTGCCTTTGTGAGGACTCGAACCTAGAACCTCAACGACAGGACGCCACCACCTTGAACCAACTCACTTATCCCCCACAGGCAAACGTGTTGGTCGCTTTAGGGGGTATTGAGGCGGCCTTACCTCACCCCCTGTCGCACGTCCCCAGCTAGGTCCAAGGTGGCCAACCTTGAGCTTGGGCCAGTTCCACATGGAGTCGAGGGGACGAGAGGGTCGCTGGCGTACAGTGTGCATTGCCTTTGCGAGGACTCTAACCCGGAACCTCAACGACAGGACGCCACCACCTTGAACCAACTCACCCAGCCCCCGTGGGAAAACGTGTTGGTCGGTTTAGGGGGTATTGAGTCGGCCTTACCCCACCCCCTATCGCATGTCTTTAGCTAGGCCCAAGGTGACCAACCTTGGGCTTAGGCCAGTTCCACACGGAGTCGAGGGGACGAGAGGATCGCTGGTGTACAGTGCATGTTGCCTTTGCGAGGACTCGAATCTGGAACCTCAACGATAGGACACCACCGCCTTGAACCAACTCACCCAGCCCCCGCGGGCCCTTATACTTAATTCAAGGAATCAATTTATAGTTTGTTGTATTAAATTTGAGGAACCTGGGAATTACCCAAGTCAATTCCATATTCTACAGTTTAAACCTTAGACCAAGGATGGACCTATTTTGAAGTAAAAGTGTTTAATTATTTATGTATTGGGATTGAATAATTAAATTTTAGAATCATATTTAGTAGTGGTATTTTGAATCATGAAACATCAAAAGATTGTGTTGAATTTTTTAAGCATATACATCTTTATTAAATTAAGATTTATTTATACAATCATGGTTTTTATAGTTTAATGTTGATCAAAAGTTAAAAATCTTAAACACCCCTTTTTATGCTTTATGTGATGGGAGTTTACAAAGATTAAGGATATTTTGGGAGATATTTATGGTAATAAAAACCATTTATTTATTATATGTTTTAGTGAAAAGGTTATTTAAGGAAGAATGAATTTATATTTTGTGGGCATAAGTTTAAAGTCATGGTTGAACTTTAGGGTTTATCTTATATTTTATGTTGGGCTAAATATGGGTTATTACACTTTGGGAATGTTATAAGAGTTATATTAATATATTCTTAGAAAATGGAAAACCTGTATTTCGGGAGAGAACCCTTCACATCTGATGATACCGTGGGGCTTGAACCCACAACCAAAGGGTGAAAAGGGTGTTTTGATTATCACTTGAATATATGATGTTCTGGCTAATATGAAATTTTTTTACTTAAATTATTTTATGAACAAATACTTATGGAATGTATGAAGTTGAACTTTTGGTGTTACTGTTGAGGTTTAGAGATTAATGATTTATATTGGATAACACATGAAATCCATATTGGTTATGGAAAATATTTAGAAGCGGATATAAATAATGGTCACTCTTTTATATATCTTATGATCCGTTAAATTTTAATTTTATTGAATCAAGCATAAAAATTCGTTTTTGGATTCTTATTTCTTAGAATAAGTGATGATATAGAAATTGATCTAAGAACAACCAAATGATGAAATTGTTCATATAAAATATAAATATATCAATTAAGTATATTTTTTATATTATTATACAATAAAATAACTCCATATCATTATGAAAAGGATCTTGATACAAAAATTTTATCATATTAAATTCATATCTGAAGAATCGATTTTTTAAAAAAAATCATCATAGATTTATGGTTTTGAGTTCCTTAACATTCAATTAATAATTCAATTTCTTATTATCAATTATCTCTATCACTATTTATAATTATTTACACTCTTCTTCCATGTCCATATCTTCACATCCCATCAATGTTCTCCCTCATAGAAACCTAATTTTGTGTTATTCTAGATGGCATTTTTTCTTATTATTCTCTCTTATAAATAGTATGTTTTATTAACCCTTTTTAAAATGTGGTATTTCAATAAATTTTTTCTAAAATTTAAAACCCTTGATTATTGAGGTTAATATTAAATTATGAATATGTAATTTATTTAATGGGGTATAATGTAACATACTGAGATTTTAAAAGAGGAAAATTGTGTTTGATAACGTATATGACATTAAAAAAGAAAAAAAATATAATTTAACACCCCATGAATTTATGATATATTTATTTTTAAATAAATTCAATCACTTTGGTAGCTTTTGATGCTAGTAACACCGGGTTTAAAATAAATTTGATCCTCTTTTAAAATTTTATTCTATAAAGAAAACATTTATAATTTAGTCATTAAGTTGGAAGGTATGAAAAAGAAAAACTAAATTATGAAAAATATCTGGTTTAAAAATATAAAAAATAAATTCAATTTTTATCTATTTATTAGAAATAAAAATAAAAAACATTGAAAGAAAAAATTAATTTTTGAAAAACTATATTTTTCTAAATAGTAGTTTCATTACATTTTGAGAAATTATTTTAAAATTAATTTTCACCTATTTAATATTATTTATTTGAAAAAATAATTTAATTTTATAAATCATCATATAAAAATTAACTTAGGGTGATTTTTTTATACTTTTCTTAAAAGATTAATTTTTTGATGAATAGTGAAAAATACTAGTTTATATTGAAATCATCATTTTTGTTTAAATTATTTAAAATTTTAAATTATATTTTAAATTGATTATAAAGTTAAATTAGATAAATTATAATAAAATTTAACTAATATATTTTATTTTTATCAATTTTATGTTCAATTTCAATGTGAAACTGTTCATACTTATGAGAACGTTTTTTTGGAAAACACATTTTTCTTCTGATCGGTGGGTTTTATTTTAAATTAAATTGTTCCAATTATGTGAATTGAACATAAAAAAAATGTATTCAATATTTTAAATAAAAATAATTAATATTATCTAATAATTTCAACTTATTTTCATACCATAATGAATAGTGAAATAGTAAAAATTAATTAACGTGGTTAAGGTATTAACTTATTTCTGGGGGCTAAACTAAAATGTTAAGGGTTAAAATGAACTAAATACTTGTAAAATTAATTTTTTATGGCAAAATTTAGAACTTATAATCTATAAGGTTTGATAATGAACCATCTTTTATCCTTTTTTCAGGGAAAAAATGTGGGTACAAATAATTCTTTTCAAAAATTTCACATGTGTCCTCTCACCCACTTATAAAAGGCCACCCCCTCTTACCTCCTATACTCAATCCCAAATCCACTTATAATATAAAATAACAACATAAATATCTACCTTAATTACCTACCATAATCCTATAGTAATTATTTTGAATAGTAAACCCTCTAAATAAGGCTTTAGGTATGAACCTAAAGAGGCTCTCTGAAGAGAAGATAAAATTCTTAAACTTTCATTTCTTTTATTTTTATTCCACCTCCTTAAAATATTATTAAAAAAAATAATATATTACCAAAAATATATAATATATTATGATATATTATTATATTAATTTAATAACCTAAATACATCTCTACTCCCATCAAATGGGAAACGAAACTGTCAATCCTATGTACGGAGGACTACCGCCTTACCAATCGATGTAGCTCATTTTCCTTCACCACCTCTCAAGGTTTTATATGATGGTGGATTTGAAATATTTATATGGTATTTATGAAATTAAAATACTTATATAGTTATAATATTATATAAACTATCTTATATTCCATTCTGTGAAAATACGATAATGTCGCTTGTGTGTACGGTGGACTACCGTCTCACGAATAAATGTGAAGAGTTTCTCCCCTGCACATTACATTTAAGGTTATAAGAGTAAATTTAATGTATATATGTGACATATATAAAAATATAATGACTCTATAAATTTTATATGTTATTTACCTTCCTTTTGTTTCATCTTATGAGAAAATAGAAACAACGTTCATGCATACGTACGACCTTTCGTCTCCATGATCAGTGTAATCCATTTTCTATATCTAACTTATATAGATTAATATAAATACATATATAATTAACATATATGATTTTTATATCATTATTAAAAAAATTATATGATGGAACAATTATCAAAGTAAAAGGTCTGGAATTACCAAACCAAAACATACATAAAAATAAAAGCAATTATCACCTGAAAAACTGATTTTAATAAAGAATTGTTAATAAAAAAGTGATAAAAAATATAATTAAATAATATATTGTATGAGATATATAATAATTTTTCATTAATATATTAATAATAAACCTATATATATTATACAGGAGGTTTGAACTTGTATAAAAGAATTTGAACATAAGGTAAGGGATATTTGTCTCATCAGACCTTCTTTGAGATATATGTCATCTTATTCACCTATCTTATTTTATGAGGTGTCTGTACTTACAATTTTACATGTAATATAATAAATTTATTTATTCTCATGATATTTCATGTTAAATTTAATTTTATTCTTTCATGGTTCTTATGATCCAATGTTACAAAAGTGGTACTGGTTTTATGGTACAATATCATCTTTTATTAGGATTTTTTATGTTTATTATTTAGATGATAAAGTATTTTGATCCATCTCTTAGGAAACTCGTGAATTTTATTCCAATATGGTTGTTTAATTAGAATACATATTTTCCTACCATTTCCCTCTCTTTATATACTTTAGAGTTTAAAAGAATGTTTTTAAGAAAAATCATCTTTATTCCTCTCTTATTCGATAACCCATTTTCTTCCATATCTATGTTTTCTAAAAATGTTTTTAAAAATGTTTTACAATTCCCCAAAAGGATTTATTAAAGATATGTTTACCCATGTTTCACTTTTTATAGGTTTTTTTTAAATTAATCTTCATGTCATTTTCTAAATAAGGCTCATTTGGCTTTTATCAAAAATGTGAAAGAATTGTTTTTTTAACTTATATGGAATGTATGGGATTTCCTTCCATCATGAACACTCAATATTTTAAAAATAATTTCACATAATTGAAAATTTATTTTCAAATAAAAGTATTTTCAAAATGTTTTTTTGAACTTTTAGTTTAAAATATTGACTTTCAAAATGAAAATGATACTTTCCCTAAGAATGTTTTTTATGTAATTTTTATGGTAATTCTATTCATAAATGAAAAAAAACCCCATTTTACCTTATAATAAATTTAGAATATGTTGTAAAAATATCATACTTATTATTTTTATAGATGGTTTATAATAAATTGACTAGGATGTACAATTTTGATATCATTCTCCATATTACTCTGAATGGTTTGAAATAATGTTTATTGATGGGGGTACTTATTAACATTTAATATGTTAGTTTTTTAATAAAAATTTTTATGTTGACTATGTTTCACCCCTTTAATATAAAGAATTCATTGGACTTAGTTAGTGATGTGTGGGGATTTCTATAGCCCCTAAAAGCATTGGTAGGTCTCATGAGACAAGCTGGCTTGGGTTTTTTGGATGAGGCCTTACCAATTTATATAAAATGTCTTAGCATGAGGCCTTGATAGTATAGTTATGATGTATAAAATTTTTGATTAACTCTTTATTAGATTATTCATTTATGTCCTTGTGATTATTTTATTAGTTAAAATATCTATAGAAAAGTTTCAAGCTATTGTGATTATGTATAATACATTATTAGATCATTATTTATTAATTATATATTATACACATGTTATTTATTTAATGGAATATGTTTTAGTTATTTACATTACCATACTGATTATGATTTATTCATTCATATATTCCACTATACTCATACCCTTACTGATCATTTGAGCCCAACCCTTGCTTATGTTTCTTTCCCCATGATGCTAATATGAGTATTATGATTGATATACAGGGTTATTCTAGAGGAAATAATGATGTACTTGAAGAAAATACTATGTTTTATTTTATATTTTGAATTATAATATGAAATTCAAGTATCTATCTAGTTTACTAAGGCTACTAAACATTTAGGTCCTTCAGGATATGATTATTTATATCTATTGACAGTGTAATAAAGTAGACATCAACTTTAGGCTACTAGGGTCAAGGAATTTACATCCTCCCTCGCCCCCAAGAAGTCACAAAAGGTGGATTCAAATACAAAAAATTAATGGGGGAAGAAAATAATCCCATCACTTAAAATAATCATGTTAAAATTATACATTAAATTTAATGTCAATAAGGGGGAGAGAAATCTCAAGAACCCTTTAAAAAAATTATTTATAAAAAAATATAAATGGGTAGATTGTATCTCTTATTAGATGATGATGTTAATATATTTGATTTTTTATTAATAGAAGTTTGTATAGTCAATTATTAAGCTATAAGAAATGGTTTTATAGGTTACATAAGAAAAATTTCATAAGGAAATTCTGTAGGAAATAGTCCCATAGGAAATTGTTCCTAAGGAATGATTTTAAGTATAATACTAATGTTGAATATAGGAGAATATTATAAGATTTAGAGGCACTATCTCTAACATTAGAAGTTGAATTAGTAAGTTTCAGCAGATAAGGGATTTCATATCTACTAAAGAAGTAACATAAAAGGTTAAACCCTTGGAAGAAATAAGTATATAACCCCAAGTTAAAACCATTATAAGAACACCAATGAAGTAATATAGGATAATCAGGAAGGATGATTCCCATTAAAGATTTGATAAAGTCACAATGATTCATTCCTGAGGAGTGTATGATGATATTCATCTTAAATTATGAGTTTATAATGAAGGTTAAGAAACACTCTGTATGAGTTTCTAGAGTTGCTTAAGAAACATTCCTTGTGAGTTTCTTAATAAGTATAAGAAATATTCCTTACTAATTCAGATTATTATTTACTGATCTTCAAGATCCAGACATCCTAAAGATACACCTGATTCTTTCTAATTTCATATGTGTTTTCACAAAGGTGGTGAATTCAATGTTTGGTTAAATTTTTTGATCTATGACTATACAAAGTAAATTCTATGATATGGTGAAGTTTCAATTGATGATCGAATAGAGAGGTATAAAGACCAACAGAATGTGTCTTTAGGATAGAGGCATATAAATTTTCTAAGAATATGAAGTGGTCATATAGTGATATTTTTCATGAATTAAATGTTTCAAAATTAATGATGGAACCAATAAAAAGTTTGAAGTTATGAATTTATGAATTTCTTATTGAATATGGGCTATCCTATGATGTTTTCATCAAGTAAAGGAAAATATGATAGAGTTTTAGTATCAGCAGAAAGAGAATAAATCTATAAATGTTACTGGAAAAATTGGTGTAAAGTTTACCTAAAAAATAGTTTGTACCAAGTTCATGTAATAATGTTTTTGTTTCAAGATATATAATGATAAAAGTTATAAAATCATCAAGGATGATTCTATATAAAGGTTTTCGTAATGATTCTATTTGAAATAGATCAATCATACTGAGTTTTATTTTATAGATTCATTTTTACTCTAGTAAAAGTAAAGTTTATTAGTTCATTAGATTGATAGGAGAAATGTTTATCAGATAAAATGAGTAGGTGATCAAATGAGTTATAATAGATAGATATTTAGAATTTCTATTAAACAAACATTTTCAAATTAGTATTGGGGATAAAACTGGGAAGTCAACTATATGGTCAATGTATAAAGTCCAACAGATAGAATGAAGGTTTACAAAAGTTTAGGATACAACAACATTCTCCAATCCACCAAAGAGTGATGTAGGGATTACATTGGATGGAGAAAGAGAATAATCGATAAATATTCTAGGGTAATTTTTTTAAGTCATGTTGACCCATAAAATGGATTATTAACAAATAATTAAATATGATGTCATCATATTAATGATTCGATGATGATGTACCAGAATGAATTTTTCAAACCATTTCATGTAAAAGTTTGAGTGAATGTAGGATGGTAGAATGGAGACATGCTATAATATTGGACATATCAATACAATAAAACATATGTGTATCTATTGGATGGAAGAAAAATATAAAGCATATCAGAGAAAATATTGTGATACCATCGAATGGTGAAGTTCTTAAAAAGTTTACCAGACAAAGAAACAGTGCACTGGATTGAGAAGTTCTTAATTAATCCATCAGATAGAAATTTTTTGAACAAAGTTCTATGGAGCATCACACAAAATTTATAAAATCTACAACATTTAGGATGTAATACTTCCACTTAATGTTTTTAATATAATTGGGTTTTAAGTAAATTTGAAGGACATTTCTAGTGACATTATTTTCAAGAAACTTCTAAAATGTTCTAAAAGTTTAGTTGCATGGGAATATTCAAAATTCAAATTTTGGGAGCTCGTGTTTTCTCCAACAATCATGTCTATATTAAGAGGTTGAATTATAATAAAAATTTACACTATTTATGAAATATATATAGATAAAGTGATAAATATTTATTTATAATGGAATCATGAGCTTCCAACTAAATAAATACTCATTTGAGAAAGAAAAATTGGATAGATTTTTTCTAGACACAGGTTTAATAGACAGATTGTTTTTTATAGATCCACTAGAAATACATGCATTGAGATAGGAATAATTCATTTATAGTATAGTGTTTTGAATTGCACTATATGTAAGCATTTTGGATGAATATGGAGGCTCATCGGATGGATTCATCTCGAAATAGAGTGTACTGGATGAAAATTTTTCAGACAATGTTTATTTGATCCATTTTTCAAAGATTATTATCATGTGTTTTCTCTAAAGTATAAACACACATTGTAACTATTGGGAGCCAGTATAATTAAATTTTAGGAGATATAATGATCTTAATAGAGTTTTCACATTATATCCATATGATATATAAGTGAAATAATATGAAACTCGATGGGAGTCGACATAGTAAGGAGTTGGTTCTCACACTAAGGTAGAACCTTATAAAAATAATTATTTCTTGTTTAATTTATATTTTCTAAATAAAATAGTGGGAAAGGGTGAGAAATATTTTTCAAATATCTATAAATCCTAACTAATATAATATTTTCAATTAAATTAAAGAATAAAATATTCTAATTTTGAAAATAATTGGTAAAAGTTGGTCACCTTTGATTCACCCCCTCTCAAGATGGTTGAACTGACCACTTTGGAATTTCAATTTTCTTGCTATAATTTATATTTATTTTGTTCATGTTTAACTCACCAAAACATATATTTTTCTATATGATTATATATAGATAACCCTTTTTTAGGTGGATCAATGGGGGATAACTAGTTTGTTCTTTAGAGTTATTAATTTAATATATTAATGTCATATTTTCATGATTTATATGATATTAATGAATAGTGGTAACAATGATATGATAGTGATTTTTTCCCATTATTTATGTTCTATTATATTTTTATTACCTTTTTATTAATATTCAAATCCTTCACTCACTATTTTATCAAGTATATGATGGATTTAGGTGGATTAGTGGGGAGTGGTACATGATTGAGACAATATGGAGTGGGATAAATATATATACACGTATAAATGATTCATATAAAAATAAATTAAGATTATTTCATGAGTATTGAAATTAGGTAATCATTGATCCACTCACTCGATCGAGGTGTGATTTCATCTACTAGCCATTTTTGGAAATAATATTGGTTCACTCATATTTTTCATGTTCCATGACTTAAAATAGAAACAACAAGGGGATTTATAGGAATGATATTAAATCCACTCACTCGTATAGAATTAATTTAGATTAAAAAAATAAAAAAAATAACTAAATAGTGTAACTCTATACTGGTAACCCAATATTTTATCTAGAATTCATTTTATATTCTCTTATTCTTATTTTAATTTTCACTTCTTTAATTTATCACACACAATGAAAACCATTATACTTACTATTTTCCATAGAAAATTATAAAATCATAGAAATAAAAATTGAAAAAAAAGGGAAATGAATTATATTCATGGTCATTTTTAGAGACTACATGTGGTCTGGCGAAAGGGCAGCATACATGTGGAATTAAAATTACTATTTTGTTACTTGAACACGGTGGTTTGTTCCTCACATAATATATTTGGGATAAATACAAAAAATTAACTTGGGTTAATTTACTATCTTAAAAAATTATAAAAAAAATATCTTTTTCAACAATATTTAATTTTTTTATTTATAGGAATACATTTTGGATTTATTTCATCAAAAAATACAATGGAGGAAAGTTCGAAAATCATTAGTTTAAATGATTATGTTTGGATTATGGATATACATTTATATTCTTAACTTCAAGGACACTATGAAAAAATGGATAGGTAGAAAGAAGAAATGGTACTATATCATAAATTCCAAGAACCATGCATAATAACTATAATCAACCTACGTAATTTTTATAAGAAGATATTAATACTTCATTTTATGTGGTGAAAAATATTTTACCTAGACATATTCTGATAAAATCACATTATAATTATTAGAAATAGAAAAACACTAAGGTTGGATATTTCATATTGTTTATATGGTAAGTATTTCTCTTAAACAGTAAAGACTGTTTGGATAAGTTCAATACTAATTTTTATAATGGATTATTTCTTGTATATTCAATAAACACAAAGTCTTGAAAGGTTTATAATAAAATAAATATAGCTATTTAGGTATCTATTCATGTTCATTTTAATTAAAATACCCCTTTTGATAAGTCTTTTATACTGTATTAGATTGAATATGTAGAGACCCGAAGCTTGACGTACATGGACATTTCATTACTTTTGCGGAATACTTAGTACATAACAAAAACACACACACAAGGACCGTAATAGTTTAGTGTCTTTGGAAACTCGGAACGTAATCTTCTAATCATGGTGAAAGATCTTCAATATCTCCCATAAATATCTTCCCCTTTTTTTCTTACCTAAAACCTTTCTTTATATCCTGGGGAAAATAAAACATAAAAGGGTGAGCTCAAATGCCCAGTAAGGGTAAACAAAACACATATCAATCACATCATATTCATAAGAACATAACATTTTGGAAATCTTAACCTGCAAAAGAGATCATAATATCATAACATGGGATAAATCATAGTAGTGAAATTTCATAACTTAAAACATGAAACTTTGTGGCATACACACATAATCATAGAAAATCATTTCTTGTTAGTCAAGACTCATTTCCAAGACTATCTTAGTGGACAAAGTCCCTTTCTGAACCGAGTCACCCTCATTTCAGTCCTGTTTCACTGAACTGGTATAACCTACCATTCCAGCCATGTCTATCTCATGAGATATAAAATCTTTACCCAATGCATTGGAGGGAGATATAGGTCCCACCCATCTCATAATGATACCATTCTTATGTGTGCCACAAATTCATAAATCATACATCATTGCATAACCCATGTAATAAAAATGGGATTCTTAAGCAACATGACATCATAAAACAATTCATATAAGATAAAGGAATTCATAAAAATATTTTCATCACAACATAATCAAATCAATGTAACAATAGGGATAAAAACAGAACCCTTTATTATCTTAGATGGAAAATAATTTTGATAAAACACTTGAACTTCATTCTTGAGGAAAATATCCTTTCTACTTCAAAAACACTTTTCCTTTCTTAACATGTAATAAAATTTTAAACTAAAAGAAGTTGATTAAAAATAAACTTGAAAACTTGTAAAGGAATATTCTTGGAAATAATGTTTTGAAAATCCATTCATGCCGTATAAGTTAAAAAAACATTCTTCTTACTTTTGTCGGAAAAGTCAAAAAGTACCTTGTATGAAAAACGACAAAAGATTCATTTCATATCTTTTACTAAAAACTCACCAAAGGATAAAATTGTATTTAAAAAATTGAAGGTGGATGGAAATAATATGGAATATTGATGAAACATGGATGTGGATGATAAAATACACCCCAGTAAATACTAAAGTATAAACAATCTCGGATAAAAATGAGATTGTGATATTTCCCTTACCTTAGGTCCAATTTGCTTCGTAAGTGTCCGAACCTTCTGTATAATGATTTAAATAATTTCATTGACTTATTAAATAATCATATTCATTGTTATGATATCATATATGGTTCACTTATGACTTTATATTACCCGTTCTTTTGTAAATTCCATGTTTAAGAGCGTTTTGGGTAAAATTGTTTCATTTGTCGTCCGTGTTTTGCCTTGTAATTATTCATATGATTACTTAGATCATGATTACTTAATTCCAGAATATAAAACATGATTTATATAAATATATATTCAGAATATACATATATATAATAAATCAGTAAATGGAATGAAATACACCGTTCATGGAGACGGTAGGTCGTACGTACGCATGAACGCTGTTTTCGTTTCCTTATTGAGTTGAACAGAATTAAGTAGATGACATTCATATATATACACATAAATACAGTATTATTATTATGTCATATATTTCATGATTACTTATTATATATACTTTATAATCATTCATGAATTGTTAAAGTGGAGAATGAATCTCATCGCGTCGTGGGGACGGTAGTCCGTACGTACGCACGAGCGATGATATCGTTCTCCGTAGGATGGATAGATGGTGAAATAGGATTGTTTCATACTTATAATAACATATCAGTATATGAGTGATACTGATGTTATTACTTCATAGTGAAATAACCTAAGAAGAAGAAGTGGAAGAATAAATAAAGGTGAAAGAATTGGTAACGGAAATTACCTCTTCTTTGAAGCGCCTCTTTGAGACCTCCACTTAGGGAACTAAAATTGGTCTTTTATGAAGACCAGAACCTCTAGGATGTTTCTAGGGAAGTGTAGAAGAGATTTTGGCAGGGGTTGGCCGAGCTTTAAGGCTCAAAGTTGTGTGAGGAAGAGAGGGAGGAGGTGTCCTTTTATAAGGGAGGAGAGGGGCACCTTTGGAATAACTAAAAATATTATTTTATTATAAAGTCAAGTTCGGTTTTAAATAGCTCCAAATTGATTTATTTAGAGGCTAAGGTGGGGATGGGTCGAAATCCTCTCATCCAATATAATTTAGACAAGTTTAGGTTCCTATTTTAACCTTATCATTTAGATTTAACATTAAGTTAAATAATTTTACTTTTACCGTGTCTTCTTGTGTTCTTATACTATAAGGTTAATAAACTTACTATAAGAAGCCAAACGAATCCCAAATTGTTTATTACTAATATATATAACCTTATCTAAGTCATTTGGCCGAACCTTATATTTTTAGGAATAAAATAACAATTAATAATATAATATTTGTTTTAAAAACTATTTTATGTCAATTTTGACACTATTTAGTAATTGATTTTTGTGAAAATCATAACAGAATGATAAGTTCGAAAAAAGTTAATTAAATCAACAATAACATGTCATATTATCCTAGAAAATTAGTGTAAGTCATAAAAAGTCTCAAATTACACTTATTTGAGTATTTATAACATCAATTATGTCAATATTTCATTAATAAGATAATTACTGCATCATCGTTGTGTCATAACTAAATTAAATTATTTAATGTCTAAAAATTACAAATAAAATACCATTATGTAGTAAATCTTGTTATATTTCTAATTAATATTTACAATCGAATTTATCTTATGTATAACCCTATATTACAAATGTTTTAGTAAATATACTTTGATTTTAACTCTTTTAAATCTTCTTTAAATAAATTAATAATAAATGTCCTAATCTAATACAAGTGGGCCTAAATGGTCATATTTTATTCCTAAGTTTGTTTTTGGTCGAATTAAACTTGTCCAATAGAATTAGGACATGTGTTAGGGTAATAATAATATCATTTCTACCCTTAATTACCCTATTTACTTTTAACCGTGGTAAAAAAAAGTAAAAAGTTACTATTCACCAAAAAATATTTTTATCTCATTGAACCACATTTTACTTACTGACATCAACCATGTCTCTCGGATTTTTGAAATTCCACTCACTGAAGCGGTAAAATTAAGTTTTATGAAAAATTCAGTTTTTTAACTACCACTTAGTGGTTTCACTATTCATCAAAAATTGAAAGTTTTCAGAAAAATACCAAACATTAGGCCTAAGCTATATTTGATATTATGAACTCAAAAATGATGTCTATTTTACCAAATTCAAAACATATCATTTGCATTAACTAATTTAAAAATTAATTCCCGTCGTCAAAACAAATAGCGTGTTTTTAAGAGATAATAACTATCAAAAGATTGAAACTTGTTTATAACTGGTTTAAATGTGAAATTAAATCCAATGACCAACATTGTATTAAATTGTAAAAAATATTCTAAATATACTTTAAAACCACTAAAATTAATAATTTATCACTATTAATTATTTCGATTGAAAAAGTTGTTTTTAATTAAAATTTAGTAATTTCCACTATTCATCAAAATATGAAAGTTATCCGAAAATTACCAAAATTTCACCCTAAGCTAATTTCGATATTCCGAATCCAAAAATGAAGTCCATTTTGAAAAATAAAATTTACAAAATTTCAAAAAGTGGTTATTACTATTCATAACGGCTAGTTTTAATAATATTTTAATAGCATATCGTTGTTTAGTGAAAACTCGGTATTGCGTACTACACACGCTATCAAGGAAGGTCGCAATTGCATGTAATGAAAGGCAAGTCAAGGATACGTGTTGTGCAAGATCCTTTTGGTGTAGCGTACAACAAAATACATTAATGAAATTAAAGAGAATATTTTTCATAAAATCTCGGGGTGTTACATTCTACCCCCCTTAAAATGAATTTCGCCCTCGAAATTCGTCGGGGTTATAAATGGTTTACTATTAGAAAGTTTCTTTAATCGAAACCCACATCGTAAAAGGGAATACCAAAACCAATCTTTAAAAACAAAAGTATGAAACGTAATGGTTACCCAAATAAACTAATCACTGGGTTTCCACATAGGTGAAAATATGGATATGGAAGAGAAATCTAACCATCATGTTCTGATAGAGAGTGGTAGAGAACATGGATATGGAAAAGCTAGCAATCACAAAGCCATAAATTTGTGACGATCTAAGGTACCATCTGATTCATCAGATATAAGAGCACTAAGACAACATTTTTGGTTTTCAAGATCATTTCCCTAAAGTTGATGAAATTGGAATTAGAAGAAATACTTTCGTGATTTTGGTATAGTCTCACCGTTTGTCGTTCTTTGGACAATTTTCACTTCATCTCTTAAAGAAATGAAGTTGAATTTGTCATTCGTGATGTGTTAGTAGATCATGTGATAGAATGATGGGTCATTCCATCTCTTTCAAACAAAAGGTTAGCAAAAGTTATAAGTCCATCTTATGGTTAATCATATATGGTTCCAAAAATGAACTTATACTTCATATATCATACCGCTTAATAAAATAAAACTATTTTCTACTAACCAAGGACTTCCTGTAGGCCAGTGGTAGGCGATAAAGGCCAGTCGCACTTCGGTTGTGGGTTCGATTCCCACAACCTTGTCCGACGCGATGGGTTGTCGCCCATCCTGCAGGTTGTCCTTTTTCTAAAGCTATATTACTATAACATCCCATCAATAATGTCGAAAAACGTTTTATCCTAACTTATGTCCAACATAATCCATTGTAATATTTAGGCTTATCTAAAATACTTCGGTCCAAGCTCATAGTATAAAGAAAATGATTACTTGAAATGTCACAGAACAATCACGTGAATGCCATCATTTATCCCCCATATATCATAAGATATATCTTGTTGGTCAAATTACAAACATGTGAATACCTTAATCATGTATTCTCTTGAAGAATGAATACCCATTAAACCTTAGTGAAAACATGAATGCAGTTAAAAGTTAACACTTTCCACATACCAAAATCCTCAAAATTCTATATACTCAAACCATGATATCACTTAGTCCATATATCAATCATGAGATCATGAATACTGTCAAACATTTCATTTTCTCTTTATCCCTTCATTATGCGCATATCATCTACTTTCCAAAGTATTTGAATCACTTTTCATGGTTACCGGTACCTTAAAATTATTGAAAACCACAATAGACCATTACATAAATATTTCAATACACCATAAAAGTACCTCAACAACATTATTCTTGAATACCAATACATAAACACTTCAGTCCATCCACTTCAATGATTGTCCTGGAATAAGTCCTTCCTTGATTTAGAGGTAACTTTTTAGGTTAGGGCATTGAATTGGGTAATGCCCATATTCTCCACAAATAAGACATTGAACTCCATAATAGTCTGTCACTCTATGACCCATTTCTCCACACAGATAACATCGGTCCCTCCATTTGAGATATTCCTCAAGGTTCTTCTTCCCTTCTTTAGAAATCTCAATCTTCCTTTCTTTATGCTCCTCAACATGCGAACATGCATAATAGTTTATCTTCCTCTTCTTTGATGAATTAGGGACACCACTAAATTTCACCTTGTTAATCATATATCGATATGACTGATTCGGCATAATCACAATATATTTCTCTCTAGGAATTACACAATTTTGTTGCTCATAGTCACCAATTTTTCCATTGGATTCAATGTTAACCAAATTCCTTCTGGTTCGCTCCATTAACTAAAACACAAAAAGAATCTTGTGAGAGGCGAAAATCATGCTAGAGAAAACAACATAGTAAAGGGGGAGTATCCTCAATATCTAACATCTTAGGTTAAAATCTATGATCGTTACCATAATTCTAGGACTTTATCCTATATGTATACTTATCCTTAGGTACATCCCTAGACATACCTTAGAAATATCTCTAGGGATCTCACTAATGTTTACGCATCCTAGTTTCCAAAGGTTGACTAAACCTTTCCTATGATACCAACTGTAGCGGTCTAGAATTACTTCCAGTGGACTATAATTGATATCTATCAGGGCACTCCATGGGCAGCTACACCCCCTGGGCGGGACACACCACCATCCCCAGTGGCAGCCATTTCCTCATAAATCCCTTGGGCGTAGAGCCATGCTTCGTCCAACGCTCACATGTGAGAGTTCCCAAGGATCGGATACATTCCAACCTCTTTTTCCTCTGATACCAACTGTAGAGACCCGAAGCTTGACGTACATGGACATTTCATTACTCTTGCGGAATACTTAGTACATAACAAAAACACACACACAAGGACCGTAATAGTTTAGTGTCTTTGGAAACTCGGAACGTAATCTTCTAATCATGGTGAAAGATCTTCAATATCTCCCATAAATATCTTCCCCTTTTTTTTCTTACCTAAAACCTTTCTTTATATCCTGGGGAAAAGAAAACATAAAAGGGTGAGCTCAAATGCCCAGTAAGGGTAAACAAAACACATATCAATCACATCATATTCATAAGAACATAACATTTTGGAAATCTTAACCTGCAAAAGAGATCATAATATCATAACATGGGATAAATCATAGTAGTGAAATGTCATAACTTAAAACATGAAACTTTGTGGCATACACACATAATCATAGATAATCATTTCTTGTTAGTCAAGACTCATTGCCAAGACTATCTTAGTGGACAAAGTCCCTTTCTGAACCGAGTCACCCTCGTTTCAGTCCTGTTTCACTGAACCGGTATAACCTACCATTCCAGCCATGTCTATCTCATGAGATATAAAATCTTTACCCAATGCATTGGAGGGAGATATAGGTCCCACCCATCTCATAATGATACCATTCTTATGTGTGCCACAAATTCATAAATCATACATCATTGCATAACCCATGTAATAAAAATGGGATTCTTAAGCAACATGACATCATAAAACAATTCATATAAGATAAAGTAATTCATAAAAATATTTTCATCACAACATAATAAAATAAATGTAATAATAGGGATAAAAACAGAACCCTTTATTATCTTAGATGGAAAATAATTTTGATAAAACACTTGAACTTCATTCTTGAGGAAAATATCCTTTCTACTTCAAAAACACTTTTCCTTTCTTAACATGTAATCAAATTTTAAACTAAAAGAAGTTGATTAAAAATAAACTTGAAAACTTGTAAAGGAATCTTCTTGGAAATAATGTTTTAAAAATCCATTCATGCCGTATAAGTTAAAAAAACATTCTTCCTACTTTTGTCGGAAAAGTCAAAAAGTACCTCATATGAAAAACGACAAAAGATTAATTTCATATCCTTTACTAAAAACTCACCGAAGGGTAAAATTGTATTTAAACAATTGTAGGTGGATGGAAATAATATGAAATATTGAGAAAACATGGATGTGGATGATAAAATACACCCCAGTAAATACTAAAGTATAAACAATCTCGGATAAAAATGAGATTGTGATATTTCCCTTACCTTAGGTCCGATTTGCTTCGTAAGTGTCTGAACCTCCTGTATAATGATTTAAATAATGTCATTGACTTATTACAGAATCATATTCATTGTTATGATATCATATATGGTTCACTTATGACTTTATATTACCCGTTCTTTTGTAAATTCCATGTTTAAGAGCGTTTTGGGTAAAATTGTTTCATTTGTCGTCCGTGTTTTGACTTGTAATTATTCATATGATTACTTAGATCATGATTACTTAATTCCAGAATATAAATCATGATTTATATATATATATATATATTCATAATATACATATATATAATAAATCAGTAAATGGAATGAAATACACCGTTCATAGAGACGGTAGGTCGTACGTACGCATGAACGCTGTTTTCGTTTCCTTATTGAGTTGAACGGAATTAAGTAGATGACATTAATATATATACACATAAATCCAGTATTATTATTATGTCATATATTTCATGATTACTTATTATATGTACTTTATAATCATTCATGAATTGTTAAAGTGGAGAATGAATCTCATCGCGTCGTGGAGACGGTAGTCCGTACGTACGCACGAGCGATGATATCGTTCTCCGTAGGATGGATAGATGGTGAAATATGATTGTTTCATACTTATAATAACATATCAGTATATGAGTGATACTGATGTTATTACTTCATAATGAAACAACCTAATAAGAAGAAGTGGAAGAAGAAATAATGGTGAAAGAATTGGTAACGGAAATTACTTCTTCTTTGAAGCGCCTCTTTGAGACCTCCACTTAGGGCACTAAAATTGGTCTTTGAGGAAGACAAGAACCTCTAGGATGTTTCTAGGGAAGTGGAGAAGATATTTTTTTAGGGGTTGGCCAAGCTTGAAGGCTCAAAGTTGTGTGAGGAAGAGAGGGAGGAGGTGTCCTTTTATAAGGGAGGAGAGGGGCACCTTTGGAATAACTAAAAATATTATTTTATTATAAAGTCAAGTTCGGTTTTAAATAGATCCAAATTGATTTATTTCTAGTCTAAGGTGGGTATGGGTCGAAATAATCTCATCCAATATAATTTAGACAAGATTAGGTTCCTATTTTAACCTTATCATTTAGATTTAACATTAAGTTAAATAATTTTACTTTTACCGTGTCTTCTTGTGTTCTTATACTATAAGGTTAATAAACTTACTATAAGAAGCCAAACGAACCCCAAATTGTTTATTATTAATATATATAACCTTATCTAAGTCATTGGGCCGAACCTTAGATTTTTAGGAATAAAATAACAATTAATAATATAATATTTGTTTTAAAAACTATTTTATGTCAATTTTGACACTATTTAGTAATTGATTTTTGTGAAAATCATAACAGAATGATACGTTCGAACAAAGTTAATTAAATAAACAATAACATGTCATATTAGCCTATAAAATTAGTTTAAGTCATAAAAAGTCTCAAATTATACTTATTTGAGTATTTATAACATCAATTATGTCAATATTTCATTAATAAGATAATTACTGCATCATTGTTGTGTCATAAATAAATTAAATTATTTAATGTCTAAAAATTACAAATAAAATACCATTATGTATTAAATCTTGTTATCTTTATAATGAATATTTACAATCGAATTTATCTTATGTATAACCCTATATTAAAAATGTTTTAGTAAATATACTTTGATTTTAACTCTTTTAACTCTTCTTTAAATAAATTAATAATAAATGTCCTAATCTAATCCAAGTGGGCCTAAATGGTCATATTTTATTCCTAAGTTTGTTTTTGGTCGAATTAAACTTGTCCAATAGAATTAGGACATGTGTTAGGGTAATAATAATATCATTTCTACCCTTAATTACCCTATTTACTTTTAACCGTGGTAAAAAAAAGTAAAAAGTTACTATTCACCAAAAATTATTTTTATCTCATTGAACCACATTTTACTTACTGACATCAACCATGTCTCTAGGATTTTTGAAATTCCACTCACAGAAGCGGTAAAATTAAGTTTTATGAAAAATTCATTTTTTTAACTACCACTTAGTGGTTTCACTATTCATCAAAAATTGAAAGTTTTCAGAAAAATACCAAAAATTAGGCCTAAGCTATATTTGATATTATGAACTCAAAAATGATGTCTATTTTACCAAATTCCAAACATATCAGTAGCATTAACTAATTTAAAAATTAATTCTCATCGTCAAAACAAATAGCGTGTTTTTAAGAGATAATAACTATCAAAAGATTGAAACTTGTTTATAACTGGTTTAAATGTGAAATTACATCCAATGACCAACATTGTATTAAATTGTAAAAATATATTCTAAATATACTTTAAAACCACTAAAATTAATAATTTATCACTATTAATTATTTCGATTGAAAAAGTTGTTTTTAATTAAAATTTAGTAATTTCCACTATTCATCAAAATATGAAAGTTATCTGAAAATTACCAAAATTTCACCCTAAGCTAATTTCGATATTCCGAATTCAAAAATGAAGTCCATTTTGAAAAATAAAATTTACAAAATTTCAAAAAGTTGTTATTACTATTCATAACGGCTAGTTTTAATAATATTTTAATAGCATATCGTTGTTTAGTGAAACTCGGTATTGCGTACTACACACGCTATCAAGGAAGGTCGTGATTGCATGTAATGAAAGGCAAGTCAAGGATACATGTTGTGCAAGATCCTTTTGGTGTAGCGTACAACAAAAGACATTAATGAAATTAAAAAGAATATTTTTCATAAAATCTCGGGGTGTTACAGAATATGTTCTTCGAGGCTATAATTTAGTTATTTAGCATCATTCTAAGAGTTTAATTGAAAGATTATTTAATTATCTTTTTTGTATTCCATGAATAAATTCCACTTTTTTGGGTTAATAGGGATCTCATGATGTCTTTTTTTGGCTAACCATAGATAAATAAAATATGATTTATGGGTATCCTAGCCTAAGTACTAGCCCGTAAACTCAAAACCAACCCTAAAAACAAATCAAACATCCCCACATCATTTTTAAGTAGAAATAGGGAGGGTCAAATTATTAAGAGAAAAAGAAAATAGGGAAATAGGAGTAAGTGGGAATAATAATCATATACTTAGGACATGAATTCCTTTTTAACCTTGACCTAGGTACCTCATACCATGAAATGGGATTACATTGACCTACATTCCATAATTACATTGAAACCCCACTATAATAATCAAAAAAGTCACCCTAGCCACCACTATACTAATATATGGATATCATCATTGGGGACCAATCACACCATTGATCATTGAATGAAAAACATTGAGAAAATACCAAAAATAAATTTTAATATACCACATCACATGGTTATTCACCAATTTCATCATTACCAGTGTGGACTAATAGCAATAATGTGCCACCACATCAAAAAACATTATCAGAATTACCTTCACCACCATGTTAAAAAACATACCTACCATAGATAAATAAAGAATAATCATCTAAAATCCCTTAAAACCTCATCCTACCACATAAAAAATCCTACCCATAAGGCATCTACTATGAGAAATTGTTCTTACCTCACTAGAGAATACCACAATGGGAAATCCTATATAACAATTTCCCAAAAATTAAATTGGGAAGGTATATTTAAGAAACTATATGATAAATAAGGAGGGAAATATGTTTCCACCACATTATCAGAATATGAATAACGAATACTAGGATAATATCAAGAACAAAATACATAAACTAAAAACTGGAATCATAGAGAAAACATCCAAATTAAAAACACAAAACACTAGCGAATGACCTCACCTCTTAGACCAAAAGAACCCTCCATGAACAACATTAGTTACCAAATATCCATGAATAGGTAATTTATTTTATCTATATACCTTTTTCATGTTATATTTAGTAAATTACCAATGAATGGAAGGCTGAAAATTTAATACCAGATACCCTACTATAGTAGGTAAGCACCATATCATAAAATATCACAAAATGCGCAGTCCAAAGGGACTTTATTCAAATGTGTATTTAAAAGTTAAATTTATTATTCTTAGAATATTATTTTAAAAAAATAAAATTCATTTATAAAATATTTATAAATATATTACCTTAAGTTTAATTTTTGTGATTTTTTTATATAAGATGATATTTAGGTTAATAGTGAAATATGCTGATTTTACTAACACTGTGACTTTTATATCATCTTTAATGTATAATTATGATTTATAAATTTATGATAAAATTTTACTTATAAAATATGTATTTTATATTTTAAATTTTACATCCTAAAATTTTAATTATAATTTATAAACCCATGATTGATATTTTATACCTCATGTAATATTTTTCACAAAAAGGTTTTAATATAATATACATTGGTTAAATTAAAATTAAATTTAAAACTTATAGAAATTGAATAAAAAATGATTTAAAATTTATAATCACTAGGTAAAAATTATCTTATAAGGATTGTTTTATTTTTAAGCATGATTTTTATGTAACCTTAGGTAAAAACCGGTTACTGTGGTAAAAGGTAAAATGGTAAAAGTAAAGAATCTAAGATTAAAAGAAATAAAGAATGATTGAAAAATGTGTAGGAATTTTTGGATAAGTCCTTTATCGATATTATAACTAATCATATATATTATTTAGAAATTTCATATCCACATTCCTTGATAGTGACTTTTAATTATTGAAAACATTGTGGTTTTTATAAAAAAAATCATCCTTTTTCACTTGTAAAAGGGGATCTCATATACTCACTTACCCTCACACCAAGAATCCATTATCTTTGCCCAAACACTACCCAATACTATCTTAAACACTCCTAGATACCATGAGGATGTTTTTTTCCTCTAAAAATACTATCCCTCAATGTATTAACCCACTTTTCAAAAGAGATAATCTAAAAAGAGATGTATAAATTTCTAACAACTCTTTTAATTTTTTATAAATTTATATGAACTTATTCTTATTAAAATTTCATTTCACCATATTAAAATTACAAAATAAGTATCTTTATTATACTGTTATGTTATATAAATATTCTATAATAATTAACCACCTCTCCCACTTTTATTATGAAAAACAAAATCGCCATTCATGCATTGTGATAACAACCTACACCATGACACAATGTGTTTCATTTTCCATAAAACTCATTAAAAATATTGATAAAATGAATAGTTTAAAGGATAAATTTTATTTTTAAGGAATCATTAGTGTTCTCGTATGAAAAAATTAATAACCTCTCAATGATATAGTTAATAAATGATCATCATTAATTTAATCATTTAAAATAATCTTACTAACGGAATAATCTATTATTAAAATTGTGTAATATTTTTATACCCATTAATTATTATTATATATAATTAAAATTTGGATATATGACACTGATATATTCTATATAAAATAATTATTTGTTTGGTATGTTTATCCTATAATAAAACTACCTCATAATATTTCATTAAATTATGGATTGTTCATGTTTGGGATGATTTAACCACCTACTTGAAAAATTATAAGATTTTATGTCATGGATAACTATAAAAACTTATTTAATAGTATAATATAAAATAAATATATAAATATTTATTTATTTATTAATTATGTATATTTTATATAATTATTTAATTCATCAATTAAGAAAGCACCCTTCGATGGTCAAGAATCTCTGAAAAATTATTATTATCGATTTAATATTCATGTATAAAGACTAAAACCCCCATGAAATGAATTTATAACATCATAAATTATTATAAGTCATACCAAATATTAACATTTTATGAAGAATAAATATTCACACTACTATTTTGAAACTAGTACAAATGGTTAAAACTATAAACACCCAATGTGAAAAATAAGAAACATTCCTGTAAAGAATTACAATTTATAAAGTGTATGGATGCAAATGGATATGATTAAGTTTCTTAATTGAGTTATTAAGATATATATTTTTAAATTAAGGAGGTTAATGTATGTTTGTGGAAGGAAAGAAAATATATGAGGGTTTTCTCTATCAAATTCCCCTCTTTGAGACATGTTTTATATTATGCACCAGATTTCATGGCTCATTGTTGAGGTATCAGCCGATTACAATCTTCCTTGGCTTTAGAATTCCATATCTCCTCTCCCAATCAGTCTGGAATGGTGGTTTTCAGAAATTTATGGGAGTTCATCTTTGAGTGGTCGATGGGGTTGAAGGCGGATCACCTTTTTCGGTTTGTCCCTTCGGTTGAAGGGTCTTCTTTTGTTTTGACTTCAGCTCCAATGGTGATTGAGTAATGACGATGATGGTGGTTTCTTAGGAAATGTATTTTTTGTTTTCATGTATGTTTTAAGGTTTTACAGTGTTGGTGCTGGTTTCAGTTTTCAGGTACTAATGACAGTAATGAAATGATGATGATGATGGAGTTTGTAATTTCAAAATTGAATCTTGAAAGGTGGTTTGTGGCCCGAAGCGGTATTGATAGATTTTGCGGTGGTCTTGAGGTGACTGTATGGTTCCATATGCTTACATGATTTTTTCTACTAAGGTGGTGTGATAGTTCATAGTTTTTATTTTCATTTTGAATTTTTAATATTGATTAGTGTTTTATGTCATGTCCATGTTGTTTTTATTTGGATGACGTTTTTACTTCCTATATTTAATTTTTTATTTTTTATTTTCCTTTATTTTCAAGGTGGTTTGGATATTGAGTTGGATCCTTTCATTTGGAGGAATTTTGTTTGTGATGTTCCCACTAAACCAAAAACTCATTTATTCAGAAAATAAAAAAGGTATTTGGATATATAAATGGGGTTTTTTTGTCTTAATTTTCCTTCTTTTGATACTCATGTTATATTCACCACCAATTTCCTTGTGTGTGGTGAATACATTTCCTTGGATGCATTTTACCATATTATTCCTTAAATTTTGGGGATTTACATATTTATTATAATACCCCTTACTTTTGTTCTTTAGATTTAATAGTTATAAATATCGTTGTAAAAATCAATCTTTTCCATGGTGGAAAAACATTCATATGGTTTATTAAAGTAAAATTATGCATAGTTTCCTAGAAAATACATCCCAGTATGAATACTAAAAAGTGGATACTGATATGGTATAGATTCACCTAGGGTTAATCACCCAAAAATGTTTTGTATGAACATTGATTCAATCATCACTCTGAGACATATTTAATGGGTCTAATACTGCAAACATGGATAGACACTCCAGGGGATATTGTTTGGAATATTCACACACTATTTATTAACAATGATGAAGGATTTTTCCTACCATATATTTAGTCTCCAACCAATGATGGTTATTGAATCCAATTATTATATTCCATGGATAACTCAACACATTGTATATACCATTAAAATTGTATTTCTTTTATTAGGGTGATTCATGTTACTTTAACGCTACCTTAGGGCTTGCAAGTCGAATAGAGGATATTCTCCTTGACATCAACATTATTCTATTGAATGGAGAAGTATTTGATTTCCTTATTTCATATTATATGGATAGTTATGTTTTATTCATTGATATGTTCCTTATAGAATGGTATAAAAGGTCTTGATTACTATTATAGTGAATTAATCATATATAATTAGGTGATGGATGAGGCCCAAAATTATATGACCCCTCTATGCATCAACATGTATCATGAGACAAAACATGTTGGATTTTGTTGAATACCTATTACCCTAATAGAAATGTGTATAATCACGAGGACTTGATACCATGTTTTGATGTCCAAAAATATATATTCCATCAGTATATGATTAAGTATTATTTTTTTCCATTCTTTCATTTACAGTCATGGATATATTATACCCTCAATTCCAATTGATTATGGAATCATGTTGTTCATTAATTTATAACATGTCACTTATTCCTTGTTTATGTAATGAAAGAAATAGTTTTATGATACTCCTTACTGAGAATCTAATATCACCTTTATTTTTATTCCATTCCCTAGGAAACCTAGAGGAGGAATATTTTTAATTTTAAGGGATATAATGGAAGGGATAATAATGTTCTCAAAGTATGACCATGTTGTATCTTATATTTTAATTTTTAATTTATGTATGTATATAGTCATCAAATAATTCAAAATGTTTTTATACTTAAGGAACTATTATATTTTTTACTAATAATATAATATAACAATCGACTCTAGGTTTCTAAAGTTTGGGATGTTTTAGTTGGTATGATAGGATGTTAAGTAACAACCATTGGGAGTAGATTTAGATGAACCAAGTATAATAGCACAAGTACTATGAAAATCCCTTGGGATTTCTATAAAACACTCTAGAAAATATATTATTAATTTTATTTTACAATTTAAAATCATCAACTAATTAGAAATATGCTATTGTAGAAATATGTATACTAAAAGAAAGAATGGGAACCATATAAACACATGTAGTAAATATAGGGTTATCCCCCCTAAACAAGTAAAAGAATATGAAGTTGAGGTTAATTAGAACATAAATATATTAGGATATTTGACCTAGGTTATGAAAAATAATCTCACCCACCTAGAGATACCTGATGATTTTGAGCAAGGTGTAACTATGTTGGACCACTTCTTGTGATAATAACCTCTAGTATTCAGTTGAACTTATAATTTATTGGTAGCTGAATTGTGGATTAAGGCCCTGGAGAATATCTTTATCATTTTTTAAGTAATGAGAAGGAAAATTTTATTATGTTTATCTTCTATTTTATGGGAGATATAGACCAGTGGTGTTATCTTATTCAAAACACTAAATACAGAGATGAGGTCAAGTTTATGGAATAAGAAAGTTTTAATGAGGTATTCTATAAAAAATATAATTTGATCATGAACAAAGAGTATAAATGGAAATACATTTACCCAATATGAGATAAAAGTAGGAGTAAAATATATCTGAGTATGAGGATAACATTACATGGTTAGTTGGGTAAATTATAGACTATATACATAGACTAGAAATCAAGATAAGCATTTCTTTTATGGGATAAATTTGATCCTTTGAAGGGAATTAGTCTCTGAGAAATTTTCAACATATTAGAATATATTCTTGAGTTATATTAAGATATAAACTGACTTATTTAAGATATATATATATATATTTAAGATAATTTAGGATAATAAGAGGTTGATCAACTATCGGGAGATGAAAAATGTGGCTAATTAGAAGAAACTAAGGATCGTATTTCCCTCATGTGATAACTATGGAAAGAAACATCACGAGGATTGTAAGAAGGGAAAAATTGTTTGAAAATGTTTTTATAAAATGTATATATACCATAAGAATACAACTGCAAGTCATAATTTGTTGATTTTCAAGAAATTAAATGTAGGTAGAAGGGACATTACGTGAACCAATGCCCAAAATGTCAAGGGAATTTACCTTATAAAGGTCAATATAGAAAGGTCAATCTAATATGATTACCATAGCTAAAGTCAATGTTAATAATGATGTTGTAGTGGGTAATTTTTTCATTGCCTCAATGATATATATTATTTTATTTGATTCAAGATCTTCAAACTCATTTATTTCCATGTTTTCCAAAAACATTATATATTTCCCTAGAATGCTAGTAATGGAGTTTTAAATTGAGACACCAAGTGAGAATATCATATAAAAAATGATATGTTAGGAAGTTCCAATTATAATGCATGGGAATACCATATTTTTAGACATTGTTATTATACCTATTATTTAATTTGATAAGATCCTTGGTATGGATTGGATTTCAATTTATAATGAAAAAAATCAATTCCAATAAAATGATATTATGATTTGTGAAGGTGAGGTAAAATATATTATCTATAGAGTGGAAATATTATCAACTAAATATAATGTTTGGATCATACCCTAATAGCTCTCTGTAATGATATTATATGTTATAACAAAGATCAAATGTGATCTATGGATATTGTATCCAAATAATAGAGGATCTACCCATGGAAGAAAACTTCATTGATTTTTTTCTAGAAGAATTTCATGATCATACACTAGATATTGAAGTTGAGTTCTTCATTTAACCCATTCATGATGAAAGAAAAATATATAAAACTCCTTATAGAATTTAACTAGCGGAGGTAGAGTTAAATAAATAGCTACATGAGTTGAGTGATAGTGGATTTATATTCCCTAGTGTTTCACCATGGGGGTCCCCTATTTTATTTGTGACAAAGAATGATGTTTATATGATCTTGTGCATCTATTATATGTAGATCATTTCCATTACTATAGAGAATAAGTACCATTTTTCTTGTATTGATGACTTATTTGATTAACATTAACAAACCCATTAGATTTCAATGATTGATCATCGCTCTGTTTATCATCATCTAAGGTTTAAGAAGGATGATATACTAAAGATGACATATTGAACAGTGTATGGAAATTATAAGTATGCAGAAATCCCTTTTGGATTGACTAATGCACCATCTTTATTTATCGATATGATGAATATTGTGTTCAAGGATTATCTTTATTACATTGTGGTGTTATTCACTAATGATATCCTAATATAATCTAAGAATTTTTTTGTGCTTGAGTGTATGGTACTAACCTAGTTTTCCACCCAAACAAAGCTCTGGTCTAGTTTTCCACTAGGCCTTAGTCATGCCTCCCCATAGGCCAAAGGCTACCAACTATATTCGAGGTTCTAAGAGGTGATAGTGCGAAGACTATACCCATTGGTGGTGATAATAGTAATTTTATATGTATAAATATAGTAGAAGAATAAATACCATAAATAGAAGAAGAAATAAAATAAATTCATCTAAAGAACATACAAAGAAGTTGTGAATAATAAACCAGCCTAAGGGCCTAAATACCATAAGAAGACATCACATACCATATCAAGTTATACAAAATAGATAATCAAGGTCTCCTATGGCCGACCATATCAGTATGTATATATATAAAGCATGAAAATCTCAAAAGTAAACTCCATTTGATGTAGAGGTACCGCCATGGTACAATGTCATACATCCCATGCTAAAGGTATGACTCTATCACTAGAGTCCATCTCCCAACCTCGATCACATACATAATCTCAAATACATAAAGTCTACACACATCCTAAAGGTCCCATGTAGGGTGTGAGAATAATCTATATAGGCCACCACCAATGTGTTCCTATCTTAAATTCATAATTATTTTGGTTTATGATAAATATAAATAAAAATGAAATACACATGAATGTAATAAATAACCCTCTTCCCTTGTGCCTAACAGCCACAAGTAAGTGACCACCTGATTTTTCTAGCATTGAAATCTCTCATCACATAACCCTAATTTTATATATGGAATACACTACATGTTTTCATATATATAATTGTAGTGGAAAGGATACAAGGCTCATTTTCCAAGGTATCCCCTGAGGAATATCATACTAGGTGAACCCTCAGGTTCCACCTATAATCATGTCCCCAACATCTCATGTCATCAATCATGTAATCAATGTCTATACAACATGCTCGATAAAGTCCCTAGTCCCTCGGACATCAGCTCAAAAAAACATCATTGGCTCGAATCCTGACATCCTTAGGAACAATTATATATGTCCTATAATATATAAAATCACAATTGGATCAACATAAGACATCTTGAGGCATAGAGATATTCGATCTCCAATAATCACAGCCATTGGCCTCATATGTAACAATGAGCCTCATCCCCCAACTGATGGTCTCAATACCATCACTCGATGGTCCATAATCATCCACATGAAATTACACAGTGATCACCCCAAACATATCTGATGGTCAACAGCATTACTTAAGATGCATATTCTATAGGGGTCACCACTCAGGATGAGTGGTCATCACCATATAGACTGATTCATATTTGTGTGCACACGACTCCAATGTAACTTCATCCAACAATGGTGAGAAGTAATCACAAAACAACATAAGCCACATCATCCAAAATCTCGTGCCCCTATGACCATGTCTCTTAATCTCAATGGTCAACACCATCCCTTGTTTTGAGAGACATTACCTCATCCTAAAGACCTCATTGCCTCAAATCTTTATGACCATGCCACCTCAAATAGGTGATCATCATAAAACCATATGTCTTGGGACACACCCAACCTAATGAACCATGTCACCTCAGTCCAGGTGATCAATATCACCTCAATCCTTAGGCCAATCCATCCATGTTCCCACATAACCAAGCAATCAATATAAAATTTTAATTAATTCAAAAATCACGGTTGGACAAAATTTCCTAGGTGGTCCAAGCCCTCACTAGGCTTAGCATGTATAAATAATGTCTAGGGTATACCCAATAACATCCCATATCATCACTTAATTAATTTAAAAGTATCAATTTAATTTTTAAGGGTCTCTCTCAGTCTACCCACATGAGAATATATAGAACACACCCCCAAAACATTAGTAAAATCAAGAAGAAATATAGTAACCACCTACCTTATAATAGTTGGTGATTCATCATGTTATATCGGCCACTAACTCGATCCAAATCGAGATAAATTGATTATTTAGATGAACACCCAAAATAGGGGAAAATATGTGGAATAGTTTTTTCATTCTATGTGGTGAGATAAATTGGAAAGAGAGTGATAAGGATTAAAGGTCATATCATTGTGCTTCCAATGATAACAATGGAGCTCAGATCATTTATTGAATGATAAATATCCCTAAAATTCATCAAAGATGGAAAGTGAAGGCTCTTCCTCTATTTTGCGTGCGGGTGAAGTGGGAAAAGGGGAGGAAAAACAAAAATAGAGGGAGGATAAATTTCGTAATTTCACACAAATAAATGACCCTCATGGTTTTGTAGCATGGTTTTTTTAACTATGTGTCGACCATGTGAAGCTCACTATCTAAGCACCACACATGCATGGGCTAGGAACACTGTTTTCTAAACCGTGTGTATCACCTCTGTTAAAAATTGTAGAGGTTACATACGGTTAATCGAACCCACCTATATGGTTTGAAAACCCATCTCTAGTGTTGTAGGTAGGCCGCACAATTACTCTTAAGAGGCTACATGGTCTGAAAAAATAATGGGCCTCAATCGATGCTTTCCCAAAACTAAGTTTTCAGGACACGACATACCTAAAACTCATCCAAAAACCCAAGGAACTTTCTGAACCTTAAAAATGGTCTAATAAAAAGGTCTTGGGTCAATAAAACTCTCAAATTTTGGTTTTTAAGATCAATAAAAGTTTTTTCAAACCAAAAAACTCAAAAAATAAAAAAGGTCAAGGAAATTTGACCTACTCAAAAACCTGGGATGTTACAGTCTCCCAAACTTATAATAGTTCTTCCTTGATCTATCCATATTTACACAGAGATGGTACTAAACATATCCATATCATTTCATCAAACCAGTATACCCCAGTTACTAAGTCACAGTTCAGCTTCCCTTATAGTGCTCCCAATCTTAGGAGTTACCAACCTGGTCACATTCAGAACAAAAATTCAACATCTAATGGTTCCATTGACTATCTCCAGACTCAAAATTTCTCCCATGATGCATCTTCATTCATGCCCCTTATAAGTTTCTCAATTATTCCTTTATTATATCTGACTCCCATCAATTAATGCATCTAATTAGATTCCCATATTATACATGTTCCATACACGGTAGTCAACAAAACTCACACCTCATCAGGTGCCCATAAATCCTTTACCTCAAAAGATTCTCATAATCATACCAAGTTATATATACATATGAATGCCCATAAATGGACTATTGCCTACTCACCTCATACATAACTCACATCGCATTGATGCTGAGATGCCTACACACCTCATATATATATATATATATATATATATATATTGCAACATAATTGATGCCAACATACTAACCAATTCCTGGTTAGTACAAAAACAAAACTTGTACACCTCGTACACCAAAAATGGCCAAATCCAAAATAAAAATAAGATCATTCACACCCATGGAATACCTCTAATTTTCATTATCTCCCCTGCCTGTTATGCTACTGGAAGGTCCACTACATGCACCTAGACTAAATCCCAATGAACTAATCCATGGCCTCCCAATGGAGATTTAGCAACTATCAGCCACTAACCCTACTTTTGCGTCCCACTATCTCTTCTATAACCTCCGTGCATAGTTCAATCTTAGCTACCATCTACTAGTACCACTCTTGGTCTGACCCCAAATCCCTAAATCTAACCCATTCCATGGATCCTAGCTGTCTGATAAGGTTTCCTAATAAACCTATCTAGATGGACCATCTTTCCTCATACCAGACACTCCATCGGAACCTGATCACTATGGTTCCAAACATGACTCGGCTACCCTCACTAGAATCACACAGTTAAAGACCAACTCCTTAGTGGTCTCCCTGAATCTCTATCCTAAATGCCCTTTTGGTAATCCTAATAGCCCCATTTCCTACCACCTGATGCATCGCCACTCTACTCACCTGACGCTATCACTTAGCTTGTATAAGACTGGTCTATCAACTTCCCCTTGAAAATCAATTCCTAATTGATTGCCTCAGAAAAAGTGGTCAATATGAGGATATTCACTTGCTCCTTGATGGAATGATTTATACCATTCTCAAATCACATTACCAAAGTGATGACATCACCCACCATAGTATGTTAAAAATGAGAAAAATCTATGAAATTCACTGCATATTCCATTAAATATGTATCCCCTTACTAGAGATTCATGAACTCGCAGGCATTATCTACCATCAAGGTCTATGAAAAGTTCTTAAAGAACCTGACATAAAAATCCTTCCAATAAAGTACCTCATGTCTATCGGCCTGAAACTGTACATCCCACCATCACATTTTTGGTCCTCTGATCATGTACATCACTAGCTTCACCCTCTTCCATGGGGTTGTCTCAAGCTGATCAAAAATCAGATGCATAGATTCTATCGAGTTCTCTACTACATGTGATACACCCACTTTATAAAACAAAAATGGGTGATGACACTAGAACTCTCAATTCAAATACACCATAGATGGATTAGCTCCATGATATCCCATGTCGATGCCCTATATGACATGAACTAGGCTCTCCTAAAGCCACTCATTAAGTCACGGCCCAAAGTCTTCCATCTGCATATGTCCTTGTAACACCCAAAGTTTTTATTAATTAATTTTTTTCGAATAAATTAAATTTATTTGATGGATTGAGTTACACACAACACTAGTTTAAGATTTCATTACATGAAACCATGGGTTATCTTGCACTACACACAACACATGGTTAGCTTTTGTGACACATGACACTAAGTTTTAACAAAACTATGATATATTATTAATATATTTATTCAAAATCAATGATATTTTTAATGTTTTTCTAAAAAAATTAAAATAGATAGGTTTAAATTTCTTTTAAAAATGAGCATCAAATGAGGCATCTACACTGTCTCTCCCCCCTTGCATTTGGCCCAGATTGATGACATGGAAAAGGTGACACCACCGATGTCGGATTTCCCTCAACACCTTATAAAATGGAACCCCCCCCCCCCCACCCCCTCCTTCTCACTTCCATTTTCCCCCATTTATCTTCATTCTACTTATCCTCTCTCTAAAAAAACTCCTTTTTGTGTGCAGTGGAATTGGTGTTCCAAATGAAGGCCTAGTTTTTTGCGAAGAATCATTTAGAGGTATTTTTTATTTAATTTAAAAAAATTTATTTATTTAATTTAATTATTTTTAGTTCTAAATATTTCATTTTTAAGTAGTTTAGTTTGTACTAAATATTTTTTTATTAAGTAGTTTAATTAGTTGTATATATTTTGAAATAATAATTATTATTAGTAATGATTAATTATAGATTAAGTATAGAATAACTTAGTGTTAAATATTTTAAAATTTTGGTAGTATAAAGATTATGTAGTTAGATTTGAAATAAAATCCCTATTTAGATACAAACAAGTGGATGTGGCTTTGGAATAGATGTACCTAGGGGTAAAACCCAAAAAACCGTTTTGAGTAAGACTCAAATGAGAACTGGTGCATGACAACGGACCTTTCTACACTCCTAATTTTACACTCCTATGGGATATACTTTAGATGATTCATATTTTCTTTATAAACTATTAAAACACTTAATAAAATAAAAACAAATTAGTATATTTATCAATGATAAAATAATAATTATGATGATGTAAAATGAAATGGATGAGGATAAAGGCATTAAAGAATGAAATTTATTATTATTAGTTGAATTATTTTTAGTTAGTTTTAAAGATGTTATTTATTAAGTAGTTTAATTAGTTATATATAGTTTAGAAATAATACTTATTTTTAGAAAGGATTAAGTGTAGATTAATTAATTAATAACTTAAGATAAAAAAATGAATACATACAATGATAATCCAATAATAATTAATTGATGAACATCATATGATTAATGATTGAATAAGGAATGGTTATAGAGTGATTGAATAATTATTAACTAACAAATAATTTAGTAATGATTAACTAGTGATTAAAGAATGATTAACTTGGTAAAGACTTTACTAAGAATCATTAGTATCATGGTTTAGGTTATAAGAAAATGTTTTAAAATTTTAGTATCATAAAGATTATATAGTTTACAAATAATAGTTATTATTAGTAATGATTAATTATAGATTAATTAATGAATAAAATGTGATTAAAAAATTAATACGTATAATAATTAGCTAATGATACTTATGATCATATAAATTTAAATGGAGAAGAACAAACACATTAAATAATACATGGATTCTTTAAAACATACAAGAAATACCTTGACGTTTTTTAATAAAACGTGGTTTGGATGGGATGATCCTCACTTCAGACCTGAGGTAAAATCCTAGTTATTTTCAATTGGTATCTTGATAACTTCTTTAAAGGATATGTATTTAAGTTTTGAATTTTGGAAATATTTTGGCCTTATAATAACATCTAAGATTACATCTATGATATGTTATTATAAGGCCAAAAGTTTTTAAAAAATCTAATTTTAAATACATATATTCTGAATATGTTATAAAGCTACTAAGTGAAAATAAGCTGAATTTTACATCACGTCTGAAGTGAGGATCATCTCATCCAAACTAGGTTCTACTAAAAAATATCAAGGTTTTTTTATTTTTTAAACAATCCATGTATTATTTAATTTCTTTATTCTTATCCATTTCACTTTATATGATCATAATTTTCATTTTATCAATGATAAATAAACTAATTTGATGTTTCCACTTCTTTTTACCTATGTTTCCAAAACATTATGTGACTTAAATTATAATAAACTTGTATATAATGAAACATTACTATAATATTTTAGGGTAAAAAAAGGTGTCCTAAAATTACATTCTAATAAATATTATATGGTCAACCATCATTGTTAATATTAGTTATACTATCATAATCTTGATCAAAAAAACATTTTTTATGTAGATAGTAATGTTTTCCTGTTTGTAGTGTTATGGGGAGGTTATTCAAACTAAGTAAGTAGCTTATTACAGTACACAACCAACAACATTGTTTGGTATAGCTGATTGTGTAACCCTAAGTGGCCTTCAAGATAGAATTTGTGGTTCCTTAAATCTAGGACCCGATCAAGAGATCAAGTCTATGAGCTATAGACATTTGAAATTTCCAGTAACACTGTGGCATCTACCTTGCCCATTTGATGTTGATGCGTAGTGGGCCCAAGAAATAATTTTTTTCTCAGCAGTCAGATGGTACCATAATGGAGTTATATATTGATGTTTCTACAGTACAACAACAATATCCAATTGTATGAAGACGTATACTTACAACAGTGGTTGAAGATGTTCTTCCCCATACAATTAATCTTATTCCAAATGATACTGAAGAGGACAACCTATATGATGTCCCAGATATACATGTCAATCCAACTTCTGATGAAGAGTTTCATAATGATGTAACATAAAGTGAAAACAATTTTGATGATGAGGGAGCAACATAATTTGGGGAAGAAGTTTCTAGAAATTCATTAGTTGTACAGTAGCCTCGGTCGACAATAAATCATCCACCACTCTTTGCATCTTGGTCAGAAGCAATGACACATGTGCCTAAATTCGACAACAATGTTCTCACAGCCAAAACTGAATTTCCTGGAGCTGTACCATATAGGATTAGTGAGCTATAAAAACCTTATATGTTGGAAGTAATCTTTTAAGTAAAGGTTCAATAAAAATCATACTAAATAGACTTCACATTGAAAGGCACTCAACAAAAATATTATCTTGTGCTATACACAACTCCATATTAGATTACGGTATATGCAACACTATCATTGTATTTTGTTACACAAAATTTCAAGTTAATTTGATATAATTCATTTCATTCAAGACCGAGTATAAGTTAACAACTAAATATTATAACCTATTCATTATAATGGAGGGTATGAATAGTATTAACATCCCTTTAAAAAAACTATTTAAATAAAAATAAGTCGGTTTATAAAATTATAAAATACCTATTTGTGGATTAAATATAAGGTTTAAAATTTATATTATATGTTTTCTAGATATGAAATAAGAAAAAATTCAGTTTTTCAGATAAATGAATTATTTTTCAAAAAATGCAATATTGCTGCCTTTTGATGGCGCACCCATTTTAAATATAGTTTTTGAAACTTTTCTATATTCTATTTAAAAAACAAACTTCTTATTTATAATATGGATATAAAAAATTTCTTTGGATGAATTTTTGATATTTTTCTATTAAGTTTTAAATTTTGATAAATATTAAAATTATACTAAATTTTAATTGAAAATAACTTTTTTCATCAAAATAAATTATGTAATTCAATTATATTTAATTGTTTTAAAGTATAAATATAATATATTTTTATAATTCAATATAATTTATGTAATTATCATTAATTTTACATTTAATTAAGATGTAAAAACATTTCAATATTTTGTGATATTTTAACTTTTAAAAACATGTTCACTCTTTCCGACAATGAGAATAATTTTAAATTAATTACTGCAATTTATGTGTTTTAAATTTTGAAAAATGGATTCAATATTTGGAATCAGTAGGCCTAAATTATCTAAATATATTTATTTTATTTTTGGACATTATGAATAGTAACTTTGGAAATTTGTATTAATATGGTAAAAGGGTAAAACATGTAATTAAGGGTAAGAATACTGTTATAAAATTACCCTAATATGTGTCTTAATATTATTTTATGCTTTTTTTCGACATAAATCACCCTTGGGTATAAATAGTGACCATTGAAATCCACTTGGATGAGATTATGATATTTATTTTATTTTATTTAAAGAAAAGTTAAATATGTCTCCCTCAAATTTTAATAACTAAACCATTTGTTATATATGGTTATAGAAAATATAAATTCAATTATAAATACTTATTTTAAAGATGAAATTTTTTATTTATCATGGTAATTTATTTTTAATTTTTAGTAAATATATATTTACCTTAAATACTTATACTTTGATGGTGTACAAATTAATTAATTAATGAGAAATCAATAAAACAATTATTATTAAAATGCTAATAACCATAAAAATACCAAAAAACTTTCCTGATTCTTATTGGTCAATTATATATTGACCTTAATCATCCAAGGGTCTAGTTATTGACCATTTTTATCTATATGTAAGATATTGTGACACTTATATTATTTTATTTAAAGTGATGTTAAAGTTGTAACATTTATAATTTAATAAGTATAGCATTTTTAATATTGCATTTTATAGAATATAAATTATAATAAAAGTATTATTATGAAATATAGTATATTTATATTCATCATAGTGTTTTATGTTTAATTTTTACCCATAAAATAAGTATATTAAATAATTACACAAAGCTGATGTAGTAATTATTTTATTAATGGAAATATCAATTTAATGTTATTAAAAATATTAAAATAAATATAATTTGATATAATTAATATGTATAATTATTTTTATATATAACATAAACCACATAGTTATATAATAAAATAATGTTTTTGATGATAACATATTATCTTGGTATTTTTAAAAATATGTGAATTGAATAGTGTCAAAATTGACACTATTGTTTTTTGTCAAAACAATGTTTTATTAAATTATTTAAAAATAATAAATAATTATTAAATGGTTTTAAATACCCTAAGTTACTTATTTATGGTTTAATTTACATAAAATAAATGAATATTTCACCGTTTTAATATTGAAATATTTTTTATCTTAATTGAAATTAAATAGATAACTAAGTGTTAATTAAAAAGATAAGGTTTAAATTGACATAAAAACTTGTCTAAATTTTATTTTTTGATGATATTAAAATATTATAATATCTTATATTCGAATATATCTCATTTTTTAGTTATCTGGATTGATTTTTAAATTATTATAAATTAATATTTTCAAAAATTCTAAAAGTACCCCTTGCCTCAATTATAAAAGGGCACATCCTCCCTCAAAATTTCAATTCACTTTGAGACTTAAATATCAACCATAACCTGACCATTTCCCTTGTAAACTTCCTTAGTAACATTCTGGAGGTTTTTTCTTCTCAAAATACCAACTCTAGTGCCTTAAAGAGGATATCTAGAGGGAGCTCATCGAAGAAGAGGTAATCTCTTCTACCGATTATTTCAAATTATTTCTTCTTCTAATTCATATTCATAAGTTGTTTCATTATAAAGTAATAACTCTAGTATCACTTATATAATGTGATGTTATTATAATTATGAAACATTCATATTACACCTTTTATCCATACTATGAAAAATAAAATCACCACGCGTGCGTACGTACGGCTTACTGTCTCTACACTGTGGTGTAATCTATTTTTCACCACCACCTTACTTGGATGGGTATCATGATGAAAGTAATAAATATATATTATTACTACAACATTAGGTTAATTCTTAAATATTATACACCGTTCAATTCAATACCATTCAACAAATCTAGAAATGATATCATTGTTTGTATGTACGTACGGTCTACCATCTCCACGATGTGATGTGATTCATTCTACATGATCTTCATTAAATAATGATTATATAAATGTACATAATTAATAAATATGGTATATCTTATGTTAATTTAATTTTTTAATTATATAAATATGACCTAATAAGGAGAACTGAAACTTATTTGGAAAAACATGCATAAGAAAATGAAGCATTTTATACCTGAATAACGAGTAGTAATGAAATATTATTACCAAATGGATGATAATATGATCATATATGATATCATAAAAATGACTATGATTCTGGAATAATTTAATGAAATTATTTAAATCATTATACAGGTGGTTCAGATACATAAAATGGATATCAGACCTAAGGTAAGGGAAAATTTTGTAAATCTCATCATTATCCGAGATTGTTTATATGTAAGTATTTACTAGGATATATTTATCATCCACTTCCATGTTTACTAAGTATGTAATATTATTTCTATTCTTTTATAATTTTTTAAAGTTAATTTTACCCTTTGGTAAAATTTTATTAAACATTATGGAAGGAATATTTCTTTCATTTTCTATAAAAGGTTTTTTTTAATTTTCCGGCAAGAGTATGAGAAGAATGTTTTTCTTAACTTATATGACATGAATGGATTTTTACATATTCATAATGCATTATTTCCATGAAACTTCCTCTACATGATTTCAATTTTATTTTCAAATAAATTATTTTTAAAAAAAATTAATGGAATTTTGAGAAAAGAAAACTTTTTTGAAGAAGAAATGATATTTTCCTCAAGAATTAAGTTCAAGTGTTATATCAAAATTATTCTCCATCTATGATGGAATTATTTAATAGGATTATGTTTTCAAGTATATTATACCTATTATTCCTATGATTTGATTTTTTTTATTATGAACTTATATTTATGAAATCCATTTGTTTTATATGGATTATGTTATGATGGAATGATGTCTAAGAAACCCATTTTATTATTCCTTGGGTTATGCTATGATGAATGATTTATGTTTTTTTGGCACATGTAAGAATGATTTTATTATGAGATTATTGTGACCTATATATCTCTCTAATGAATTGGGTAAAGATTTATATCCCATGAGATAGACATGGATAAAATGGAAAGTAAATAAAGTTCAGCAATATAAGGCTAAAACGGTAAGTAAATATGGTTCGGTAATACAGGGATGGAACAAGAAGTGAACTCGGTTCAATAATGGAATTTTTCCGCTATTATGGTCTTGGATATAATACTTGGATAATATTTAAATTATTTTCTATTCTTATTTTATCCATAAGTTCATGTTTTATTCTAATTCTATGTTATCATGGTTAATGTTCCTTTATGATTTATGTCTTACGTACTTCCAAGTTCTATTTTATGACTCAAGATTTTGATATTAAAAATATATGTTAATTTTTTTACATTCTTGTGTTTATGTTTTGTTTTTTTTTATCCATGTTTACCCTTACTGGTCAATTGAGCTCACCTTTTTTATGTTTTCTTTTCTTGAGGTTATAAATAAAGGTTTTAGGTTGGAAAACTAATGGGGAAGATATTTATGGGAGATGTTGAAGATCTTTCACCAAGATAGAAGAATGTGTTTTGAGTTTCCAAATACACTAAACTAATACAATCTATGGGCGTCTATTTGTGTAATTTATTAATTATTTTTCAAAATAAATGTATTTTTCATGTATGTAAAGCTTGGGTTGTTAGAGTATAGGTATCTAGGAATATTTCTTTAACATTTGGGGTCCCTTCATGAGACACAACAAGTGTGGCCACAATTTCATAAGAAGTAGAACATATAGAAATTCAATTAAATTCATCTTATCCTAATACACTATAAGGAATTCATATATTTTCAATTATAGTCATAAGAAACCTTAGTGGAATCACTCCAATCAACTCTAATAGCTTTATTTTTTTCATATTTTTCTTTTATTATAGTCCAAGTATCAAATTATGTGCTTTTGATATGAATTTTAATCTTAATATTCCACTAAGCATAATTAGTTCCATTAAAATAAAGAGGCTTATTAGTATTAGTCCAATTAAGCCTATTGTTATCCATAAAGTTATAAATTTAGAAATAACAGAAGTTTTTGATCTTTTGGGTAAAACTAAATCATTTTTTAAAGTTTAAATAAAGAAATATAAAACTACTATTGATACCAAATGATAATTAGAGTAGACAACTCAAGGGGGTGAATTTTGATTCTAATTAAAATTTATGATTAAAACTATTTATATAAGAACCCAGATCTTCATTTCAGGTACACCTTTCCTTTTTCTAGAGTTTTTCAGAAAAATGAAGTTTCTGGAAATTTTTGAAGTACATGTCGTGTACTTTCTGAGTACACGCCGTGTACTCTTTTCCCGCTCGAAGCCGTGTGATGGCCATGTCTGGGCCAAACAAACGGTGTGTAGGGGTGACATGGAGGCCGATTTTGGCGGAGTACGAAAAAGACCTAGTACACGTCGTGTACTCTAAAAGTACACGCCTTGTACTTTATTTTTTTCATTAAACGGATCGGGGTCGCACCTAATCAAGGAAAATGTATTCTTCTCTAGCTTCTTCGTCTGAGAGCGACTGTACTGCCGTGAATCTTCTCCGAGCCACCGTGCCTCCGTCTGATCTGCATTCCAGCTACCATCAATTGCATTGGGATCACCTCGTTAAGCTCTCTCTTCTGCTTTAGCCTTGTTCCATGATTCCTACTTGTTTTCAAGTTATCGTAGGTTGAGCGTTTTTGACGTTTTCTCAGATCTATGATGCTCCAAGGGGAATCAGTCGTTGTGATTCACTTATATCGATCTCCTAGGATCGAGGTGGGTGTTTTTTGCCTTTTTATAGGAAGTCGTTGAATATTATGTGCAATTTTCACCAATTCCCTTAAACGGGGAATTGCGTGTTCCTATTTTTCCCCTACTGTTTGTCTGCTTTGCTTGATTGTTGTAGTAGAGGTTTATGCTTGTGAGTAGAGTAATTTGTTTTATGCTTAGGTTGATTTTCCATGTTTGTTTTACTTTTTGGTGTTTTTCCAGTTGCCATGCCTAGTTGTAGGATAGTGGAATTATTGTTTTGTTATGTTGTTGAGCCTTATATTGATAGCCAAATAGTTCTTGAGCCTTACTTGAATCATGCACGCATGCTAATCATGTTTTGTTTTTTCACTCTGTACTGTGAGAACCTAGTGTAGTAGACCATAGGGAGAATACACGTAAGGGCTTCTCCAGAGTGTCTTTTAATACGATGCGAGACCACAGGGGTAATTGACGATGAGTGATTCCTTAGAGAGTCTGTAGTTCCTCAATGCGGGCCACAGGGGGAATGAGACGTTGAGTACTTCCCCAGAGATACTTTAGTACAATACGAGACTATAAGGGGAATTGATGGTGAGTGCTTCCTCAGAGAGTCTATTCTTAGCTGAACCAAAGGGGTGAGACTGTGTGTGCCTCCTAGAGGGTTGTTGGTACTTGTGGGTTGAACCATGGGGGTTAGGCTGTGAGAGATACTCAGAGGGTTACCTATTTTCTACTTATTGCTGGTTGTTTACTTGTGTACTTTATATGTTAGAACTGTGGATTGTATCTGTTGTGTGCTTTTATATTTACTGATTCATGTATTCTTACTTACCTTGTATTCATTAACTGTTAGGCACAAATCTTTGGGTTATTACCTACTGGTATTGTATCTCACACCCTGTTTGGTCCATGCTTTTGGGACCAAACAGACTATGTTGTTGCAGGTATAGATTAGGGAAAGCGCCCTTCTACTTCAGGTTCTTGATTGCACTGGAGCTGGAGAGCATGGGACCGAGTCGTAGCTCCCAATGCTGAGGAGTTTACTTTGTTTTTCTTTTGCACTTTGTTTCTAAGTTGTACTTCAACACGTTGGTTTGTTTATTACTTTCCATAGACATATGTACCATGTTGCATCATTATTATTTTATGCATTGCTTTCACTTTCAGTTCAGTTGTTGTATGTTGTTTATTGTTTCCGCTATTGTGTCTGATTGTTTTCCACTGTATACTTTACCAAATGATGGCATAGTTTACCCACCGACTCACCAAGGCCCTCGCTACTAGTCGGCAGCCTCTGACGTTTGGGGAAACGCACTTGAGGTCATGTGGTGAACCGGGTACGGGGCACCAGTGGAGGGGCTCTGGATTCTGGTCGTTACAAAGTGGTATCAAATGAGTTATTTTCTCTTGCTTTACTGTTTAGAGCCTTTAGCCAGGGATAGGATGGATTCGGTACTTGGTATTAAGCTATGCTCGGGAGTGGCTAACCCATGTACAGGGAAAATCCATACTACCTCATTAATTGTATTTTGCTGGTTTTGATAATTTACGGTTGATGTGATTTCACCTAGAGTGATTCACATGATTTGTTTGTTATTTTCTTGACAATTGTGGTTCTATTTCTGTTGCAACCTGATGAGATGAGGGTATTCCATCTCATGCATCATATAGGCACTTGTAGAAATCACATGCCATGCATTCTTTCCATGCCATCTAGGGTGCATTAGCAATTGCATGCTGTTGTGATAGAACTTGTGTAGATTATGCATGCTATTGTGATAGATATTTGATAGAATCTTTGATGTTATGTTAGAAAACTGGTTTTTTTGTGCTTTGCTTAAAATGAACACCAAATTTTGGTTCTTGAGGTGTTATGGGCCCTCATTAATCGGAACTTGGTGGATCAGAATCATGTTTTCTCTTGTATATGACTGTAGGAGATGCCAAGATTTGATTCGCGGGGAGTATGGGCCCCCACAGATCAGAATTTGGCACCTATTTTCCTTGTTTCCAGTGTTTCTGGTATTCTGTACATTTTCTAAGATACTGCCCAGAAAAACCCAGAATACACGGCGTGTACTTTTTGGATACACGTCGTGTAGTTTTCAGGCCGTGTCACTGACCATGTGAGCAGAAACACGGTGTCGTGAAAGTAACTTCAGGAACACGCTGTGTACGGTAGGTACATGCCGTGTACCCGGCCGTGTCACTAACAACACAGGTCGAGGAAGCTCGAGTAGAACATGTCGTGTTGTAAAGGAACACACCGTGTAGTCCCGTCCAGGTACCTGGCCGTGTCGCGAACAATACGGGTCGGTGTTACCTCCTCTTCCATACGCCGTGTTGTTTTGAGAACATGTCGTGTAGTCTAGTTCAGGTACCCGGTCGTGTCAAGAACAACATGGGACGGTGTCACCTTCACCTATACACGTCGTGTTTGTTCGGAACACGTTGTGTAAGGTTCAGCCATGTAGACGGCTATGTATTTAACAACACGGGCCGCTGAATCCTTATCTAGTACACACCGTGTTTTGTTTAGAACATGTTGTGTAGTCTCAGGTTAAGTCGGACCGTGTGGGTTAGCCGTGTAAGGAGACTCGAGCAGGGGAATAGTTTTCAAGTACACGCCGTGTGTGGGTTCAACATGCCATGTAGTTTGAGGTGTTACATGACTTGTAGGGCAGGAGTACACACCCATGTCAGTGGATTAAGAAGACACGCTGTGTAGTTTTTATACATGTTGTGTAGTCGTGTTTTGTAAACTTGTGTGTTTTTCTTCCCCTGTTCCCGTTTTTTACTCTTGTGTTCTATGTCCTTGTTTTTCTGATCTAAGGTGTACTTTTGATCTTTCATATTTATGCCTCTAAGACGTCCTCCGGTTGTACGTCTGTCGTCAGGCAGTGATCAGACGCCAGATATGGCTGATCAGGGACTTCCTGTCGATCCCCCAGTCGGGCCAGCCTTGGCATTGGCTGTCATACCAGTTGTAGGCTCTAATTCATAGTTCAGGGAAGGTTTTATGAGGATGATGCAGACCTTTTAGGGAGCACCGCCTCCTTCCTTGGCTATGGTAGACTTAACGCGGGTTTTTCAGCAGCAGCATCCTCCCACGTTCTCGGGAGATGGAGGACCACAGGCTGTAGAGTCATGGCTGGAAGCCATGCTGACTATCTTCGAGCATCTGGAGACACCTCCAGAGAGGCGGGTCAAGATCTCTACCTACATGCTCTGAGACTCCGCCAAGAGGTGGTGGGACGTGATCTCATAGGCGGGTCATCAGCAGGTTATGGCTTGGGAGGAGTTCCAGCACATGTTCTATGACTACTTTTACCCGGAGACCATGAGGCTCGATCGAGCCCGGGAGTTCATGAGCTTAGAACAGGGTACTCTTTCTATCATGGAGTACTCCTCTCATTTCACCGAGCTGCAGTGTTTCACACCCCTCCAGGATGGAAGTGGGGTGTTCTTAGAAAGGAAGTTTGAGGGTGGTATTAGGCAGGAGATCTTCTCGCAGGTGAATATCTTCTAGTTGACTTTTATCACTTCCATCGTCAACCAGGCACTGATTGCATAGCGCAATCTGAGAGACTCTGGAGCTGCGAGTCAGGGCGGTTCTGCTTCCAGAGCTAGTTTTCCTCCAGATGACAGCAAGAAGCGCTATAGAGAGTCTACGCGCGGTGATCTGAGGAAGCGAGATGCATTGTCAGGCAGCTAGGTGATATGCTACCAGTGTGGCCGGTCAGGGCACATGAGGCCGCAGTGCCAGAGAGACCCCGTAGAGTGTCGATCTTGCTGCAAGATGGGTCACCTTTAGCGTTTCTGCCCGGTTTTCTCACCAGCAGCTGGTGACCGGGGTTCTTCCATGACTCCTCGTTCAGGAGAAGCACCACTAGTTTCACACCAGTTGGGGAACTGGAGTTCTTTCAGCCATTCGGGCCGAGGTGGAGGTGGAGGTCAAGGCCATGGCAGTCATCCACCAGTCCCTCAGCACCAGAAAGGAGGATCAGCTCAGAGTGGTCAGCCAGGGGCACAGGGCCACAGTGTAGGCTAGTCTTTCGTCATGGAGAAGACTTATCAGGAGCAGGATCTCGGCCCTTCTATAGTTCGAGGTACGATTTTAGTAGCCTTAGTTTTATCTTCATCCCTTTTCGATACTGGTGTTACACATAGCTTTATCTTTGTTGATGTCATGGAGATCCTTGGGCTCTGTATCTTTTCTTCTTCCGAATCATTGACACTAGACACACCATTGGGGATGAGGACATCTAGTGTATGCTAGTGTAGGGAGTTCCCTCTCGAGGTTGCAGGGTATCGCTTCTTATGGGATCTCTATGTCCTAGAGATGACAGGCTATGATGTCATCCTCGAGATGGACTAGTTGGTTCCCTTCCAGGCAGTTTTTGACTGTTATCGTCACAGGGTCAGTTTCATCTCGCCAGAGGGTGAATCCTTTCTTCATAGAGGCGAATGGGACGTTTGGGTGAGTCGAGCGGGACTCAAGCATCTTGGGCTAGGAGGGGTGATGGCCCAGATTGCTAGTCTTTATCTGGATGATCAGGGGACTCCACAGTTGGACTTTCCTCCAGTAGTGGATCGCTTCAGGGATATCTTTCCAGAGGACTTTTCAGGTTTGCTTCCGGAGCGTGAGGTAGAATTCTCTATTGATCTCGTGCCAGGAGTGGCACCGATGTCCATTACTCCATGTAGGATGGATACACCTGAGTTGCAGGAGATCAAGAAGCAGTTGGAGGAGTTACAAGCGAAGGGTTTCATCCGACCCAATACTTCTCCTTGGGGTTCGCTTGTCCTGTTTGCAAAGAAGGCAGATCGTACCCTTCGTCTTTGTGTGGATTATCGGAAGTTGAACCAGAGGATGGTCAAGATATGATATCCCTTGCCAAGGATCGATGACCTCTTTGATCTACTTCGAGGAGCCCGGGTGTTCTCAAAGATCGACTTGAGGTCCAGTTATCATCAGTTGCATGTTAGACCATCAGACATACCGCTGACAGCCTTCAGGAGTAGGTACGGTCTATACAAGTATACAGTCATGTCATTCGATCTCACGAACGCACCTGCAGTTTTCATGGAACTGATGAACCGAGTGTTCCATCCTTACTTGGATTCCTTCGTCGTGGTCTTCGTGGATGATATCTTGGTGTACTCTCACACTCGACACGACCATGCCTCACATCTTGAGATCGTTCTAAGTACACTGAGAGAGCATCGGCTTTATGCTAAACTCTTGAAGTGCCACTTTTGGATGGATCAGATTCACTTCTTGGGACACGTCATCTCAGAGGCAGGAGTATCATTGGACCCAGATAAAGTGAGAGTTGTAGTTTCCTGGGAGCAGCTGAAGAACGTCTTTGAGGTACGGAGCTTCCTAAGGCTGGCTGGATACTATAGACGCTTCATTCAGGACTTTTCTCGTCTATAAGTACCCTTGACAGGTCTGACCAAGAAGGGGGCAAAGTTCTTATGGTCAGATTCTTGTGAGTCATCCTTTAAGGAGCTAAAAGGGTGGTTGACATCAGCACCGATACTAGTCCTTCCAGATCCAGGAAAGAGCTACACTATTTACTATGATGCATCAGGTATCGGGCTGAGAGCTATGCTTATGCAGGGAGATGGGGTCATTGTGTACGGGTCTCGGCAGTTGAGGCCACATGAGAGGAACTACCCGACGCATGATCTGGAGTTGGCAGTTGTTTTTCATGCCTTGTGTTGTTGGATACATTGTCTTCTGGGAGACTTCGGAGCATATTGAGTTGATTCGGAAGAGGATGGATACAGCACAGTCTCGACAGAAGTCTTATGTTGATCAGCGGAGACGACCTCTGGAGTTCAAGGTCGGGGATCAGGTTTTCCTGCGTGTTGCACCAAGGTTGGGACACAAGAGGATTCGGAGGCAGGGTAATCTTTCACCGTGGTATGTCGGTCCGTTTGAGGTATTAGAGAGAGTTGGTCCAGTTGCCTATCGGTTGCAGCTACCTCAGAGGTACTGGGATATGCACGACGTCTTCCACGTCTCTCAACTCCAACATTACTTTTCAGACCCGTCTCATGTCTTTCAGCCTGAGGAGGTTGAGCTTGAAGTGGATGCATCGTTTTAGGACCATCCCATCCAGATTGTCGATCACAGTATGAAGGTTCACCGTGGGTGGTCCATCCCTCTGGTACAGGTGTTATGGTAGCACGGGCGAGTATAGGACGAGACCTGGGAGAGGGAAGCCGATGTACGATCGCAGTGGCCGGAGCTGTTCGGGGTTTCTTCTTCTACGCCTCTCTAGGGAAATTCAGGGATGAATTTCTTTAAGGGGGGAAGTTTGTAAGAACCTGGATCTTCGTTTCAGGTACGCCTTTCCTTTTTTTGGAGTTTTTGAGAAAAATGAAGTTTCTAGAAATTTTTGAAGTACATGCCATGTACTCTTTTCCCACTCAAAGTCGTGTGCTGGCCGTGTCCGGGCCACACACACGGTGTGTAGGGGTGACGTGGAGGCCGATTTTGGCGGAGTACAGAAAAGACCTAGTACACACCGTGTACTCTAAAAGTATACGTCGTGTACTTTCTTTTTTTTCATTAAACGGACCTGGGTCGCGCCTAATCGAGGAAAACGTCTTCTTCTCCAGCTTCTTCGTCCGAGAGCGACTATACGGCCGTGAATCTTCTCCGAGCCATCATGCCTCTGTCCGATCTCTGTTACAGCTGTCGTCGATTGCATTGGGATCGCCTCGGTAAGCTCTCTCTTCTACTTTAGCCTTGTTCCATGATTCCTCCTCGTTTTCAATTTATTGTAGGTTGAGTGTTTTTTACGTTTTCTTAGATCTACGACACTCCAAGGGGAATCAGTCGTCATGGTTCACTTATATTGATCTCCTAGGATCGAGGTAGGTGGTTTGTGCCTTTCTATAGGAAGTCATTGAATATTATGTGCAATTCCCACCAATTCCCTTGAGCGGGGAATTTTGTGTTCCTTTTTTTCCCCTGATGTTTTCCTTCTTTTCTTGATTGGTGTAGTAGAGGTTTATGCTTGTGAGTAGAGTAATTTGTTTTGTGCTCAGGTTTCTTTTCCATGCTTGTTTTACTTTTTGGTGTTTTCCAATTGCCATGCCTAGTTATAGGATAGTGGAACTGTTGTTTTGTTATGCTGTTGAGCCTTAGATTGATAGCCAAGTAGTTCTTGAGGCTTACTTAGACAATGCACGTGCGATGAGCATGTTTTGTTTTTCACTCAGGACTGTGAGAACCTAGTGTAGTATACCATAGGGATAATGGACGTAAGGGCTTCTCCAGAGTGTCTTTTAATACGATGTGAGACTACAGGGGGAATTGATGATGAGTACTTCCTCAAAGAGTCTGTAGTTCCTCGACGCGGGCCACAGGGGGAATGAGACGTTGAGTGCTTCCCCAGAGAGCCTTTAGTATGATATGAGACTATAGGGGGAATTGACAGTGAGTGCTTCCTTAGAGAGTCTATTCTTAGCTGAACCAGAGGGGTGAGACTGTGTGTGCCTCCTAGAGGGTTGATGGTACTTGTGGGTTGAACCATAGGGGTTAGGATGTGAGAGCTACCCAGAGGGTTACCTATTTTCTTCTTATTACTGGTTGTTTACTTGTGTACTTTATATGTTAGAACTGTGGATTGTAGTCGTTGTGTGCTTTTCTATTTACTGCTTCCTGCACTCTTACTTGCCTTGTATTCATTGACTGTTAGGCACAAATCATTGGGTGATTGCCTACTGGGATTATATCTCACACCCTGTTTGGGCCATGCTTTTGGGCCCAAAAAGACTATGTTGTTGCAGGTATAGATAAGTTCAAGTGCCCTTCTACTTCAGGTTCTTGATTGCACTGGAGCTGGAGAGCATGGGACTGAGCCATGGCTCGTGATGCTGAGGAGTTTAATTTGTTTTTCTTTTGCACTTTGTTTCTCAGTTGTACTTCAGCATGTTGGTTTGTTTACTACTTTCCATAGACATATGTACCATTTGCATAATTATTATTTTATGCATTGCTTCCGCTGTCAGTTCAGTTATTGTATGTTGTTTATTGTTTCCGCTATTGTGTCTGATTGTTTTCCGTTGTATACTTTACCAAATGAGGGCATAGTTTACCCACTGACTCACCAAGGCCCTCACTGCTAGTTGGCAGCCTCTGGCGTTTGGGTAAACGCGCTTGAGTTCACATAGCGAACCGGGTACGGGGCACCAGTGGAGGGGCTCTGAATTCGGGTCGTTATAATTTAAAACCAAATCCACCAATTTTTAAAATTATCCCTATTATCTAAAATAGTATAAATATATAATTCAAAGTTTTTAAAATATTTCTCAAAATATAAATCACATATTGGTTAAAAAAATTTAAAATTAATTTAACTTTCTAAATAAATCTAATTAATTTAAACACCATATATAAAATAATTATCAAATATAACTATCAAATTAATGTTTTTTATATATATTTTGAAAACTAAAATAGGTTTGTTTTAAAAATAGAGTAAACAAAATAGGAAAACACACATTGGAATAAAATAAGAGGTACAGTCTCAATCCAAGACCTAGTCCTCTCCACTTTACAATCCCATCCTTCCAAGAAGATTATTAATCAAATAAACTGATCTATAACTTAGATCAATTTTTTTATAAACAATAACTGAATAGAGGTATTCTAGACTACACACAGCCTATTATAAAGTTCTACATGGGATAAAATATATAAAATAATGAAATAAAGATCATTTATCACTCTTTAATACTATATAGGATCATGTGTTAAAGAATAAATGAAGTATAACAAAATACATCTCAAAATGTAATCTAAATAGAGAGAGAAAAGGATGAGAAGATTGAATGTCTAATGAATCTCATTCTGATAATATTTGGTTGATCAACTGTCTTTAAATATGTATTTGAAATGGTTCAACCTAGTTTTCACTGAGAGGTCATAAAAACTAAGTGTCATGGAGGTGTTAGGTGTTTTAGGATTGAATTTCACTATGTCTCTTATAAACACACACTTTTATCCTTTTATTTTTTCCATTAGTGGATCTAATTTTTAAAGATATCACTGATCTAATTTAATTATTGGATTATATTCAAAATTTAATCCTCATACTCATTTTAACCTTAAATGTACTGACTCTTTAATTAATTCTTCAAAATATAGCCATTGGAGATTTAAAAATAACTCACTACTTAAGTTAGACAAAGTAAATTGGTCTTCACTTAGGCATGGTTATTTTGATCATGGTTACTTGCCATAATCAATTTTTATGGTCACTAAGCAAATTTAGTTGGTTTCTTCTTACATTCACTTCTCATATTTATGCAGTCACTTCATTACTTTGCATGGTAACTTCAATACTTTATGTAGTAGCTTCATCACTTCTTGTAGTAGTTTATTTTTTTCTCATGGTAGGTTGAATCCTTCATGTGGTCACTTTATTCTCAACATGCGGTAGGTTCAGTACACATGCGATCACTTGAACTCTTACTACGGTCAGTACAAGACTTAGACAAAATTATCTTATCTGACACACAGTCTCTTAGTTGTTCATGAAGTCACTAATATTTTAACATGCGGTCACTTCCACATGGTCACTTAACCTTTGAACGTCTTCCCATGGAAGGTTTTCACTGTCGCTTCAAGACTTATCCATTTTTATCATTTTTTTCTAGAAAAAATAGTGGATTATCATAAAATATAAATATCATTAATATCATAAGAAACATGATTTGGGGTTATTAAAATAAGTAGGTGTTGGAATAAGACAACACTAATAATTACATAACTTCAATGTATCTATTAGGTATTTGTATACCCAAACACCATATATCCATCAACCATATATCTAATGACCATATTTCTTACAACCATATTTATAATGGTTATATTTCATTCATATATATATATATATATTCTTACATTTGATTCATTTACTCCATTATCAAAATGTCTATTGTATTTGTAATGTTTTTTTCATTTCCATGGTAATAATTGGAGATCTAATCGTGAATAAAAACAATGAGGGTAAATATTTCATGTTCATGGACTTTTTATTAACTTTTGTTTTTATTCCTCTTATGGTTTTCTTAATGTTTTTTCATATTTCAAAATCATAATGCATTAATTTTTATCTCACATTATAATATTTTCTCATGATAAAATTTATTTTTATTCATTTTATTTTGGTGCTACATGTGAAACAAGCTATTCAAAATAGTATTTATTAAAAGGTAAATATATGATAAAATTGTGGGTTGTTACAACTATTTTCAAACCCTATCTCAAAGACATCCAAATAAGATGATATCGAATGGAAGGAATAATATAGGTAAGTACATAAAAAATATACCCTGAATGTTCTTTGAAACCATATCAGAACTCCCTTCCCCCACCCCCACCTCATGGGGGATCTAGAAAGGGATGAATAAGATATGGGTTGACCAAAAATATCACCCAAAACTCCCCTCACTTGACCAAAAACCAAATTGAACCAACTAAGAAATGAACAATATGCCCTTGATAAAAAAACAAGGAAGATGGTCGGTCATTGTGTGACCCCTCCAAGTGACCAACCCAGGCAGAGGGCTTGACGCCCCTAATTTTCTTCATCATGTCTCAACCCCCAACCAAAAACCATCATGGTGTGGCCCCTATAGGTCATGTCATGATCCTCCTTCTCTAAGTGATTCCCAATACCCTAAGGCATGACCTCTCTTACTCATGGTGTGGTGCCTCCACACTCTAAGTCGTGATATCCCCCTTGCAACATGCCATCATGGCGTGACTTAAGGGGTCACATTACAACCAAATTTACTCTATAAAAACCAAATTAAATATATAATATATCAAATATATTATGCATGGGGAATAATTACATCACGAATCCCTCGATCATGATGTGACACCCATATATAATATATTCTCCTTATCCAAAAACCAACACAAAATCCTCTCACACCATGAAGCCCAAGGTTACGGAATAACCATTTCCTTCTCCATGCTTATCATAGAATGACTCTCACCCATCATGGTGTGAGGGTCCACTATTATCCAAAATTATTCTAGGGTCCATATAACATCCCTATATTATTTTTAGGCATTTTTTAGTTTATATTTTTTCCTATAGTTGTGTATCATGGTATTTTTTGGATGTTATAGGTGTCAGGAGAATTCAAGAGTGAGTTTGAGAGGAACATGATGGACCAATAGCTATTTGGGAGATATAGGTGGACATCCACAGCATGAAACAATATGTCATGCCATGATAAATCATGTTCAATCCCTTGGGGTATGTTAAATTGAAATTTCATGGTGTGAAAGTGTGTTTCATGTCATAGACTACTCTTGAGAAATGTTTCAAGTATTTTAAAATGGGGGACTCGCTAAGGACCCCTAAAACTCATACCCCCCCCCCAAAATCCCTTACACAGATTTAGATGGGAATGGAGAGTTTTAGCTTCCAAGAGATCCTCTAAACTCATTTATTTATTGATATAATAATTATTTTTTGAGATTGATACCTATCAGTAAGTCTAAGACACACCATTCCCCATATGTATCATTTATTCTCTATTTCTTATTCTTCTTCCCATAAACCCTAATATGGTGTCAATGGAATCCTATTTGGGGATATTTTCTCATTGGGTTCAATTCATTCAATGATTCTTGATGATTAAGCTCTATTATACTTGAGGTAGGTGGTGTATAAATTATCTTTAAAGTCTTACTTCATTCATTAGAGCTTGTGTTGTGTGGTCACACCAAATTACCATGCATTCAACCTAAAATTAAATTATATAATTTTAAATAATGAATATTAAACTAAGAGAAGACCCCATGATTCATCTATGAACCCTAATTTTAAGGAAGCCTAAGGGTATTCCTTAAAATGAATTTATTTTCGAAGAATATGTAAAAATTTATGAACCAGAATTGTTTGACTTGAATTATAAATATAAATTATTGATTTATAAAATGCTGAGTGGTGATAATTGAAAGGATAAAGGGTGATTTTGGAACTGTGATAAATGGTTTTTTCAGTTTAAATATAAAAAGGGTTGGTGTTACCCTTGGGTATCTCTTCTATGTAAATGTATTTTTAGTGAAATTATAAGAGTGTGGCGTGATGATGAATGATTTAATGTGTCTAGACATAGGGTATGATTTTGGGGTTATTGTTTCCCTTAGTAATTTATTCTATGATTACAGAGATATATTTTCCTTGGGGTGTGATCTATTATTTCAGGATTTGTATACTTCCATGGGTGTGAAATTTTTTTATGGGATGGTTATATTTACATGGGTATGACTTTTTTTGTTTCTAGGATGGGTATATTTTTCTGAGAGGTATTCCGATCATGGGAAGGGTATATTTCTCTTGGATGGGAGCCTTCTATTCAGAGACATATGAAACTGGACAAGGTATGAATTGTTAATCTAGGAAGTCATCATAGAATTCATGGATCAATGGTATCTATCCAGTTACTTTCTACTATAGTTTTACATGTGTGTGTGTGTAAATCACTTTGGATTGCACTAAATTAGACTAGATATGTTTATAAACATCATTGGTGGTATCCTACTAAGATATAACCACACCCCAATCAGGCCACCATTGGTGATTGAGTAGACTTTATGGTTACAGGATTGGGTAAGGGCAAGGACCTATGGCTGATGTGTGGTTAGGAATACTAGGATGAATCATAGGAGATTAGGACCAGGCTAGGACTCAGGATCATTTTGAAAAGTCTTTTAGTTTTGTTTATTTGTTCTTCTTAGAATATTTTTGGATATGTTTTGTTGATGTGTGACTACTTGACATGTAAAAAGATCATTTTGATATATCATAGGTTGTGATTATTTATTTGGCACATGTCTTGATTCTTGTTTACTGCTTATTTATAGATTTTCATACAATTTCCTTTATTTACACTATTATTTCACTCTAATATGTGGGTATAGTCTTCCCATCAAACCCATGCTGCTTGTCAAAATCATCTAGTGTATATAGAGGTGTGCCTGTGGCCATGTGGAAATCTCCAGGAAGGCACCAATTAGTGGTCATAGGTCAAGGGACATTACAATGAGGTATCAAATCAATTTTTATTTTTTATGACTGTTTGGGTAAGATAGATAGTTGATAGGGTGTTGTTGAAACATGGTATGAAACACATTCATATGAATAGACAACCCATGTATGATAGAAGTCCACATTTCCAGGGGTGGGATTGATATTATTGTTTTTCCTTTTACTATTGACCTATTTTCAACTTTAGTGACACACATGATTTGTGATATATGATTTATGGTATTTTTTATCTTGGTCAAAATGAAAAAATGGATAGTTTTTATGCATCATACTAGGAATGTAGGATTCACATGTCATTTTCATGATTTTATATGGTTTTTTACTATGATTATGAAATGGGTTAGTTATTTAAAGTTTCTACAACCATTTATATTGTGTCCTCACATATAAATGTATAGTGCCATCTTATTTAACTGAATTATAAATATAATAAAATCATTTTACATGATCACTTAATAGAATTATTATGTTGAATAAGTTAAATATAATTCCTATTATATCTAATGAATCATTTTTCTCCATAACTCATAATTGACATTTCATTTAACTTAACTTCAATTGTGAAAATTTCTAGCTAAAGAAAATGGTCAAAATGGTATTTTATGATTACTCTTTTAAGTTATTATGTTGAATCTATCTAATTAAGTGTCAATTTCAGTATATAAAGTGTTTTCTTCTTTAACTTGTATAGAACATGTAAAACCCTGATATTTTAAAAGAACACTATGTTCGATAGCATATATGACACACAACACTAAACTTAAATGAACCATGAAATACAATTATTTAAATATGACTGTTATGACCTAGCTGTTTAATTGGATGGAATAAATAGTATTAACCAAATTATGAAAAATATATAAAGGTACTACTAAATAAAAATTAATTGATTAATTCTTAGGAAATAAGTACTTAATTTTCAGTAAGGTTATTTTATGCTTCAAAAATATGTTTTCTTCAAAATGATTTATTTTTCTTTTTGTGGGAAAAAATTATAATTAATTTCTAAAAAAATCTATATATTTTATTTTATAAAAATAATATCATTTTTGAAATCATCATATTAAAATTATATTACAGTGAAATTTTTAGTTTTTTCTGAAAAAAATGATTTTCCAGTGGGTGGTGAAAATACTGATTTTTATTGAAAACTATATTTTTGTTTCAAGAATTTAAAATTTTAATTTTTTAAAAAAAATTATTTGACACTAAACTTAGTTCTATTATACTATTAATAATCTAATTATGTTCATTAGAGTAAATTTCTTGATTGAATTTAGTATAAAAATATTTTTATACATAAAAAGACATTTTTCTGAAGAAGAAAACTATTTTCATTGCATTTTTCACATTTATTTTAATTTTAATTTCTACCCTTATAGAAATTAAATTTGATAAAATGGATTACATATTTGGAATCAAGATTTTCAATTTTGGTAAATGGGTCCCTTTTATTTTTTTCAATGTGAATAGTAATTGTGGTAAAATTTATCACCTCAATAAAAGGTTAATTAGGTAAATCTAAGTTAAAAATAAGTGATAAGGTCAGAATATTTCAAATTAATTCTTATTTTATGAATTAAATTATACCCATACCATCATATGATGTAAATTCATATGTTTAATGGACACTTGTTCATAAAAATAACAAATATAATAATTAAATTGAAGAAAGTTACAAAGATGTCACTCTCTTAGTTTTAAATATTTATTATGTGTCCACAAAGGGAATAAATAAAGTTATGTAACAACCTAGTTAATAATATAATAAATTATTTTAATGTTTATTAGTATTCACAAATTATAGAGTTATATTCATTATAAATATATTAAGTAATTTCTAAAATCAGAAAGAAAAATGCTTTTACAAAACACTTTTCTTATAAGGTTTTATTTAAAAGTTTAATTTTAAAATTATAGAATATTAATTTGAAAAAAAAATTAATTTCATTTTTGAAATCATAAAGTCAAAATTATCTTAGGATATTTTTTTGAGAGGTTTTTGAAAATAATGATTTTTCAATGAATAGTGAAAATTAATGATTTTTATTTTATTTTAAACTATTTATAAAGTCAAATTATATTATGTATTAGTTTTAAAATATAATTTTTTAATTTGGGATTAAAATAATCCAATTATTTTTTTTGAAAATTATACTTAAATTTAGTATAAAAACATTTTTACATTAAAAAGGCATTTTTACGAAAAACTAATTTTTCATCACATTTTTTCTGTTTAATTTTAAATTAAATTATACCACTTATATGTTTTGAATTTAAAAAAATAATTACATATTTTAAATAAATTGTTCCAAATTTGGTAAATAGGTCGCTTTTATTTTTTATCAATATGAATAGTAACCTTAGTAATTTTTGTTATCACGGTAAAGGGTAAATCAGGTAATAAAAGTTAAAAAAAATGATAAGGATTATAAAATGATCATAAAAAAGTTATTAATTGTATTTGATAATTCCATTTCATCCATACTCATCCAATATTCGGTTATATTTCCTTTTTCATCTGTATGTGATGATAACCTTTATAATATTTTATTTAAAGAAAAGTCAAAAATGTCAAACTCTTGTTTTTAATAACTATAATATTTTTAACATTGGTATAACCAAAGGATATTTATAGTTATAAGTATTATTTTTAAATATAAAAGTTTTATATTAATCATGTTATTTTATTTTTAATTTTTATTAAATAAATAATTACCTTAAATGTTTATATAATGGTGACATGGTAATTATTCAATTAATGAAAAAATAAAATAAATGATATTAAAAATATTAAAATAAATATAATTTGAGATAGTTAATGTGATACGTGAATTTTATAGAATAAAATATCATTTTAGGTATGTATTAAAATATTTAGTTCAAATTTTACTTGTTTTCTTTATGTTATTAAAATCAAAGTAATGAATATTTCAAAAATTTGACATTAATGATATATTATAATAAATAATATTTTATTAAATGATATAAAATTCATAAAAATATTATATTCATAAAATATATTAGGATATGGTTTATAATATCAACCATATTCCATTTATTTTTCATTTTTCTATTTATAGTAACTATCTTGACCCTCAAAGAGTAAAAAACTATGTTGTCACGGTAAGTGTAAATGGGGTTAATAAGGGGTTAAAACCAAAATATAAGAATAAAAACATAGTAAAAAACTTGTCTAATTTTAATTATATGAGATTATTTAGACTAATATAAATCCTATCTTATAAATAAATTGGTTTTAAGCCATTTTTAATTTAATATTAATTTATATTAATTTAATATTTTGAGAAATTCTAAGAGTGCCCCTCCCCTCTCTTATAAAGGGAACCCCTTATTCCCTTTACTGAACACTTAAAAACCCTTTTTCAGCTAATATCTACCCAAACCCCTTCATAAAATCCCTAAACATGTTCTATAGTCCTTATTTAGGGTATAAAATCAGCCTTAGTGGTCATAAGGTTTTAGAAAATGAGGTTGCCTGAAGAAAAGGTATCGTTCTCAATCAAGTGTTTCCATGTTATTTATTCGTTCACCTAATTAAAATATTATTAAACCATGATTATAAAATAATATCAGTATATTCCATATACATATTTTTTTATGTTAATTTAATAACCAATATTCATCTCCTCTTCCATAAAATGGGAAGCAAAACCATCATTCGTGTGTACGGTGGACTACCACCTCACGAACCGATGTAATTCGTTTTCCATAACCATATCTCATGTATGGATTATAATTATGAAATTAATTTTTATATATTATATTCATGAAATATCTTTCATTATTAAAATATAATATATCATTTACCTTCTTACATATCTATTCACTGAAAAATTATTATGTCATTCGTGCGCACATGTGGACAATCGCATCCACGAAGTGATGTATTTTTTTTTCATCACCACATCACATGGATTATATATATAAGTATATTTAAAGTATTAATATGATATTTATTATATTTTTATCATTCTATAAATATTAAATAATACTTACCTTCTTCCCAAAATGATCATTGAAAAATGGAAATGTTACTCATGTGTATGTACGGACCACCGTCTCCATGATTGAAATGTAGTTCATTTTTCATAATAATATTTCAAGATTGGTTTTAAAAGTAATATTAAGATATAAAAATTATAATTATTTAATGATTATTATTCTTTATATGATATAATAATGACCTCTTTATCCATATTCAACCTACCAAAGTTAATTCTGACATAAGATACAAATGTTATCAAAAATTACTGACCTGAATTTAATTGATTAAGTAATTTTAAATAATATGTTATTAAATTAGATAAAGGAATTATTAACTTAAAATAAGTTATTAATAAAGTAAAAAAATTAATATAAGTTTTTTATTCAAGAAGATAAATAATTTGTGTGATTAGTCAGACTCAAGTAAGGGGTTTTCTTTTAAAAACCCCAATTTAAAAGTTTCCCTTAAAAAACTATCCTTTTATTCCATATACATATTTTTAAAATTATTTTATGGATGTATTTATATGAATATAATTTAATTATAAAGGAAATTTTATGTCTCTTTGAATTTATTTCAATGGTTTTCAAAAGGAATATTTTTACAGAATGTTTTGATGTTCTTTACAAAAAGTAAAAAAAGAATGTTTTATTTTAATGTATAGGGTGATAATGAATTTTCCTACCACTATAACTATAACATCCCTATAAAGACCCAGAAAATTTCATGTAAATTGTTTTAAAATTATTTGGTATTATTACGAGTCTGTGAAAATTGACGGTGCATGATTCTGAGGCCCGGTGTGCCTGGAATGAATTTATGAACTTTTTTTAAGGTACGTTCAATAAACGCGCGGGTGGATTTTTCTATATTTTGAACTGGTGCTTGAATTAAAAATCTGAGGGCACTATTGAATCTGCAGTTCTGATATTCACTTAAGAAAGGCTTCACTTCGACCGCAGTAGTTCGGGAGAAAAAATTAGTTTTTGGACTTTTTAAAGAAAAGTAAAACAACATGTAATTGTTATTTTATTTTATTTTTCTCCAATGGATGAGAGGCAATGGTGGGACTGGAGACTTTTCAAGCCATTTAATGGATTAAATCATCAACTGCATAACTCCACCATTGTAAATTAAAAGAGGTTAATTGATTCATTTAATGAACCTCATTAATTCCTCAATGCATTACTCACCTTTCCACATCCTATTTAAATGGAGCTTGGGGTGGGGTTTTGGCACGGCTTCTTCAAGCGAGGAAACTCTGGTGGAGTTATGCGAAAACATCCACCAACAGGGGGCAAAATCTCGGGCGGCAATGATCCGGGATCGACAAACACCGATGACTCCATCCAATGTGGATGCTCCTCCCTCCATAACCGCAACCGCGACACCTCCAACGAATCTCGAGGTAGGGGGTTTATGTTTGGTTTTATTTTAACATTACTGAAATGAGTTTATTTAATCTTTAATGTTAGATAAATATTCTCCCGCTTATTATCATGGTAACGCATAGGGTGCGGGTCAAACGAACAAGGCCCGAACCCTCTGCCACTTCATTCATGTTGTGTTATTCAGAGACGACTTTCCTTAATTTTGACGGTAACGCGAGATAGAGGTTCAAACTGTGACGGCAGTTGTCTGGGAGACTCGTAGGTGCAGACGACACCAAGAACAGACCATCGGAGCACGTCTGGTGGCCCGTAGAAAGAACGGTTGGCACGCCATGCCGGCGGTGGCTGAATGAGGCCCACGGCAACCGGCCGCTGGTGGTGGGAAGGTGGCATGCTGTCGCGGGCCACGGTGGTTAGAGTTGGTCAGCCCGATCTAGCCGCACGGGAGAAGGGTGGCGCCTACATGCATCGACGGCGGTAGCAGCCATGGCCAGTGGGTTGGACCAGACCCGCGACCAAACGGGACAACGCAAGTGGGCTGAGCCCCACCTGGTGGGCCAGGCCAACCACGGCCCAGGCTCACGAACCAGTCGGGCCGACCCCGACGGGCCCGAATCGGGCGAGCTCAGGTAGACCCCAGGACCCGTTGCGTTGGGCCAGTCTAACCAAGTCGGATGGGGCCCAGACCCAACCAGTCCCCGAATAAAGAAACGTCCATAAATTACGAATCAGGTGTCCATTTGACACACTGTTAGTGTTGTTGGGACCCCTTTTGGGAAGCAGTCCCTTTGGCATATTTCGGCTGGCCAAACTGAGCTAGGCTGGACCAAGGTGCGATAAACCCCATTTCATGGAAAGGGGTGTAACTAATAGACCAGGAGTCTGATCGACATGCCTTCTATGGAATAAGGACCCTTGTGACAAGGGGTCCTTTTGAGATACTATAAGTGTGTTTTGAAGGAGTTTGACATGCAACCTGGGTTGGATCATACTTGAATCTAACCGGGCCCTTTTACAAAAGTGCACATATCTCACAGACTGGGTGTCCGATTGACGTGTATTCTATCACGTTAGGACCCCTATGATGGGGCGGTCCCTTGGATATGAATTTTTAGGGACTTTGTACTGGTTGAAATATGATCTATGGCTTGAGTAGAAGAGTCTTATGGAGATCAGGTGAGCTTCGTGCAGGAATCCAGTGGCTGGCTGTGACATGAAGAAGAAGAGTGAACAATATGGGTTAGCATCAGAAACTCCAGAGTGGGATGATCTAGCTGTACAACTAATTATCCCTACCTCTATACCAGCGACCAATATGGGTCAGTACTAGTGACCAATACAGGTCAGTACCAGCGACCAATACGGGTCAGCACCAGTGACCTATACGGGTCAGCACTAGCGACTAATACAGTTCAGCATATAGTGACCTATATGGGTCAGTAGTGGAGTTACTATGGATAGGATGATCTAGATTTATGACTAGTCATCCCTATTTCAGTAACCTTGAAGTTATACTGTTAGAGTGAGCTGTCTCTTTTTCTTTGTGCTTTGTGATTTAGATCATGCTTGTGATATTACCTATGTGGTATTTCTTGTGATGTTTTCCTTGGTGGATTAATAAGAGACCTTAGGGGGTCTCGGAGTCCCCTACTGAGTTGTTATACTCACCCCTTCATGGGCTCCACCTGCACGTTTGTGTCTGGTGCAAACTACTAACACTCTGAGGCAGACTCTGTAGGTTTGGGACTTGGTGGAGCTTGGTGCAATGGGAGTAGTCGAGATCCTCTTATTCAACTTCAGACTTACATCTACAACCCTCCGGGTAGATCTCCAGGGAAGATGTGATAGCTATTTACTTTCTTTTCAGTTTCTAGGGATTGTATTTTGGCCCACTTTTTTCAGTTTATAGTTGTACTTGTGGTTATACTTTACTCTCGTGGTAATACCTTACTTTTGTTGGTTGTTTAATTTAGTTGCCCTTTTTGAGTGTGTACAGATCTCTAAGGAAATGTATTCCTTGTTCGGGAAAAGCCTTTAGGTGCTAGTCACCAACCCTTGTCCTATGGAAGGAGGGCTTGGGGTAGTCACGTATGGGCCCCATGGGACGGGTCGTGACAAAGTGGTATCAAAGGGTAGTCAGTTCTACCAGAAGAACTAAGAGTATACTTTTAATGAGGCAATGGTGTAAAGTGTCTTGAGTTCAGTTTTCAGTACAATGAGTCTAGTGTTGATGTGGCAGCTGACGTATCCATACACCAGGACCTTGAATTCTGTTTTCCAACTCGGTACATGAAAACACTGGTTGCTAGTGTTTTGAAAAGTTTTATTGATCTTTCTTGAATCAGCTCACTAGGTATAACTTATTGAATGTGGCACATCTATTTCTTACAAGATGCCTCCATGAAGACAGCTAGCCAGGATTCTAGTTAGAGATCATGATAGTGTCCCACCAAGTGATGAGGCGTTGGTAGAAGGACCACTCATAGTGATGGAACCTTCATGTGGTGTACTAGTAGCACCACCACCAATTGAGTAGCAGATTCTACCATTAGATCATGCATGTCGGCTGAGCGTGTTTCATGAGTTCTAGAGATAGAGGCCTCTGAGGTTTCGAAGCGAGACGGACCCCCGGGCAGCAGAGGACTGGCTTGAGGTGGTTTTGCTAGTATTTTGCTTAGTAGAGACACCCATTGAATAGATAGAGATCTTGGTTGCTAGCCTTCTTCAAGGTTTGGGAGGATGGTGGTGGAGCTCGATGCTTCAGGTGCATGAGGAGACGACCCTCACCTGAATAGACTTTGAGAGCCTTTTTAGTGCGGAGTTTTTGATAGTGACACTACGTTCTGTGTGTATTCAGGATCTGCTGCATCTATAGCAGGGAAACCAGACTGTGTCTCAGTACTCGATGATATTTACTGACCTCTCCCGATACTCCACCGACATGGTACGGACCCTTACTTCAGGGCTCGGACATTTGAGGAGGGGCTCTGATGAGATATCAAAGTTGCGATAGTTTATCTCAGCATCCTGACATAGGCTGGGGTGCTAGAGTGTGCTTTGCTGATAGAGAGCTTCTTTGCTGGGCAGGCACCAACAGTGAGAGGCCCTACCGGATGACAGGTAGTATATTCATCTGCAGTTGGTAGTAGATGATGTTGAAGCTCAAGCGGGCTAGACCTTCTGAAGGGAAACCACGGGATGCAGGGTTAGAGGTGTGAGGATCGAGAGTCTGAGGGATCCACCCACGAGGCATGATCTATTTTTCCTGTGGGGGAAAGGGTCACAGAGCTCGTGACTGTCCGACTCCCCGTGCGGATGATCGGAAGATGGTGGAGGGGCCACCATGTCAGCGACAGCGGCAGGATCATGAGCGTCAGCTAGGCGGCGGATGAGGCAGGGGAGCAGGATGTGCAGTGAGAGGTGGCCGGGGTCACCAGGTCCTACCACCACCACCCCCAGGCGGTCTACCATGAGCTCAGGGAGCGGGTGGACACGGACAAGCCCAGCTACAGACAGTAGAGGCTCACGATCCTGATGTCCTTGAGATGATACAAGGTACGATATGTATCTTCTCTACTTTACCAGTAGTGCTTATTGATACAGGTTCTACAAATTCTTTCCTTGTCATGGACTTTTTTTGGGACTCTGAGATTCTGACTGGTCTTTTAGCTCGACCTTTGCATTCGGATACTCCTACGGGAGGAGATTTAGCAGTTACACAATGGTACTGACAGTGTGATCTTACTCTCGGAGGGGAGAGTTTTAGATGGGATATTCTAGTAGCAGCTTTGAAGCCCGAAGACATCATTCTAGGAATGGACTGGCTATCAGTAGTTCACACACAGATTGACTGCTTGAGATGTACAGTGCGATGTACGCGCAGAGATGGAGGCCAGTTTTCCTTTGTTGGTGAGAAGGAAAACAGAGCAACACGATATGGACTTGCACTCAGGAGGTTGCATCTAATTACATATCATCTAGATTGCATGACCTTCGACATAGTTGATGAGGAAATTCCATAGTTTCCAGCAGTGGTGGACGGGTATGAGGACGTCTTTCTAGAAGATGTCACAGGACTACCTCCTCATAGAGTGGTAAACTTCCACATTGACTTATACCCAGGAACTACACCGATATCTACACTTTCATATCAGATGTACCCTATAGAGATCTGGGAGATGAGGGTATAGTTGGAGGACTTACAGAGTAAGGGATTAGTAAGGCCCGGTGTTTCTCCATGGGAATCCCCAGTCTTGTTTTCCATGAAGGTAGACAAAAGTTTGAGGCTATGTGTGGACTTATGGTGCCTAAACTAGGTTACCCAGAAAAACAGGTATCCTCTATTGATGATTGATGATCTATTTGATCATTTGAAAGGATCTAAGTGGTTCTCGAAGATAGACCTCATATCAGTCTATCACCAGCTCAGGGTACGAGATGAGGACATACCGAAGACAACCTTCAGATGTCGGTATGTCCATTACGAGTTCATGGTGATGCCTTTCGGTGTGACCAATGCTCTATAAGAGTTCATGGGGCTCATGAACAGGATATTTTATCCATACCTTGATCACTTTGTGGTGGTCTTCATTGACAACGTCTTGGTGTACTCAGCGTCCGAGGAAGAGCACACTATACACTTGAGGATAGTTCTGGACACACTCCGGGAGAACTAGTTATATGGAAAGATCTCACGGTGTGAGTTTTGGATACGAAAGGTATACTTATTGGGACATGTTATCTCAGAGGATAAAGTTGTAGTGGATCCAGTGAAGATCGAGGCATTACTTGCTTGGGAACCACCCAGGAGTGTTACTAAGGTGTGGTGCTTCATTGTATTAGCAGGCTACTATCAGAGGTTCGTACTCAATTTCTCTAGAATAGCATCACCTATGACTGCCTTGAAAAATAAGGGTAAACCCTTCCTATGGTTAGATACAAGCCATTAGAGCTTTCAACATCTGAGTCAGAGCTTGACCAGTACTACATAATGTAGGATGATGCAGTTATTTCTTATGGCTCACGACAACTGAGGCCTCATGAGAAAAATTATGCAACTCACAACTTGAAGTTTTCAGTAGTAGTCTTCACACTGAAGATGTGGCGACACTACTTGATGGGAGAACGGTTCATTGTTTACTCAAACCACAAGAGTCTTAGATATATCTTCACACAGAAAGATATTAATCTAAGATAGTGATGTTTCCTAGAGTTCCTCCAAGACTATTACTTTGAGATAGTCTATACTCCTAGGAAGGGGAACGTAGTGGCAGATGCACTTAGCCTAAGATCAAGTTCACAGCTACTGAACGAGGCTTCAGAGAAGTTTGCCTCGCTTCAGATATCCTATGTGGATAGAGATGAGATAGTCTACCACCAATTGATGGTAGTTTCCCCTCCACTCATTCAATGATTCAGGGAGGTGCAACTCGCAGACAACAGCTACGAAACTACACATGCTCAGATATCCTCAGGTTATGCACCTAATGGATATTCTAAAGGTGGTGATCACTTTATCCTTTTCAGAGGACGTACAGTTGTACCATTGGTGCTATGAGAGGATGTGTTGAGGGAGTTCCATACACCCCCCTTGGTAGTACATCCAGGTGTGATGAAGATGTATCAGGACCTCCGGCGTCATTACTGGTGGCCAGGGATGAAGAAAGTTGTGGAAGAGTTTGTCTCTAGATGGCTCACTTGCCAGCAAGTGAAGGCCGAGTACCAGGTACCAGCAGGCTTTGCCCAAACCCTCAAGATACCAGAGTGGAAGTGGTAAGGGATATCGATGGACTTCTTGATGGGTTTACCACATACATCTAGAGGGAACGATACAATCTAGGTGATTGTTGACCGACTCACCAAGTCGGTCCACTTCCTTGCTATTTGAGAGAAGGGTTCAGTAGAGAGCTTGGGATGTCTCTATGTTTAGGAAATCGTGCGACTTCATGGGGTGGTTTTGATGATAGTCTCAGACCATGACACATGCTTCACATCCCAGTTGTGGAAAGGATTTCAGGAGGCTTTGGGGACTCAGATTCACTTGATCATAGCTTTTCACCTGTAGACCGATGGTCAGACTGAGCAGACCATCCAGACCATGGAGGACATGCTTCGTGCATGTGTCCTAGATTTTGGTTGCTGCTTGGAGGACCACCTACCCTTTGTGGAGTTCGAATACAACAAAAGTTATCACTCCACCATTAGTATGGCCCATTTTGAGGTGTTGTACAGACGATTGTACAGATCGCCCTTGTGTTGGATGGATCCAGGAGATCTAGCACTCATGGGCCCAGAGATGGTACAGGCTACCACTGAGAAGGTACAGGTCATCCGAGATCAAATGAAGACTGAACAAAGCCAATAGAAGTCCTATTCTGATATGCGATGGAGACCACTGGACTTCCAGGAGGGTGACTACATATTCGTGTGATTCTCCCCTCGATGGGGACTACGAATATTTGGCTGAGGTGGAAAACTCTAACCGAGGTTTATCAAACCATTCCTGATATTTCAGAGGATTGGCAAGGTGATGTACTGCTTGGCACTTCCATCACAGTTGGAGAGGGTGCATGACGTCTTCCATGTATCCCAACTGAGGAGATACGTGCATGACCCATCTCACATCATCGACCATGGAGAGCTGGAGATTGATGACGGGGTGACTTTTGGGGAGTACCCAGTGGAGATAGAGGATCGAGAGGAGCGGATCCTTCATGGGTGGTCTATACCTTTGGTGCGCATTCTGTGGCAGCATTGGAATCTCTAAGAGAGCACATGGGAGCAAGAGGCTCATATGCATGCCCAGTACCCATCTTTGTTTGTGTAGCCTTATTTGGATTTCAGGTAAGTAAATCCCCAAGGTGGGGAGAATGTAAATACATGGAAAATTCCATGTAAATTTTTTTGAATTATTTGTGATTATTACGAGTCTTCAAAAATTAACAGCGCGTGATTCTGAGGCCCGGTGTGCCCAGAATGAATTTCTGAACTTTTTTTAAGGTACGTTCAGTAAACGTATAGGTGACATTTCTATCTTTTGAACTAGTGCTTGGATTAAAAATATGAGGGAACCGTTGAATCCGTAGCACTAGTATTCTCTTAAGGGAGGATTCACTTTGACAATAGTAGATCAGAAGAAAAATTTAGTTTTTGTATTTTTCAAAGAAAAGTAAAATAACATGTAGTTGTTATTTTATTTTCTTTTTCTCCAACGGATGAGTGGTGGTGGCGGGACCGGTGACTTGTCAAGAAGTTTAATGGATTGACTAATCAATTTCTTAACTCCACTATTATGAATTAAAATAGGTTGATTAATTCATTTAATGAACCTCATTGATTCCTCAATGCGTTACTCACATTTCCCCCTCCTATTTAAATAGAGCTCGAGGTGGGGTTTTGGCACGGTTTCTTCAAGCGAGGAAAATTTGGCAGAGTTATATGGAAAAATCCACCGATGTAGGATGAAATCTCGAGCAACAATTATTCAGGATCGATGAATGTTGATGGCTCCATTCAATGTGGATGCTCCTCCCACCGCAACCACAACCGCGACACCTCCAACAGATCTGGAGGTAGGGGTTTATGTTTGGTTTTGGTTTAACATTATTGAAATGAGTTTATTTAATCTTTAATGTTAGATAAATATTCTCCCATTTTTTATCATGATAATTCGGAGGGTGTGGTTTGAACGAACAAGGCCTGGACCCTCCGCCACTTCGTTCATGTTGAATTCTTCGAGGACAACTTTCCTCAATTTTGACGGCAACGTGATACAGAGGGTCACACTATGATGGTGATAGTAAGGGAGACTGGTAGGAATAGACGGCACCAAGAATAGACCACTGGAGCACATCTGGTGGCCCGTGGAAAGAACCACCAGCACGCCATGTCGGCGGTCGCCGGAGGAGGCCCGCGGCAACCGGCCACGGGTGGTGGGAAGGCGGCGCGTTGTCGCGCGCAGCAGTGGCCAGAGGAAGCTGGCTCGATCCGGCCGCACGGGAGAAGGGCGGCCCAAATAAGTGCTATCGGCGCCAGCAGCTGTGGCCAACGAGCTGTGGCAGGAGGGGGTGGTGCGGCACCGCACTGTTCCACGTCGTTTGGAGACCGGTCGTACCTCCTGGCCGACCGTTGCACGTGGTGAGGCAGAACCCCACCATCCAGATAAAATGGCCTCGCATCCGCAGGGCCAGTTGGAGATAGTGGTCCACCCTCAGGTGGACGCGGGCCGGACGTGGGCCAGCCAAACAGGCCGGATGCGGGCTGGCCGAACGGGCCGGACCTGTAGCCCAGCAGGCCACAACTGGTGGGCTGAGCCCCACCCGGCTGGCCGAGCCCCACCCGGCGGGCCGAGCCAACCATGACTCGGGCCCGCAAACTAGCGGACCCAACCCCAACGGGCCGAATCCAGTGAATCGGGCCAACCCTTAATGGTCCGGACCTGGGCGGGTTCTGGTAGACCCTAGGACCCGTTGCGTCGGGCCAACCTGTCAGAGTCAGACCGGGCCTAGACCCAACTGACCCCCGAATAAAGAAACGCTCGTGATTGATGAACTGGGTATTCGTTTAACATGTCATCAGTGGAGTTGGGACCCCTTTTTAAAATCAGTCCCTTTGGCATATTCCAACGGGCCGGACCGAGTCGGGACGGACCGAGGTGCGATCACCCCCATTTCCTGGAAAGGGGTGTAACTAATAGACCAGGTGTCCGATCGACGTGCCATCTATGGAATAAATACCCTTGTGATAAGGGGTCCTTTGGAGATAATCTAAGTGATTTTTGACAGATTTTGACGTGCGACCTAGGTTGGATTAGACTTAAATCCAACCATACCCTCTTTACAAAAGTGTCCATATCTCACAGACCGAGCATCTGATTGACTCGTCATCTACCACGTTGGGACCCCTATGACGGGGCGATACATTGGGTATGATTTTTTCAGGACTTTGTACCAGTTAAAATATGACTGATGGCTTGAGGATTAGATTCTTATGATGATCAGGCGATCTTGGTGTGGGAATCCAGTGGCTGGCTGTGACATGAAGAAGAAGAAGAGTGACCAATACGGGTCAGCATCAGAAACTCCAGAGTGGTGTGATCTAGCTATATGACTAATCATCCCTACCTCTATACCAGTGACCAATATGGGTCAGCACCAGTGACCAATACGGGTCAGCACCAGCGACCAATATGGGTCAGCACCAGCGACCAATACGGGTCAGCATCTAGCAACCAATATGGGTCAGCATACAGTGACCTATATGGGTCAGTAATAGAGTTACTATGGATAGGATGATCTAGATTTATAACTAGTCATACATATCCCAGTAACCTTGAAGTTATACTGTTAAAGTGAGTTGTCTCTTTTTCTTTGTGGTTCATGATTTAGATCATGCTTGTGATATTACCTTTGTGGAATTTCTTGTGATTTTTTCCTTTTTGGATGAATGAGAGATCTTTGGGGGTCTCAGGGTCCCCTACTGAGTTGTTATACTCACCCCTGCATGGGCTCCTCCCGCATGTGTGTGTCTGGTGCAGACTACTGACGCTTTGAAGAAAACTTTGGAGGTTCGAGACTTGGTAGAGCTTAGTGTGAAGGGAGCAGTCGAGATCCTCTTCTTAGACTTTATACTTATATCTAATAACCTCCAGGTAGAGATCTAGAGCATATGCGATAGCTGTTTACTTTTTTTTAGTTTCTAGGGATTGTATTCTGGCCTACTGTTTTCATTTTATAGTTGTAATTGTGGTTTTAATTTACTCTCATGGTTATACCTTACTTTTCTTGGTTGTTTAATTCAGTTTCCCTTTTTGAGTGTGTACAGATCTCTAAGGAAATGCCTTCCCTATTCCGGAAAAGCCTTCAGGTTCTAGTCACCAACCCCTGGCCTATGGAAGCCAGTCTTGGGGTAGTCACATCCAGGACCCATGGGATGGGTCTTGACAAAGTGGTATCAAGGGGCGGTCGATTTTACCAGAAGAAATAAGAGTCTACTTTTAATGAGGCAATGTTGTAAAGTGTCTTGAGTTCGGTTTTCATAACAGGGAGTCTAGTGTTGGTGAGACGGCCAACATATCCATACACCAGGACCCTAAATTCTGTTTTCCAACTCAGTACATGAAAACACTGGTTGCTAGTGTTTTGAAAAGTTTTCTTGATCTTTCTTGAGTCAGCTCACGAGATATTGACTGTGGCGCATCTGTTTCTTACAAGATGCCTCCATGAATACATCCACCCAGGATTCTGATTAGAGATCATGATAGTGGCCCACTGAGAGATGATGCGTCGGTATAGGGACCACTCACAATGATGGAACCTTCGGGTGGTGTACTAGAAGCACCACCACCCGTTGAGCAGCAGATGCTACTAGTGGATCGTGCATGTTAGCTGAGCGCGTTTCATGAGTTCCATAGATAGAGGCCTCTAAGGTTTCGAGGTGAGATGGACCCCCAAGTAGTAGAATACTGGCTTGAGGCATTTATGTGGGTCTTTCACTTAGTAAAGACACCCACCGATTAGATGGTGATCTTGGCTACTAGCCTTCTTCAAGGCTCGGTAGGATGATGGTGGAGATCAAATCTCCAGGTGCATGAGGAGACGACCCTCACTTGGTTGTACTTTGAGATCCTATTTAGGGTGGAGTTCATGCCAGTGATACTATGATCTGTGCGTATTTAGGAGATGCTACATCTACAGTAGGGAAGCCAGACTGTGACTCAGTACTCGATGAGATTTACTGACCTATCCTGATACTCCACCGACATGGTATGGGACCCTTACTTTAGGGCTCGGACCTTTGAGTAGGGGCTTCGATGAGAGATCAGAGCTACAATAGTTTCTCTCATCATCTCAACGCAGGATATGGTGATAGAGAGAGCTTTTTTTATGGAGAGATTCCTTACCGAGTAGTCACTGATAGTGAGATCCCCTACTGTACGATAGGTAGCAGATTCATCTGCAGCTGGTAGTAGACAGACGACGCAAAAGCCTAAGCGGGCTAGATCTTCCAGAGGGTGACCCCAGGTTGCAGGGTCAGAGGTGTGAGACTCGAGAGTACGAATGAGCCACCAGTGAGGCATGGTCTCTTTTCCCTATGGAGGACAGGGTCACAGAGCTCGTGACTATCTGACTCCCCACGCGGATGATCGGAAGACGGTGGAGGGGCCACCGAGGCAGCGGCAACGGCAGGAGCATGAGCGTCAGCCAGGCGGTGGATGAGGAAAGGGAGCAGGACGTGTAGCGGGAGGTGATCGGGGTCACTTGGCACTACCACCACCACCCTCAGGTGGTCTACCATGAGCCTAGGGAGCGGGTGGATGGGGACAGTCCCAACTACAGGCAGTAGAGGCTCATGATCCTGATGTCCCTGAGATGATACGAGGTACAATCTGTATCTTCTCTACTTTAGCAGTAGTGATTATCAACATAGGTGCTAGCAATTCTTTCCATTCTCAGACTTAGTTAGGGACTTTGATATTCTAACTGAGCTTTTAGATCGACCTTTTCATTTGGATACTTCTATGGGAGGAGATTCATTAGTCACACACTAGTGTTGATAGTGTGATCTTACTTTAGGATGAGAGAGTTTCAGATGGGATCTTCTAGTAGCAGCATCGAAGCCCTATGACGTCATTCTAGGCATAGACTGGATATCAAGAGTTCATGCAAAGGTTGACCTCTTGAGACATACAATGTGATGTACGTGCAGAGATAGAGGTCATCTTTCTTTTTTTGGTGAGAAGTAAAACAAAGCAACATGAGATGGACTTGTTCTCAGGAGGGTGTGTCTGATTACATATCAGTTGGATTGCATTACCTTTGAAATGGTGGATGAGGTGATTCCACAGCTTCCAGTGGTGGTGGACGAGTATGAGGACGTCTTTCTAGAATATGTCCCAGGACTACCTCCTCATAGAGAGGTAGACTTCCACATTGAATTGTACCCAGTAACTACACCCATGTCTACACCAGCATATCAGATGGCCCCTATAGGTCTCTGGGAGCTAAGGGTACAGTTAGAGGACTTATAGAGGAAGGGATTCTTAAGGCCCAGAATTTCTCCATGGGAATCCCCGGTGTTGTTTTCCAAGAAGTTAGACGGAAGCTTGTGGCTATGCATGGACTTATGGCGCCTAAATAAGGTGATCGTGAAAAAAAAGTATCCTCTACCGAGGATTGATGATTTGTTTGATCAGTTGAAAGGAGTGAAGTAAATCTCAATGATAGACCTCAGATTAGGCTATCACCAACTCAGGGTATGAGACGAGGAAATACCGAAGACAGCCGTCAGATGTCGGTATGGACATTACAAGTTATTGTGGATTCTTTTTAGTGTGACCAACACTCTAGCAGTGTTCATGGGGCTCATGAATAGGATCTTTCGGCCATACCTCGATCACTTTGTGGTGGTCTTCATCGACGAAATCTTTGTGAACTCAGCGTCCAAGGAAGATCACATTGTACACTTGAGGATAGTTCTAGATACACTCTGGGAGCACCAGTTATATGGGAATCTCTTTAAGTGTGAGTTCTGGATAGTAAAGTTCCACTTCTTGGGACACTTCATCTCAGAGGCTTGAGTTGCAGTGGATCCAGTGAAGATCGAGGTAGTACTTGATTGGGAACCACCTAGGAGTGTTACTGAGGTGCGGAGATTCCTTGGATTAGCAGGATACTATCAGAGGTCCGTACCTAATTTCTCCATAGTAGCATCACCTGTGAATACCTTGAAAAATAAGGGGAAACCCTTCCTGTGGTTAGAGACATGCCAGTAGAGCTTTCAACAGCTGAGGCAGAGCTTGACCAGCGCTCCCATCCTGAGGTTGCCGGAGAAGTTCACTAACTACGTGGTTTACTATGATGCATCAGGGACCGGACTCGGTTGCCTCCTGATGTAGGATGCTGTGGTGATTGCTTATGGCTCATGATAGTTGAGGCCTCATGAGCAGAATTATGCAACTCGTGACTTGGAGTTGATAGCAGTATTCTTTGCACTAAATATGTGGTGAAACTACTTGATGGGAGAGCGGTTCATTGTTTACCCAGACCACAAGAGTCTCAGATATATCCTCACATAGAAATATCTGAATCTGAGATAGTGACGTTGGCTAGATTTCCTCCAAGACTATGACTTTGAGATAGTATATACCCCTAAGAAGGGGAATGTAGTGGCAGATGCACTTAGCCGGAGATCGAGTTCACAGCTACCGAACGAGGATTTGGAGAAATTAGTCTCACTTTAGATATCCTATGTGGATAGATATGAGATAGTCATTCTCCAGTCGATGGTAGTGTCCCCTCCACTCCTTCATCAATTCAGGGAGGTGCAACTCAGAGATAGTAATTGTGAGACTACACGTGCTCAGATATCCTCATCCCATGCACCTAATGGATATTCTGAATGTGGGGAGCACGATATCCTTTTCAGAGAACGTACAGTTGAACCAGTGGTGATACGAGAGGAGGTGTTGATGGAGTTCCATACATCCCCTAGGCAGTATATCTAGGTGTGATGAAGATGTATCAGGACCTCCAGCATCAATACTGGTGGCTAGGGATGAAGAAAGGTGTGGCATAGTTTGTTTCTAGATGCCTCACTTTACAACAAGTGAAGGCTGAGCACCGGGTAGTAGCAGGGTTGACCCAATCCATCGAGATACCAGAGTGGATGTGGGAAGGGATATCGATGGACTTCGTGATGGGGTTACCATGTACGTCCATAGGGCATGATACCATCTAGGTGATCATTGACCAACTCACCAAGTCGGCCCACTTCCTTGATATTTTAGAGAAGGGTTCGGTAGAGATATTGGGACGTCTCTATGTTCAAAAAATCATGTGAATTCATGGGGTTCCTTTGACGATAGTCTCAGACCATGACACACGCTTCACATCCTAGTTGTGGAAAGGATTTTAGGAGGCTTTTGGGACTCAAAATCACTTGATCATAGCTTTTCACCTGCAAACTAATGGTCAGACTGAGCAGACCATCCAGACCATGGAGGACATGCTTCGTGCATGTGTCCTATATTTTGGTCACTGTTGGGAGGACCACCTACCTTTAGTGGAGTTCTCGTACAACAACAGTTATCACTCCACCATTGGTATGGCCCCTTTTGAGGTGTTGTATAGACGACCGTGCAGATCGCCCTTGTGCTAGACAGATCCAGGAGAGCCAGCACTCGTGGGCCCAGAGATGGTACAGGCTACCACTGAGAAGGTGTAGGTCATCTGAGAACGGATGAAGACTGCACAGAGCTAATAGAAGTATTATGAAGATAGGAGATAGAGACCACTAGAGTTCCATGAGGGGGACCACGTATTTTTTCAAGTCTACCCTTGAAAGGGACTATGGAGATTTGGCCAAGGCGGTAAACTCTCACTGAGGTTTATCGGACCATTCCTGATACTTCAGAGTATTTTCAAGGTGGCTTACCTCTTGGAACTTCCACCGAAGTTGGAGAGGGTGCACGACGTCTTCCACGTATCCCAACTAAGTAGATACATGCATGACCCATCTCACATCATCGACCACGGAGAGTTGAACATTGATGGAGGGGAAACTTTTGTGGAGTACCCAGTAGAGATAGAGGATCGACAGAATTGGATCCTTCATGGGTAGTCGATACCTCTGGTGTGTGTTCTGTGGCAGCATGATAATCTTCAGGAGAGCACATGGGAGCGGGAGGCTCATATGCATGCCCAATACCCCTCTTTGTTTGTGTATCCTTGTTTGGATTTCGGGGTCATAAATTCTCAAGGTGGGTATAATGTAAAGACACATAAATTTCCATGTAATTTTTTTTTTAATTATTTGGGATTATTATGAGTCTGTGAAAATTGAAGGGGCATGATTTCAAGGTGCGGTGTGCCCGGAATGAATTTATGAACTTTTTTTAAGTTACGTTCAGTAAACACATGGGTGGAATTTTCTATCTTTTAAACCAGTGCTTGGATGAAAAATAAGAGGGCACCATTGAATCCACAATGTCGGGATTCTCTTAAGGGAGGCTTCACTTAGACCATAGTAGTTTGGGAGAAAAAGTTAGTTTTTGGAATTTTTAAAGAAAGGTAAAATAACATGTAATTGTTATTTTATTTTATTTTTCTCGAACGGATGAGCGGTGGTGGTAGGACCAATGACTTGTTAAGATATTTAATGGATTGACTCATCAACTGCATAACTCCACCGTTGTGAATTAAAATAGGTTTATTAATTAATTTAATAAACCTCATTAATTCCTCAAAGTGTTACTCACTTTTCCCCCTCCTATTTAAATGGAGCTGGGGGTGGGGTTTTGGCATGGCTTCTTCAAGCGAGGAAACACTGGCAGAGTTCTGTGGTAAAATCTAATGATGGAGGAAAAAAGCTCAGGCGGCAATAATCTGGGATCGATGAATGCTGATGACTCCATCCAACGTGGACGCTCCTCCCACTGAAACCATGACCGCGACACCTCCAATGGATCTCGAGGTAAGGGTTTGTGTTTGGTTTTGGTTTAACATTATCAAAATGAGTTTATTTAATCTTTAATGTTAGAAAAATATTCTCACGCTTGTTATCATGATAACACGGAGGGGGTGGGCCGAATGAACAAGGCCTGGACCCTCCTTCGCTTCGTTCGTGTTGCGTTCTTCGGGGACGGCTTTCCTCAGTTTTGACAGCAATGCAAAACAGAGGGTCATGTTGTGATGGTGGCAGTCCAGGATACTAGTAGGCATAGATGGCACCAAGAACGGACCACTGGAGCACGTTTGGTGGCCCGCGGAAAGAACCATCGGCGCGCCATGCCGGCGGCAACCGGCGGTGGCCAGAGGAATCCCGCGACAACCGACTGCGGGCGGTGGGAAGGCGGCTCCCGCAGTCACCGCCGGCAGCAGTAGTTGTGGACAGCGGACCATGGTAGGAGGGGGCAGTGTGGCCCCACACCGCGCTGCATCGGCTAGAGAACGGTTGGCCCCCCTGTCAGATCGTTGCACGCGATGGGGTAATGCCCCACCAGCCGAATGAAATGGCCCCACATCTGTGGGGACAGATAGAGACAGCAGTCTGCCTTCAGGTGGAGCGGGAAGGACGTGGTTCGGGCATGGGCCGAACGCAGGCTGGACGTGGGCCAAACGCAGGCTGAATGCGGGCTGGCCAAACAGGTTGGACCCACAGCCCAGTAGGCCAGCGCGGGTGGGCCGAGCTCCACCCGGCGGGCCGAGCCAACCACGGCTCGGGCCCAAAAACCAACCATGCCCACCCCAATGAGCTGGATCCAATGAACTGGGCCGACCCTTAATGGGCCAGACCTGGGCGGGGTCAGGTAGACCTCGAGACCCATTGCGTCGGGTCGGCCTGACCGAGTCGGACCGGGCCCAGACCCAAACCGGTCCCCGAATAAAGAAACGCTTGTAACTGACAAATCGGGTGTTCGTTTGAAACGCCATCAGTGGTGTTGGGAGCCCTTTTGGGAAGCGTTCCCTTTGGTATATTCCAGTGGGCTTGACCAAGCTAGGCCAGACTAAGATGCGATCACCCTATTTCACAGAAAGGTGTGTAACTAACAGACCAGGAATCTGATCAATGTGTCATCTGTGGCATAAGGAACCTTATGAAAAGGGGTCCTTTGTAGATACTCTAAGTGAGTTTTTACAGAGTTTTACATGTGACCTAGGTTGGATCAGACTTAAATCCAACGGGGCCCTTTTTACAAAAGTGCCCATATCTCACAAACCAAACGTCTGATCAATGCACCATTTGTCACATTGGGACCCCTATGATGGGGAGGTCCCTTGGGTATGATTTTTGTGGGACTTTGTACTGGTTAAAATATGACTGATGTATTGAGGTGAAAATTCTTCTAAATATTAGGCGAGTTTCGTGCGGGAATCCATTAGTTGGCTGTGACATGAAAAAGAAGAGCGACCAATACAGGTCAGCATCAGAAACTCTAGAGTGGGATGATATAGTTGTATGGAAAATCATCCCTACCTCTATACCAGAGACCAATATGGGTCAGCACCAGCGACCAATATGGTTCAGTACCAGCGACCAATACAAGTCAGCACCAACGTCCAATACGGGTCAGCATCAACAACTAATACGGGTCAGCATCTAGCGACCAATATAGGTCAGCATATAGTGACCTATACAGGTCAATAGTAGAGTTACTATGGATAGGGGGATCTGGCTTTACGACTAGTCATCCATATCCCAGTAACCTTGAAGTTATACCATTAGAGTGACCTGTCTCTTTTGATTTGTGCTTCATGATTTAGATCATGCTTGTGATATTATCTTTGTGGTATTTCTTGTGATGTTTTACTTTGTGGATTACTGAGAGACCTTAGGGGGGTCTCAAGGTCCCCTACTGAGTTGTTATACCCAACCCTTCACGGGTTCCGCCCGCACGTGTGTGTCTGGTGTAGACTATTGACACTCCGAGGCAAACTTTGGAGGTTCAGGACTTGGTGGATCTTGGTACGATGGGAGCAGTTGAGGTCCTCTTCTTAGACTTCAGACTTATAGCTACTACCCTCCAAGTAGAGCTCCAGGGTAGATGTGATAGCTGTTTACTTTCTTTTCAGTTTATAGGGCTTGTATTCTATCCCACTGTTTTCAGTTTTCAGTTGTACTTATGGTTGTACTTTACTCTCGTGGTTATACCTTACTTTTTTTGGTTGTTTACTTCAGTTTCCCTTTTTGAGTGTGTAAAAATATCTAAGCTAATTCCTTCCCTGTTTGGGAAAAGCCTTCAAGTGCTAGTCACCAACTCCTGGCCTATGGAGGGCAGGCTTGGGGTAGTCACGTCCGGGCCCTGTGGGACGGGTCGTTACAATCCCATTATTTTAGGTATTTATTAACCCTTTTTATCTAAATTTTTGGGAAGTATCTTTTTTCAATTAATGGATCCTAGATATAAATGTGTCCAAGGTTTAAGGGGGTTCACCTTGGGTTCACAATTATTTGGAGATGGTTCGGGTTTTTTCTACATAATATAGACTACAGATTACTAGTTGAATATATTCACATCATGAACCAGTTACACAACATGAATTCATTATGGGGAAGATACCATGAGTCCTATTCAAATCATGAAAAATTAAAATTCATGTAATCTTTTCACATTGTAAATGGGTTGAGGAGGATTAATTCAACTTGAGGTGATGTCTTTTTCAGTGGATTTGAAAAATCATGGAATTCACATTGTGAAAGGGGTTCACAATATGAATTATTCAGGTCCAGCAATTTTTATTACATTTTACACCTGACCTATTCTACATTCTATGTGTAGGGATTCCACTCAAACCTGAGAGATTTTTTGGGAGATTTTTTGTGATCTCCCTCTTTTTGGATTTCTCCATTCAAATTTTTATCCCCATGGAGGTTCTTTTGCTTCTCCCTAGTAAGAATTATTCTTATTTCTTCTCTACCTTTGGTCATGGAAATGTATTTGGTTGTGTTTGTGGATCAGGTTGTGATCGGTTTGGGTTTTCTATCGATCCTTTATATTTTTCCCTTATTCCTTATATTTTGGAAGTTGATCTTCTTGTTCTCGATCTTTATTGTCGAAGTTGATTAGGTTTCCTTAGTTCTTGAGGTGGGTGTATTTATATAAGTGGTTCTAATTCATGAATTTCCTTAGGTTATTGTCAATCCCTTTGATTTGTTCATTGAAATTTATTTATTTGACATTAGAATGGGTTTTTTGGAAAAGATACACATTTTTAAATGGGTTTTATTTAAAAACAATTTTACACCAAGTGTTTGATTAAATGATTTAAATTGTAGTTTTGGTTTTGAACTGGGTCTTCAAGCCCAAAAGTAGAAAGACTTTGATGTGAAATTTTTGTATTAAATGTGAGAATTATTTTTAAATTGTTTTTGGAAAATGATCACATTGGGTAACCTTGGGTGCATCAGGAATAAATTTTTCACTCTTTGTGTGTGTAATGCCACAAGAGGTTTTATGTCGCTTTAGTGTGTGTTATGGAATTAGAGATTATATTGGTTGGATCCACCTTAGTCCTGGATTGGGTATTTTCTTTCATGTATATCATGTATACCCATATGCTAGATCCCAAATGGTTTTATTTTTCATTTATGATTGGTTTATCAAAAGATAGTATTTTCATGGTTATTTTCTCACATGATTATATTATGTTGTATCCATAGTTAGTTTGCATATGGTTACTTATTTTCTTTTTTTACTTGACATATTCCTTGATTTTGTGAATATGGTATTTTTTTATGAAGGAAAAAGGAATGTTTTAGAAAATGGTTTTACATTATGTAAATTCTTTGTAAACTAGATTTGTTTTAAATCTAGTGCTAATGCATTCTTGATATTAGAACTTGTATAGATTCTTTAGTGGTATCCTACTGGGATTTTTTCTCACATACTACTTTTTTCATTGGGTAGTTGTATATATTGTTTTATGAGACTCAAGTATAGGGAATGGAATTGTGTAGTATGATGGTTTATTTTATTGGTATTCATCTTCATAGTGGGACATTTTGGTGGTGACGGATGGTCTCATAGGGAATTTTTTTTAATCATCATGTGTTATATTTATGGTGTGGCCTATTTTTATTGACTAAGTATGTTATCTTTTTTCCAAATTGTACCTGGTTTTTTTCCGTATTTGAGTTTATTATAATACATGTTTCTTCCACTTTGTTTTACTTTACCATGTGGTGATCCATCTTGGGTGACTTGTTTAGTTGACTCATGCCAGTTTGTTACAATAACCGTTATTTGATTTTTGTATTCCTTTGTAAGATTTCATGTTTTCTTCAAAGAAAAATCATCTTTCCCTTTTTCAGGTTATTTTGGTATTGAAAATGATTTTTTAATCGAGAAAATTATTTTGATATCCAAATTCATTTTTTATATGGGTTTAAAATAATTTTTAAATGGTTTTCTGGTGAAAAGGCGCAAGTATAAAATGTTTTATATGGTACTTGAACATTATATGTGAAACAGGTGATCCTGATAAATCTTATATGAAGGTTTGAGTCCCATTATAGCTCACAGGTGAGCCTGGTACAGATTATACATTGAGTGTGCCCAGATAGGACTGGGTGGGACCTTTATAGATTATATGATGGGTGCACCCAGATAGCACTCCAATGCATTTGGTAATGCACCTTGTCTTTTGAGTCAATAAGTAGTGAGTTATCGAAGGGTTTCTCCTATGGATTTAACTAGGATCAGATAATTTCTAACATGGGTTAAAAATTGGTTATGAATGTGATGCTCTAAGTTTCCAAAAAGAGTTTTTATTTTATATATGTATGTTTTGATGGTTTTCATTAAGTAAAAAACATGCGTGTTTTTCATGTTGAAAGGATTTATTTCATTCACTCAATGATCAATGAGGTGAAGGTAAACATTTCATGGGTTTCATGTTTTTTACTGGACTAATGGATTTCTTCTTTTTATGTAACTTGCTGATATTTTTGATCCCATATCATGTTTTAAAATGTTTTTCACAAGGTTTAAGAATGGGTAAGGGTAAAGAAGAAGTCAGGTTGAAATTCATGAGGATTTTTTATTAAAATAAATCATTTTTTATTTTAAAAGTTTTATATTGTTGGAAAAATATATATTGGTTAGAAGTGTACACTCAGTATATTTATGGGTTTGTTATATAATATTTAAGACCTAATTATTTAAAAATATAAACCTAATAGATCTTTGGTAATGTAAGAAAATGAATTCTAGTTTAAATTCACCAGAATATGTAATGTTTAAGGTCAGGTCCTTATAGTTGGAATCATATAAAGTTTTAGATAACTTTAGGGGTTAGGATAATGATAATAGAATACCATTAAAAGATTTTACCTAATAGTTAAGTTGAAATGATATATAATTTTAAGATTACCATGTTGCTTCGTCTAAAATATGTTTTTTTAGAATGGTTTTATACAGCGGAAACTGGGAAGATATAGTAGGAAAGTACCAAGAGGATGATATCCTCTCAAATCAGTAACCCAAAATGGTTGGAATTAGAACTAAATAGTTTGTTTCTATAATGGATCATTTGATGAAAGCTATAAATGGTGATGGAATCCATGATAGAGATAATTTAGAACTACCACAAAGGAACATGAAGATAGTATAGCGTTTTATGTGATAAAATCCTCTATTATTAAATGGATATTCTGACCTAATGGTAGTCAAAGGATGGATCAATTCCTTGTAAAAGATATTTTATGTCATTGGGTGTTCAAAACATCAAAAGGTAACACTTTACATTTATCATTTTTAAGTTGAAGTTGATCAAATGGTGGTCTTTGGTTATGAATTCCAAAGTGAGAGATGAGATTGATTCTATGTAATGAGACACATTTAAGAATATATTCTTTGAGAAATATTTCTCCGAGGTTGTTCAACTCAGGATGGAGAAACAATTATTTTAATTGAAGAAAAAAATTAGGATTTTGTGGCCACATATGAAGAAAAGTTCACAAGACTAGCCAGATATGTACCAGCTTTTATTCATGAAATTAATAATAAAATTAATAGATTTTACTTATGTTTGAAACTGATTATAAGAAGACCTTTGACCACATGATAATTTAAAATTTATAATAAATTTGTTCAACATGATGAGAAAGTTGAGATAGAGTTTTCTAAAACTTATGTTCCTTGAGACAGCAAGAGTTAGAAATGGTTAAGGTGGAAGGAAATAAAAAAAGTAACTAGTTAATAAGTTTATAAAAAATCCCCCAAAATGTTCCAAGTGTGGTAAATGACATTTCAATAAATGTTTGACATGTTCTAAAAAAAATTAACGGTGTGTTAAGTTTGATCATATGGCATATGACTACAAATAAAAGAGTTATAAACAGTCCAAGAATGGGGTAATAGATTTCCAACTAGTGGTGGGGTGATTTAATTATAATGAGTTTGAAAATTATACTAACATGTGTCCAAAATTAGTTTCACAGGGTGTAAATCATCATGAAATAAAATACTATATATGATTTTGGGCCATAAAATTAAGTGGTGACGAGTATGTTTCTTGTTTATTTTAATTATACCAAAACCCTGGTTGACTCTAGATCTTTACATTCCTACATTTCTAATAAATTTTTAAGTAAATTGGGAATATCACCTAATGAAATTAAAATAGAACTTTTGGTGTAAACTGTAGGTGGAAATATTAAAGAAACCATGATTTATAAGAATATTCCAATTGTTATTATTGGAATGGTCTTTCATATAAATCTTATTGAAATTCCCATAGTATATTTTGATGTTATTTTGGGTATGTATTGGATTTTAGTTTATCGTGCTAAGATAGATTGAAAATCCAAGAAGTTTTTATTCAATGATTTCATACCTTTTATAACCTATCAATAATTTGATAAATTGATTAGAAATGGAAGTGAAATTTACTTAACTCATGTTATTTAAAATAAATAAACTATTCAGATTAGTGATGTGTTAGTAGTTAATGAATATATAGATGTTTTTACTATTGATTTTCCTGGTATTATTCATAACTAAGAGGTCGGGTTTGTTGTTGACTTAGTACCTAATGATAAACCAATTTCAAAACCCCCTTATCGAATGGAACAATTATAACTTTTAGAATTGAAAAAGAAATTGCATGAGTTACTAGATAAAGGTTTTATTCATCCATGTACTTCACCTTGGGGTGCACCTATTTTTTTTGTTAAAAATAAATATGGTTCTATGAGTATTTTCATCGAATATGGATCTTTGAATAAAATCTATATTAAGAAAAAGTACCCTTACCTCAAATAGATGATTTCTTTGATCAGCTCTAGGGAGCACAACAATTTTTAAAGATTAATCTCAGGTCAGGGTACCACCAGTTGAAAGTAAAGGGGGAAGATGTTATAAAGACTATGTTTTGAACTAGATATGGGCATTATTAGCTTGTAGTTATGCCTTTTGAGTTTTCCAGTGCACCGGTTGTATTTATGGATATAATGAATAGAGTTTTCCATGAGTTCTTAAATAAGTTTGTGGTTGTTTTTATTAATGATATATTTATATATTCTAAAAGTCGTGAGGATCATAAAATACACTTGATAATTGTTATACAACCCCTAAATTAAAATAAATTGTATGGAAAATTTAGTAAATGTGAATTTTGGTTACAATATATTTATTTCCTTGGGAATATTATTTCTAAATATGGAATAATTATTGACCTTTATAAAACTAAAGTTATTAAGGAATGGATAAGACCAAAAAATTTCATATAGATCTATAGTTTTCTTGGTTTTATGGGTTACTACAGGTAGTTTGTAGAAAACGTTTCTTGGTTGTCTAGCCTACTTTAACTAAAAAAGGGTTTAAATTCATCTAGATGAAAGAATGTGCTCAATATTTTTTAAAACTAAAAATAATATTTTTGAATGTTTTGGTTTTGGCCTTACCCTTGAGAAATGGTGATTTTTTCATATATATTTGTGCTTAATTGAAGGGACTCATTTGTGTTCTGATGCAAAATTATCAGGTAATTTCTTATGCTTTACGTCAACTAAAACCTCATGTGTTAAATTATCCTACATATGATATGGAATTAGTTGTTGTGGTTTTCACTTTAAAAATTTAGAGTCGTCATTTATATAGTGTAAGTGTGAAATATATACTGATCAAAAAAGTTTAATGTATATATTCACTTAGAAGGATTTTAATATGAGATAGAGAAGATGGTTGTAATTTATCAAGGATAATGATTTCACGATTTATTACCATCCTATAAAAGAAAAAAAATTAGCTGATGCTTTAATTTAGAAACAAAAATTCCATTAACCATTTTATGTTAAGAACATGAACATTTGGTTAATGATTTGATGAATTTTAGCCTAGAAGTTATGGATTAAAGAACTTTCTTTGTTTTTTTAGGTGTTATTACTATCATCTCTGTTAGAAATAATTAATAAAGATAATAATAAATATTATGGGTTATAGTAAAAGGTATAATTCATTAATAGGGGTAAGTTGCATGAATTTAATGTTGATAAGGAAAGTGTTTTGAGATTTGGAAAGAGATTACATGTGTCTTTTGATGCTCGGTTAAATAAATACTCGTTGATTAAATCTCATAGTTTCATTTTTTTTCATTCATCCTGGAAGTACTAATATTTACAGAGACCTTTGGGAGTATTACTTGTGGGATGGAATGAAAATAGATATTGCTAAATTTACCATGAAAGGTTTGACTTTTCAATAGGTTAAAGTAGAATGAAAATTACCGAAGGGGATACTTCATCCCTTCCCACTTCTAGATTGGAAGTGGGAAAATGTATCCATGGATTTCATATTAGTATTTCCAAGGACATCTCAAGGTAATAATGTGATTTGTTTTATTTTTGATCTATTTACTAAATCAATGTATTTTCTTCCAATTAATGATATTATGTAATTAGATCAAATTTATTGATTATATCTCAAGTATATAGTCAGGTTACATGGAGTTCCCACCTATATCATATATTATTGTGATCCTAGGTTCAATTCATATTTTTAGAAAGGAATTTAGAAGTCGTTGGGTACTAGATTAAATTTCAATACATATTTTCATCCTCAGGCTGCTGGATAGTCTGAACAAACAATTCATACTTTGGAAGACATAATTCATGCTTGTTATATGGATTACCAGGTAATTTTGGATCATCATATTTTTTATTTAAGTTTTATTATAGTAATAGTTTTTATTCTAGTATACATATGACACCTTTTGAGGCATCATATGGAAAGCGATGTCGAACTCCTACATTTTGCGATAGAGTAGAAGAGAGGAAGTAGATGGGATGGAATTGGTAGAGGAAATGGTTGAGAAGATGAAGTTAATTCAACAACATATGAGGACATCTCATAGTAGGCATAAAGGTTATACAGATAATCGTAGGAAATATCTTTCTTTTGAGGTAAGTAATTATGTTTTTATTAAATTATATTTATAGAAAAGTGTGAAGTGTTTTCATAAAAATGGGAAGTTAATTCCATGGTTAATTAGACCATATTAAATCTTAGACAAAGATGGATCAGTTACCTACTGATTATCCCGACCTATGAATTTATCCTAGGTACATAATGTTTTTCATGTTTCAATGTTAACAAAATATGTGCCAAATTTATCTCATGTTTTCAGCCCTGGAGTAGTTTAGTTAGAAGAGAACATTTCTTATGATGAAAAAAATATTCAAATTGTTGACCATAGAGATAAATTTTTGAGGAACAAGGTAATTCACCAAGTTAATTTTTTGTGGCAAACCTATAGGGTTGAAGAAGTTACATGGGAGTCTAAAAATGTTATCCGGGAAAGATACCCTCACTTGTTTAATAAGTGAATAAAATTATGGGGATGTAATTTCCAAATGAGGGGATAATGTAACAACCTAGGTAATGATAGAATAAATTATTTTCATGTTTATTAGTATTCACAAATTATATAGTAATATAGATTATAAATATATTAAGTAATTTCTAAAATCAAAAAGAAAATGTTTTTTTTAACTTTTTTCTTATAAGGTTTTATTTAAAAGTTTAATTTCAAAATTATAGATTTTTAATATGAAAAATTTCATTTCATTTTTGAAATCATCATGTCTAAATTATCTTAGGATAAATTTTTGATAATTTTCTAAAAAATTTGATTTTTTAATAAATAATGAAAATTATAAGTTTTTATTTTATTTTAAAGTATTTATAAAGTAAAATTATATTATTGATTAGTTTTAAAATTTCATTTTCTTTCTGTGGATTTAAAATAATTCAATTTTTTTTTAAAAAAAATTGTACTTAAATTTAGTATAAAAACATTTTACATTAAAAAGGACATTTTTCTTAAAAACTGTTTTTTATCACGCCTTTTCGGTTTAATTGTAAATTAAATTCTACCATTTCTATGTTTTTAATTTTCAAAAATGGATTATATATTTGGAATCATTAGGTAAAAAATTGTTAAATATTTCTCTGTTATTTTTTTCAATATGAATAGTAACCTTAGTAATTTTTATTATTGTGGTAAAGGGTGAATCAGGTAATTAAAGGTAAAAATAAAATGATAAGGATTATAAAATACCCTAACACTTGAATTAATTTTATTGGATAATTTAATTTCATACATACTCTTATAATATTCAATTATATGGCCTTTTGATTCCATTTGGATGTGATTATAAACTTTATAATATTTTATTTGAAGAAAAGTCCAAAATGTCACGCTCTTGTTTTTAATAACTATAATATTTTTAACATGGGGATAACCATATGATATATTTGGTTATAAATATTATTTTTAAATCTAAAAGGTTTATATTCATCATGGTAATTTATTTTTAATTTTTAGTGAATAAATAATTACTTTAAATGATTACTCAACATTAACACATTGATTATTCAATTAATGGAAAAATTGAATAAATTATGTTAAAAATATTAAAAGAAATTTAATTTGTAACATCCTAACCCATATGACACTAATCTGGTGCTATGATCTGGTTCTCCACAAGGCCTCAAGTGCACCTATCTATATGTCAGAGGTTGTCGACTGGCAGTGAGGGCCTAAGGTGTGTCTGTGGAGAGACTATGGTCTCCTATCAGAGTAAGAAACAGCGGAAATAACTAGATATCATCCAATATAGTAAATAAAAAAGTACAGAAGTAGAAAATAAACTGAAATAGAATCATTCTGTAATAATAAATGAAATTATATAAAAACCCAAACATCTATGTCATACATACAATACTAATCATCCAATGGGCCGAACATACATGCTAAAGTACATAAAGGAAACTAAAATAAAAGTACAGGTCTTTACTATTAACTCTAAGCTAGACCACATACCCAGTCTCTAAGATACTATCAATATGATCTATCCCAGTCATAATAATTCACACAAGTATCTTTACTTGACCATGCAACCATAGGCCTCAGCCCTAACCATCATGTATCTATGATCAACCTGAAAAGCAGACATAATGTTTACAAGCACACTGAGGTGCATGTACAGGGGTGAGAAATAATCTTAGTAGATCACCCCAATAATGAACCTATAAATCTACTATCATAAGTGCATGCTCATGCAATATTCTCAGCTTTTCCAAGACACAACTGGAAAATTCAAATAAAACAAAAAACATTAAACCACAGTCGATACCTGGGTTCATAATCTCAATAAACTAGGCAAGGTGCCGTCATATATATTTATATTTACATGTGTATATATATTCCTATAAATATATATATATATACATAAATATGAATATATATTAGTTAGTATAAAAATAACATAAATCAACAGATCCTTTAGTCTTTAATCCCAATCGTTTGGACATCATGTGAAAAGGTCATTGAGTTGGATGTCATACCACTCAAGTTGTGTATGATTAATTTGATCCCTAGGTTTATAATCCTGATCAATAATACCTTCTTCATCTAGAATTATAAATATCTCTGAGCAAGTTAGGTCACCATAGGGGGTATATATCCTAACCCTTGGTTCACCCGTACTCACCTCTAAACACTATAATGAAGGATTACATGTAATAAATGGGAATCTTATAAATGGTATCTAAGTTGAACATCATGCTACCAAAGAAATGTAAATCAAAACTGATATATTAACCCTAGGTATCAGTCTATATTCGGTTACAAAATTGGAGCTCAGATGAACCCTAATGGGCTGACCCTCATGCGATCTATAAATGGAATGCTCTTTTTATCCAAGTACATGATCAGTATCCATTCATATAAATATCCCAACAGCCCCATCCCTAGGAAGTACATATGAGAAATTTAGTTATGGTACATCCACCCAACCCTAGAGATCATCCTATGTGTCACTCAAGGAGATCATAATCATCCTTCAAGTATCCATCAATGATGTGGAGCACCATGTCTAACATCGTGGTCAAGTAATCGATCAGGGGGGTGTAATCATCCCCATCACTCAGGAAATCATAATCATCCACAATTATATCTCACATTAGCAGTGGGGAGTTCCATTTTTAATATTGTGATCAAGTAATCAATTAGGGAGAGTGTGATCATCCCCATTCTTCAGGATTGTGTAATCATATATGGGAATCATAGTCAATAAGGATGCCATGCCTAAATATCATAAACTATAAGGATCGAGGATGGATCCCATAAAGTACATATCTGTATCCCAATAATAATATAACAAAAAAATAAGTCTTGTAATCTGGATGTAACACCCCAAGATTTTACAGTACGTATCTTCCTAAATAAATTCAATTTATTTGATATCTTACGTTGCATGAAACATCAAGCTTAAATGAACCATGATATACTATTAAATATTAATATGGTCATTAAAATAGTAATGTGACTGTTAGGAATAATAATATGTTCATTGTAATAATAACCTTGCCTATGAAATCATAAATAAAATTTAAGTATCTCATAAATAAAAATATGATATACTTATATCATGAAATAAGTAAATAAATGATTTAAAAATGATAAATTAAGTATTGGTATTTTTGTAAAACATAAATGTTTATTTACAATTTTATAATTAATATAATTATTTAAAATAAGATTTATTTTCATAAAATATATTCATAAATTAATATTTTGTTTCATTATAATCATAAGATAATTTTATAAGACAATAATTAATTTTTCAAAGTGTCGTAAAATCGATTATAATATTAAAATCGGTATTTTTTAAATAAATGACGATTTCATTTAAACATTAAATTTATCATATTTATAAAATTATTTTCATAAAATGGATTCCATTTTTGAAATATGAACATCGAAAAATGGTTCGGGTGAATTTTTTGGATTTTTCTAAAATAGTTGAATTTTTGGTGAGTAGTGAAATACGGTAATTTAAGGTATTTAACATTATAAGTAAATAAATGCATTATTAAATCATGGATTATGTATGGATGATATAATCACCCATTATTTCGAAATAAAATTCTCTATTTACTTTATTTATTCATGTGAATCAACACTATCAATAGTCTTGACCCAAAATAATAAACCAATGAATAAAATTATCAAAAAACACCTCTCTCCTCCACTATAAATACCACCCCTCACAACCTCTTCTACTCACGCCTTATAAGTCTTGAAGATTGAAAAAATTCTACCCAATTCCTCTCAAAAACCTATTCCTAATTTTTTGGTCTTACTGGTCTCACCAAAATACCATTTCCAAGTGCCTTAAGTAGGTTCTCAAAGAGACGACACTCAAGAGGTGAAACCCTCCCTCTTTCTCTTTTAATTTTTTTTCTTTTATTATCCTTATCTCAAATACCCTATCCAAAGTAACATGATAACTATAATATCATATATAAACTAGAATTTTATTTTTTTAATATAATATCCATCATCAAATCTCTTCTCCTCTCCTTTTTTATAAAAATGAAAACATTGTTCGTGAGGTGTCGATTCACCGCCTTTGTGGATGAAAAGTTTTTTTTCATTAACACCTTCAATGGTGGTCATAAAACCATTTTTATGGTTAAAATATATTATAATATGTTTATTAAAACTTATTTGATTTTTTTAACAAGTATATAAACTTATTATTAAATAAAATAATACTAGTTCATGATGGTCATAAAAACCGCCAAAATAAACTAATCATTTTTCATTAACGTTTTATCCAATGAATCATCATAATAACATATAACTAAATGATATATAAGGAACATTTAAAATAATTTAATTTTTTAATATCATTCCATTTCAATTATTTAGTTTTGATTCCATTTGACAATAAATCCCAAATTTATACTCAAGGGAACCGGCCATAAAATCATGAAACGTACACACCTGAAACAACAAAATTAAACATTATAACCCAACAAAATGGTCATAAATGAACTTAATAAAATTTTAATAAATCAAATATATGTTTAATAGTTCTTTAATTAATTAATTAATTAATATAATTTTATTATCCATGACATTAAGTAGAAGTGCATGACGCTTTCATGCATAAGGTAAGGGTTTTCTCATCTCACTTTTATTTTTGTGAGATATTCCTTATTCACAACTTATTCCTTGTGTGTGGTGTATATATACTTAAATTTTATATATCATATCATTAATAAATTTATATTAATGGTATTAAATGTTTCATTTGATGATTATTACTTTTACGGGGCATATAGTCTGACTGATTACAAATTGATAAGGGAATTCTTAACCCAATTTCCATTCTTTGTATTAAACTCCTACTTTAATGGTTATGTCATAGTTTGATTATGTGTGAAATGAATTTTTTTATATTATTTTTTATTTAAAATTGTTTTATGTGTATTTAAATCTGGTTCACATAATCGATTCATTTAGTTAATGCTCACATTTTCTTTTAAAAATACTCTTTAAATGTTTCTTTTTTCAAAGTTTAAAGGAAATATTTTTTTAAATTATACGGAATGAGTGTATTTTATCACCTTCACGACACCTTAATGCCTTGATTAATCCTTTATAAGTTTATAGTGTCATTTTTAAATAAATATTTTTCTTTTATAATTGAGAATCTTTTTAAAATAAATGATTTCAAAGTAAAAGTGGTATTTATCGCAAGAATTTTCAATGATTTTATTAGATTATTTTCATTTATGTCAATAATATTAATTGGATATTATGATTAATTGATTTTTATATCTCATGATATCATTTTCCATATTTTATTGAATGGTTTATGATCATTTTTAATGGGGATGTACTATCTTGATACCATTCTCCATATTACTCTAGATGGTTTATGATTATGTTTACTGATTGGGGAAATTATTTACATTTCATATACTAGTTTCAAAATTAATGTATATGTTGATTATGTTTCACTCATTTCATATTAGGAATGTATTAGACTTAGTAAGTGTCAGGTGGGGCATGATATATCCTCTCAATGCATCGGTAGGTCACATGAGACAAACTAGACTGGGTTTTGGCCGAGGCCTTACCCATCTATGTAGACTTCTTGGCCAATACCTTTATGGTATTTTTATGATGTCCCATATTTTGAATTCCTTCATTATTAGATTATTTATTGATAATCCATGTGATTATTCGACTAGTAGAATATCTATGGTTAAGTTTCATTCTCATATGATTATTTATATGGAATTATTTGATCGTCTTTTATTCCTTCCATATTATTCTCAATATTATCTTTTAATGGAGTATGTTTTTAGTTATTCATATTTTCTTATTTTTTATGTTTATTTATGATAGCTTATGTTGTATTCCTACCCTTAATGAGAATCTGAGATCACTCATTTCTTATGTTTTATTTTTCCCCAAGATGTTGAGATTTATATTATGATTGACATTCAATAATAATCTAGGAGAAAAGGGATGTTTCCAATGGAGTTTCTATGTTGTATTTCATTTAAAGTTGTAGTGTAACAATTATGATTGTATCTGGTTTTTCAAATCTACTAAACTATTCAGTCCTTTGTGATGTGATTGCTTGTACTTGGTACCAATGTAATAAAGTAAGGCATAGACTTTGGGATAATGGGGTTGGGGTCTTTACAGTTGGTATCAGAGGAATTTTAGTAGAAACTTTAGAAACTAGATTTAGGAAAACATAGATTATAAAACTTAACCCCATTATATACTTTGAGGATAATTATATAAGAAAATTCCAAAGAAACCATGTTTATGATTATGATATTAGCTACGCGTGAAATTTTTAATTTGTGTTAAGTATTTCACTAGTTTTGATATTGTACATAATTACATGACCTAATCCGGTGTACTTCGTCATTTAGAAATGGTGCCTAATAGAAGGAATTGGAACCTCATCAACACACATGATCCAAAGAGTAAGAAGGGTCATATATTTTATGGTCTTATGACAATATTTAGAAGAGAATAATTCTTCCAAACATTCTCATTATATGAGGACATAGTATCATATGCTAATGAGATAAAGAAATAATTATCTAAGTTTCATGGCTTTAGAGGGAATCATGAGAGTAAGATAACTTCTAGGGAAAATATGGATAAAGTAAATAAGAGAAATAAGTATTTTCCCACATGTGATAATTAGGGAAAGAAACATTGTGGTACTTTCTTAAAAGGAATGGTAGTTTTATATAAGTGTGGAGAGAAAGGTTATCATTCTTATGAATAAAAGGGTAAGAAAAAGGTTTCCAATGTGCAATGCTTCAACTACAAGGAGATGTGACACTATGCAAATCAATGTCTTGAGATTCAAAGGAATATACCCCAAAAGAGGCTAATAGATCATGGTCAAGCTTATGTTGATACCACAGATGAAGAGGAATGATTAATATTACTATGTTTGGATTCAATAATTATGTTATTTGAGTATTTTATCGATAATTCTATGGTTATAAGAAACATGATATATATAGGGATTTTACTGTAGTATTTATTCTTTAATGAATTGGAAGCATGTGATAGCACCAGTAACCAAGAGAAGTGATTCTACTATAATTTGATCTTTTGGAAAACACATGATTTGGAAAAGATATCCCTAAATATATAATTGATGCTGATATAATAATAAATAGATGTTTATGGGATAGTATTGGTGGCCATTAATGTGGTTAGTGATTTACTACATGTTTGGATTTAAGGAATATATTTGAAAACCTGGAATTTTATTTTTGGAAGCATGCATGTTTTCATCAAGGTTTTAAGGTGATTTTGGTATTGGTATATTTGGTATGTAATAATAATAGCTACATTATATTGTTTGGGGAATCTAATTATATATTGATTTTGGAAATTTAGTAACCTTCCTTCTAAATTTTTGGACTTTGAATTTTTACATATGGATTTTGAATGGTCTTAAGGAAACTACTTATGGAATGTATTTTGTTTAAATTTGGATATTATTATTTGAGGTTAAAGTATGATTTATCATATTGGATAAGTTTTGATAAATATTTATAGGATAAAGGAATTACTTTATGACCATATGATTCGTTAAAAATTCTTTAAGTATGAAAAATTCATCTTGAATATTCATCTCCCGGTGTATGAAATGAATTGGAAATAGATTGAAACACAGCCAAATTGAGGGATTATGCTTATAACATGGAATTAAATCTATTAAGTTTATTTCCTTAAGTGCTTTATTTGGATAGTAAAATAATCTCACAACTCCTAGGAAAAGAATTTTGGAACAAAAATGTTAACCGTTTACTTTTCCTATTGATAAATAAATGGTCTTTTAGCTGGCCATAAATTTATGGTTTTTTATGGTTAAATTTTTAATGAATAGGTTCTCTATCACTCTCCATCATAACTTTATAGTTATATTTTTCTTCCATGTTCAAATTTTCATTTTCTGCTAATTTTATCCTATTCAAAAGCTTAATTTTGTGGTGGCCTTCACATTTTCCTTTCCCTCTTATTAAGAGGATGTTTTATTAAGACTATTTATGATGTGGGTTTCAAACAAATGAATTTTCAAGTATCGAACATTGATTTTCGGAGTACAGTTTCGAATTATAAGGATGCAATTTATTGAAATATGGTAGAATATAACACCCCAAGATTTTACGGTATGTATCTTCTTAAATAAATTCAATTTATTTTAAATCTTACATTACATGAAACACTGAGCTTAAACAAACCATGATATACTATTAAATATTAACATGACTATTGGAATAGTAATGTGGTCATTAGGAAAATTAATCTATCCATTGGAATAATAACCTCACCTATGAAAGTATAAATAAAATTTAAGTATCTCATAAATTAAAATAAGATATATTTATATCATGGAATAAGAAAATAAATGTTTTAAAAATGATAAATTAAGTGTTGGAATTTTTGTGAAACATAAATGTTTATTTACAATTTTATACTTAATATAATGATTTAAAAGAAAATTTATTTTTCTAAAATAGATTCATAAGTTAATATTTTTTTTCATTATAATTTTAATATAATTTTATGAGATCATAATTAATTTTTCAAAGTGTCGTAAAATTGGTTATAATATTAAAATCAGTATTTTTTGAAATAATAATGATTTTATTTAAAAAATAAATTTATCTTTTTTAGAAAATTATTTTTATAAAATATATTCCATTATTTAAATCTATATTTCAAAAAATGGTTAGGGTTAATTTTTGGTATTTTTCTAAAATAGTTGAATTTTTAGTGAATAGTGAAATATGCTAATTTATGGTATTTAACATTATAAGTAAATAAATGAATTATTGAGTCATGGATAATGTATGGATGAGGAAATCACCCATTTTATTGAACTAACTTGCTCTATTTACTATATTTAGTCATGGGAATCAACACAATTGATAATCTTGATCCAAAAATAATAAACTAATGAATAAAATAATAAAAAAACACCCCTCTCCTCCATTATAAATACCACCCCTAAACACCTCTTATCCTCACAACTTATAAGAATTAAATATTGTATAAATTATGATAAATTCCTCAACCAAACCTCTTCCCCATGTTCTTTTCTTACTAGTCTCACCAAAACAGCATTTACAGGTGCCTTAAGGAGGTTCTCAAAGAGATGACACTCAAGAGGTAAAATCATCCCTCTTTCTCTTTTAATTTATTTTATTTTATTATACTTCCATCACCTCCCCTATCCAAAGTAAAATGATAACTCTATTATAATATATAAACTTTAATGTTATTTTTTTAATGGAATATCCATCATCAAATCTCTTCTCCTCTCCTTTTATTCTAAAAACAAAAACATCATCTGTGAGGTGTTGATTCACCGCCTTCATGGATGGTGAGTTTTTGTTTTTCATTAATGCATTCAAGTATGGTCATAAAACCATTTTTATAGTTAAAAAAGATTATAATATTTGTATTATAAGTTATTTAATGTGTTTAACCATTATATAAACTTTTTATTAAATAAAATTATACTAGTTTGTGATGGTCATAAAAACTGCCAAAATAAACTAATCATTTTTCATTAACACTTTATCTAATGAATCATCATCATACTATAAAAAATGATATATGAGGACTATTTAAAATATTTAAAGTTTATTAATATAATTCCATTAAAATTCTATATTTTTTCTTTCATTTGACAAGAACTCTCATGTTTATACTCAAGGGAGCAGACCATAAAACCATGAAATGAATGCACCCAAAACAACAAAATTAAACATTATAACCCAAATAAATAGTCATAAATGAACTTAGTAAAATTTTAATAAATCAAATATATGTTTAATATGTCCTTAATTAAGTAATTAATGAGTCTAATTTGATAACTGTGAAATTAAGTACAAGTTCATAACGCTTTCGGACAAAAGGTAAGGTTTTTATCATCTCACTTTTATTTCTATGAGATGTGCCTTATTCATCACTTATTCCTTGTGTGTGGTGTATGTATACTTTAAATTTGATATATCATATCATTAATCTCATTATATTTATGTTATTAAATGTTTCATTTTATAATTATTACTTTTATGGGGAATACAGTTCGACTGATTACAAAGTGGTAAGGGAATTCTTAACCCAATTTCCATTCTTTGGGTTAAACTTATACTCCAATGATTATGTCACTCTATGATTATGTATGAAATGAATTTTTATTATCTTATGTTTTATTTCTACTGGTTTTATGTGGTCTTGTATCTGTTATACATAATTGATTAATTTGGTTAACACTCACACTTTCTTTTAAAAATACTCTTTAAATGTTTCTTTTTTCAAAGTTTAAAGGAGATTTTTCTTTAAATTATATGGAATGAGAAGATTTTCCCACTTTTATAACACCTTAATTCCTTGGTAAATACTTTACAATTTTACAAATTTATTTTCAAATAAATTTTTTTATTTTATAAATGCGCATATTTTTTAATAAATGATTTCAAAGTAAAAGTGGTATTTCTATCAGAAATTTTTCAATGATTTTATTAGAGTATTTTCATCTATGTCAACACTCTTTTTTGGGTATTATGATTAATTGATATTAATCCCTTATGATACCATATATCATATTTTACTCAATGGTTTATGATCATTTTGACTAGGGATGTACTATCTTGATACCATTTTTCATATTACTCTGGATAGTTTATGATTATGTTTACTCATTTGGGAAATTATTTACATTTCATATGATGGTTTCAATATAAATGTTGTTAGGACCAATAGGGGCTTATATACCATGAGAAGGGGGTGAATCAGGGTATAGATATTCTTTTTCAAAGTTCTTCCTGCCCCACTAGATCTTGACCTCTTTATTGCAAGGGTCACTTTTTTTCACTTCTGTGTTCATTATGATCACTTATTTTCTTCTTTATCTGATGACGATGCTTTAAATGAAATGCAGGGAAGTAAGCAGGCAGACACAAATATTTTTACATGGTTCACCCTCACTGGGCTATGTCCAAGGATCATACACCGACAAGTTTCTGGTCATACCAAATTCCACTATTCTTCACTAGATGTGAATACAATGTTCGGGAATAGTCACTCTGTCCCAGGCTCACTGCCTTTACAAGGTTTAGGGTTAGCTCACTGCTTTCCCAAGGGTCACTCCCTATTTCTCTCTCTCTGGCTCACTGTCGGTGGAGAGGATCACCTTCTTCCTCTTCCTTTGCTCACTGCTCTGGAAAGGATCCACTCACAGTTTAAAGATTTGTAGGTCTCTTCATTTTCATGAAGGAATGCATCTTTCTCTTTGTGTAGATGCTCTGTTGAAGCCCAACTTTCACCCGTAGATGAATTTCTCTTTGCACCGAAGGTATCGGGAAATCCCCCAGCTTCCACGCAGCCCTGAATCACTACCAGAAATCAACCTTACTTGGCGCCCTTCTCTAAGGCGGCACGCAAGTCTCGGCACGCAAGTCAACACTGGCTCACAAGTATTTCTTAACACTTACACGACTCAAGATTAAGCTTCTCCAAACTTGTGTGACGCACTTCCTTTGCTGCCCAAACCACCTTAGGCGCACAACAAATAGATGGCACGCAACTTCAACACTGGCGCGCAAGTCCCTACTTGCGCGACCACACACCACTTGCGTGACTTCCAAACCTATGCGACGGGAGCTATGATTTTTCTAAGTATTGAACTTTGTTAGAAATGAGGAGGGGTGGTCCAGTATTTATAGGCATTTGAACTACCTGCACGACGGCGCGCAAGTCCCTCTCCGGGGTGCAAGTCTCGGCGCGCAGCTCAACCGCCCTGGCCTCTGTCATGCTACTCACTTGCGCGACCAAACCAATACTTGCGCGACCCACCTTCCTTTTCCATATTTTGAAGTTATGATCCTGAAAAACAACAGGCACACAAGTTACCAAGCCTCCTAAGCACCGGCGCGCAAGTCTCTTCACGGCTCGCAATTCACTTGCACGACCAACTCAATACTTGCGCGACCCTTATCCCTTTGCCATATTTTGATGATCTGATCTTGGAAAACATATGGCGCGCAAGCTTCCAAGTCTTCAATTACACGGCGTGCAAGTCCCTTTTCCAAAACAACTTTTCTTCATTTGTCAATTTTCAGGCCCAAAAAATTGGCAAACACTGGAAAACAGCACTACCTTGTATCTGTTCTTTTTATTCCACCTCCAGATCATCCATTCCTTTGTCGACGTTCTTGAATCAAACATGGATCATTGATCATATCTCTTGAAATCAACATTCCACCATGAAATCCCCTTTGTCAACAAATTTGTATGTCATGGTTTTCTTTGTCAATAATCACAGCACAGTTGTCTACTTTGTCAACAAACACAATCACCTCAAAAATGCTTCAATGATACCTTGAGGGATTTTTTCCCAGCAATCTCCCCCTTTGGGTTTATTAAAAACTCTTTCATAAAAAGATACGCCGTTGATTCTTCAGCCACCATTTGCCTATCGCGATTCTAATAGCGATCAAGGATTTACTCAACACATACTCTAAGCCCACATGAGCAATGCTCGACGTGAGAAACAAGAGTAAATGAAAATTTCATCAATGAATCACTTCAACTCCGACTCCCTTTGTTTACACCTTAACTGATACCAATTGTTGCCAAACTGATACCAATTTTTGGAAATATTTTTACCACTCTCCAACACCACTCTTCTGCTTTTATCACAATCCTCAGCTGTCGTGATATCTATTCTTTGATCGATCACTTCTAGCATCGTCATATTTAAAACGCTCCCCCTTTCTCAATGCTCCTCCTATCTCACTGCTCCACCTATCAGCTTATCCCCATAGCATCCATGATTTATCAAATAGCCACACTGTCTCCCCCTTGATCAATCACTGTTTTCTCCCCCTTTGTCAATAAACCCAAAGGTCACTCCTTTGTAGTCTGTAACAGAGTAGAGAACACATATCAGCACAGTAGGGAAAAACACATCATACCTCGGGGAGAGGGGGGGTAAACCAAATCCACACTCTTTTAAGTGCGGGGAGTCTACTGAACTCCCAGAGCTAGTCGATGCCTCTCAAAATCTTCCCTGGGTAAGGCCTTTGTCATAATGTCTACAACCTGTAGCTCTGTAGGCACATACTCCAACTTCACGATTCCCTGCTCAACCTTCTCCTTGATAAAATGATATTTGATCTCAATTTTCTTTGTCCTTGAGTGATGGAAGGGATTTTTGCTTATATTTATAGCACTTGAGTTATCGCACTGGATTTTGATCGGATACTTCACTTCAACTCCCATATCTTCAAGCTGCTGCTTCATCCACAATAGCTGTGTGCATGCTAGAGTGGCTGCAATATACTCAGCCTCTGCAGTTCTTAATTAAATGAAATATTGCTTCTTGCTTAGCCAAGAAATACACAATCCACCAAGATAGAATGCACCTCCTGACATTGATTTTCTGTCATCTGCTGATTCGGCCCAGTCTACATCAGTATATCCCAATAACTTTGTCTGAGATTTGTCATTATATGTCAAGCCGAAATCCACCGTGCTCTTGATATACCAAAGTATTATTTTCACTAAAATAATGTGTATTTCTTTGGGATTACTCTGATATATCACTGCTTGGCATGTGGTGAAAACAATATCAGGCCTTATTGTGGTCAAGTACAACAAACTGCCGATAATCTGCCTATTTTCAGTGATATTAACTTCCCTTCCATTGTCATCTTTTGACGATTTCATCTAGGTAGCAACCAGAGTCTTCATCTCCATGTAATTTTCAATTCCAAATCTCATCAGAGCCTTCTTTTTATATTTCTGAAAACCACCTTCACTATGCTTCATTTGAATCAGAGATTCTGCAAATATTGATTCAGCATTGAATATCATTCTCTCAGTTCTTGTTCCAGCCCATATAATGCCTTCTCCAGCCGACAAACCTTTTTCTCATCCACATGAATGAGAAAACCGTATAATTTCTCGATATACACTTCTTCCTCCATAATCAAGTTCATGAAATGTAGATTTGACGTCCATCTGAAACACCTTGAACTTTATTTTCACTACTATGGCTAAAAATAATCCGATTGTCTCCATCCTTGCAACCGGTGAAAATGTCTCATCAACTTCAATACCCTCTATCTGGGAGTATCCTTTTCACATTATTTGTGCTTTGTTTTGAATCATTATTCCATCTTCGTTCATATTGTTACAAAAGACCCATTTAATCCTGATGACGTTCTTATCTGCTGGCCTCGAAACAATCTCCCACATCTAATTCTTTTCAATCTTATTTAGCTCTTTATTCATGGCCTGAACCTTGTTATTATCTTCAACTGCATCATCAAAGCATTTCGGATCAACCTGAGATAGAAAAGATGTCTACTGTAGTGATTTCATTTTCCTTGTCTGAACTGGAGCTGACAAATCATTGATGATGTTCTGCCTGTCAATTTCAGCTCGACTCTTTGGCTTCTGTGCAGATAAGGATTTTACATCCTCATACTCACAATTAGTATCTTCTTCTGAATCAACTTCAGCCACTTATTCTCTCCCTGAGTCTCTTAAAACTTCCTCAATTTCAATAGAAAACTTTTCACTATGTCATTGTTTAATGACATCATTTCCTTCTACTACTTTTCTGATCTTCTCGTTGAACCATTGTTGATACTCTCTCGCAGCTTCTTGGTATCCTAAAAACAGTCAGCTGATACCACATTGTTAGAGCAAAATAAGTAAGCATGAAATTCTTGATTATTGTTGCTTCCCCCGCAATATGTCTTCCCTCCATAAATGACACCTGAGTCGAGTCATTCAATTATTGCATTGATGGATCTTGCATCTGATTTTGTTATTGAATGCTCCCCCTATGTTATGAAACAATTCCTGGGGTTAGTCCCACTGTTTAGACTCATAACCATTCTTCTCCTCATGCAACATTTTTTTTCATCTTCCACTTAGAATTAATCCATTAACAAAATCTCTAAGCCTACTGAGTTGGAACTCGGTGTAAGAAACAAGAGATAAAGTTAATAACACAACCACTTCTTATTTCACTCTGTTGCTCCCTTTCTTCTTCGACTTTGGTACCTGATTTGAGTCAATTGAAACTCTAAATAATATCACCTTCCCACTTTGCATCTTTAGATTCCACTTCCCCTTGAATTGTATCTCCCTAGAACCTGAAACACATGAATCATCAGTTAATAGCATTTTTATACATAGGGAGAGGGGTTCTTCTAGAATACTCAAGATGAGGATTGTGGTTGATCCTGATGGGTCAACCCTTTGATTCTTTCTTGTAGAGCATCACACTCTTTCCTTGCTTCTTCTAGCTGCCTAGCCAACTTCAACTCTTCTGGCCATATGACTAGGCATTCTTTACTCACATTCTGAGCCTTTTTCTAATTTTTAGATTCTACTGGCTTGGAGTTTTTCACAATTTGGGGCTTAAACCCACTAGTACACATTTCCTTCTTTGATGTTCTAGCAAAATTCCATTTCCCTTGATTCCTTCCCTGACCAGGAATATCTTTTCTTTCCATCTTCCCTTGCTTCTTCCTCCATTGCAAGGATCTTTCACCTTCCTCCACTTTTCGCTATGGAACACGATATGAAAATTTTTCAATACATTCTTTGTTCATCTTTATTTTACCAGATGTTTGAGTCACCACACTCATTTTCACTGGGGGTGAGTCCTCCATTGAATGTTAATTCTTCTTTATCACAGCTGGAGTAGATCTCCCCTTAATCTTCTAGGTTTGTTCACATTCTTTCCTTGAGAGATGTTGTGAGTATGAAAAGGAGGTGATGGATACACCTTTTGTTCAGCTCCATGTGATTCCCCTAAGGCTCTAAGCCTATTCTTCTCCTTGCCACTTTGTCTCCCAGTGTATAATTTCTCATTATTCATCATTGAAGTCAAGAATCTCCTTTTGAGTTCCTTTTCCTTTCTTGCATTCTTCTTGCTGAAATTTATTTCCAAATTCCCTTGATTGGAACATATGAAACATCTTCTATTGAAGGTATAACTCATTTCATCATCTCTTAGCCAAGATGTTGATGCATCTTGAGATCTTCTTCTGACATTGAGCTCCTGAGCTTCCTGACACATATTCATGGTGTGTCCCATTCTTCCACAGTAATAGCATCTTATGAATGCTTTCCTCTGAGAGACTATTCTCTCGGATTTCCCATGATGCTTCTTCTTATCCTCAGATTTATCAAAGTTTCTATTTTCACAGCCTGAAATGTATTCCAGAGCCTCTGAGCAGAAGCTTGATGTGGGGCCATGAATCCCGTAGAAAAAGCACATGTCATCACTTCTTTTTGTAACTGTCCTCTTAGGCCTATCTCCAGTACCTATATGTTTTCCTCCACTCCTGGAACTATTCATGTCTCGCATTCTATCATGAATGGGAAGGGATTCATCAAATCTTATGCCAGATTTTCCCATGCTATATGGTCTTTGAGCTGAGAAAATATTTTGTTGTTTCTCCTCAGAAATCTCATACTTCCTTTTCGTTTTATCATCACCTTTCGAAGGACAATCGAATAGTAGGTGCAGCACATCCTTCAACTTAGGTTTTCCATTTTCCTTTGATATCTCCATTTTTACTGGATTTTTCTATCACTTCCTTCAATTGTTGAATCTTTATATCTCTTGATTCAAGTTGAGCATTAAGTTATTTTGTGAGATTCTTCTGGCTCCTCAACTCATCTTAAAGTTCATGTGTGAGCTTTTCCACCATGTCACTTTTCTCCTTCACCTTAAATTTTTCTTGAGAAACATATTCAGAGACAGATTCATTCTCTTGTTGTAGCCTTTGATTCTTCTGAACTTCTTCAGAAAACTGTGTTGCTAGATCATCAATTCTAGTTTTCAGATTCTGAGCTTCATCTGACTTTTGATTCTCTTCATAATCACCAACCTTTTGTTTTCCTTTCATTTTAGCCATATTTTTTAGTTCTTCACCTTGAGAATAATTCTTCTCCTTTAGGTCAGTAGCCACATCAATAAGCCTTTGATTTAAGCCTCTTAGCTTGTTGACCTCAATTTCCAATACTTGGATCCTGATATTTTTATATTTAACTTCTTCATCCAATTTTTGATCTGATTTCTTTGTCATGTTGACAACATCTACCAGTGGCTTCCTTCTCAAAACTTCTTCATCATAAGTTCTTTCGGTATCACTTTGATGTTCATGTACTTCACTCATTCCAGCATCATGATTGAGGGAATCAATCTTTTCCCTATCAGATTCATCCAGACCTTCCTTCAATAACCTGTTTGATTCTTCTAGTTGAATCACACTTTTTCCATAAACACTTCTGCATTGAGCGATATCTCCTAAATTCTGATTCTTCTTTGATGTTTTTTCCTTTGCCATGGCACAACAATATAAGAGCAGAGTGATTCTTTAACCACACAGATCGACTACACCAAGTCAGAGCAAACAAATATGATAAAAGAAACCACCCTCTGATACCAATTGTTAGGACCAATAGGGGCCTATATACCCTGAGAGGGGGGGGGTGAATCAGGGTATAGATATTCTTTTTCAAAGTTATTCCTGCCCCACTGGATCTTGACCTCTTTATTACAAGGGTCACTTTGTTTTCACTTATGTGTTCATTATGATCACTTATTTTCTTCTTTATCTGATGATGATGCTTTAAATGCAATGTAGGGAAGTAAGCAGGTAGACACAAAGATTTTTACTTGGTTCACCCTCACTGGGCTACGTCCAAGGAGCATACGCTGACAAGTTTTCGGTCATACCAAATTCCACTATTCTTCACTAGATGTGGATACAATGTTTGGTAACAGTCACTATGTCCCAGGCTCACTGCCTTTACAAGGTTTAGGGTTAGCTCAATGCTTTCCCAAGGGTTACTCCTTATTTCTCTCTCTCTGGCTCAATGCCGGTGGAGAGGATCACCTTCTTCCTCTTCCTTTGCTCACTACTCTGGAAAGGATACACTCACAGTTTAAAGACTTGTAGGTCTCTTCATTTTCATGAAGGAATTCATATTTCTCTTTGTGTATATGCTCTGTTGAAGCCCAACTTTCACCCGTAGATGAATTTCTCTTTGCACCGAAGGTATCAGGAAATCCCCTAGCTTCCACATAGCCCTGAATCACTGCTGGAAATCAACCTTACTTGGCGCCCTTCTCTAAGGAGGCGTGAAAGTCTCGGCGCGCAAGTCAACAATTTCATGCAAGTATTTCTTAACACTTTCACGACTCAAGCTTAAGCTTCTCCAAACTTGCGGGACACACTTCCTTTGCTGCCCAAACCACCTTAGGTGCACAACAAATAGATGGCGCGCGAATTCAACACTGGTGCGCAAGTCCCTACTTGTGCAACCACACACCACTTGCGCGACTTCCACACCTGCGCGATAGGAGCTCTAATTTTTCTAAGTATTGAACTCCATTGGAAATGAGGAGGGGTGGTCCAATATTTATAGGCATTTGAACTATCTACGCAGCGGCGTGCAAGTCCCTCTCCGGCGCGCAAGTCTCAGCGCGCAGCTCAATTGCCCTAGCCTCTGTCACGCTACTCACTTGTGCGACCAAACCAATACTTGCGCGACCCACCTTCCTTTTCCATATTTTGAAGTTCTGATCCTGAAAAACAACAGGCGTGAAAGTTCCCAAGCCTCCTAAGCACCAGCGCGCAAGTCTCTTCACGGCGCGCAAGTCACTTGTGCTACCAACTCAATACTTGCGCGACCCTTGTCCCTTTTCCATATTTTGTTGATCTGATATTGGAAAACATATGGTGTGAAAGTTTCCAAGTCTTCAAGTACATGGCGCGCAAGTCCCTTTGACAAAACCACTTTTCTTCATTTGTCGATTTTCAGGCCCAAAAAATTGGAAAACAATGGAAAACGGCACCACCTTGTATCTGTTCTTTTTATGCCACCTCCAGATCATCCATTCCTTTGTCGACGTTCTTGAATCAAACATGGATCGTTGATCACAGCTCTTGAACTCAACATTCCACCATGAAATCCCCTTTTGCAACAAATTTGTATGTCATGGTTTTCTTTGTCAACAATCACAGCACAGTTGTCTACTTTGTCAATAAACATAATCACCTCAAAAATGCTTCAATGATACCTTGAGGGATTTTTTCCCAACAAATGTATATTTTTATTATGTCTCACCCATTTCATATGAGAAATGAATTTTACTTAGTAAGTGTTGGGCAGGTCCTGCTATAGCCCCTTGATGTATCGGTAGGTCTCATGAGACAAACTAGACCGATTTTTGGTCGAGGCCTTACCCATTTATGTAGACTTATTGGTTGAGGACTTGATGGTATGTTTATGATTTCACAAATTATGCATTCCCTCATTATGAGATTATTTATTGATAATCCGTGTGATTGTTATACTAGTAGAATATCCATGGTTAAGTTTCATTCTCATATGATTATTTATATGGAATTATTTTATCAGCTTTTATTCCTACCATATTATACTCAAGATTATGTTTTAATGGAATGTGTTTTTAGTTATACACCTTAACTTATTGTTTATGTTTATTTATGATAGCTTACATTATATTCTTTCCCTTAATAAGCATCTGAGATCACCCCTTATGTTTTATTTTTCCCCAGGATGCCAAGATGTATATTATAATTAACCTGTAGGGATAATCTAGGATAATAGGTATGTTTCCAATAGAGTTTATATATTGTATTCCATTTCAAGTTTTAATGTAACATTTATGTTTTTATATAGTTTTCCAAAGCTACTAAACTATTAGGTTCTTCGGGATGTGATCTCTTGTACTTAGTACTAATGTAATAAAGTAAGGCACTGGCTCCAAGATACTGGGGTTTTGGTCTTTACACCAGATCCTAAGAAATACATACGAACATACCAATAAAATAACAAACAATAATAATAATCAAAAGTTGGATCCTAGGAAATTCATTATGGAATCCCAATAAATAAAGTCTCATCGCGTCAGGCACATCATCCAAAAACCTAGAAGCACTTATGTTAATCATCGTTACATCACCAGTAAACAGGTGAATGCATAAATAAAAGAGTGAGGGTGGATGAATTCCTAAATCACCACTGTAGCCACAGTTTCATGGCTTAAAAGTTTGGTATGATTTCTAAGGTGACACCCGAAACCATCTCTACTGAAACCTGATGTACTTTCTCGGGTTTGGTCAATCACTGAGGCACCCACTAGGCCCCTCAAGACAAAACACTAGAGAGGCATCCTACTTGGGATCCTTGAAGTTCATATATAAGTGAATGAATCCCTCTGGGGAACCTCGGAAATAGTAAACTAATAGAGGCATCCTACATGGAATCCTTGGAAGAAGTAATTAAAAAAAGGCATCCTATATGGGACCCTCTATCTTGAACATAAGTAGAGTCATCCTATGCAGAATCCTCAGAATGGTGTACTTAGGAGGAGGCATCGTACATGGGATCATTGAGAAGAGTAAATAGGTATATGAATCCTATAAGGGATTACCTAGGTAATAATGTACATTAATGTGTCCCATGGGGTACCCTTAGTAATAGTAATAAGGTAGAGGCATCCTACATAAGATCCTTTTGGTTGAAATGTAAGCAGAGGCATCCTACAAAGTATCCTTGGAAACAACTAATATCCTGGTATCCTAGGCCAGAAGGGAACATCTCACAAGGTATAATTCTTTAAGTAAGATCTATTAAATCATCATTCAATATAGATATCTCATGGCTCATCTCAGATCAAATGTTCTCACTCTCAAGAGATAACGGAATTTGATTACCGGAGGAAGAACCTCTCCATTTTGGAAAAATACCAAAACACCTCCTAGGATTCCTAAAGTCCCATAAAGGGTTTATCTATCATGATCTATGTGGAAATATAATTAAAATGGACTAATCTTACATCCAATTTTGAATCAGTGGAATAAAGATACGAAAAACCTTCAAAAGGGTAGCAAGGGAGTACACGGTGTGTGTACCCTCGAAGCCTTGTCTAGGCATGTACTCCAACCAGACATGGCATATAAAAACCCATGTACATGGTGTGTACCCTACATTAGATAGTTTCCCATGTACCTCACATGGCCAGCCCATGTATTTTTTCTGGTCGTGTTCCTCTACACAACATACAACCCACGCGGGGTCTGGCTGTGTACTCTAAACAGCCACGTGCCCCTATACGAGATGTCTGGTCGGGTACTCGGTTACACAGATGAGTCCTAGTTAATAGTGTGTATACCACATACATGGTGTGTACTTATAAAAGGTCATATTTCCTAAATAGGAATAACACATGGCTTGTGTTCTTGAACTACACATCATGTGATCAGGATTTGTGAATGGGAAACCCCCCAAATCGGCCTGAAACCCATGTTTTCTCCTCAAAAGGTATAGATCAACCCTCAAGGGGTCCTAATAAATGATAATAGGGGTTTAAAATGTTAAATCTGGGAACATACATGTATTTATGGAAAAAATTGAAAACAACCTACCTCTAGGTGTAATCCGTTGAATCTTCGCCCATTTCCATGATCCATGATTATCGCACGATGATTTGGCGCCTCTTGAGCTCCACGGTGGTACCTATATTATTCTTCATCTCTATATCTACCTATTATTTTCTATCTCATACGTGTGAATTAGGAATACCATGGGGGGATATGTGATAATATGGGAAGGAAAAGTAGAAAATAAAATAAAAGAAAAAAAGGAAGAAAAGAAAATGAAAATGAAAAAGGGGTTCGGCCTGGTCCCAGTGACCAACATGAGTTTATGACTCTCCTAGAAAAAACATCTCATTCCAAACTCAATGGTGGAGATAGAATCTCAATTTGACTCTTTATTCAAAGGATATATCCGAACGAACATGTGTGGGTAAATTAATATTTAATTAAATATATATTAAATGTTAATTATTCCATGAAAATTTGAACGGTTTGGAATTCCACCAAAATTATATACTAAGGTAAACAATATATTATGAGGCCAACAGAGTGGTTAGAAAAAAAACATATGAGATTATCTACTAAGTAAAAAATGACCATTTTACCCCTTACAAGCATTTAAAAACAAAAAATCCAATTTCTACTCAAAATTCCAGTCCAGAAAAACATGGTTCATTACAACCTACCCACCATAAACCTTATCGTTCCTAAGAATCCTTGGTGGTAAAACTATCAGTCATGATCTCATCCCAAGAATTTTCAAAAATATGCTATCTTGATTTTCTAATGACTAGTCTCAGATTATCAAAAAATCTTCCATTAAGGAAAACATTTAAAAACAATTGATTAGATACTCCCCACTATAGTAATATCCTTATCATCATCTCATAGCATCACTCTTTCCAACTTCCCAAGAATGATTTCCATGGAAATACTAGATTTCAACTGAAAACTAGGTTCACCACCCTCAAATGGTAAAATGTGCACTCTACACCATATGGATTACCTTATACCAATCCTCAAGAATAACCTTAACAGGTTCCTTTATTAAACCAAAAATATATATTTGAAAAGAAAAGAAGCTTGGAATGGATCTGATGATCTCTCAGCATACTCAGGATGATATCAAGATATAGCATGATCATCTCCAACTAGGAGCAGGCTAAGATTAAATCAAAAGTAATACATATCTCTCTTCAATCCATGATCACATCAAACTGGAAATACCTACCTTTACCCAACTCCATACACCACATATCTCAACAATGTGTGTCCAAGTCCAAACATGGGTTAATCATCTCACATCACTCAATTCATTTCAGATGTTGCCTCTACCATGGAGGAACATTATCCATTTTAACCACAACTCCTAGGAAACCATGCTCGAGTAAGTATTTCAAACATCATTCCTCAACTCACACATGACTCATCGATCTAAAATTTAAATGGTACTATGCACAATAGGTGTATACCTTTATCACCTGACTCATACTCCAGTAAATCGTCCATTACAAGGATAGGATGTATGTACTACACGAAACGTAAATCCAAACAAGCTAGAAGCACCATTAGAAATATTTAAAATCAATCACCTCACCCATGCCATGATTTATTCCATGATTTCCAATCACCTGACACCATTTTAGTCACAAGAATCTACCCATTCTCTGAATACATTAGCAACAACGAAGACACTGGTTGATAGGGCCAAGAACCCGAATAGTCATATCCGTTGAATCCAGAATTGATACCAAAGCACCCTATGTGATTTTTGAAAATCCAAAGGCATCAACATGCTTATATCTCAAAACCTGAGCACAAACCATGCATTGATCTCAAAAGATCATATAACCTAGATCTTTTACTAAAACTGAATCCATAAACACAGGCCAACCCTACTCAAAAGTTACCCTTGATCAAAATAAACATAGACCTATAAGGGTTCGAGTCAAAACTAAGGTCCTCTAGATCTCCCACCAAGAACTAATGATCAAGTCTCATAACAAGGTGTCTGGGTATAACCACCTAGCCCAAGGTTCAAACCTATCTAAGGGAGGTACATATAAAACTGCCCTATGGTGGTCAAAACTGTCAAAATCAGCTTATTAGGACCCAATCCTCTCTGAGAACCCTCATAAGGAACTTCCCCCTAGAGGTCATGATACCAATGTGGAATAGATACTAAACTGACACTCATTAAGAATTTTTATATGGTAACACCCCATGAGGGGTCAAACATTTAGGAATTAAGTGCCCTATCGACCTACTAAGGTCATTGCACCTCCCGTGAATGAGTATTGAGTCCTCTGCCTCACTATCAAACGTCTCATCATAAGACCACATATCTTGACATCAAAAGGAAATATATATATGAAATTCAGATCAACTGAGAATAATTCCCCCAAAAACCGATATAAGAAAACATCATTTAGGTTTTTGTTGAAACTTTAAACAATTGGCCTCTATCATCATTAGTAACCAAACACTAGTAAAAATATAACATGTGAATTATATGTGCTAAATATTATACATGAGACACCTCTTTCCTTTTATAGAAAAAAGTAAAAATCAATCAATGGACTCTTTCGAGTGTCCAAGAGCCATAAATCCATAATAAATCATAACATCCACATAAAATGTGCATCATTCAAAGAAAAAATCATATAAAACTATAACATCATAGTTTAGAATAGCAATTCTATATCCCTGGTAACTAGAACTTTTTATCGAAATAGGTTTTCTCGACACACCAGTCTAGTATCCATCACAGGTCCCAACACATTCCTAATACTCTTGTTTACCATAACCTAAAAATAAATCAAAAGGAAAGGAACATCTATGATACCAATTTGTAAATTACCAACCTATATACCACTAATCCAATGCTCTAATACAGTTTTCCGCAAGTCCTAAAGCATGCCTCTCCATAAACTAGAGGTTGTTGACTAGTAGTGAGGGTCTAAGGTGTGTCTATAGAGAGTATATGTCCTCATATCAGATTAAACAATAGTGTAACTAATTATATATCATCCAAATCATTCCTCCAATGGCCCGAAGGCCTTCGTTTTTTATTGATTTTTTTGATAATACATATTTAAAGGGGTGAGATGGAACCCTTACAAGTCCCGTAGGTGTAAGTATTACATGGACCATAGGCCTTAGAGTAATTCATTTCCCGTAGGCTTCAAACATTACATACAACCTAGAATAACTACTTGGAACTACTCCTCCCTAGCGTCTTCATCATGAAATCAGCTCTTCACCTTCACATGGTTGTTTGGCTAGGCTTTTTTGTGCATGCACAGGCTTGTCCTAATGGCAGGTGTCAAACCCTCTCATTCTTGCAATCCATTTAGCTTCTTCTATGGTGAAAGCTCCTTTCTCCTCCTCCTTCTGAAGTTTGTTCCTTGTAGGTTGTTTGGTTTGCATCTACACTTAAGGTGGCCTGAAGGCCTTGAGGTGACCCGAAGGCCTTACTGACCCAAAGGCTTGGGTGGTCCGAAGTCCTTAAAGGACTCAGGGACCAAATTGGTGGCCCGAAGGCCCAAACAGGGGAATATTCCCAACTGCTACAGTTCCAAATAGTTCCTACTACAGTTCTTGCTATAGTACTACTATAGTACCCAGAAATTAGCCTCCGCGTGGATTTGATCCTAGGTCTCCTGGATGCACTTAAGGAGTCCTCACCAACTACGCTGAGGCTCATGTGAGATATCATCCAAATCATTAAATAAATAGAGTGAGTAAGAAAAAAATAAACTTAAAGAGAAGCATGTTGTAATAATAAATGAAATTCTATAAAAGCTCGAATAACCATGTCATACATACAATACTAATCACCAACTAGGTTGACCATACATAAAGGAGTATATAAAGGAAACTAAAATAAAAGTACAGGGATCTACTACTAACTCTAATCCAAACCATATACCTTGTCTCCAAGACACTATTGAGATTCTCCAACCTGGTCATAAGAATCTACATGAGCATATCCGCTCGATCATGCAACTCTGGGCCTTAACCCTAACCATCGAGTATTTGTGATCTACCTGAAAGGCAGACATAAGGTCTACACACACACCAGGGTTCACATATAGAGATAAGAAATAATCTTAGTATTCCACCCTATTGATGAAACTATAAATATGCTTTCATAAGTGAATTTTCATGAAATATTCTCATCCTAGCTGAGACACAACTTGAAAAGACAAATAAAATAAATAACATGAAACCACGGTTGATATTTTTCTATGTAATCCCAATCAACTGGGAAAGGTGTAATCATGTATATTTATATTTATATGTGTATATATATATTCCCATAAATATATATATATACACACACACACACACATAAATACGAATATATATATGAGTGAGGTGAAAAATAACATAAATCAACAAAACCTTGGGTCTGTAATCTTGATCATATGGAAATCATGTGAAAAAGGAATTGATCAGGATTTCATACCACTCAATCCATGTATGATTAAGTCAATCCATGGGCCTATAATCCCAATCGACAATACCTACTTTATCCAACATCATAAATTTCTCTAAGCAAGATAAGTTGCCATAGGGGGATACATTTCCTAACCCTAGGTACACCCATACTCACCTCCAGTCAATATAATGAAGGATTCCATATAAAAATCAAAAAAACATGTAAATGGTGTCTAAGATGGACATAATGCCACTCAAGACATGTAAATCTAGTCTAATGTATGAGCCCTAGGTCCTGGTCCATAGGCGGTCTCAACATTGGATCTTGGATGAACCCTACGGGGATAAACCTTAGGCAATCTTCAAATGGAATTCTATCTTGATCCAAGTACATGCTTAGTATCCATTCATATAAATGGATCAACAACCCCATCCATAAGAAGTACATTTGGGTGATTCAATAATGGTGTGCCCACCTGGCCCTAGGGAATATCCTAGTCATCTTTCGAGGAGGACTTAATCATCATTGATTATCCATAAATGATGTAGATCACCATGTCCAACACCACGATCAAGTAATCAATCGGGGAGATCATAATCATACCCATCACTCAGGAGATCGTAATCATATATGAGTATATCTCACATCATTGATAAGGAGAACCATGTCCAACACCATGATCAAGTAATCGATTAGGGGGAGCATGATCATCCCCAATTCTTGGGAAAGTATAATCATTCATGATTATCACAGTCAATGGGGATGACATGCCCGAATATCATAAACTATAAGGCTCAAGGCTAGATCCTAGGAAATAGATCTTATCATCCCAATAATAATATAACAAACAAATAAAAGGATCATAATCTTGATCCCAGTAAATACATATAGTAATCCAAATAAAATAATAAAAATAACAAGGCTTAGAATCTAGATCCCAAGAAATATTTCTAGGAATCCCAATAAAGAAAGTCACATCGCGTCAGGATCATCGGCTAAAAACCAGGAACCACCCATGGTAGTCAATATTGCATCATCAATAAATAAATGAATGCATAAATAAAAGAGTGAAGGTGGTTGAATGCCGAAACCCACCACTACAACCGTAACCTCATGGACTACAAGTTATTTATGGGTTCTAAGGTGACACCCATGACCATATCTTCCCAAAGCCAATATACTAGCTTAGGACTGGTAAACATTGAGGAACCCACTAGGTCCCTATGGTCAAAACACTAGAGAGGCATCCTAATTGGGATCCTCAAAGTCCATACATAAGTGAAGGCATAACTCTAGGGAGCCTCAGAAATAGTAATCTACTAGAGGAATCCAACATAAGATCCTTGGAATAAGTAAGTAAGAAGAGGCATCCTACATGGAACCCTCTAGGTTGAACATAAGTAGAGTCATCTTATAGGGAATCCTAAAAACGGTATACGTAGGCAGAGACATCCTACACAGGATCATCAGGAAAAGTTAACATATAGAGGGATCCTACAATGGATTCCCTAGGTCATCATGTACATGACAGTATCCCATATAGGACCCTCAATAATAGTAATAAGTTAGAGTCATCCCACATAGGATCCTTTAGGTTGAAACATAAGTAGAGGCATCCTACAAGGGATCCTAAGAAACAACTACTCTCATGGCCTCCTATGCCAGAAGGGAACATATCTCAAGGGATATTTCCTCAATTAAGAGCTAATAAAGAATCGGTCAAGATAGATATCTCATGTCTCATCTCAAATCAAAGGGTCTCACTCTTAAGAGATAGATAAATTCTATTACCGGAGGAAGTACCTATCCATTTATTAAAAATCCCTAAACGCATTCTAGTAGTCATCAAATCCCATCAAGTATTCCGCCATCATGATTTAAAAATAAAAATACTAAAAATGGAATACTATTATATCCAATTATGAATCTGGGTCATAAAGATATGAAAAATCCTCAAAATGGTGGCAAGGGAGGAGTACACAGGGTGTGTATCCCTGAATCCTTACTTAGGCATGTACTCCAGCTGGACATTGGATGTAGAAACCCATGTACACTACATGTAAAACATGTACATGGAATGTACCATGCATAGGGTACCTTCCCATGTGTCTCACATTGCTTGGCCATGTATTTTATCTGGTTGTGTGCCTCTACACGACGTGCAACCCACACGAGGTATGGTCATGTACTCTACACAGCCATGTTCCCCGACACGGGATGTCTGTCTGGGTACTCAGATATATAGTTGAGTCCCAAAACATGGAGTACATAGACCATACATGGAGTTTACTTATAAAATTTCATCTTCTCTAAATGGGAAGAACACGTGGTGTGTGTTCCTAAACCACACATCGTGTGATCGGGATTTTCAAATAGGAACCCCTCAAATCAGCCTGAAACCCCCATTTTCTCCTTAAAAGTTATAGATCGACCCTAAAGGGGTCCTAAGAAATTATAATAAGGTTTTAAAACTTGAAAATGATAAATTTATGGGGATTTATGGCAAAACATAAAAATAACCTATATTTAGGCGAAATCTATCGAAGCTTTGCCTATTTCTGCGATCCATTGTTGTTGCATAACGATCTGGCTCCTCTCGAGCTCCATGATGGTACCTCTATAATTATACCACTATATATATATATATATATCACTCTTAGTCGCATGAAGGATTAATCCCATGGGGGTGTACGCAAGAAGCCAAGGAAGGAAAAGAAGAAAAGAAAAGAAAAGAAAAAAGTAAGAGGGCCCCAGCCCGGCCACAACACCCAACATGAGTTTATGCCCCACCTATGAAAAACTCCCCATTGCACACTCAATAGTGGAGATATAATCTTAATATGATGATTCATTCAAAATATATATCTGAATGAATTTTTGTGAATAAATTAATATTTAATTAAATATATATTAATTATTAATTATTCCTTGAAAATTTGAACGGTTCAAAATTTCACCAAACTCCTATCTTAGGGAAAACTTCAAATTCCAGGACCAATTAATTGGACATAAAAAACATATAAGATCATCTTATAGGTAAAAAATGACCATTTTACCCCTTATAAGCATCTGAAAGTAAAAATTCAAATTCCTGCTCAAAATTCTGGTCCAGAAAAACATAGGTCGTTATATAATTTGATATAATTAATGTTACCACAAATTTTTTAGATGAAAATTATATTTTAGGAATTTAATAAAATGTTTGGTTTTAATTTTAATTTTTTTATTAATTTTATTCAAATCAAAGTAATTAACAGTTCTAAAAATTGACATTAATGATATATTATAATAAATAATATTTTTAAATGATATAAAATTGTAAAAAATATTAAATTAGTAGAAGTGATTAGTATAAGATTTATAATATAAATTATAGACTATTTATGGTCCTTTTTCCATTATGGTAACTATATTAACTCTCAAAGAGTAAAAATCCTTATTGTCATGGTATGTGTGAAAGGGGTTAACGAGTGGTTGAAACCAGAAGATAAGGGTAAAATTATAGAAAAAACTTGTATAAATTTTATTGTATGAGATAATTTATACTCATACTAATCATATATTATAAATAAATCAGTTTGGGTCCATTTTTAATTTAATATTAATTTATATTAATTTAATATTTTGAGAAATTACAAGAGTGCCCCTCCCCTCTCTTATAAAAAGGCACCTCTTCTTCCCTTTACTTCACACTTAAAAATCATTTTTTCAAAAAATATATACCCAAATAAATTTATAAAATACTTAACCACATTATTTAGGCCTTATTTATGATAGAACACCAATACTTGTGGTATTAAGGTGTCAAGAAAAGGAGGTTGTCGGAAGAAAATGTATCATTCTCAGCTGAGTGTTTCTATTTTATTTATTCTTTTGAATCCTTCAAATATTATTTAATCATTATTATATAATAACACTAATATATTATATATAATTATTTTTTTATATTAATTTCATAGCCTATATTCATCTCTTATTCCATCAAATGGGAAATGAAATCATTGTTCATGTGTAAGGCGGACTACCACCATACAAACCGATATAGTTAGTTTTCCATCATCATATCACATTAATGGATTATAATGATAGAATTAATATTTATATATGATATTAATGAAATATTTATAATTCCTAAAATATAATATATCATTTACCTTCTTACCTTTTCATTCATTGGAAAATGATAATGTCATTCATGAGTACATGTGGACTACCATCTCCACGAAGCGATGTGATTTATTTTTCATCACCACATCACATGGATGATATATATATATAATTATATTTAAAGTATTAATATTATATTTATTATATTATGATAATTATTTAAATATAAAATAATACTTGACTTCTTTCCATAATGATCATTGAAAAATGTAAATGTTACTCATGCATGCGTACAGTGTACCATCCCATGATTGCAACGTAGTTCATTTTTCAAAAACATATTTTATGATTGGTTTTAAAAATATGATTTATATATAAAATTTATAATTATTTCATGATTATTATTTTTTATATTATGTAATAATTACCTCTTTGACCATAGTCAACCTATTGAAGTCATTTCAGACATATGGGTTGAATATCGTCAAAAACGTCTGATGTGACTTTAATTGATTAAGAAATTGTATATAATATGGTATTAAATGAAATAAAGGAATAATGAACTTGAAAAAAATCTTAATAAATTACAATATTGATGTTAGTTTTTTATTCAGGAAAATAAAGAACGTATGTGATGATTCGATCACAAGGTAAGGGACTTTCTTTTAAAAAAACCTCTTTTAAAGTTTCCCTTAAAAACTCTCTTTTTCCTCTATATAGATTTTTTTAAATTATTTTATGGTTGTATTAATATGGATATAAGTAAATTGTAAAGGTAGTTTTATGTATCTTTTACTTTCTTTCAATGGTTTTCAAAAGGAATCTTTTTATGGAATATTTTGACATTCTTTACAAAAAGAAAAAAAAGGTTGTTCTATTTTAACATATACAGTGACAATGAATTTTCCCTCTAACATAACCATTATTTTATTTTTTGATTCCTTTATAAGATTTAATTTTTTTCATTAAAGAAAAACCCTCTTTCCCTTTCTCTATTTATTTTGGTATTAAAATGATTTGTTAAAACAAAATTGTATTTTGATATCCAAATGTGTTTTTCATAAGGGTTTAAAAGAGTTTTTAAAAGGTTTTATGATGAAAGGGAATAATAATAAAATGTTTTATATGGTACTTGATAAATATATGTGAAATGGATTAGACTAATACAACTTATATAAAGGTTTTATCCCCATTATAGCTCATGGGTGATCTCGATATAGCTGATACGTTGGGTGTGCCCAGATAGAATTGAGTGAGCCCATTATAGATTAAATGATGGGTGTGCCCAGATAGCACTCCAATGAATTTGTAAATGTACCTTGTCTTTTGAGGTAAGAGGGAGGGATTTTCTAAAGGGTTTATCCTATGGATTTAACTCGAGTCCAGTTATTTCTAACATGGGTTTAAAATGGGTTATGAATGTGATGCTATAAGTTTCCAAAAAAAAATTATTTTCTTGGTATGGGTTTTAATGGTTTTCTTTGAGAAAAAAGTGTATTTTCTTTTTATATTGAAAGGATTTATTTCATTCTCTAAAATATTAATGTGGTGAAGGTAAACATTTCATGGGTTTTCATGTTTTTCATTAAACTAACATATTTCTTCTTTTTAGATCCCTTAATGAGATTTTTGTACTCATCTCATATTGAAAAATAGATACATATTAAAAGTGTTAAATCTATATATATAAGGGTTTATTATGTCAGATTTATGACCTGACTCTCTAAAACTCTAAACCTAAATTATCTTTCAGAGTATAAGAAAGTGAATTCTAGTTTAAAGACACTAGAATATGTAATTTTTAAGGTTGTGTCCTTAAAATTTATGAATAAATATAAATCTAAAATTTTTTCATGATGAAATTATCTTCATGATGATAATTTAATTCTAATTTTTATTGATTATATAATTACCTTAAATGCATACGCAATGCTAATACAGTATTTATTCAATTAATAAAAAAATAAAATAAATGATATTTAAAATATTAAAAGTGATATAATTTGAGTGATTTATAGTGTTCCATGAATTTTAATATGAATATGACATATTAGTGATATTTTTAAAAAATAGGTTCTAAATCCAACTTTGTCATGATATATTTGAAGTCAGATTAAATGAATTGTGCACATGAATCTCAACCCATTGGTGAGGACTCCTTAAGTGCATCCAAGAGACCTGAGGTCAAATCCAGGTGGAGGCATTTTTCTAGGTTACTGTAGCTATAGTAGTTACTGCTCAATACTATAGCAAGCACTATTTAGTACTGTAATAGTTGGAACTATTCACCCATTTGGGCCTCTGAGCCACTGATTTGGTCCTCAGGTCCTTCAAGGCCTTCATTCCGCCCAAGGCCTTTAGGCCAGTAATGATTTAGGGATTCCTCAAGGAATTAGGGCCACCTCAAGACCTTTGGGTCAACTCAAGGCCTTCAGGCCACATGAATTGCAGATGTACCAGACTGAAATACAAGGAAAAAAGTCCTAGATGTGGATTCAGAGCAGGCACATTCACCATAGCAGAGCTAATCTAACTTGGAATAATGAGAGGTTATATATTTTCCATTAGTACCAGTCATGTTCATACCGGCACAGGATAGCTATCTGACCATTCATGCGAAGGTGGAGTGTTGATCACGATGTAGACGTTGGGGAGGGGCATTCTCAAGTAGTCATTGTCTAGGATGAATTCATTTAAGACCTTTGGGTCTTATAATGTCGCAAAGACTAAGGGACATTCATAGGTTCCCCTTAAACCCTTAAAATTGGGATTATCAAAAATTAATAAAAATAAAGGTCTTCAGGCCATTCAGACAATTAAGTGAATAGTGCCAAAATTGACATTAATGATAATTTATCAAGATAATATTTTATTAAATTATTTAAAAATAATTAAAATCTTGGAATAGGATAATTTTTATAATATATGATCAAAATTTTGATCCCTTGTCCATTTATGATCTATTTTTAACTTATATTTAAAATTATAGACTTTTAAGAGTGAAAAAAAATGTTAGCGTAGTTAATGTTAAAATAGGTTAACTATGAGGTTACAAAAAGATAAGGTTTAAAAAACTATAAAAATCTATCCAAATTTTATTATTTGATTATATTTCAACAATATCCTACCCTAGGTTCAAATCCATGTACATTTGGATGAATTTTTCTTGAGAATGAGTTTATTATAATTTTTATTCTCATTTTATAGGTTTTGGTCATCCCAAAAGGCCAACCATATGACCCTTAGGAGGAGATTTAAAGGAGTTCTTTCAAAGGAGAGGTAATTCCCTTAACTGGTCACTTTATTTTTACTTATTATTTACCTCATATAAATCTATGGTATTTATCATAAAATAATAAATTAAATATTCTAGATATACTAAAATTTTATTATGATGTGAAATCGCCATTATCCACCCTTTTTTCCATCAAATGGGAAGTAAAGGTATTGTTCGTGTGTACGTATGGATTATTGCCTCCACGTAGCAGTGCAATTCATTTTATAACTCCATATTTAATGGATGTTTATTATGATTTTTTTAATGTTTATATATTATACTTATAAAATAATTATACCCCTGTAATTATAATATTACATCTACCTTCTAATCCGTTGGAATAAAATAACATCGCTTATGCGTACATGTGGACTACCACCTCCACGAATCCATGTGATTATTTTTTTTATTTATCTTTTACTTGGATGGTAATAAGGGTAAATTTGATTAATATATATGATTTATATGATATAATAACTATTCTTTAAATGAGAATTATTATTTACCTTTTGTTCTTTCTATCCGTCGAAAAATTAAAACAGTGTTCATGCGTACATACGGCCTACTATCTCTATGAACAGTGTAATTCATTTTTCTATTTATAACTTTTATAAATGAATATAAATATGTATATAATGAATATATATTATATTTATATAATGATTAAAATTCTATAGATAATTGAACCATGATAAAAGTATAAGGACTAAAACTACTGAACCAAAACATACATGAAAAACGAAGTAGTTGCCACACAAAATGGTGATTTTCATAAATGGGTGATAAAAGGTTATAATTAAATGATATAAGGTATTATACATATTATTATGGTTATATAATAGATTTATAATAAATCTATATTTATTATACAGGATTTTTGGATGCATATGATGGAATTCGAACCTTCTCATCACTAATCGAGATTGTCTCCACGGGGGGATTCTTTTCTTCCATAGCCATATTTTATAAAATTATTTTAAATAATATTTTTAATATACTCCAATTATTTATTAAACAAATTTTTATCTATTTTTTACCTTTTAAAATTTTATTTTAATGAATCTTATTTTCTTTTTACGAACGAGTTACTTTTTGACTTTTACCAAAAGTGTAAAAGGGATGTTTTTTTAATCTTATACAGCATGAAAAAAATTTCCCAATATCATGAACACTCAACGATTTTAAAATTACTTTATTATTTTATAAGTTTCTTTTCAAATAAAATGGTTTCTTTAATATGTTTGAATCTTTTAGATTTAAAAAAATCAAAGTGAAAAGGGTATTTTCCTCAATAAATATTCCAGTAATCTCTTTAAACTATTTTTATATATGTCAACATCCATTGTTGAATCTTATGTTGGGGGTGTAATATAATGATACCATCCAACATATTTCTTTGGATGGTTTATGATAATCTTGATTGAGGAAAGTATTGATATTTTGTATTCTAGTTCTTCTAATACATATAGTTATTGATTTTTTTTAAGGCATGTTTATTAAGTTGTATTTTTTATTCATATGAGGAATTAATTAGACTTAGTAAGTGATGTAAGGGGGATTATATAACCCCCTTGATTCATTTATAATTCTCATGATACAAACTAGATTGGTTTTTTTCTGATTCCTTACCCATTTACTTTTAGATGTCTTATCATAATTCCTTGACAATGTATTCAGATATCATAGCCAAGGCCTTGATGGTAAGTTTCAGATATCCAACATTATATATTTAATTATTATGAAATAATTTGTTAATGTACATGTGATTATTCTATTTTTTATGATATCCAATGATGTTTTTATAGTTCATGTGATTATTCATATGGCATAATTTTGACCATCATTTATTCTTGTCATATTATTCATGCCTTATTAGCTTCCACTGTATGCATGCCCATACTGAGTATCTGAGATCACCCTTTTATTTGTATTATTCTCTCAAATATATGAAGAAGGGTATTATTAATATCATTGAGGATTAAATAATCATTTTATGATATGTATTTTATATTTCCAATGTAATATGGGAATCATGTTTTTATCTGGTTCTTCAAGAATAAAAAACTATTCTATCATTTGGGATGTGATTACTTGTATCTAGTGCTAATGTAATAAGGCATTAATTAGATCTAGAATACAGGATTCATGGTCTTTACAGTTGGTATTAAATCAGGTTTAGTATAAACCTTGGGAAATAGATTTAGAATAACATAGATTAGGGAATGTAACCCTATGACAAACCATGAGAATATTTTCAAAGAAACCAAGCTTATGATTTTGAGATTAGTTATTCATAAATTTTAAATTTATTTTAATTGTTTTACTAGTCATGAAATTATACATTATTATTGATTCATAATGTTATTTTTTAGAAATGGTGCCTAGCGGAAGGAATAGAAACCATGTGAAGATGTAGTTGGATATGGAGCTGGACAGATTATAACTATATTTGGGAAGTTGACCTAGGTTATAGGAAATAACCTTTCTCATATAGAGAAACATTCTAATCCAAAACATAGTTTAACAATGTTATACCACTTAATGCATCAGTAAGAACTATCATTCAATGGGACTAAAAATCCTTTTATAGTTGAGTAATAGATAAGTTCCTTAGATTAGATATTTCTCTCTTTGGGAAGTAATGAAAGGGATAAGGTTTTCATGGAGGTTTATCATATCCTAGGGGATGTGGATCAATGGTGTTCATTGATTAAATACACTAAGGATGAGGCAAAAATAGTTTTCATGTAATGGAAGGATTTTAAGGAACTCTTATTGGGAAAATATTTTCCCCACGAACAATAAAAGGGTATGGAGATACAACTCTTGAGTCTGAGGCAAAAGGAAGAGGAAATTATTGCTATGTATAAAGATAGATTTAAATGATTATCAAGGTATGTTTTGGACAATGTACGTAATCCAAAGAGTAAGATTGTCCATTTATTTTATTGGATTAATCCAAGCATTCAAAGGGAACTAATCTCCAAAACAGTCTCATCATTTTTTGATATAGTATCATGTGTTATAAAGACAGAGAAATAATTCTCCAAGTCTTATGGCCTTGAAGAAAATCAAGAGAATAAAAAGATGTTAGAGAAAAAATAAATAAGGGGAATAATGGAAATAAGTATTTTCCCACATGTGATAATTATGGAAGGAAATGCCCTAGTACTTTCTTGAAGAGAATGAGAGTTTTCTTCAAGTGTAGATAGACATTCCATTAAGAATTTGAATGAAATGGTAATAAAGAAACCTCTAATGTTCAGTGTTTCAACTGTAAAGAGATGGGTTAATATGAAAATTAATTCTCTAAGTGTCAAGGGAATATACCTCAGAAGAAGCTAAGGGAACAAGGTCAAGATTATGCTATTACAACAGTTGAAATAGAATGATTAAATTGATTTTGTATTTGGATTCAAGAATTATGTTGTAGAATTATTTTAACAATGATATTCTAGTTATACGAATCATTATTTTAAAGAATATGATGAATGGTACTGATAACCAAGAAAAGTGGTTTAGTGTTAAGTTGATATTTTTGGAGAATATATGAAAAATGGAAAGATAACCCTTAATTTGTTCCTGATTTTGAGTTAATAATTTTTAGTTGGGATAAAGAGAATATTGACATTAAAAAATTTAATGGGACAGTATTGGTAACCATGAAAGTAGTTAGTGATTTGATAACAAATTAATTTATGATGGAGTTTTTTGTATCTTTGAATTTATGGGATATATTGAATTAGGATAAACTTAATTATGGTTTAGATTATTATTATATGGTATCAAGGTATACACATGTTTGGAATGTGACATTATAAACTAATTTATGTTATCTAGGGAGAAATTTTTGATCTAGTTTTTGGGTTTCGAATATGGTCATAAATATTTTGGATGAGTCTTAAGGTTAACTACTTATGGAATGGATTAAGTTTAACTTTGGGTATTATTGTTTGAGGTATAATGATTTATCATATTGGATAAACTATGATAACCATTTTGGTTTTGGTAAATATTTAGAGTCTGAAGTAATGACTTATGGATCTTATGATTCGTTAAAAGTGCTTCAAGCATAAAAAAAATCATCTCGAATATCCATTTTCTAGCATAAGAGATGAAGTGTAAATTGATTGAAGAACAACCAAAGGATGTGTTTGTGGTTATAAAATGGAAATAAATAAAGTAGGTTTATTTTTTAAAGTCCGTTATTTGGATAGTAAATTAATCCCTCAAATTTAGGAAAAGGACCTTAAAATAAAAATGTTATCAGTTTACTTTTCTTATCGATAAATCAATGGTTTTTGACCCTTTACAAATTTACAGTTTTGTAATGGTTAACTTTCTCATGAACATGTTCTATATCAATTTATATTAATCCTAGAGTTTTATTTTTCTCTTCCATGTCCATATTTTCACTTCCCACTAATGTTTTACTATTTGGAAACCTAGTTTTTTGGTGACCTTTATACTTATCTTTCCCTCTTTTTAAGAGGAGGTTTTATTAACCCATTTTACAATGTGGGTTTTCCCCAAAGGAATTTTCAAATGAAAAAACCTTGACAATCAAGCACAATTTGAAATTTTGAGGATGAAATTTATTAAATTTGTGGAATTTAACACCCAGATATTTTAAAATAACACTAATTTTGATAGCATATATTACATGAAACACCAAGATTAAATGAAGTATGAAACGTTATTATTTAAATATGAACGTCATGACATTTCTATTGAATTGGAGGGTATGAATAGTATTAAATAAATTATGAAATATATATATAAAGGACCTACATAATAAAAATGAATTGATTAATTCTTAGGAAATAAGTACTCAATTTTCAGTAAAGTTATTTTATGCTTCAGAAATATATTTTCTTCAAAAATGATTTTTATTGCTTTTTGTGGGAAAATATTATAATTAATTTATATAAATTTTATAAATTTTATTTTATAAAAATAATATCATTTTTTAAATTATCGCATTAAAATTAGTTTATGGTAAAAAAAATTGTATTTTTTTAAAAGATTGATTTCCCATTGAATAGTGAAAGACACCAATTTTTATTGAAAACTGTATTTTTGTTCCAATTATTTACAAAGTTCCATTTTATTTTTAAAAAATATAAAATAGAAATTATTTATTTTATATTATTAATAATCTAATTAAGTTCATTGGAATCAATTTCATGATTTGATTTAGAATAAAACAATTTATACATAAAAATGCATTTTTATGAAAAAATGTTTTCCAACTCGTTTTGCATGTTTATTTTAATTTTAATTTATTAAACTTATAGAAATTAAGTTTTATAAAATATATTTCATATTTTGAATTAGGAGATCAAATTTTTTGAAAAATTCTCTTTTATTTTTTCAATATAAATAGTAATTGTGGTAAGATTTATCACATCAGTAAAAGTTAAATCGGGTTAATCTAGGTTAAAACTAAGTGATAAGGTCATAATATTTCATATTAATTATTATTGGATGAATAAAACTCAACCCTTATCACCTTAGTCTCTAAATTGATATGTTTAATGGACACTTGTCTGTGAAAATGAGAAATATAATATTTAAATCAAAAAAAGTTACAAAATATCACTCTCTTAGTTTTAAATATCTATTATGTATCCACATAGGGTCAAAATAAATTTATGAATGAATATAAATGTCAATTTTTTGAATAATGAAATTAAATTCATTATGAAAATTTATTTATAATTTTTAGTGATTATATAATTATAGTAAATTCTATAGCAATTCTAATACAGCATTTATTTAATTAATATAAAAATAAAATAAATGATAATAAAAATATTAAAAATGATATAGTTTGAGTGATTTATAGTGTTACATGAGTTTTTTAGATTAATATGACATATTAATTTTTTTTTATAAAATACGGATTCATTAATGTTAAAGATTAGCAAACGTATAAACGTGAAGCCATGTAGGGAAGTGGTCCAGCCATAGCTGGTTGCCATAAAAGGGGCCAAAGGACACCATCTGATGGGAAGCATTGTTTCCTTCCCTTTTGGTAAAGGAGAAGGTGCAGCTTGAAAAGCCTTGACGGAGAGAGAGGATTCTCCTGATGTGGGAGCCAAATGACTGGAGCCCGCTGTTGTTGTGGTTGACAGCATTGATTATGATGAGGCAGTCCGATTCAAGGTTGATATTATCCCATCCACAATCTTTAGCGAGCATAATACCGGAGAGGATGTATATAGCCTTGGCTACCATAGGTTCCCAAAAATCATAGTGTGATCCAAGTTTGGCTGCCATGATTTTTCCCTGATGATCTCGGGCCAAAAGGCCGGTGGAAACGGGTCCATTCATGGGGATAGATGCATCCACATTAATCTTAAGACAACCTTCCATTGGCGGGCACCATTGTGAGTAAAAGGAAGGGGCTACAAAGAAATTTTGATGTCCATTGTGATGTTTCCAGCCCTCAATCCATGACGAGGCCCGGTCAATCCATAATTCGGGTGGTTTGTGGATGTGGTTGAAAACTGCATCATTGCGACGGACCCAAATGATCCAGGCCAGGGTACAAAGTGAGATCACTTTATTAGATGAGAGAGAGGAGAACTATCGTATCAAGATAGAGGGGAGGCCAGGGGCCATGGCCATAAAATCATCAGATTCAGGGTCCCATTTATTCCAAATTTCCTTAGACCCTGGGCAATAAATGATGGTGTGAGAGGGGGATTCTGGGACGTTTGGGTAGAAGGGGCAGTATTCGTCACTGGAAATATGTCGGAAAATGAGAAGGATCATTTTAGGGAGGGTGCCCATGAAAACCTGCTACCAGAAGTGACGAATCTTAGGGGGGTTAAGTTTCCAAAGCGATTTCTAGGGGCCCCCTTCCTAATCAGCTGGATGAGCGCCAATGGTGATCCAGTAGCCGGATTTCACCGTGTATTCTCCCGAAAGGTCATTGGTCTAGAAGAGATGGTCGAGGCCTCCGTCAGGGATCCAGGGGGTACTCAGGATAATTCTTTTGTCACGTTCATTGAACCAAGCATTGATCATTTCCAAACACCACCCTGATCCCTGATCAGAAAAGAGGCACCTGACTGTGGAATCTTCATAACCTGGTTGGGAAGGGGAGAATTCCCGAAAACCATCCTTATCAAACATCCAGGGGTCGGTCCAGATATTAACAGTTGATCCATTCCCAATCCTCCAACCCAGCCCTTTTTTCAGTAGACAACAGGCACCCCAAATGCTTCTCCAGAGGAAACTAGGACGGGGGCCAAGAGAGCATTCGTGGAATTCCTTGTGGGGAAAATATTTAGCTCGTAGAACCCGCGCACAGAGGAAAAATGGATGGTTAATAAGGCGCCAACCTTGCTTCGCCAGCAGTGCGTCATTGAAGTGAAGGAGGTTTCAGAATCCCAATCCTCCCTCAGATTTGGGAGAGCAGAGTTTCTCCTAGGCAATCCAGTGGGTACGATTCCTTCCATTATGATTTCCCCACCAGAAGTTGGTTGTGCGTATGTGGATCTGGTTAACCACAGTTGACAGGAGCTTAAAAAGGGACATAAAATAGGTGGGGATGGACTGGAGGGCGGCTTTAATGAGTGTCTCCTTTCCAGATTTGGAAATTCTTTTAGGGGTCCACCCTTGAATTTTTTTCTCAATCCTATCCAGTAAAGATGCAAAGACTTCTTTTTTGGAGTGGCCTATCACCGTGGGTAGCCCGAGATACTTTTGGTGTTTCTCAACCATATGAATACCTTCTGTTTCACATAGATCTTCTTTATTGGATTGGGGCACCCCTGCACTGAAGGAGATTTCTAATTTTCCATGGTTGATTGACTGTCCAGATGCCCTTTCATATTGATGGATCGCATGACTGATCGTCTGGCATTCATTATTGGTTTCTCTGGAGAAGAGAAGGAAATCATCGGCAAAGAAAAGATGTGAAACCGGTGGGCTTCCACGGCACACCCTTTCCCCATGTATAGTATTAGAGGATGCCACCCTGGAAATGAGGTTAGAAAAAACATCAGCCACCAAGATAAAGAGAAAAGGAGAGATAGGATCTCCCTGGCGTAGGCCACGGGTTGGGGCGAAGCCTCAGGTGAGCTCCCCATTGACATTTATTTGGAAGGATATGGACGTGACATAGTGCATGATCATATTTTTTCATTTAGGATAGAATCCCATTTTCAGCATCATGACTTTGAGGAAATGCCATTCTACTTTATCGTAGGCCTTGGTCATATCAAGATTCCAGGCCATGATTCCTCTTTTTTCCATGGAGCATGTTTTCATAGAATGGAACACTTTATGATCCACAATTGTGTTATCCGTGATCAATATCTTATCCATGAAGGCGCTCTGGTTTTCTAAAATGATGTCAGGTAACCAAATTCGTAGCCGATTAACTAAGATCTTTGAAAAAATATTGTATGAGACATTGCAGAGACTGATAGGTCGAAAATCTGGGATCGCAAGAGGTTTCTTAATTTTTGGAATGTGGACGAGGATAGTTTTATTGATGTCGGTAATGCTTGTTATCCCTACCCAGATATTCTTCATCAGATTACAGATGTCAGGACCAATAATGTGTCAGTATTGCTTAAAGAAAAGGGCGTGGAATCCATCCGGGCCCGGGGCCTTAGTAGAATGAATATGCTTCAGAGCCAGACATAACTCCTCATCCATCACATCTTTGGAGAGCTCCCGATTGATCTCGTCGGTGATCACAGGTCTGATACATTCCTCCACTTCAGATGAAATGTAGGGAGTTCCTACAGTGTAGAGGTTTTGAAAGAAACAAACAAAGGATTCCTAGATTCCTTTGGTGTCAGAGACTTTGCTACCATCAGGTTGCACTGTGCAAGGAATAAAATTTTTCCAGCTCCTATCTGATTCTTTCTGGTGAAAATACCAGGTGTTGGCATCCCCTTCTGTAATGTGGGTGTCCCGCGCCCACATTGCCCATAAGCTTTCCTTAACGCGCAGGGTGGCATCCAAATCTCATTGAGTGGCACCAATCTTAGAGAGATTTAAAATGGATGGGGGTTGATTAAGAAGTTAATGCAGTTTTCTTTCAAGTAAATCACAGTGCCTATCGGGATGGCAGAACTTCTTATTGCTCCAAGATCTCAGATCGGATGCGACCTGCTGGAGGTTGGATCTCACTTCTGCGTGAATACTCTTCCAGCTTGATCTGATAACATCTTCACCTTCATGGTCTTTTGACCAGAAGCTTTCAAATCTGAAGGGTCTGATGGCACACCTGTAGTGTTCACCATGAGTGCAGTCAATGACAATTGGGAAGTGGTCCGAATAGTTGAGTGACAAGTGGTCGATGTGAAACATACTGAAGATAGTTTTCCAGTCTGAAGAGCCTAGAAATCTCCCATGTGAGAGTGTTTTCCTCCTAGGTTCTCCTAGGTTTTGAGTTCCCCCCTTCCCCGATCTGCTCACGGCGGTGGCTGATAAGCTTGAAAAACCCTCGGTTTGCAGGCGGGTTGTCTTCCTCGGTTGGTAGGCGGGCATTGTCGTCCTCAGTGACCCCTTCGGTAACTTCTTCGTGGCGAGGAAGGTTGAACCCGACACTGGTGTCTGAGTTCGTTTCCTTACCACGAAACCTGAGATCTTTTGGGAGTTGGAATTTGTAGGTGGAAACTAGATCTTGAACCCTTGATCTGTTGATTCGCTTCGGGGGTTTTCCATAGCGGTCGCCGGAGTGAAGGTTTTTTGGTTCCCGAAGGCCTGGCCGAGTTTGACCACACCCATTTCGAGAAGAAAGAAGGCTGAACCTCCGACCAGTGTGTGGTGCGACAGAACCCTGGTTCACGGAGCCCCTGGTTCTGATTTCGAAGTCCATTCAGCTTCGCACAGGAGCGGCGAGTGACGAATTAGCCGTGAAGTTGGGTCACGAAGACTCATCTGCGGTTTGGTTTGGTGCGCGAAGACCCGGCCGCGAAGGAAGATCGTGAAGAAACTATCACTTTGGGCCTTGAACGCATTGTTCCTTTGTGTAAAAGCTATTGCACAGGTGTGTGATTTGCGTTGGAGGATTGATTCGCGAAAGGAGGTTGCGGTATTGATGCCCTTGACCATGCAGTGCTGGTCGCGGAAGAAGGCCTTGACCGTGCTGTTGAGGGCTTCGCGTAGGGCCAGATCTGAGGGAGGTTTTCGTGTAGTGTTTTTTTCATGACAGGAAGGTCCAGGGGGTTTTTCTTCACAACAGGCCGGTCACCGTTGTTTCCCTCCGTGCTGGCTTTGACTGTGCAGGCCGGGTTGCAGAAGAGGCAGAAGTTGTGGAGGATTGGACCATGCAGAACTGGTATCAGTTGAAGGATTTGATCACACAATTGTGTTTGGGGTTTCTTTTGTTTGGGTTGGAGGTTTTTTTGTTGGGGTTGGGGTGTTTGTTTTTTGGGACTCAGACCGGTGGTTTTGGTCTGGACTGGGGGTTTTGTTTGGGCCATGTTTCCTAGATGTGAACTCCCGTGAGAGTGGGCGGGCATTTTCCTGAAGCCTGACCAGTTGTGGCATCATGTCCACTGCTTGTTGCATGTGGAGAGCAGAGCTCCGGACCATATTGCCAGGAGATTTACCCTCGCCCTCGAGGAAGCCATTCAAGGGCTCATGGTGTTGTCTTGGGCATTTTTTTTCTCCATCGTGGTGTTGTCGTGATTTCAATTGTTCAGGCATAAAGCTATGGATGCAGATCTGGTGAACCAATGGCAGAGGTTGTCCCTGATGGACAAAGAGAAAGCGTCGATCGAGGCACAGAGGAACAAAGATTCGCTACTGGTAAAACGCATGACTCTGCTGGTGGTTGGAAAGTTTGTGGAAAATATCTCATTCAACCAGGGGGCCCTCAAAAACACCCTCCAAAATCTTTGGAAACTGGAAGCTGGAGTTGCAATTCTGGAAGCGGGGAACAATCGCATTGTCTTTGAGTTCTTCAATGAGAGAGATAGAGATAAAGTCCTTAGAGGTAGGTCGTGGTCCTTTGATAATCAACTCCTCCTCATGGAAGAATTCAAAGGGGGGACGATATCCAGCACATCAATATCACACGGTCACCCTTCTGGATACGCGTCAAAGGAATCCCTTTTCATTGGAGAACGGAACGGGTCATGAGAGAAATTGGGGATTGTATTGGCCATTTCCTCAAGTGGGACTGTTCGGACCCAATCCAATAGGGACCCAAAGTTTGGATTAATGTCGGGATTGAAGTTTCAGAGCTGCTGATGAGGGGCATGTTTTTGAAAATCAATGACGCCAACACCTGGATATCCTTCAAATTCGAGAAACTCCCAATCATCTACTTTTTTTGTGGACGCCTCGGTCATCTGGAAAAAGTGTGTCTCTCAAAGCAAGAGAATGAGTCAGGTAATATCATCCTTGAATATGGCCCATGGCTCCGAGCCAAAAAGACTAGATAGACCTTTATTCCAGAGAAGTAAAAACAAAATATCATAATAGTCTCATGATGGCCCACACAAGGCGGATAGAAACTGAACACGTAAAAGCCATTATGCTCGGACCACCAGTTTTCCCTGAAGACGGTCCAACCACCCAAGGGAAAACTGCCAGATATTCTACCCCCCTGAAGGAAAATGTATCAACATGTACAGAGCATGTGTCTCAACCAAAAGACCCTCCAGAACAAAGCTTGCTGCCAAAATAGATGCACTTTGAACCACCAGATCCCGATCCTGATCTTGATTTGTCCATGTTAGGTATCTGTGAAGAAGGTGACTGTAGTATGTCAGGAACCCCACCACCCAGCCCAACCACCTGTCGAACATGGAAAAGGGTGAAATGAGAGGAAAGAGATGGTTAATCGGAAAACCTGAAACCCGGGGAACTAAAATGACAAGTCGAAACATGTCAATCAACGGGGATTGCCCCAAAAAGATGGAAAATGACGGGTGGAAATATAAACCCGAAGGATTCAAAGGTGGAGGCGGGTAAGTCCCAACCCCACCTAGAACAATGATTGTCTTATGCTGGAACTGTCGTGGTCTTGGCAACCCATGAACGGTTCGCATTCTCCAGTGCAATTGCGCCCAAAGTCGCCCCAATATGGTTTTCCTGTCCGAAACCATACTGGAAAATAAGGACACCACTAACATTGCTCTGAAATGCGGCTTCCAAGGCTGCCTCCCGGTCTCCCGACAAGTACATTCTGGGGGACTCTGTCTCCTATGGAAGGATTCTATCGACGTCAAGATCGTTTCCTTTTCCTCAAACCATGTGGCTGCAAGAATTCATGCAGATCACACCCCGCCATGGACGTTTGTGGGATTCTATGGTTGGTCGTCCCATAATGAGAAGTGGAAATCATGGGATCTTCTTTTAAAGATTCTTCATGAGCTTCTGGGACCTATCCTCTTCGTAGGGGACTTCAATGAGATTATGTTTAATAGGGAAAAAATAGGTGGTGTCGTCTGACCTTATGTGTCGATGTCAAATTTTAGGGACGCGGTCTCTAGGTCAGACCTGGTCGACCTGGGTTATACGGGTAATATGACATATTAATGATCTTTAAATAAATTATATTTGAAATCCAACTTTTCATTGATGTATTTGAAGTCAAATTAAATGAATAGTGTTAAAATTAACATTAATGGTAATTTATCAAAATAATATTTAATTAAATTATTTAAAAATCATTAAAGTCTTGAAAGATGACAGATTTGATAATATATGGCCTAATATTTTATCAATTGGACATTTATGCACCATTTTTCATCTTATATGTGAAATTATAGACTCTTAAGAGTGAAAAGACATTATCGTGATTAATGTTAAAACAGGTTAACTAAGGGGTTAAACCAAAAGATAAGGTTTAAAACACCACAAAAACCTATCAAAATTTTATTTTTTGATGATATTTAAAACATATACTACCCTATGTTATAATATTTATCCATTTGGATTCATTTTTCTTGATAATTTCTATATTATAATTTAATCTTTTAAGAAATTCTAAATGTGCTCCTCACATCAATTATAAAAGGGAACCTCCCCCTCGCTTCTTTACACCATATTGAGCCTTAAATATCTACAAAACCATAAAAAATACCTTATAAAATTCTTTATCCACATTATATATTTTATGGTCATCCCAAAATACCAACCCTTTGTCCCTTAAGAGGATATTTAAAGGATTTCTTTTAATAGAGAGGTAATCGCCATAACCGATCAATTTATTTTTAATTATTATTTACATAATATAAATCTATTATATTTATCATAAAATAATAATTAAATTATTCTAAATATACTGAAATATTATTATTTTTATTAATTCACCATTATCCACCCTATTTCACATCAAATAGGAAGTGAAGGTATCGCTCATGCATGGGTGTAGTGTACACTCTCTATATAACGATACAATTAATTTTCCACATCCATATTTCATGGATGGTTATTATAATGGGTTTAATGTTTATATATGATACTTATGAAATAATTATACCCCTATAATTATAATATTACATCTCCTTCTTACCTTCCAATCAGTTTGAATACAACAACGTCGCTCATGCGTACGTGTGGACTTCAACCTCTACAAAGCGATGTGATTTTTTTTCATTTATGTTTTAATTGGATGGTAAAAATGATGAATTTGATGAATATATATGATTTATATGATAAAATAATAATTATGAAAATGATAATTATTATTTATCTTTCATTCATTCCATCCATTAAAAAATGAAAACAGTGTTCACTCATACGTATGGTCTACCGTCTCCATGAATGGTATAATTCCTTTTTCTACCTATAATTTTATAGATGTCTCAAAATATGTATATAATGAATATATATGATATTTATATAATTATTTACATTCTATAAATAATTTGAACATGACAAAATTACAAGGACCAAAATAAATGAACCAAAATATACATGAAAAATGAATCAGTTACCACACAGGACAGTGATTTTAATAAATGGGTAATAAAAGGTTATAAGTAAACCATGTAAGGTATGATATATATGATTATGGTTATATAATATATGTATAATAAATCTATATTTATTATATATGAGGTTTGGATGCATATGAAGGAATTCTAACCTGAGGTAAGTGTTTTTTCACAATCTCATCATTATTCGGGGTTGTCTCCAATGGGGGGGGGTCTTTTCTTCCAGATCCATATTTTCTCAAAATGTTTTAATGAATATTTTTACTATTCTAAAATTATTTATTAAATTAATTTTTCCTTATGTTTTACCTTTTAAAAAAATTAAGTAATATTCTTATTGTTTTTTGAACGAGGTACTTTTTTGACTTTTACAGAAAGCATAAAAGGAATGTTTTTTTAACTTATACAACATGAAAATTTTTTACCACTTTCATAACTAATCAATGTTTTGAAGATTAATTTATATTTTTACAATTTTATTTTCAAAGAAATTGGTTTCTTTAATATTTTCAAAGTTTTTAGATTTAAAAAATAAAATTGAAAAAGGTATTTTCCTCAAGAAATATTTTAGTAATATATTTAAAGTATTTTCATCTATGTCAATATCCTTTATTGAATCTTATGTTGAGTATGTACTCTAATGATTTCATCCAATATTTTTATCTATATTTTTTATAATTATCTTAACTGGGTATAGTATTGATATTATGTATGCTAGTTCTTTCAATATGGGTAATTATTGATTTTGTAAGGCATGTTGAATAAGTTGTATTGTTTATTCATATGAGGAATTCATTAGAATTAGTAAATGATGGGTGGGACCTACTATATCCCATTACTACATCGGTAGGTCTCATGAGACAAATTAGATTATGTTTTGGCTGAGGTTTTACCCATTTATTTTCATATGTCTTGGCATAAGGCCTCGATGATGTTTTTATGTCTTATTCAAGGCCTCGATGGTAAATTTTAGATGCCCAGTATTATGTATTCCCTCGTTATGAAATCATTTATTGATGTCCATGTGATTATTCAATTTTTTATGATATCCATGGATGATTTTATAGTTCATGTGATTATTCATATGGAATTATTTTGACCATCATTTATTCTTGCCATATTATGCATGCCTTATTAGCTTTCGTTGTACGCATTCCCCTACTGAGTGTTATAGCTCACCCTTTTATTTATTTTATTTAATCCATGATATGAATAAGGTTATTATGAATAACATTGAGGATAAAATAATTCTTTTATGCTATGTATTTTATATTTCCAATGTAATATGGGAATCATGTTTGTATATGGTTCTTCAAAATACTAAACTATTTGGTCCTTTAGGATGTGATTACTTGTATCTAATTCAAATGTAATAAATTAATCACTAGATCTGAGATACTAGAGTCAGGTTATTTATATAACATCTTGTTCGTTTAGCCTTATTATAAAATTTTGGATAAATTATAGTGGAAAAGTGTTATATAGTGAATCCTATAGATATATGATGTGAAAATTTTGTGCATGTGATTATTGGACCTGTGTATGGGTAGTTAGGTCTATTGATAGTTCCTGATTTATGAGATCCATGAGATGCTAAATTTAAAGAATAATGGGGTGTTATTCCTATTATCACTTTCCTTAAACTATGATGTTGATAATTTTAATAGATTTGTGTTATGATGTGGTTCATTGATAGAGTTAATATTTTTATTATTTTTTATATGTGTTTAAATTATTTAATCCCTTCCAATTAATCAATTTTATCTGATTTAAATCATTTTAATATTTTTTGGTGAATTTTGGTCTTAAATGTAGAAATTTGTTAATTTTGGAAATTTATCAGTTTTCTATTAATTCTGTATTTCGAGCATATATTTTACAATTTTAATACAAATGGAGTGATTCCTTTTTTTAGGATTAATTTTTTCATGGGATTAAAGTTTTTATTCTGTAATAAGATCCAATTCTAAATCCACTAGACCAAAAGAATTAATTAATTAGAGAAATTTGTTTGGACAACAGAATATACCCCACCTCAATTAATGAGGAATAACAGGGCCTAGAGACGTCCAAATGGAGTGATTGAAGATGTAATAGAAATTTAAATCTGATCCAAAATTTCAAATTAAATTTCATAGAGAAATTATATCATTAAGAAAACTATTTAATTCAACAAATTGTAGGGAATTGAGAAGTCTGCTCAGCCAAAAAAATTTATCATCGGTAATTTGGGTATAACTTTTTTTTCATTTATCCAAAGAAGCTGATATTTGGAGGGTGAATTAAAAAGAGATATATTAACAAATTTTATAAATACATATTTATAATATTCATACATTTATTATTCTAAATAGACTTATACTTTTTTAGTAATGAATCTTGAGGGAAAATTTTCCACCCTCAAGCCTATAAATATGAGTGTTCGCTTCCATTAAAAGGTGTTGAAGGAGAAGAAGTAGGGTTTATGATGGAGGATTTGAAGATTTAATTGATATGGATTTTCTATTTTTTATTTTCTTAGTTTCATAATTCTCTCTTCTTCCCCTTTCAACTCTCTTACCCATCACATGGATGGGTAAAACCTTTGAGTGATCGGGGAAGGGGGAGTTTCACTTTTGTAATGTCGGAGTCTTGAACTTAAATTTGAAACTATCTTTTTATATTAAATTATTTCTATTTTTAGCAGTTTTTAATTCTATTAATGTGATTTTATTTTGGGTTTGAGTTTCATTTATTGTTTATCACTTTGGTTGAAGAACTTTAAAATCCCTCCACCTAGTGCAGTTTTGTCTCGATCGAGCAAATTGTGTTAGGTGGTGAGTGTCTAGCGATCATTATAATGTGTGTGGAATAATTGAAATTTTTCTAGATTTATAATGATAAAAAATTACTGATCGGTACTTTCCTTATTTATTTTGGAATGGTTTATGAATTTTCATGCACATAGGATTGGTTTTCATTGCTTCCTTCAACCAAGGATGGTTGATAACTCAATCGAGGAGTCTTTCACTTTTCATTCAATAGGAAGAGGGGGGAATGATATTTATGACTATGATGACATTGAAAAAGATGATCCTACCCTGACCCCTTCACTCTCTTCATCCACTTGTGTTCAAACATTATTTTAATTGCATTCTTTCTTTTTAAACATAAATAATTTCAAAAATAACCTCTACTTCTTTCTCAAATGTAAGTGACAAACGTGAATGTTGTGCACTCCTCTCTAGAGAAATTCTAGGTCAACAAATTTACTACATTTTAACTTAGAAAATATTTTTTTTGTCACACCCCATGATAGGCACGTGTCAAAACTTGGCGTCGTTGTTGGGGAGGTATTTCCTACAATATAATTCTAAAATTTTGTAAATATTTTCTTTTCTTTCATTTAAAAAAACTAAAAAAATCCATGATGTATTCCAAATGAAATTATTCTTCTTATATTGATTACTCGCAATTTCAAGGAAAATGATTCATAATGATGAGGAATCCCTCTTACAAAAGTTTTATGAACTCACTATTTTGGTGAAGAAAATGTTTAGTGTTCATGTCATAGGTACCTCACTTCAAGAACTGGTGGACATGATTAATCAAGTAAAAATAAATTATAAAATATTGAAATACAAGGAAGAAGTATCAGTGGATAAGGTACCCCAACCTGAAATAGAATTCAAAATAGTGGAGGTGATTTCCCCACTCATATTTCTAATAGAGGAGTTTGATTATCAACCTCTATCTAGTGAAATTCAACTCCAAGAGGAAATTCCCACTGAAAAAAGAAATTGAATCCAAACAAACATGGGGAGATAATATTTTTTTGAACTATTTTCATTCTAATTTTATTGAAGCTAAATTGAGTATTAAATCCCCTTATTTTAAATTTTCAGATTCGGCCAACACCTGTATTGCCTTGGTGTATGAGGAAGAAAAAGAAGTTTCACCTAAAGATTAACATATAGAGCTCTGCAAACATGTTGATCATTTAGTAGAGGGAGTACAAGAGGATATAAAACTGGATTTGATAAAGTAAATTGAGACACAGGATGCTTGCATTGAAATGGAATAATTTGATATTGATTATCCATGCTTTAATTTTGTTCAAATAGAATTACACTCTAACGTTCCCTTTGATTTTTCCATTGATACAGCATACCTTTAGTAACCACTATAGAATGAAGAAGAAGTTTTGAAAATGGAAACCAATAAAGAGGCAGACACATTTATTTTCCAACCCCTATCATGAAAGTTATATCTCATTAACATGGGTGTGGATTTGGCATATTATATCCATGGTTTCATCAAAAAAAGTAATAAGTTCATGTTGTAAGGAAGAAGTTCTTATGCTTCATATTAAATAAACTCAATCCACCATCAGATTGGGGATAACCTCCTAGAACTACCCATCTGGAGTCATCCAAAACTTAGGGCCCACTTGGGGAATTAAACCAAGATCTATCATTATATTCTCATTATATTTCTATTTTATTTTCTTCCAATGAATTTAGTTTGCTTTATTTTATTCTTTTGGTTGTAGGTTTTTATTTTTTGGCACTTAAGAGCTTAACTTAAAGTTACACTTCCAATAAGTTAGGTTGTACCTTTCCTTTACACTTTCTTGATTGTTTTGGTTTAATTTCAAATCTACTTACATGTTAAATTCACTTTAATTAATTGAGGAAACTGCATCTTTTAAGTGTGGGGGAGGGAACCTTTTTTGTTTAGTATTTTTAATTTTTTGTCTTTCTATATTTCAAAAAAATTATGTGTTTTTCAAATTTTTGTGTGTTTCTTTTTCATTTTATGTGTTTTTTTGAAACTTTTGAGTTGAAATGATTATCATTACCATTTTTAAAACCCATTTCAATGATTAAAACAATTTATTCCATGAAACTAAGCCTAAATAGATTCTGAAAAACACTTTATTTCAAGTTCAAATATTGGGTAATTTCATAAAAAGTACTCTGATTTTTTAATATCATGCCACATATCACTATATTTATCTTTTTAATCACTTTCCTATGAGAATTATGAACTATTTTTTTTTTCATATTCTTCACATTCACCTCACTTCTTGAGAGAACTAAACCATGCTTGATTTAAGCAGAATTTGATTTATTTCTATCAAAACTTGAGGGTTTTGGGTTCTTGTGTTTTAAAATATTGATAAATTTCTTTAGTTTTAAAGCCTCTTTTTAAGAGAATCATTTTCATTATCACATTACTTTTATATTTAATTCTTTTAACCCTTAAAATACATGAAAAAATGGTTGTGTTAGGCACATTACAAGCCAATTTTTCCTATCCAACCTACTCTTGAAGTGAAATTGCATGATCTAGTTGAACTTAAGTGTGGGGGGAAGGTGTATTGTATTGTTATACCTCATTTAGTGAAAATTTGGGTGGGAAATAATATGATTAATGGGTGTTTTTTCTACTGAAAAAAATCATTCTGTTGAAATATGTGTCTAATCTAGAGCTTTCATGATAAGAGAAGTTGTGCCTTTCTAGAGCTTCCAATGGAGAAAGAAAATTATGCCTATCTAGAGATTTCAAGGAAAATTATGTTTGAGAAGATTGAAATTTTTTCTACTAAAATGTTGAATGGTGTGCACATTACTTGATTTTTTATGATTATGAAGCAGATTTTCTACTAAGTGGAGTGAGTAGGAGACCATACTTGAGTGAAAATTATAATCTTTCAATTTTTCTTTGAAAAGCGCCAAGCCTTCCTCATTCAACCTCAAAAAAATTGACATATAATCCTACCAACCGGAATCCAAAGAACAACCTTTCAAAGTTATCATGATAAACACATGTCCTTGACTCACATCAGGTGTATATATAGGAATTTATCAAGCTTGTGGTGACACTTTCATTAGTTTTGATGAGAAAGGATTTCTTGAAAATTAACATTTGTGAGATGAGAGAAAATTTATGTAAAGTACATGTTTTGTGTGCATGGGAGGAGAAATAAAGAGGAAAAATATTGAATGTTCTAAATGGATAACTTGTAATAATTGTTTTTGATGTGGCATGATATCTTTTGTTTCTTGGTATGAAATTTTTGGATCTCATAAGCATGTGTTTTGAATTTTTATTGATTCAATTTTGATGCTTACTTGTCCAGGAGACCAAGTGCTAAGTGTGGGGGAATTGATAGAGCTAATATTTTCATTATTTTTCGTGTGTGTTTCAATGATTTAATCCCTTTCAATTAATCAATTTTAGTTAATTTGAATCATTTTAGTATTTTTGGTTAATTTTGGGCTTAAATATAGAAATTTGTTAATTCTGGAAATTTATCAATTTTCTATTGCTTTTGTATTTCAGGTATATATTTTACAATTTTGACTAAAATAAATTAATTCCTTTTTTTAGGATTAATTTTTTCATTAGATTCAAGTTTTTATTCTAGACCAAGATCTAATTTAAAATCCACTAGCCTAGAACAATCAATGAATTAGAGAAATTTTCTTGAACAACAGAATGGACCCCACCTAAATTAATGAGTCATAACTCAACATAGATACATCAAAATTAAGTTATTCTAGATGGAACATAAATATGACTCCTAGAATCATGTAGAAATTAAACTTTATAGAGAAATTATATCATTTAGGCATCCATTTAATGCAATAAAGTAGAGGGAGTTGAGAAGTTTGCTCGGATATAAAAAATTATCTTTAGTAATTATGGTATAACTTTTTCCCAATTATTAAAAGAATCCAATATTTAGAGGGTTCATAAAAAATAGATATAGTAACAAATTTTATGAATACCTATTTATGATATTAGGCCATTTATTATGCGAAATAGACTCAAAATTTCATAGTAATGAATCTAGAGGGAAAATTTTCCACCCTCAAGCCTATAAATATGAGTGTCCACTTCCATTCAAAGGTTTTAAAGGAGGAGAAGGAGGGATTGTGCTGGATTATTTTAATATTTAAGTGATTTTTATTTTCTCTTTTCAATTTTCTTATTTTTATAATTCTCTCTTCTTCCCTTTTCATCTCTATTTCCCTTCACATGGAGGGGTAAAACCATTGAATGATCGGGGAAAAGGGAGTTTCACTTTTGTAATGTCAGAGTCTTTCACTTAAATTTGAAAATGTATTTTTATATTGAATGATTTCTATTTTTAGTAGTGTTAAATTCTATTAATGCTATTTTATTTGGGGATTTGGTTTCATTCATTGTTTATATATTTGGTTGAATAACTTTAAACTCTCTCCGCCTAGTGAAATTTGTCTTGATCGAGTAGATTGTGTTAGGTGGTGAGTTTCTAGAGATCATTGGCATGTGTGTGGAATAAGAAAAAATTTTCTAGATTTCTAAGGAGAAAAAATTCTCAATTGGGACTTTACTTATTTATTTGGGAGTGGTTTATAAATTTTCATGAACATAGGAGTGGTTTTCATTACTTCCTTCAACCAAGGGTGATTGATAACTTGGTCGAGGAGTATTTCACTTTTCATTCAATAGGAATAGAGGGGAATGATATTTACAACTATAATGAAATTTCAAAATTTGATCTTACCCTAACCTCATCACTCTCTTCATCCAATTGTGTTCAAAAATTATTTTAATTACCTTATTTCTTTTTAAACTCAAATAATTTCAAAAAAAACTATAATTCTTTCTCAAATTTAAGTGAAAAACGTGATTGTTGTGAACTAATATATGGAGACATCCTAGGTCAACCACTTTACTACATTTTAACTTAGGAAATGTTTTTTTTTGTCACACCCCATGATAGGAATGTGTCAATCATTGTGTACATGAACTGATCTTGAGAATGGGTAAATGGGACCAGAGAGAGAGAGCATAGTTTGTGAGACATTTATTATGTGGGGTATAAAAGATAGCAGGGTGTTATACTTATTGTGACTTTGATTTAAAATATGATATTGAGAATTATAATATGTTTTGACTATTTGTTACCCTTGTGGGTTTATACCTAACCTGAGAGTAAGTAGATTATATTAGACTTGAACCTATATATGAGACCCTTGTATTATATGGCTTGAACGAAGTGACAAGAGGTGTTTTCTACTGATGTTATTTCTCCATTGTGTGGGAATGTGAGTTTAGGATACCCATAGGCTAGGTAATTTTATTAAGCATGGTATTCTTGAGATATGTGTTCATGATAACCCTAGAGGGGGTGTGTTGGTCTGTGAGTTACCACACAGTGTGAGCTATGGCTCGAGATAATGGTGAGATGAATGTTGTGATAGAGTGGCAAGATTTTTCCTTACTATTTTTGGATATATATGTGATAAATTAGGATAACCCAAGATAGGGGTTATCCAAACTTGTGTAATATTTATAAATGGTAAGTAAGGAAGGTGTTTTATATTGATATTGATGTATGTATGTTCTAACAAATTCTTGAATGGGTGTATATATTCCTTGTGAATTATGGATGTAGATGCCTAGCCTTGATGTTGTATGTGGTGTATGGGTTTTTAAGGGAATTATTAGTTATATGTATGAACCTACTGGTAATAGGGTGATCCTAGATGGGTAGATCAAGAATGGGTAGAGTGTGGAAGATGCTTTTGGTTTGGTGACAATGCCCAAAGATACTAGTAATCGCATAGCTGGCCTTAGCACAATTAAGATGCCTAGAGTCTTTTTAAAGGAAGTAATGGGAGAGATGCTTTCAGATAGATGAGTTAGCATGCAATTAGAATAATCAATTAGGGTTATGACTGAGGTCGTGATTCAAGATAGTCAATTCGGGTGGTATAATAGAGCGACACTTGGGTGTATGCTTGTTAGTTATGCCTAGTTGGTAACCAAAGTAGTTGAGCACCATTGAAAACATTAAATGAGATACTCCTTTACCATATAATAAGTGTTTTATCTATGTTGAACATATATGGTTGGTGGGTTTAGTGTAGAATATTCTTAACCTTGTGGGTGTAATATTGGGGGTTGTATTTATGTAATTAGTTTTTGATGTCATATAAGACATGTCAATTAGTGGTTTTGAGGAATCTATAGGATATGGATTTTGAGTTAGGAAAGTTACATGAATCATGAGGTAAGCTTGTGATAACATATGGAAAATGCATGGTGATTGCATTTTATAATCCTAGTGTGTTGATAAACCATTTTGGGACATATGTATTTGAACCCAAGAGGTATGTTAGAGTTAGGACTTCATGAGGTGCCTATTTATTCTAGTGGGGTTTAGGACTCCTTATTTTACCCTAACTGTGATGAGTGTGGTCATGGGTTATAGATGAATCGATGGATGATTTTCTATGAGATGGTGGTGGAAAGGTATCAGATGTATTGTTTGATTGAGAATAAGAAGATAGTGTGGAACCTTGTGGATTTGGTTTATATTGGTCAGAGAAAGACCTACTATAGGGAATTACTTGGTGTAGATTATCCTATAAAATGGATGCATCTAGTTATACTGATGGATGAGATGAGGAATTTATAAGTGATGAAGAACCGATTTTTAGGTCATGATGAATTTAGTAATGCAGATACGGTCAACTCCTATGAGATATGAATTTTGAACTTATGTGTAAATGGGAGTTATGGTGTGATGATCCTTGGGACTAGCGAGGTACCAAGGGGTTGGTTCATTTAGTGTGGTTTCTATATAATCAATAAATTACCTCATATAAGGTGAGTTTTTCATTGGTAAAATTATAATTTTCTAGTGGATCTTGGTAAGTCCTGTAGTGGAATAGACGCAATAGCCACATGGTGGTGAGAAAGGTCCTAGACCTTGAGTTTGAATCACCAAGACTGGGTGTGTGGTGTCTTTTTATAATAAAATTGGGAAGCAATTGTATGGGGTATCATGGTTTTAATAGGGTCTTGATTAGGGCTCGAATTGAGAGATTATTTATGTAACACAAACAGAGCTCAAGAATGCTAATGTTTGGCTGATGATGGGTATCGGGAAGGATCATTTTGATTGATCAGTGATAAGGAAGTCCTATATTGGAGAGCACACCATGAACCATTTTAATGGCTGGTACTCATTTTTAATAGGTTTCAGTGAACGTCAGGAGTAACATGTTGATAAACCCAACCCGGAGGTAGTTATGGATTTTTGAAATCACCTTGGTACAAGCATCCAAGTTAAGAATGGAAGGTTACAAATATGGGTTTCAGTTAGTTAGGGTTGGTGGAATTGGTATGATCAATGTTTTAAAACTTCTAGATATTAGTTTATAGTCACATGGTGGGACTAGGTTTGATTATCAAAAGCAGGTTGGTGAGTGACCAGGCATGTGAGACTTCAGTGCTTTGGAGTACCTTGTCACGACCCGTCCTCCGGGGCCCGTATCATGACTACCCCAAGCCCGCCTTTCATAGGACAGGGGATGGCGACTAGCACCAAAGGCGTAATTCCCTAAAACTGGGAAGGCATTGCCTTTAAAAATCGTAGACACACACAACCAGAGTACAAGCGGAAGAAAAAACTAAGTAAAAACTGTAAAACAAGGGTACTGAAAGTAATGGGGGGGCAGAATACAAGCCCAACTATAAAGTACAAATACAACTGAAAGCAAGTACAACTGAAAAGGGACAAACAGCTGAAAGGTGAAAGCTTCTCATGGATCATCCTCTAGGGTTCCTACCTGAAGGGTAGGTACAGATGGCCTCCATAGCACTCCATGTCCGTCAGACTCCACTGTGTACCGATACTCCGTAAAGTCCTCCTCCAGGTACCGTCCAGTCCTGGCACTCTCGGCCTCTGTCAGCGTTGTCTGTCATCTGCATCCAACACAACGAGGTGCAGGCATAGCCCGTGCAGGGGTGAGTATAACGATACTTAGTAGGGACCCCGAGACCCTAAAGGTCTCACAAAATCCAACAAAGATAAACCTCAAAGTATTAAATAAATGGATAATCATTACTTAGGCATATGCCCATACATATACCTAAGTTATCAAGTAACTCATCTCAATCATGAGGAAAACACAAAGGTCATTGACTCAGCTCAAACTAGGATTTTCATTATCAAAACCACGGCTGCTGGAGAACTCCTCCTATGTCGAGTATAGTGGGCCTGTCACGACATCAAGGCTCTTCTCACTAACCTTAGATTGCTGAGGTACTCCTCCTGTCGAGTACCGCAGGTCTGTTACCAACTACTAGGCACTCCGTCCGCTGTGGGTCTGCTGCCAAATACTGGGTGCTCCCCCTACTAGCCAGCAGAGGTACTCCTCCTGTCAAGTACCGCGGGTCTGCTGCCAACTACCAGGCGCTCTGTCCGCCATGGGTCTTCCACCAACTACCTGGCGCTCCCCACTGGGCTAGTCAAATCACTCCGAGTCGAATCGGTCAAGCAGTCGTCAGGTCTGTCAGCTACTAGGTCTTCGCACTCTACCTGCTCGTCTCTGGGAGGATCCGCTCCATGAGCTACTAGTCGATACTCCAAGTGTCATGAATTCTCGCGTGGAAGTATCTCAAAGAACCGCCATGTCATATGGGTATCAACGCAACAGATGGCAAGTCAATCGGACGTCCGGTCTGTGAGTTATTGGCATTTCCATCCCAGGGGCCCGGTTGGTTTTTAGGTTCAAACCAACCTGACCATACTCCAACTATGTCCAAAACTCAAGTGGGATATGCCAAAGGAATCTTCTAGCTCTAATCTTTCTGTCTCCATAGACAGTTCGTTGATCAGACACTTGTGGCCCATGATACGGGCAAAAAGGTGTAATCGGGCCATAGCGGGTTCGGGTCCGGTCCGACCCAGTCGAACCGACCCGGTCCAAGGGGGCGGCCCGGCCCGAAGGCGCGGCCCAGCCCAAGGGCGGCCCGGTCGGTCTGGCGACCCAGCGGCCCGGTGGGGGTCCACCTTAGCCGCGGCCAGGGGGAACCGCACGTCCCTGGCACCCGAACGGCTTAGCCGTTTGGGTAGAACCGAACTGGCACCGGGTGGCGCCGGTTCGGCTCACACGGGACCCAACGGGGTCCCGCACTTCCCGGCTGGCCCGAGCAGCCAGTCGCTCCACACCACGGCGCGACGGGATGGCGCCGCGCCCCTCCGCCGCGGCCCGGCCTCCTGCTGGTTTCTGCGCGGCGTGACGGCACCGTGCTCCTCGTCAGACCTCCGCGGCCCTCCTGGCCGCGGACCTTCCTTCCGGAGCGGTACGACGGCACCGTGCCCCTCCGACACCGCCGCGGCCTGCCTGGTCGCGGCTCGGCTCTTTGCGCGGCACGACGATGGTGCGCCCTTGTGGAGACCCAGCGGCCTTACGCCGCCGGCTTCTTCACGGCCGGCTCGTTGCTGGTCACCGCGTGTACCACCTCCGTCGTCAACGAAGAAGAAGAAACAAAAGGGGAGGGTCGGGCCGTGTTCGTGCGGTCCGAACCCTCCTCATCACGGTGATATCATTCGGTTCTCATACCAAAAATTTATACGACGAAGAATGAGTACAAAACAAATCAAACCCCCTACCTCATTTTTCGTTCGTAGAAGAAGTCGCGGGAAGAGGCAGGCGTCGATTCTTCGTTCGTCGTGTTCGTCACGCACTCCCAAACCCGAGTTGTGTCGGTTCGTTGATGATGCTTCGCGTCGGTAGGTGTCCGAGGAAGGATTCAAAGAAGGTTGGCATTCTTCATTCTTCGCTCTTCATTCTTCGTTGGAGAAGGCATAATCCTCCAAGTGTTGGGTGTCGCGTCTCTTTGCCATCGTTTCGCCGCTTGAAGAATCCATCCCAAAACCTTCTCCCAAGCTTCCTTTATATAGGAGAGGGAGGGTTTGTCTAATATTACTTTGGCACGTAATTCAAATTTGTAGAATTAAAAGAGTGGTCCCCACCAAATTAAATTTATGAGAGGTGTCACATTTAATTAGGTATATTGGCAAGAGGCTCTCCCTCATTAAAGAGGGAGAGGTGGGAGGTTTTATCCTCCACCATCAATAGGGGTAGGGTGGTCCCCACCCCTATCATTTAATAGAGAGGTTATGGGTCTCTGGTGGTCCCCACGTTGTAACCTCTCGCGGGAGGTTATGCTCGGGTGGGCCCCACCACCATAACCTCTCATGGGAGGTTGGGGTGTAGCGGTCTCACCATCAACTCCCAAGTGGAGGTTCCAACTACCCGCACTCACACATGGCCGCTAAAAATAAATAAAATAAAGTGTTGAACTTTATTTTATTATTTTTTTATAAAAATCCAAAAACTAACTTTTATTCCCAATCGTCTGCCATCGAGGTGAAAGTCTTATTAAGCAAATACTGGCACTGTGAGTTCAACGGTGTCCTCGGATTTCAATTCTGAGCACCGGTTCAAAAGTTAAAAAATGCCGCTCGCGCATTTACTGAACGTACCCGAAAAAAAGTTCGGAAAAATTATCATCAGTCACCCTCGTCCAACTTCCATCAAGGTTAGGCTCTGCCTAGCTGAAACATGCCCCAACGAACCCAAAGGTACTCTCGGATTTTCAATCCAAGTTACCGTTTAGAAGTTATGAATTTTACAATAAAATAATTGTCACTTAATTATTTTATTTGCGGCCAAAAACTAACTTTTTCTGGTGTCCCACGCCGACTAAAGTTAGTACCTTCTTAAATAATGCATGCCCTTATGAGTTCAGCGGTGGTCTCGGATTTTTAATCTGAGCTACCGTTTGTGAGTTATAAGCATTTGAAAAATAAAATAATTTATTTAATTATTTTATTTACGGTTATGCCATTTTTGGTATTTCTTACAGGAGGCACGCGCCGACTAAACTTAAGTCGTACCTAGGGTAAATCCGCCATTCTGAGCGCAATGGTGCCCTCAGATTTCTGATCTGAGTAACCGTATGAGAGTTATTCCACTTTTTCAAGAAAATGCTTACGCGCGTTAATTTAAGCTTAACAAAACTTTGACAGATCATTCCGGGCACTCTGGACCTCGGAATCGCGCACCTTCTGATTTCACGGACTCATAAAATTCCCATTTAAATAAAAAAAATTACATGGAAATTTCGGGTCTTTACATTCTCCCCACCTCAGGGATCTATGTCCCCATAATCCACAACTCAAACTAAGGAAAAAAATGGGGGTACTGAGCACGCATCTGAGTCTCCCGCTCCCATGTGCTCTCCTGGAGGTTTTCGTGCTGCCAGTGAACGTGCATCAAAGGTATCGACCGTCCACATAGGACCCGCTCCTATCGATCCTCAATCTCCACTGGAACCTCCGTGAAAGTCACCCCATCATCGATGTCTAGCTCTCAATGGTCGATGATGTGTGAAGGGTCGTGCACGTATCTCCTCAGCTGAGATACATGGAAGACGTCATGCACCCGGTGCAACTGAGGTGGTAGAGCTAAGTGGTAATCCACATCGCCAACTCTGTTGAGGACCTGAAAAGGTCCGATGAATCTCGGTGATAACTTTCCTCCTCAGGAAAATATTTGTAGACCTCATCGAGGTGAGACCCATAGAAAGATGTGGTTGCCATCCTCGAACTCCAGAGGTCTCGGTCTCCTGACAGCATATGACTTCTGTCTGCTCTGTGTAGTCTTTATTTGCTCTTGGATTATCTTCATCTTCTTCGTGGTATCTCGTACCATCTCTGGTCGGTAGGAAGTAGGCCGACTTGGTGAGTCGTTTGACGATCACCCAAATAGAGTCATGTCTCCTGGACGTACGTGGAAGACCCGTCACGAAGTCCATGGATATCACATCCCTCTTCTACTTTGGGACCTCTAAAGGCTGAAACAAGCCTACTGGTACCTGATGTTCCGCCTTCACTTGCTGAAAAGTGAGGCATCGAGAGACAAACTCCACTACTTCCTTCTTCATACCCAGCCACCAGTGCTATCGTTGTAGGTCCTGATACATCTTCGCCACTCCTAGATGTACCGCTAGAGGGGATGTGTGAAATTCCCTTAACAATTCCTCCTGAAGTGACACTGACACCATAATATGTCCTCTGAAGAAGATGACGTGCTCCCCACCTTCAGAAAATCCATCAGGTGCTTTTCCTGTGGATATCTAAGCACGTCGTGTCTCACAGTCAGCGTCCCCACGCTGCGCCTCCCTGACTTGCTGAAGAGATTAGGGAGTGACTGTAAGAGACTAAAGGAAGGATGCTCCATCTCTATCCACAAAGGATATCTGTAAAGCATCCAGCTACTCTGTCGCCTCGCCTAGTAGCTATAAACCAAATATCTAACTGAGTGCATCCGCTACAACGTTCCCCTTCCCAGGAGTATAGATTATCTTGAAGTCATAGTCCTGGAGGAACTCAAGCCATCGTCGATGTCTCAGGTTCAGTTCCTTATGAGAGAAGATATACCTGAGACTCTTGTGATCAGAGTACATGGTAAAACATTCGCCCATAAGATAGTGTCGTCACATCTTCAAGGTGAAGACCACTGCTTCTATCTCCAGGTCATGGGTAGTGTAGTTATGCTTGTGTTATCTCAGCTGCTGAGAACCATATGCGATCATTGCTTGCTCCTACATCAGGACACACCCAAGTTCAGTCCCTGATGTGTCGTAGTAAACTATATACCCTACACCCTCCTATGGAAGCCTCAAAATGGGGGCACTAGTCAGCCTCTGCCTCAGCTCCTAAAATCTCTGCTGGCATCTCTCCGACCACACAAAGGGTTGACCCTTCTTTGTCAAGGCTGATAGCGGTGCTGTAACTCTGGAGAAGTATTGAACTAACCTCTGGTAGTATCCAGCCAAAGAAGACATCCCTCCCCCTTTGGGGGGGTTATCCTGGAAACATCTTTTGAAAATATGTCCCCATGTTCTGACACTCCTGTTTGGAACTGAAAACTGAAAACTCCTGCTGCCACGAGGGTAAGGTTGGACGACTCAAGAGTGATCGGTTTCACCCTCCTATGCATGAGTTTAACCTGTGTTTCATGGGTTTCCTTTTTCTCTGACTAAGGAAAACCTCATCTCAATGTTGTAGATAAACCACAACCTTTTTGCCTAATACAGTCAATCTGTGTATGAACTGTGGTTGCCCAGTCTATACCCAAACTAACGTCATAAGGCCTCGACGCTGCCACTAAGAGGTTTCAAATGAAACTCTCACCTCAAGGGTCAGATCACACTATCAGTGTAAGTGTGATTATCGAGTCTCCTCCCAAAGGTATCTCCAAATGTGAGGGTCAATTCAACGGTTTAACCGGAAACTCTAGGTCTGGGACAAGATTTGTGAAAGGAAGTAATGATTGGTACCTATGTCTATTGATACGACAGCTAGTAGTAGACACATAACATACCTCGAATCATTCCTAGAGCCCTTGGGTCACACTCATTGACCGCATGCAGCTACTCTCTTCCCCGTCCCTCCAGCTCCCTGGGCATGGTGGGGACTACAAAGGTGGGTGGTTGTAACATGTTGAAATGTACACCACCCCACGCTGCTCTCCTAACTCTGCTTCCACATCTGTTGCCCTGTAAATTCATCTTTCCTTAACAATTCCTCTTCTCAAAAAATTTTACATGCTCAAGTCTCTGAGACCGGTGTCCGTTTCATGCTTTCCCAATGCTAACGTTCACTGGCTATATCCACTCATCCAAGAAACATTCAACCACAAAGGTTCTCTCTAGCATCTAGAGAAAAGGTGCTAGCTTGGATGTCCTCAAACACACCTCTATCGGTAGTCTGAGCCCCAAAGCACTGATCGAATCATATTCATCGAGTACCGGGAACGATCGGTATGCCTTGATGTATACTCAGCTACCGACATGTCATCCAAGACGAAGCAGTACAAGCTCTAAAGAACTCTCAGCCACCTCCTCAGGCCAATCCTCAGCTGCCTGTGAGTTGGGCTCGCCTCAGAATCTGAGGGGTATCTGATGTTGAAACATGTGTAAGGCATCAAGCATGCATGTGTCATCTACCGGTACTGCCGGTTGTAACTGCTGACCAACAGGCAATGATATAGATGACGCATTACCTGAAGGTACAATCTCGAGCAACGGTCCACGTACCGATGCCTCATCACTATGTGGACCAACCTCATGGTAACTCATTGGAAAGCACTAGTAACTAAGATCACTATATGCTCTATGAGTGTCTCAACTAGGCAGAGAATTCTAGAAACTGCCTCCATCCAGCCCTCAACTGTGTGGGAATCTGTCTCACCTCGAAACCTCGGAGGCCTCTACTGCTAAAACTTGAGCAACGCGCTCAGTCGGCATGCACCGTACTCCAATGCATCTTGTGGAATTTGCTTCCCAACGGGTGGTGCTGCTTTTGGTACACCACCCGAAGGTGACAACATAGTAAGAGGGCCCTACACCGATGCCTCGTCGCTCGGTGGGCCGTCATTGTGTACTCTCTCAGAACTCTAACTGGCAGTCTGCGTGGAGGCATCCTGAACAGATGCAACACGTTCAAAAGTTATACTTGGTGAGATGAACTGGTTGAGATGACTTAAAGAAAAAAAATTGAAAACACACACGCAATCAGTGTTTTTGTGCACTGAGTTGGAAATTAGTAGTCAGGGTCCTGGGGTATGGATACTTCAGCCGCCGCACCAATACTGGAATCCCTGAACTGAAAACCACACTCGGTACCCTTAACACTATTGCTTCACAGAAAAGAAATATCAGAGTCCTAAGTTCCGTGGTAGAACCAACTCCCCTGATACCAATTTGTCACGAACCGTCCCCCGGGGCCCGTATCGTGACTACCCTAAGCCCGCCTTCCATAGGACAGGGGCTGGCGACTATCACCAAAGACGTAATTCCCTAAAACTGGGAAGGCATTGCCTTTATAAATCATTTACACACACAACAAGAGTACAAGCAGAAGCAAACACTAAGTAAAAGCTATAAAACAAGTACTGAAAGTAATGGGGCCCGGAATACAAGCCCAACTATAAAGTACAAATACAACTGAAAGCAAGTACAACTGAAAAGGGACAAACAGCTGAAAGGTGAAAGTAGCTCCTGGATTGTCCTCCGGGGTTCCTACCAGAAGGGTAGGTATAGATGGCCTCCACATCACTCCACGTCCATCAGACTCCACCGTGTACCGATACGTCGTAAGGTCCTCCTCCGGGTACTGTCCAGTCCTGGCACTCTCGGCCTCCGTCAGTGTTGTCCGTCGTCTGCATCCAACACAACGAGGTGCGGGCATAGCCCGTGTAGGGGTGAGTATAACGATAATCAGTAGGGACCCCGAGACCCTCAAGGTCTCACAAAATCCAACAAGGATAAACTAAAAAGTATGAAATCAATGTATAACCATTACTTAGGTATATGCCCATACATATACCTAAGTTATCAAGTAACCCATCTCAATCATGAGGAAAACACAAAGGTCATTGACTCATCTCAAACCAGGATTTTCATTATCGAAACCACAACTGTTGGAGAAATCCTCCTCTATCGAGTACAGTGGGCATGTCGCGACATAAAGGAACTTCTCACTAACCTTAGAATGTTGAGGTACTCCTCCTGTCGAGTACCACGGGTCTTCTGCCAACTACCAAGCGCTCTGTCCGCTGTGGGTCTGCCGCCAAATATCTGGTGCTCCCCCTACTAGCCTGCAGAGGTACTCCTCCTGTCGAGTACCGCGGGCCTGCTTCCAACTACCAGGCGCTCCGTCCGCCATGAGTTTTCCACCAACTACCAGGAGCTTCCCACTGTGCTAGTAGAATCACTCTGAGTCGAATCGGTCATGCAGTCGTCAGGTCTGTCAGCTACTAGGTCTCTGCACTCTGCCTGCTCGTCTTTGGGAGGATCCACTCCACGAGCTACTAGTCGATACTCCAAGTGTTACGAAGTCTCACGTGGAAGTATCTCAAAGGACCTCCACGTCATAGGGGTCTCAACGCAATAGACGACACGTCAATCGGACACCCGATATGTGAGTTATTGGCATTTCTGTCCTAGGATCCCAGTTGGTTTTTAGGTTCAAACCAACCTGACCTTACTCCAACTTTCCAAAACTCAAGTTGGATATTCCAAAGGAATCTTCTCGCTCTAATATCTCCATCGCCGCAGACGATTCGTTGATCGGACACCCGTGGCCCATGATACGGGCAAAAAGGTGTAATCGGGCCATAGCGGGTCTGGGTCCGGTCCGACCCAGTCAGACCGACCCGGCCCGACCCAGTCCGAACCGGGGTCTAACCTAGTCCAAGGGGGCGGCCCGTACCATGGGGCAGTCCAGACCGAAGGGGCGGCCCGACCTGACGGCGCAGCATGGCCCGAGGGCGGCCCGGTTGGCCCGGCGGCCCGGTCGGCCTGGCGACACGGCGGCCCGGCAGGGGTCCACCTTATCCGCGACTAGGGGGAACCGCATGCCCCTTGGAACCCGAACGGCTTAGCCGTTTGTGTAAAACCGAACCGGCGCCGGGTGGCACCGGTCCTGCTCACGCGGGACCCCGTCGGGTCCCGCACCTCCCGGCTGGCCCGAGCGGCCAGCCGCTCCACACCACGGCGTGGCGTAATGGCACTGTGCCCCTCTGTCGTGGCCCAGCCTGGCCACGGCCTCCTGCTAGTTTTCGCATGGCATGGCGGCGCTGCGCTCCTCGTCCAACCGATGTGGCCCTCCTCGTCGCGGCCCTTCCTTCTGGCGCGGTGTGACGGCACCATGCCCCTCCGGCACCGCCACGGCCCACCTGGCCGCAGCTCGGCTCTTTGAGCAGCACGGTGGTGTCGCACCCTTGTGGAGACCCAGCGGCCTTGCGATGCCGTCTTCTTCACGGCCGGCTCGTTGTCGGTCACCGCGTGTACCGTCTCCATCGTCAACGAAGAAGAACAAACAAAAGGGGAGGGTCGAACCGTGTTTGTGCGGTCTGAACCCTCCTCGTCACGGTGATATCATCGGTTCTCATACCAGAAATTTGTAGGACGAAGAACGAGTACAAAACAAATCAAACCCCCTACCCCATTTGTCGTTTTTTGACGAAGTCGCGGGAAGAGGCGGGTGTCAATTCATCATTCGCCACGTTATCCACGCACTCCCAAACCCGAGTTGTGTCGGCTTGTTGATGACGCTTCGTGTCGGTAGGTGTCTAAGGAAGGAGTCGAAGAAGGTTGGTGTTGTTCGTTCTTCGTTCTTTGTTCTTCATTGGAGAAGGCGTAATCCTCCAAGTGTTGGGCGCCACGTCTCTTTGTCAGCGTTTCATCGCTTAAAGAAGTCGTCCCAAAACCTTCCCCCAAACTTCCTTTATATAGGAGCGGGAGGGTTTGTCTAATATTACGTTGGCACGTAATTCAAATTTGGTGAATTAAAAGAGTGGGGCCCACCTAATTAAATTCGTGAGAGGTGGCACATTTAATTAGGTGGATTGGAAAGCGGCTCTCCCTCATTAAAGAGGGAGAGGTGGGAGGTTTTATCCTCCACCATCAATAGAAGTAGGGTGGTCCCCACCCCTATCATTTAATAGAGAGGTTATGGGTCTCTGGTGGTCCCCACGTTGTAACCTCTCACGGGAGGTTATGCTAGGGTGGGCCCCACCACCATAAACTCTCATGGGAGGTTGGGGTGTAGCGGTCTCACCATCAACTCCCAAGTGGAGGTTCCAACTACCCGCACTCACACATGGCAGCTAAAAAGAAATAAAATAAAGCGTTGAACTTTATTTTATTATTTTTTTATAAAATGCCAAAAGCTAACTTTTATTCCCGATCGTCTGTCGTCGAGGTGAAAGTATTCTTAAGAAAATTTTGGTGTTGTGAGTTCAACGGTGTCCTCAAATTTCAATTCTGAGCACCAGTTCAAAAGTTACAAAACACCGCTCGCGCGTTTACTGAACGTACCCGAAAAAAAGTTCGGAAAAATTATTATCAGTCACCCTCGTCCAACTGCCATCGAGGTTAGGCTCTGCCTAGGTGAAACACACCCCAACGAATCCAACGGTACTCTCATATTTTCAATCCGAGATACCGTTTAGAAGTTATGAATTTTACAATAAAATAATTTTCACTTAATTATTTTATTTGCGGCCAAAAACTAACATTTTATGGTGGACCGCGCCGACCAAAGTTAGTATCTTCTTAAATAAATCATGTCATCACGAGTTCAGCGGTGGTCTCGGATTTTTAATCTGAGCTACCTTTTGTGAGTTATAAGCATTTGAAAAATAAAATAATTTATTTAATTATTTTATTTACGGTTATACCATTTTTGGGATTTCTCACAGGAGGCCTGTGCCGACTAAACTTAAGTCACGGCTAGGGTAAACCCACCATCCTGATCACAATGATGCTCTCAAATTTCTGATCTGAGTAACCATTTAAGAGTTATTCCACTTTTTCAGGAAAATTGCTTACGCGCGTTAATTTAAGCTTAACAAAACTTCGACGGATCATTCCGGGCACTCCGGGTCTCAGAATCGCGCACCGTCTGATTTCACAGACTCGTAAAATTCTAATTTAAATTAAAAAAATTACATGGAAATTATGGGTCTTTACATACCTTGCTGAAATGAATAATGAAAAAGGTCCTTATGTTATAAGTGGTATTGAGAGTGATAATGTAAAGACCCGTAAATTTCAAGGAAATTTTTTTCTTAATTTTCTTTGAAATTTTACAAGAATGCAGTTTCTGACGGCACCTGATTCCGAGTCCCGGTGTGCCCGGGATCATTTTCCGAAGTCTGGCTCGGGTACGTTCAGTGAACGAACGAGCGGGTTTTTCTAACTTTTGAACCGGTGCTCGGAATCAAATTCCGAGGGCACCGATGGAATCGCAGCACCGGTATTTTTTTAGAAACACCTCTTCCGGAGTTGCGTTTGCTTGGGTGTGGTTTATAAATTTTTGGGGTTAAGTTAAGAAATAAAATAAAGTGGTGCGACAACTTTATTTTTATTTCACTTAAAGCCGCTTAAAACCACTTTAAGCTGCTTAAGCTGAGTTGAAGCGGATAGGGTGGAACCCAAAATATCCTACCCTCTTGGTAGGATATTTGTAAGGTGGGGCCCACACGAGCCCCACCGTTTCTTTTCCCCTAAGTAACACACCCGTGAAAACTCTTTTTAATGAAAGTCAACTGACGCGTTTTCTAAATTCTTAACGCCCCTATTAATTGGGCGGTTTATTCGTTGAAATTAATTCTATGAATTAATTTGTTCGTTTCTTAACACGTTTTCGTTTGTTGGCATGTAATGAAATAAGACCAACACATGTCTTCATGAGGATGGTTCGTTGAGAGGATTTGATAGAAACTTTAAGTCCTTCATCCTCCTTCGCGAAGAATGCGAAGGGCGACGAAGAACGCCAGACCCCCGGAGATCGACGACGTGACGCCGACGATTCTCCCTCCACGACGCTTCTTCCACAATGATCCATCCCCGCGACAATCTTCGATCGACATCTTGAGGTAGGGGATTGCGGTCCTTTTAATTCTTTGTGGATTATAACATCAACATGGATTTAATTGTTATAATTCAATCTGTATGTTCTTGATCCTCGGAGTTTGTCTACGCGACGCCGAGTGCCACGCGACAACGACGCCCTTCCGCGACGCGACGATCCTTTTCTTCCACGACGGTCAATTCTGCGACGAACTCACGTCCGACGACGACGTTGAGGTAGGGGTCGTTTTGAAAATGATAATACCCATGTTTGTTTTCCTCCAACGCAAGAACGCGGACCAACCAATTAACAAGTTGGTTCGTGGATTATTATTGCGGGTCAAGGTTTATCAATTCCTGGAAATTATGGTGTTGTTTCAAACCGCTAACGCGGTGGGTGTGGTCCAATGAACAAGTCTGAACCCACCGCCCTTCGTTCTTAGTGTGCGGACGGCGGACGATGACAAAACAAGCCGCTCGGGCGTTTTGAAGGCTTTGTAGCGAAGGTCGGGTCCCGAGACGATCACTGGAGAAGACCGCAGGCGAATCGGGCCACCGGAGCGCATCCGGTGGTCCGCGGAAGTCTCCGCCAGTGCGCCACGCCGGCATGGCGGTGCTAGCAGCTGAAGGCAGCGGCCGGCAGTGGCCGGCCGCCGGGAAGACCCGCCGCGGCGGCGCTGGCCGGTCCCACGTCCGCGCGGGACCGCGGAGGAAGGACGCGGCCTTGCCGCGTCCGTTGGCGAGACGCGCCCCCCACCCCCCACCCCCACGCGGGGCCACATAACCTTCAAGGGGGTGGCGCCCCCTTGCACCCGCTCGGCTATCACGGCCGAGCCGCCAGGCGGCCGGGCCGCGCCCGCGCCGGTCGGGCCGGGTCACGCCCAGGCTGGGCCGGGCCACCCTGGCCGGGCCGGGCCGTGCCGGTCGAGTCGGACCTGGACCCAGGTCGGGTCAACCCAGTTCGGGCCGACCCGGGGGGGTTGGGTCGGGTCGGTCCGGGCCCAGACCCCCCGTTCCGGGACCTTTTTGGTCTTTTGTTCATAACTTGAGCTACGAGCCTCCGAACGATGCGTCGTCAGCGGCGATGTGATCATTGGATCGAGACGGTCGTTTCGGTATACTACACTCAAGGTTTTGGAATATTTTGGGTTCGGCCAGGTTGGTTCGTACACGAAACCAACCGGGCCCTCGGAGCGGAAACGCTCATATCTTGAGCTTCGGACGTCCGATTGACGTGTCATCGACTTTGTTGAATTCCTCTTAGTGAGACAGATCTTTTGGCTTACTCCGCCCGAGGTTTGGACGCAGTTGGAGTACGGTCGGGTTGGATTTTTTCTTAAAAACCAACCGGGCCCCTGGGACGAAAAAGCCAATAACTCTCAGATCGGGCGTCCGATTGACGCGCCGTCTGCGACGTTGAGTTCCTGTTGGTAATATGGAACTTTTGGATACATCAACTCTGGACTATGTGTCAGTTGATGTATCAGCCTCTCGGCTCGTGGAGCGGACCCTCCTGAACGAGCTTGTTGTGTGCGGGAACCCTAGAGCTGGCTGCAACTGCTACTGTGACGACGACGACTGTACAGAGATCCTCAGTGGATTCGACTGTGAAGATGATGAAAACAGTACGGGAATCCTCCGTGTTTTCGGCAGTGACCACTACGGTACATCTTGGGATACGTCAACTCCGGACTACATGTCACTTGATGCATCGACCTCTTAGCTCATGGAGTGGACCCTCCCAGAACGAGCATGCTGTGTGCGGAAACCCTAGAGCCGGTTGAGACTTGACAACTGTTGATCGAACGACTCGGTGTGTTACGGATAGCCCAGTGGGGAGCGCTTGGTTGTAGCGGTAGACCCACGGCGGAGGAGCGCTTGGTTGTAGCGGCAGACTCGCGGTACTCAACAGAAGGAGTACCTCTGGAGGCTATGAGGGGGAGCGCTTGGTTGTAGCAGCAGACCCACGACGGAGGAGCGCTTGGTTGTAGCAGCACGGGGGAGCACTTGGTTGTAGCGGCAGACCCACGACGGAGGAGCGCTTGGTTGTAGCGGCTGACCCGTGGTACTCAACAGAAGGAGTACCTCTAGAGGCTATGAGGGGGAGCGATTGGTTGTAGCGGAAGACCCATGGTGGGAAGCGCTTGGTTGTAGCAGCAGGCCCACAGTACTCGATAGGTGGAGTACTACAGCAGTCCAAGGTGAGAGGGAAGCGCTTGGTTGTAGCGGCATAACCACTGTACTTGATGGAGAAGGAGTTTCCCAATAGCTTTGGGTTCAACTTCATGATCGATCCTTTGTGGGTCATTGCGGGGGTTAGTTACCTATCGATCCTTTGTGGGTCATTGCGGGGGTTAGTACCTATCGATCCTTTGTGGGTCCGATGGCTTAGATGTATCAGTAGTAATATATGGTCATCTTTATCGTCATACAAAGAAGTATACCTGTGTGAGCTGAATCCTGTTTTACTTTCCTTTGTGGATTGTGTTGTGCTATCCTGTGTGGATTTACGTTTTTCTCTCCTATGTGGATTGGGTTGTGCTTGGGCTCGGATGTTGGAGCCGAACGAGAATTAATGACTTAGGTATATGTATGGGCATATACCTAAGCAGTGTCGGATGTTACTTCGTGATTGTATCTTTCCTTTTTGGATTATCCTTTGTGGATTCTGGGAGACCTTCGGGGGTCTCGGGGTCCCTACTGAGTATCTTATACTCACCCCTGCACGGGCTATGCCCGCACTACGTTGTGTTGGTTGCAGACGACGGACAGCACTGATCGTGGTTGAGGCTTGCAGAGCAGGACGGTACCTGGAGGTGGACCACTGGGCGGGACGTACTCGGAGCGGTCGTCTGGACCCGAGGAGCAGTGGAGGCTATCTGTACCCACCCTTCAGGTGGGATTTCCAGTGGACAGCTCGACGTTGCGGCTTTACTTTTCAGTTTCTGTTTTCCCTTTCCAGTTGTACTTTACTTTCATTTTGGGTTTGTATACTGGCCCACTTACTTTTCCGCACTTACTATTGTACTAGTTTTTACTTAGTGTTTACTTCTTCTGCTTGCTTGCTCTGTGGTGTTTGGTTACTTTACAAAGGCAATGCCTTCCCTTTTTCCGGGATTTACGCCTTGGTGCTAGTCGCCAGCCCCTGGCCTATGGAAGGCGGGCTTGGGGTAGTCACGGCACAGGCCCCAAGGACGGGTCGTGACAGATAATATGGGTCCTAATAAGAATAATCAGGTAATAAATGGATTGGTTTAGACCAGTGGAAAAAACCAATGAGGCATGATGTTGGTATTTTAGGGAGTTTAGGAATTCCACTAAAAGTGGGGCATCATAGTGAGGTTAGTTAAAATAATCAGCATCAAGATACATGGGATGGTGAGCTTTTGAGAAATGTAAATAGGATGTAATTATCATATATTTTTTGATGGGTTTGATAATGATTCTATGGGGTAGTGACATAGTTTGGGTGGCAGTGGATCGGCTGATAGGGGTGGATCACTTTTGACTAATCAGAGAGACCTTCTTAGTGTGTAAGCTTAGAAATATCTATGTTTGGGATGTCATGCAATTATATGGGGTCCCTTATACCATTTTTTCATATCAAGATTCTCATTTCGCATCCTGCCTCTAGCATTGGTTATAGAAATCATTAGGTATGCAGGTGCATTTGAGCAATGCCTTTCATCTATAGATCGATGAACGATCTGAGTGGACTATACAGAATTTTGGAGGAAATTTCAGGAGTATGTATCCTAGTTTTCAGTGGTTGTTATGAGAAACACTTTTATTATTGTTTTACACCATATATTAGATGGAGGCTATATATTTAGTAGTGATCAATTAAAGTCTCATGTAGGAGAATTCAGAGCATGTTTTTTTATCCATAAAATTAATGGCATTTTCCCAGAGAAGGTAGTGGTTATATGCAGACTTTCATTTATATATAGTGTGATACATCACATGATTTAGTATATGAACCTATTTCATCACTTGATTCAGGGTGTGAAATTATTTCATCACTTGATTAAATGGGTAAACCCCCATTTCATTGCATGTTTCATGGGTGAACCATGTGACGAAACATAGTGAAGGTGTAGGTTGGGAATAAATACATAAAGAGGTGAGGGGAGTTGATGTCATGGAATATGGGTATGAGAGGGTCCCGTGTGTGGGTTCGTTAGAAATATTTTGAGCTTGTGGATAACGTATCCTTTGATAAGTGTATAGTTTTTTTTGTAGATTATAGTGAAAAGGTTCTCTATGATAAGATTGTTCCTTTGATGTTGGTGTGGTGACTGCATGGCCATGACCAAGATGAGATATGGGAGTTGGCACCAAATATGAGGGCCCAGTAGCTAAAGCTATTTTTCAATGATCCCCAGTGACATTCTGGAATATATATTTAGGACGAAGTGCTTTATAGTGGGGAGTTTGTACAACCCATGGACTTCTAACAAGGTACAAACTAATTTAAATTCCTCTAAAATATGTGTACTTTTCTTAATTATGAAGTTTTTTGGGTTCAAAATTTTCTTGGGAAGGGATTTAGGTTGATTCATGGGGTGAAGCATGCTTTATGACATGATTTAGGGGGTGAAACGATGGCTTGTGACATGATTCACTAGGGATGTTGTACAACCCATGGATTTCTTACAAGGTACAAACTAATTTAAATTCCTCTAAAATATGTGTATTTTTCTAAGTTATGAAGTTTTTTGGGTTCAAAATTTCCTGGGGAAGGGATTTAGGTTGATTCATGGGGTGAACCATGCTTCATGACATGATTTAGAGGGTGAAACGACAACTCGTGACATGATTCGTGGGGTGAATCATGTGGAGAATCATGGAATGGATTCTTAATTGAATGTTTTGGTTTCATGGATGTTTTTGAGAATGGGATTTAAGAATTGAAGTCAGATTTTTAGTCCTATAGGATAGGTTATTCAAGAGATACCCCTACAGAAACTTCTCGGGATGATAATTCCTTAGAAGGGGAGTTTATAACACCCCTTAGATATTTTTAGGCATGTTGTAGTTTATATTTTAAACTAGACATGTGTATCATGGTAATTTTTTGATGTTATAGGTGTTGGGATAGTTCATGAGTGATTTTGGGAGGAATAAGATGGACCCTAAACTATTTGGGATCTACATGTGGACATTCATAGTATGACACAATGTGTCACGTAGTAACAAATCATGGTCAAGCCCTCGAGGCATGCTAGACCAAAATTTCACAACATGAAAGATTGTTTTAGATTGGGAACTCCTCTAGGGAAGTGTTTCAATAATTTTAAAATGGGGGACTCATAAGGGACACCTCAAACTCAACCCCTTCGACTCCTTTATGCAATTTTTTATAGGAATTGAGGGTTTTGGCTTCTAATATCTCTTCTAACCTCATTTCTTGACAAATCAAAAAGTCATTCATTTTTATTGATCCCCATTGGTAAGTCTAAGCCTCTCCATAACCTAGATGTCTTGTTTCTTTTCTAATTTTTGTTATTATTCTTATAAAACCTAGTATGGTGTCGATGGAATCCAATTTAGGGATCTTGGTTCATTGGGCTTGATTCGGTCAGTGATTCTTATTGATTAAAATATGTTCTACTTGAGGTAAGTGTCCTATAAATTATCCTATAAGTATTAATTTGTTTATTAGTGATTTCATTATATGGTCATTCTATCTTACCATGCATTCAACCTAGAATTAAATTATATAGTTTTAAATCATAGAGATTATGCTGAGAGATAACCCCTTGAGTCATCTATGAACCCTAATTGGTAGGTAACCTAAGGGGATGCCTTAAAATGATTTATTTTAATGGAATATGATAGAAAAATGATAGAAATAAATTGTTTGACTTAAATTATAAATTGAAATTATTTATTTATAAAATGGTGAATGGTGAAAATTTAAAGGGTAAAGGATGATGTTGAATGGTAATAAATAGTGTTGTGGTTTAAATGGAAAAGGGTATTGGTGTTTCCCTTGGGTATCTATTCTATAGAAAGGAATTTTTAGTGAAACACTAAGACTATAGTGAGATGATGAATGATTTAATGTGTTTGGACTTAGGTCTTGGTTCTAGGGTTAGTGTTTCCCTTGGGTATTTCTTTAATGGTACGAGAGATGGATTTTTCTCTGGGTGTGATCTATTGTTATGGGATGGGTATATTTCATCAGGTGTGATTATTTTATTTTTTTAGATGGGTATATTTCTCTGAGATATATTTCGATCATATAGATGGGTATATTTCCCCCTGATGGATACATACTATTTAGAGACATCTGACACTAGTCTAAGCAGGTAAGGTTGGTATAGGGTGTCATAATGGAACTTATAGATCAATGATGTCTATTTATTTACTTTATTATCCAATTATACATGTGTATATATATATATATATATATATATTTCACTTTAGTATGAAATCACTCAGATTGGATAGTTTTATAAACATTGTTAGTGGTGGCCTACTGAGTTGTACTCATGCCCGACTTGAGATGGCATTGGTACCTGAGCAGACTTCATGGTTTGTAGGAATAGATAAGGGAAAGTATCTATAGATGATGCATGGTTTTGATTGATAGGTTGTGTGATGGAATATTGGGACAAGTCTAGTACTCAGGATCATTTTGAGGAGTCTTTTAGATTTTTTTTATTGTCTTCTTCTTGGGATATTTATAGATATGGTCTGCTGATGTGTGATTATTCTACATGTATATAGTTCATTTTAATATAGCATGGATTGTGATTATTTATTTAGAACTTTTTATAATGTCTATTTACTACTTATTTATATATTTTCATATGGTTTCCTCTATTTTTGTTTTTGTTTCAATCTGATATGTGGGAATAGTCTCTCAACCGTACCACCATGTACCTGTGTTGCATGTAAACAACCTCTAGTATACGGAAAGGCATGCCTGAGGCTAAGTTGTGATATCCAATTATGCACTGATTACTATCTGAAGACCAGAGGAGATTATAGGTCACCCCAACCCCACTCCATCATTCACCTGAACATCCAAAACTACTCTTGGGCCTCTAAAAACATCTAGACGCAACTATTTGAGATGTCCCAACTCTCATAACCCTGATCTAAATACCAAATATCAAAACTTACCCTAATCTAGGACTAAAAATTAAAATTTATTTTGAATTATATAACCCATAATGGATGATATCATTACAAATCATATGAAAATTGTCTTTAGGGAATATCTCCTTCAGTGACAACCATGTGAATGGGGCTTTCAATTTTAGGTTGAGTGAGAAGGCATAATGTGCAATTTAACACTATATGAGTAAGAGGAATATCATTATTTTTAAGTTCATGTGATAATTACCAATTATGTGCCTTTTAAGTTTATATAATGAGGATCAATGATGTGCCTTTTATGGTTGTGCCTCTAGAACCATTGTATATTTTGATTTAAGATCATATTACTAGAGCCACCAAGCGAAAGGTTCCAATAAATGGATTGAGAATGAAACTTATGCACGAGTAGCCTCAGTTAAGTAAAGCTTGGAAATGGATGATTATAACAACATTGGGAACTCCATTAAGGTTCCCTAAAAGATCTTTTTTCAAAACTACCCTTTTGAGTACAAGACCAAGGTGGAATGGATCTATTAAGGTTAGGAAGGCCATGTGGGTTAAATGAAAGGGTTTTGCTTAGTTAGGTGACCTAGACGAAGATTAAGCTCCTAAATGAGGAATAAGAGAAGCTACCCTTCCTAAGTAAATATTTGGTTGAAATGATGCATGAATGTCAATGGTTCCACTTAGGTTAAATGAAGGTGCTTCGCCCAGGTAGGTGACCTAGGTGAGTAAAGATCCCATGGTTTTTCATGAAGGATGGGTAAAATAGGACTGGGGTGAAAGGAGAATTGGCTCTAATTCCCCTCAACCATACTCCCAAGAGATATTCATCATGAATTTTCCTTTATCAATGTCAATATTTAAGACCTAGGTGAAGTGTTATTTTTGAAAATGTCATGTTTATTAAACCACTTAGTGACTCAAATACACCCATTTTTCATCACATTAATTAATTTTCGATTTGGGAATCACATATAGGAGTTCATGGATTACAATATATGATTAAGATAAAGTATATACACTATAGTGATGCTTATTTTTCTCCTTTTAATGTAGAGGTTGAGGGATCTATTTATAGACAAAATTGGATTGGGTGCCAAACAATTATCTAGGTGTGGGCACTCTTCCTATATTATAGTGAAATCTGGTTTATATAGGGTGCGTGATAGACATTCATTTCATTTTCATGCTCAATATGATCAACCTTAATCCTGGTGCATGCCCATCCTTGAGTAGGTCATGTGATATCAACCTCTAAAATTTGATGAAGTCCTTCATAAAAATTCTAACTTTGAACAGTTATAGAATTTGATCTGATAGTCCATTTTAGATTCATGAGTTATCGAATTGAAGATAACAAAATGATTTACCCCTATGATAACATGGAATGCATATAGACTAAGTTTATCATGGAAATTTTTGTCCAAAAAACCCTGAAACTGCATATTAATTCAATGGATGAAATTCATGGCCTACTTCTGATAGGAGGTTCTCACCACCATGTCATCGATTTGGAAAATAAATTAAGAATATCAATCCCTTGGTTTGTGAGAAATCATGCAACATGATAAGATCTCATTTACATCTTCTTATTAGAGTGGTATACTCCCTTAGTTGAAACTTGACTCATGTCATCTGAGTGAGGATCATGTTATGGTATTTATAGAAAAGTGTGTGGCACATTTTTCAGTGCCTACAATCTTCAATGGCATGCTAGCACCACCCTTGAGTTAAGAAGATATGGAGAATAAAGAGTTTCAACACTATTTATCAAATAAATAAAAAGGATGCAAGGAACTATTAATTTTATGATGTTTCTAAATTAAATAAATTAATACTAAAATTTCTCACAATTTAACTAATTTTTTGCTGATCCATGTGTTATAATGCTTATAATGCACAACCTCATTTATATAAGTGATCGTTGGACTCTTAAATAATAACTTTCTCATGAATACATCATTAAATGATGTTGATAAAGTAAATATTTTCAATTATTTTATTCTGAATTTCAATTTTTTAATACCACCAATATGTTATTTTGAGGGAAATTGCCACACTTTATAGTTTTTGATGTATTTTATGCTTAATTTTAAAAACGGCCTAATTTTGGATTTTAACTGTTTTATTTGATTCTGTATTTCGACCTTTACTTTTTATACACTAATCCAAATTGAAAAATTATTCTTATGTAGGATTCTATAAATGTTGGGAATCATTTTATTCTTTAGTCCCCAAGGTTTAATCCACCATTTGAGGGCCTAAAATTAACTCATAAGATGGGCCTTGAAAATTGTACATAGGTCTGAAGAATTTTATTGTTGGACCTATATATCATATATTTCTAGTAAAAATGTGCTTAAATTTGATAAAAAACTAGAGTAATTATGGGGGAACAACTTTAATTAATGTTCCCATGCGTTATTCACATTTTATCAGGGTCATAATGGCATGGTAATTTGTTGCATTGGAATATGAATAGTTATCCTAGGCATAATAAATATTTAGAGTAAATCATCCATATCTATAACCAAACGTGGAAAATGAAGCTCAAATATTGTGGGTCAATATAGGAGATATAACCAAACAACTTTAAATAATAACAATTTTTCAAAATCTACCATTAAATGGGTATCCCATGAAAAAACTTTTAGATAACGATTTTGGAACCAAAAAATTTCACCTCTTTTGCCTATAAAAGAGTGTTTCTTCTTCATTTAAAGTTGTTGGCAACTTAGGGATATAATTTTTTGGAAATTTTCTATAGTTTTGTGGTATAATTTCTTTTTTAATAGTATTCTAAATTTTTAGTATATGTTAGTCTTATTCTTCCTCTCATTCTCATATTTCTATCTTTTTTGTTTTCCACTTCATTCTTTCCATTGTGATCACTTATGCTCATGAACATGAGTAGCTAACCCGAGGAAGTTCCTGGGGGATCAAACCAGTGTTGAACCCAAGTTTTTGTTCATTCATTCATGTGTTTCTTATTTGATTAGAGTTAGTCTGAGAGGGTCTTATTGGGAAATGTGCCTTTGTGTATCCACTTCTCACCCAAGGCTTAGCTTTCACTTCTGCAATATTCTCTCTCGATTGAGAAGGTGGACGTGCGGTCTCTCAATGATCATTGAGAGAACTGTATATTCAAAACCATATGCAGAAGGGGATGTTCATGCATACGATGGATCATGTTCATTATGTAGATTTGAAACTAAAAAAGAAACGATGAAGGTTAAATCTGGATAATCTCCTGGATCTCCTTTCAGTTTAATATCATTTTATCTGCATTATGCATTGAATTTTTACTTTTATTTATATTTAATTCCCATTTATAAAACCCAAATGTATTTTATTTTTATTTCATAAATAAAAAATATATAAAAAAGTGAATTAGAAGTAGTTATTGTATAACCGTAAAGGATCCTCAAGAGAACGACCTAGGTCACCCCTGTGTTGAACCTAGTTATAAATATTTTTGAGAGCACACACGACAACACTTCATCAAATTGGTGATGTTTTAGGAGATCCATGTGGTATTTAATCACTATTTTTATTCAAATTTTGTTAATAATTTCCTTTTTTTCATTAAAACCCCCAAAAAATCATGACTTTAAAAAACTAAAAAAATCTTCTTTGTTCATGATGTATTTCAATTCAAATTATTATGCATGGACTGACCAATCTCAGATGAAAGAAATTTTTTACAATTATCTTGATGATAATTTTCAAAGTATTAGTGATAAAATTAAAAAACTAGAGATTCAAATAGAATGGATTTCTAAATATGTACATGCATCCCAAGAGAAATCTGAACCTAAGCCAGAACCTGAACCAAAACAAGTGGTGGAGGAGATTTCGCCAATCATTTTTTATGTTAAAGAACCAGAGGCAGGTGAGAAGGATCTAATAAAGGAATTAATTACATCATCCCATACTCAACCATTGCTCAAGCAGTTCACTAAACTACACATGCAAGTTGATGAATTTATGGGAGATCTATATTTTTTTGGAAGAATCCTAGAATAGATTTTTTGAAGATAACTAACAACATGATCTTATCGTCCTTGATAATGAATGATCAGCACCTATCTACCTCACTCTTTATTTGGAAGATGACAATGAAGATATACATGCTAAGATGGAGTTTCTAATGGTTCTTATAGATGATATTAATTTCCAAGATAACTTACTAAAAAGGGAGGATTTCTTTATTGGTTTGTCATGTTTTAATCTTATTCAAGATGAATTGTTTTCTGAATTATCATTTTCTGAAATTTATGATACAACACAAATGGAGAAGGCCTTAGATGTTAATGAAGATACCATTCAAGTGGTGGTGATATAAGAAGAATATATGGACAAGATTGTGGTGTGTTTTCCTCCTTTATAACAACTTGCATACCATATGGAGGAGGATACCATGAAAGTTAACATGGAGCACCCCTATCTTCTTTTCCCTCCCACTCTTAAACTCAAATTATATCTTTCATATTTCTTAGGGGTTGGAAATTTTATTATCTTATTTAGGGTTATCTACTTTCAATGTTTACTCATGGACACTGTGAAAATTCACATGTGGTGATTCATATCAAAGAAACCACATCTACCTTCTAATTGGGGATAATCCACTACAACCACCTGACTAGGGGTAGTAAAAACCTAGCACTTTCTTGGGTGTAAAACCAAGAATTATCCATTTTATTTTCCCTATATATTTATTTTTATTTATTTTTATTATATCTCTTCATTTCTTTCTTGTATTTTTATAGTGGTAGCAGTTAGTATCTTAACTCAAGGTTTCCACTAAAAAACAAATCATGTTGTTTATTTTATTTTCTTTATTTTATTTACTGACCAATTAAAATTATGCATGAAAATGTTTCTTGATCTAATTTGAGATAAAAAGAGGGTAGTAAATGGAATAAGTTTGGGGTAGGGACTTCAATATGATTTTAGGAATTTTTTTCGTGCTTCCATTTTATTTTTTGTGTCTTTTTCTGAATTTTTCATGTTTCCCTTTTTTTTATTTTTGGTGTGTTTTTATGATTCTTAAGATGAATTGAATAAATTAGAAAATTAAAACAATATTAGTGATTTTATCACATTAATTTATTTGAATATTTGATAATTTAAATGATTTCTGAATGGATTTTGTTTCCTGATTTCTGGTCTTTTCATTTGATGAAGTTTGATTGATTGTGAAACTCATGTGCATAAGTACTATCCAAATTGAAAATATTGACAAACCCAAGAGGTTTTTAAACCTTTTTGACATATTCTATACATTTATATTTTTCTTTAGAGTCTTGATACATGTTTTTTGATTCATAACCTTTTTATTTTTCTATTTTTCAGAGCTGTTAGAGTTCATGAAATGTGTTAAGTATGATTGAGGCACCACTTTGAAAGACCTTTTTGCATATTTTGGACTATCTTTTCATATGAACTTTATTAATCCCCTATTAACCATGAAATACATTTTTATTTAGCTAAATTACAATACATTCATACATTTACAACCTTATCTAGAAGTTAAGTGCATGATTATTGTTAAACTCAAGTGTGGGGGAGGGAGAAGATGAGCTGTATTTTTCTTTCCTGAAGAATCTGTTTAAGATGGAAAAAAGTGTTTCCATATTTATTACTTCTTTGGTGGATGAAATTTAATTATATAAATATGTATGGGTGGACCAAAATATCATTATAAATTTTTTTTTGGTGTTCACCAATTTTTGAAGATCAAAAGTGACCTCTCTTTTCCTCAAAAACATGATTCTGAAGAGAAATCTATATCTGAATTCAAGCTGAAACAATGCTACAAATTGGGGAAAAGTGGGATGAAATTATCATTGATGATAAAAATTCCAATTTTTAACTTCCCAAATAAATATATTTTTTGAGGTTATTTATTTTAGAGCTGATTTAGGAGCACAATATTCTTGAGAAAAATTATTTTCATGCATTTACTTCACTTTAGAGCTTAACCCTCCTCATTTTTCCTCATATGTTTTTACATTTAAAACCTATCAAACCTCAGCCTCATAAGAACCCATGAAATATAAATCATTATTTACACATTTTTGACCCTATTAAGTGGAGATAATAGGATGGTAGAAAGCCTATGGAGATCACAAATGTTCTTGGGAATGAGAAAAAACTCCAGATAAAAAAAACCTTGAGTAAAGAGAGAAATATTTTTCTAGGGAGGTTGGTATGACATGAATGTGAGTATTAACATGATATTGAATGTATTTTTATTATTTTTTAGTATTTAGGTAATTTTTATCCATGTATAAGTCATGATTTTTTCTTTGATATGATAATTGAGTTATGTTGTCATTTATGCTTTGGGAAGTTTGTTTTGACCTTGGTATAAGATGATTTCCTAGAAGTGTAATGTTTAAGTATGAAGTAATTGATAGAGAAAATATTTTAAATTATTTTATTCTTAATTTAAATATTTTTAATCTTAACAATGTGTTATTTTGAGGGAAATTGTCACATTATATAGTTTTTAAGTATTTTGAGCTTAATTACAAAAATGACCTAATTTTGGATTTTAACTATTTTATTTGTTTCTGTACTTCAGCCATTAATTTTTCTAAACTGATAAAAATTTAAAAATTATTATTATATAGGATTCTGTAAATTTTAGGCTCCATTTTATTCTTCAGGACCCAAGGCTGAATCCACTATTTGAGGTTCTAAAATCAGCTCACAAGATGGGCCTCGAAAACTATGCATAGATCTGAATAATTTTATTGTTGTACCTATATATCATAAATTTATGGCCCAAATGAACTAAAATTTTACAAGGACCTAGAGGAAATCTGGGGTAATAACTTTCATTACTATTACCATGTGTGATTCCCAATTTATCAGGGTCATAATGGCATGGTAACTCGGTTAATTGGAATACGAACAGTCATACTGGGCAAAATAAATATTCAGAGTAAATCAACCATATTTCTCACCAAACATGGACAATGAATCTAAAATGTTGTGGGTCAATAAAGGAGATATAACCTAACAGCTTTAAATAAGACCAAAATTTCTAAATCATTCATTAAATGGGTCTCCCATGTAAAAACTTTTGGATGATGATTTTGGAACAAAAAATTTCACCTCTTTTGCCTATAAAAGAGTGTTTCTTATTCATTTCAAATTGTTGGCGACTTAGGGATGGCCTTTTTTGTAAATTTTCTATAGTTTTATGGTATCATTTCTTTTTTAATATTATTACTAATTTTTAGTATATTTTATTCTTCTTCTTCCTCTCATTCTCGTATTTTTATCTTTTGTGTTTTCTACTTCGTTCTTTCCACTGTGATATTTTATGCTCGTGATCATGAGTAGCTAATTCGAAGAAGATTTTGGGGATAAAACCAGTGTTGAACACAATTTTTTATGCACTCATTCATATTTTTCTTATTTTCTTAGAGTTAGGCTGAGGGGGTCTTAGTGGTAAATGCACCTTTGTGTCTCCACTTGCCACTCGAGTCTTAGCTTTCACTTCTACAATATTCTCCCTTGATCGAGGAGGTGGATGTGTGGTCTCTCAATGATCATTGATATTACTATATATTCACAAAAATATCTAGAAGGGTTTTTTCATGCATACTATGAAGCATGTTCATTAATTATATTTGAAACTAAAAAAGAGACGATGAAGGTTCACTATGGATAATCTCTTGGGAGGATCTCCTTTTCATTTAACATCATTCTTTCTGCATTCATTCTATTTGCATTTTGCATTGAATTTTTACTTTTATTTATCTTGAATTATCATTTCTAAAACCTCAATTTCTTTTAATTTTATTTCATAAATAAAAAATATAAAAAAGTGAATTAGAAGTAGTCAGTGCACGGCTGCAAAGTCTCCTCAAGAGAATGACCTAGGTCAGCCCATGTGTTGCACTTAGTTATAAATATTTTTGAGAGTGCATATGGAAATGCTTCATAAGATGTGTTAGAAGCTCGAATATTATGATAATAGACTATGGAATAAATAATTATTCATAATTTAATGAAATCCAATATCAGTGGTTCAACACGGGTGATGAAGTCACTACTTCACTATTCACATTGTGCCCATTAATGTGGGCAGTGAAATCCCCATTTCATTGGTCGCATTATGTTTTCTTTAATGTATATTTAACAATTATGTTTTTTTCATGTTCCTATGATATGAAATATGTTTATCCCATGTTCATATTTTTATAACAATCCTTGTTATCACACACTACATCATGTTGATTACATTTTTCATGCTTTTTTATGTTTATCCCCTTGGTGATTTATTAGGTCACCAATTTTTGTCATGTTTTCCGCATGGATTAACATGCAGTGAAAAATATGTAATGAGTTTATTGAAAAAATATCCTGAGGAATTAAATAATTTTTTATGTAGTCACCAGTACAAAAAGTAATTATAACTTTTATGTTTTAACATTTATTATTTAATAATTGAAGTAAAAAAACTACTAAATGGGTATTTTTTACATTGTTTATGTCATAAATCGATGTTAAAAAATATTTTCCATAATATTTTTAATTTAAATTATTTAAAAAATTGATTTTAAAAATATTTCTTAATATTTTAACATTTATTATTGCAATAATAGAAGTAAAAAAACTAAAAATAGGGTAATTTTAATGTTGGTTATTGAAATAAATGTTGTTAAAAATACGTAGAAATTTCATTTTTTTCATATTAGGCCCTTGAAAGTTTTATTTCCCAACTACAAATTCATCCCACCACACACAAAAATTTCATTTTTTTCATATCACACTCACATGATTTTTTCCCCACCTACAAATCTATCACATCTCACTCTTTTTTCATATCCCTCTCAAACATTCATTTCTCCCTCAATCTAAAAATGTGAAGATCCTAGATGGATCGTGTAGGGACACTGAGAGGGTGGGTGAATCAGTGTACCCAACTTTTTACCAAATTTTACTTTCTTTCAATTAACCCCTCTACTCTTGAACCTCTACCTCGGTTAAGAGGAATGAATCTATTGTGTGAAATACATATAATAATGAAAATAATAGCATACAATTATTTTTACAAGGTTCGATACAAAAACCTACTCCTTTCTATGATCAACCTGCGGTTGATTCACAAATTATCTTATCACTATAATTTTTAGTGATTACTGACACCTAGAATTGGTGTACAATGTTTAGGCAAGAAGTAAACAATATTCATGATTCGGTGGTGTTCTTTATACTAGTTTTACCAGTATTTAATGGTATTTTTTATACTGGAACCACTAGTTATTTAAATATATTTAATAAAATTGTGAAAAAGATATCAAAATTGTGTTGGATGTATTTTCATCAATGAATAATATTTTTCCTTTACTAAATGACTTCGACTAACATTGAATCAAAAAAACATTTTTCACGTTGGTCTTTTTCTATTCAATAAGAATAAGTTGCTACTTCCACTTTAAATATTTTATTTTTCATAATGAACAATTGATGAATTTATTAATACATGACATGTTGTCTTTTTCCCTTATCCTAGAATTCTCAACACACTGAATGTCTCAGGTATGAATGACTTATAAAATATTTCCCATTCTTCAGTCTCAAAATTTATTCATGCATTAATGAATATTGAACATAACCATTTATAATTATTTTATGTGCTTTATCAAAATGATTATTTTAATCTCAAATACTTAAAACACCCCTTTTATCTTCTTCTTTTATTTTTCTTTCAAATCACTTGATATTTATCAAGCACTATACATGGGGTGTAGAGCATGCTTGAGTTTCATAGGTTTCATTAAATTTATTATCCTTCTTATTTATTTAGGTATGCACACACACACACTTCTTGTTTTTGTATAAGTTTTGTGTGTTATGAATGTATTGTGCATACACACATACATTGTCTCATTTGCTTCTTTGAACACACACATTATGCCTTAATTTTTTCTTTCATGTGTGCATGAGCATGCACTAATCTATTGTTTCTTGCATGCTAACCCAAATGGGTATTCCTTTTATGAACTCAAACTCCTCTTTGTGAGATGAGGTGTAGGTGTACACTATCTCATGGCTCCTCAAACCAATCATGTGAACTAAAAAGGATTTACAGATTGAAGTTCTTCACAGAATCTAGGGAGATGCATTTGTGCTATCCTTTATGCTTTGCGGAAATGATTCTTCTCAAATCATTTCAATATTTTTGTTCACTTCTTGATTGCTCATGAGATATTCCCTTTTTTTTAAAGAATGTGGTGCCTCAATCAAAGACCAAGGCACAATTTATTCAAGAAAAAACAAAGTTTGCATTAGTTTGAAGGATGAAATCGTATTACAATCTTTATAATAAAGAGGGAGTAAATCATCGGGTAGGTCATCCCACCAAGTTGTGTTTTGGTTGACTCCCTTATTCACAAGACTGTTTGCAACCATATTCTCTTCACGAAAGGCATGATTGATGATGAAGTTAGTCTCTAGAAGCAAAGCAAGACAGTTCATCCAACGGGTAGTAAGCGTCCATGCTAGATGCACCACACCATCCTAAATGGCCTGAACAATAGTAGTCAAATCACTTTCAATACAAATGTTGTTCCAACCCTTTTGTTTTGCAAAGTTAACGGCATGGATAACACCCATAATTTCCACTTACAGAGATGAGGCAACACCACAACTACTAAAGAATCATTTGTGGCACTGACCAAGATAGTCTCTGTAAATAGTACTGCAACCTGCAGGGCTCGGGTTGCCTTTAGAGGTGTCATCGACATTCACTTTGATCCATACTGAAAGAGTGGATTCCCAGAACACCTCAAAAGTGTGTCTAGGTTACTTATAGATTCCATCAATTAGGAGATGACAGAGGATCTCAAAGTCTCTGACAGAGTTGTCACAATAAGCCTTTTGAATCGAGGCAACATCTCGAATGGTAGTGAGAATCCACATCCAACCTGCATTAAGTCTAAATGAGCAATTATTATGAATAATAACATTTCTATCAGACTAGAGTTTCCCCTTCCACTTACTTCTTGGCTCTAGGATGGATCCCATTGGGTGTGGTAAACTTTGATCCCATAGAATCCTATGGTTGATTTGGCCTCAGCTAGCTAATGGGTTGGCCCCCAATTTTTTGTTAAGGGAAACCTTAAACACTTGGAAATAATATATGTATTATAAATAAAATTCCAAGATTAATCCAAGTAAACCCACTCACCAAATTGAAATATCTCAAATACCTCTTTTTCTTCTTCTTTTATTCCTCATAAAAAGTATATAAATATTTTTCTTAGAATGTATATTTTGCATGGAAATCATAAATTCCCTTCTCTTCATGTAAATTGATGATTTTCATGGTCTTTAAATATCTTCTTCAACAATTATGCATGGAATTAGCTTCTCATTCTCATGCATTAAAACGAAATGTACATACTTCTTATATTCTTCTTCATGCAATTACTTTTTACATGGATACCTTTCAACTTCCTTCAATAATCAATTCACCATTAAAATTAATATTTTCATGGTCTTCATTAAATCAAATGTTGAAGACAATGTGCACTATCCTATTACAATAATCACATGTCTTTGAACTTAAGAACAGTTCAAAAATCATCTAATTTTTATAACATGGAGAATTTCTCAAGAATAACATCCAATGCTATGAATCCATAACAATTCTCCAAGAATAATCACCATGCCTTGTCATTCCATGATTAATCACTGATCATGAAGGACTTCATCATACATTGAATTTTTATTCCTTCTTATATATTGAAAACAAACACAACCATACTCATCAGTCATCCACATGGAATTTTCAATCTCCCCCTTTAGCTTTATTTTTAATACCAATTCCTTAAAGTCAATGTCCATTCTCCCCCTTATTGATAATAAATGAAAAGGGCTGTCTTTTTTCTTCCAAGGTGATCAAACAAAAACTTCTCCTTTTTATGAAAGAAGAATAGTACTACATGGATTACTTGGAAAAGATCCTTTAGTTAGTCTACTCTAAGTCTATGTGGGCTAACCCTGTGTAGAAAAAAAGATAGATGCAACCAAGGTTTCCCAAATAAGCAACCATGCATGTGATATCATGCTCATATTTATTTATCAAAGAGGGGGTTTTCAAAAACAAATTTATCAAGTAATATATTCTCCTACACACTTTAGTAAAAAAATCAGAAATTTCAAGTTCAAGAATATTTACCCCCCCTATCCATGAGATTACTCATCAATCAATACTCCCCCTTGATGAACATATTTAATATAATTAAGACAAATGAAATGAGTATAATTGAATTAAGATGACCTAATATTCTAGATATTCATGAAAAAATTCTTGATTTCATCTTCTTTATGTTTCCCCCCCTCAAGGGGTGCACTCTATTTGATTTGACCTGGTGGAAAATTTTCATTATATAATCTTCAAGATATTCATGTTGATAATCTACCATTTTGAAACAATTCAAGTTTCTATTAGATCTTGAATAATCATTCCAAATTATTTTCTTCCACTTTGATCACCATGTTCTCCTCTTGGGATAGATCGTTGCCTTCAATTCCCTATAATTTAATCACAAATTCTACACAAGAATAAGGGGATAATATGGAACACTTTTCAGTTTCTTAATAGGAGCAACAAGGTTGAGAATTTTCTCTCAACCCAAAGACTCTTTTCCATGTAGCTCTAAAGTGTCTTGTACTATTCCTTCTTGTTTCTCCTTTACATTTGATATTTTTTAGATTTATTTTTCATCATGGACACTTTACTTCCATTCACCTTCATCTTGTGTGGTTTGTTTATCCTCACTTCTACTAGTAGTGAAGTAGATCCCCCTAGTGCTTGTTTTTTTATTTTCAACATCTTACTTTGAGCTTGTAGAATAGTTATACAATTTTTTACATTATGTCTATATTACCTTCACCTTCCACACAAATTTTGTGAGACACTCGAGTTGTCATGTGCTGAAAACCTCTCATGAAATTAGAGATCTACATATGGAACAATCTATTTTTCCTTTTCCTTTTCTTTAGCTAGTGTTTTACCCTCATCTTTATGCATTTATATAGAAACTTGAAATTGATCAAGGGAGATGATTAAACACTCCTTCTTAACATATTATGTCTTGGAGTTTCCACATGGATTCTTAAATTCTTTTGAGTTACCTTTAAAAGGTAAGCTATTAAAATATTCTTCAGGAATGTCTCCAATCAATCCTCTCTTCTGATTTCTCTCATTGAATGATTCTCTTATTAATTTAAGCTTATTTACATTCATTTTCATGGATTGTTTGTAGTGTTCCATGGCATGACCTCTCTTTCTATGGTAGAAACATTTTTTATTTGTTGAGATTACATTCTTTAAATCTAACTTATTATTCATCTTGGGAGTAGATTGCTTCATAGTTTTCTTGACTAATTTCTTTTTTATATTCCCCAAGGAATATTTTTCAACTTTTGTCTTTTGCTTCTGCATTTGTTGTAGTCTTTTCTTCTCATCAACATATGAATAGTGCATGGTTTTAATATACTAGCACTCATAATAATTGTGACCACTAATATTTCAATAATCATAGAAGTCTTTAAGATAACCAAATCTATTCTTGATAAATAGATTATTCTTGATTTGTGTATTATGCTTCAGTTTTGTAGGTATCTTCATTTATTCACATTTACTATCCCTAAATGTAGGCCTTTTATAATTTTCATATGCTGACATATTATTCCAACAATTAATGGCACGATGCCCAAATTTCTAACAGCAACAACAATAGCCAACAAATCTCTTTCTATTTTCCTTGTAGTACCAATATGACTAGACTTAGTGCCTTGTTATTTATGAATTTTCCTTTCATTATTTGAAGCATCATTTTGGGATTTATTTTTCTTAATCATAGAAATATCAACCCTTGGTTTTTTTTGTGGAATTATTAGCAATTTAATAAACCCATATTTTCCTAGATTTTGGATTTGAACATGCACTAGCAGACGAGACTACATTAGTAGAAACTAAAATAACTAGGTTATGAGTTACCTTCTTACATGAGTTTGTTGAAGGCTGATCAAGAGATGATATTGAGATCTTATTTCCACCAATATGAGACTCTTTAGAGACTTGAGTCACATCAAAAAATTTTGTAGCAACATCACTTCTTGGAGCTTGACTCTCTTCATATGTTTGGGTGGTAGAATTTATCTTCTCAACAACTTGGGAATTTACAACATGTGTATCCTTTAAATTTATCAATTCAAGATCAAATTCAAGACACTTCATGTTGAAGGAAAACTCCTCATTTTCAACTGATGTTATCCTACCTTCCCATTCACTTTTAATTCTATTTGTTTGTTCTTCATGTTGTCTACTACCTTCATCCAGAGACCTTTCAAGGTCATTGATTCTTCTAGCTTTAACTTCCAATTGGGCTTCCTTGACACTAATGGCAGTTTTATGTGATTCTTCCAAATCATGGATCTTCTGCATATACTCATCATGAAACTTTGTCTTTCTTCCACTAACATTTCAAGCTCTTTGACCTTACATGTTTTGTCTTCAAGTTGAGCATCTATGGAATTCATGGAAATATTGAACAATGTTTTAAGTGCATGAATTACTTCTCTAAAAAAATGTTTACTCACAGTGATTTCATAAGCATGTCATTTCAATTCTTCTCTAGTTATTGAAATATTTTGATTGCGAAGAGTCAAAAATTATTCCTTTGCTTCAACAAAGGTCTGTGAGAACATTTCACCTTTTGAATTTATTTGCAAGTGCATCCTCTTGTTTGTTTATTTCATCTTCAAGTTGTACTATTTCATCAAAAAGATATTTTAATGAAAAAAGTATATATGAAATCACTTCATCAGGAATATTCTTCATATATCTTTCAAACTGAGAGTAAAAGCCTTCAAAATTTTTGATAGATTCCACTTGCTCATACTCTCCACAACTTTAACTAGTATATTTATAAGAATCATTGTCAACTGATTTGATAAGAGAACATTGATCCTTAACTTATTTCTTTGAAATTTTCCTTAATCTCTTTGCTTCCTGAGTCTTCTTGTTTTTCAGAGTCTTGGAAAATACCTTCATGTTTTCTTCAAAATGAGCAGAGAATAAATTTTCCACCTGAGGTGATTCAGAATCAGCTTCAAATCTGCACTTCATATAAACCTTGTAAAAAAATTGGGAAAAAAACTTTGATCCAATCAGAGGAAGACCTATGCTTTGATACCACTTGAAGAGCCCAGATTGATCATGCAATGACACTGAGATGGTGGGTTAATTAGTGTACCCAACTTTTTACCAAATTTTAACTTCTTTTAATTAACCCCTCTACTCTTGAACCCCTGCCCTGGTTAAGAGGAATGGGTCTGTTTTGTGCAATACAAATAATAACGAAAACAACAACACAAATATTTTTACAAGGTTCAGTACAAAGACCTACTCATTTTCGTGATCAACCCATGGTTGATTCATGTATTATATTATCACTATAATTTACAGTGATTACAAACTCCTAGAATTGGTGTGCAATGTTCAGGAAGGAAGTAAACAACATTCCTAAGTCAGTGGTGTTCTTTATATTGGTTACACCAATCTTCAATGGTGTTGTTTATACTGGCACAACCAGTTCTTTAAATATATTCAATAAACTTATGAACAAGATATCACTAGATGTCTTTGCATCAATTAATAATCTTGTTCCACTACTGAAGGAATTTTACTACCACTGAATCAATAAAATATTTTTCATGCTGGCCTTATTCTCTTCAATAAGTGGAAGTTGCTACTTCCATTTTAACTCACTTCTTTTTCAAAATGAATAACTGGTGAATTTAACAATACACTGAATGTTGTCTTCTTACCTTCTCCTAGAATTCTCAGCACATTGAATGTCTCAGGTATGAATGCCTTATCAAATATTACCCCGGATTCAGTCTCAAACTTTATTCATGCATTAATGAATATTGAACATAACCATTTATTATTATTTTATATGCTTTATCAAATTGATTCTTTTAATATAAAATACTTCAAACACCCATTGAATCTTCTTCTTTGCTTTGTCTTTCAAATCTCTTTATATTTATCAAGCAATATATGTGGGGTGTAGAGAATGCATGAGTTTCATGGGTTTCATGAAACTTATTAACCTTCTTCTTTCTTTACAGATTCACACATGCACAACTTGTTTTTGTTTAAGTTATGTGTGTTATGCATGTATCATGTCTGCACACATGCACAGTCTCCTTTTCTTCTTTGAACACACATGGTATACCTTAATATTTTCTTTCACATGTGTATGAGAATGCATTGCTCCACTGTTTCTTACGCACTAACCCAAATGGGTATTGCCTTTTATGCATGAAAAGTCCTCTTCACAAGATGCGGTGTAGGTGTACAATGTATTGTGGCTCCTCAAACCAATCATGTGAACTATAAAGGCTTTGCAGATTGAATTTCTTCATGAAATCTTGGGATACATGTTTGTGTTATGCCTTATGGTTCACGAAAATGCTTCTCCACGAAGCGTTTCAAGAGTGTTGTGCACTTTTTGAACACTCACGGGATCTTCCCTTCTTCGCAAAGGCAGAAAGCCTTGCAAAACTTCTTCCACTTCATGAAACAGATGTTTCAAGGTGCTCTGTTTCAAGGAGAAACAACAACTCCCTTGATTAGTAGCAACATCTCTTGGGCTTGCTCCTTCTCTTTTTATAGGCGATCATGACAGCCTTGCACCACCTTAGATCTGATTTTCAAGCCGCATTGAGGCATTCACTCAGGGGATTATGTTAAGGGTAACCTTGAACACTTCTAAATAATCCAAGTATTATAAATCAAATTCTAAACTTAAGCTAAGTAAAACCAATCACCAAATGGCAAGCCCTCAAAAACCTCTTTCTCTTTTTCTTTTAGTCTTCATGAAAAGTATATAAATACTTTGCATGGAATATATATTTTGCATGGAAATCATAAATCCTCTTCTTCTCTTCATGCAAATTGATGATTTTCATGGTCTTCAAATATCTTATTCAATAATTATGCATGGCATTAGCTTCTCATTCTCATGCATTAAAACACAATGCATGGACTTATTATCTTCTTCTTCATGCAATTACTTTCTTCATGGCTACCTTTCAACTACCTTCAACAATCAATTCAGCATGAAAATTAATATTGGCATGGTATTCATTAAATCAAATGTTGAAGACAATGCGCACTCTCCTAATACAATAATCACATGTCTTTGAACTTAAGAATGGTTCAACAATCGTCTGATTTTGACAACATGGAGAATTGCTCAAGCATGACATCCAATGTTATGAATCCATAACAATTCTCCAAGCATCATCACCATGCCTTCTCATTCCATGATTAATCACTGATCATGGAAGTCTTCATCGTACATTGACTTTTGATTCCTTCTTATATATTGACAACAAACACAACCATACTAATCAACCATCCACATGGGCTTTTCAAAATATATCGTGTTCATATGATTTGTCTTCTAAGTCTTCATATTTCTCTCTCCATTCTTCATTCGTAGATTGCAAATTGTGACTAAATACCCATTATTGTTAGGATCGAAAATAATTGTTCCTTCGATACAACGATAATTGCGAGATAAAAATAAAGTGAAAAAATGTGGAAATTAAAAATGAACACCATGTGTAATTTAAAAAACCTCCCAAATGAAAGGGGCACAAAACCACAAATAAATAGAAAGATCTCACTATGGTAAAATGTGGGAACAAACTCTCTTGATTACAAGGAGAAAGCACTCAAAATATACTCTCTTGAATAAATGGATAAACACCTCACAAAATACCGTACTAAAAGCTGAAACCAGGAGATAATGTGTTGCTTGAGAATCTGATAATCAAAACTATTGGGGGAGATCCCCTTTTATAGGACGCCCTCACCCTCCTTTGGCCTCCCCTCAAATAAATGTCTTTCACTAAATAAAATAAGGGAAATAAAGGTATGGAGCCACCAAATTTGAATGAATTAAATGGGGTCATCATTATTTTTTTCTCTCCTCAAAAGTCTTCTGATACATCTCTCACCTAGAGATTTGATTGAGAAATAGTCACGTCTTGACACATCCTTTTTATTGGACAAACATGTTGCTCATGTCTCTATAAGACCACTCAAGAATCTATACCATCTAAACTTATTATAGTTAATCATCTTCGTTAGAAAATCTGTCATATTTTCTTTAGTTTGAATTTTATTCATATCCACACTTCCTTCCTCCACCACATCTTGAACAAAATGATATTGTATGCTAATGTGAATCATCATGGAATGAAAATATGAATTCCTTGCAATGTGCAAGTTACTCCGACTGTCACAAAACAATGAAATCCACTCATGTTTGTGTTTGAGCTCTTCCGACAACCTTTTCATCCAAATCACCACTTTGCAAGGTAGAGTTTCAGAAGATGGTAACTCTTATAACCTAGATGTTTCTCTTCATTGAATGAAAGTGATGTTGTCGCTCTCCCGTGAATGCAGGACGAAAGTCCAAACCATGTAATCATGTCGTGCATTGTCTTGTACTTTGTGCTTGCATGTGTGTTTGCTTGTCGTGCTTTTATTCATTGCTCAAAATGAAAGCCATGGGAGGACTGAAACCAGATAAAGTGATGACTTGATGTGGTGGTTGGAGTACTTGGACTTCCCAGTTTCGAACACCAAAAATATGGGGGATCTTCTAGAGCAATGTTTTACATTTGTTGCTTCCAGCCCCGATCCTCAACAATTATGGGGATGGATATAGTGACTTTGACGATGAGAGAAATGGTGACAATGATTTTTACGATGGTGACGATATTTGTTTGAACATTACAATTTATCAAAGATCCTTGCATAGAGGTGAAATCCTTGGAATTATGTCTTTTATTCTCATCCGCTTTTTTGTTTTCTATCATTGTTAATAATATTTGTTGGTTATAATCATTATATTTTTGAACCGTCGTTATTTTTTCAATTTTATAATTGTAAACTAATTATTTTATCATGTGAAACTATGATGATTGTTGTTGATTAACCCCAAAACCGTGTAGGGTTCTGCATTCTCTCATAATTAAAAAAATATTTATCTTTTACATTGATTATTTAAATAACTGACGTGAAAATTCATTTACCACATTGGTTTTTAAATTTCGAACGTGGAAAATCATTTTTCTTATTGTTTTTTTAAACTGACATGGAGAATTATAAAAGAAAATTCATTTGAATGATGACTAACATTGTAAATATTTTTAACATCGATTTAAATAATCGACGTTAAAAATATATTTACCATGTCACTTGCAACGATGTTGCCTTAGAAACCAACGTTAAAAACATTAAAAAAAAATGATTTTAGAAACCTATTTTTACACTAGTGAGTTATGCATGTGTATTATGCATTATTGAACCAATCTTTCAGTACATCAAAGCTTTGGATTATAATGCATTATTTTCGACATGGTTCAAAATATAAGGGAATGTCATGTATTTAATGTTATTTTTTTAGAAATGACATTTATTAACAATGAAATAAAATTTATGTTAAGAATTAACTTATGCCCCCGCTCGGGTGTTCCACAGGTATGTCGTTCCCTTGACATCATGAAGGTCAGATGTCTGATTATCAATGATTGATTGTATGGATCGTAATTCCGCACAAGAAAGATTTAATCCGCCAGTTGTGCAGAGATATGTGGTTGTGCGACATTTTTATGGGGTTGGCTTACGCAAGACGCATTCGAGCCCAGGCTTGGTACACTTGCAATAGTGCACACTATACGTGAAAGCCCAGGCTTGGTACACTTCATCCCGTGACCACGCCCCAAACCCCATCCCATCCGTACCGCCCAACAGATGGATTGTAATAGGTTAATATTAAATCATTTGTTTAAAAAAAATCAAGTTTAAACAACTACTTTACCATTTTACCAATAATAAAAAATGAAGTGGGAAGAAAAATGCGAAAGACCAATCGAAACCAGGATTCGTGAACAACGAACGCTAGGAAGTTGGGGAGCGGGCGTGATCCACGAAGGGAAGATCTTCGGGTTGCTCTGAGTCGTGTTGGGGGCGTGCGCTGTGGTGGCCGTATCTTCGTGTCAAGGAGTTCGGGTTTGGCTGTCATGGGCGATGACAGAGCATCGAAGGTATTAGGAAGCAGAGATAGAGACAGGGACAGGGACCGAGAGCTCCTTATCCCTGTCGCTGATTCCCCTCACGATGACATCGTCGCCGCCAAACCCTCTTCTTCCGCTTCCTCTTCCCACCACAACGCCGGCCGAGAGGTGCTTTCTCCCTTTCGCTATATTTTGTGCTCTTTTTTACTTGGATTTTGGGAATCTTGGTGTTTGATTGTTTGATCGTTGTATATGCTTCTAGGGATCGATTGTTTGCGTTTATTTTTTTTCGAGGGCTCTTACGAATTTTTCTTTGTGTATTGAAATGCGCAGCCTTCTTTTCTTCTGGTACCTGTTCCAGTTGTCCTCAAATGTTAGTTGTCGGCCCACCTTTCTCTGTCCAGCTATGATTTTGGCTGATTTTGAACAAATTTCAATACTACACGATGAAGGGCTGGTCACTTATTTTGTCTGAAAGAGTTCTTTTTAAATTAGGGCTTGCAATAGATGATTTATGCGTGTTCGATGCTTCCTGTCGAAGGCACAGTGCCTGAAACTTGCTTTCATTTTTCCTAGAGAAGTCTAGCAGTTTTGATAGACTTCATTTTTTATGTAAACAAATTTCACTGTCTTTTCTTCCATCCTTTACCTTAGTAGTTGCTGAAAATTTGTATGCATGTGTGTGTGTGACTGTTGAAGGACTTTATTCCTATGATTAATTAGCACCGATATTGAACATTGGATGTTTGATTGAGTTGCCATCGAACGTTGTATTTTTCACTGTGTTTGTTTATTAGAACCTGTCTTCCGATATAGCCATATGTGTTTCACTATGACTTATAACGGAGATCATTCATTGTACTTGCTTGCACAACATGGTTGAAATTTTCTTCAATATGTTTTCAAAGTACATTTCAGCCAGGAATCCACAATTTAGATGTCAAGGATGCCTTATTTATTTCATTCCAATGCTGTTTTTTTTTTATTAACTTTGTTTGGAAAGGCCTTTGCTGGGCCTGAAGACCTTTAACATTAGAGACGTGACCTTAAACCCTTACATTTGAGTGTCACCCGAAGACTTTATAATTGTGGGATGGCCTGAAGCCCTTGCACATAAGGTTATGGAGAAGAAGGGCCATTCGTGCAAGGTGCCAAGAAAAAGAAAAACAAGTGATCAAGGGCCATGCGTGTGAGGAGCCAAGAAGAAGAAGAGAGGAAGCCCTCTAGCATGGAAAAGAAGAGTGAAGTGGTTGGCCCGGGAGCTACCTTCTTCAAACATTGGAAAATCAAGTTCGTAAACTTTAATATAATTATATATATTTTCTCTTATTTTTAAATTAGTGCACCCTCTCTCTTTTAATTTAAACCAAACCCCCACAACAGCTTCTCCCACTTCCTCCCTCCCAGGCTGGCTAGACACCCGCCCCTGATGCCAAAACATTAAATTTAATTTAATCCCATATTTCAGTTTACTACCGTAATTCATTAACTACCAATTCAATGATTTAATTATTTCAGAAAAATTAAATTATCAATTACCAAAAATCAGTGGACTAATATTGCTTGAAGGCCTTACATTGAGGGGTGACCTGGAGGTTCCAATAGTGTCTGCTTAGGATTAAGTCCACTTGAGAATGGGTTGGGGGCTGACTCGGAGGCCCCAATAGTATTTTTTCAAGACCAGGTCTGATTGAGCATGGGCTAGAGGCTCGCTTGAGGTTCCAATAGTGTCTGCTTAGGATTAAGTCCACTTGAGAATGGGTTGGGGGTTGACTCGGAGGCCCCAACAGTATTTTTTCAAGACCAGGTCTGGTTGAGCATGGGCTAGAGGCTCGCTTGAGGGTGACTCAATGATCAGCATTTGTGAATGACCGTTAAGCGTGTTGGGGGTGGTGGGGGGGGGGAGTCACCTGACGAAGGCCCCATTGCTACAGTGCTTGGGGTCTGCTATAGTAACTGTGTTGGGGGTGGTGGGGGGGGAGTCACCTGATGAAGGCCCCATTGCTACAGTGCTTGGGGTCTGCTATAGTAACTGTGTTGGGGGTGGTGGGGGGGGGGAGTCACCTGACGAAGGCCCCATTGCTACAGTGCTTGCAAAGGGGTCTGCTATAGTAACTGCTGAAATCTTGCAGTTCCAGGTTTTGAAAACCGAATCTTTTGGGTGTCAATCCCCTTAGCTTTCTAACTGAGCTAGGGGGATTGATGATTTCAATGCTAATCAATGCATTATAAATTGTACTTAAAATTTTAACTATTGTGGATAACAATTTACCAAGGCCAATTGTATCCCATCTCTGATGTCTGGTTGAGAAATCATCAGTTTATATTGCTACTTTTCAGGGTTGGTGGGGTTGTAGATTTGATTCGCCTTTTTTCCTGACGATAACAGTATTTTCAAATTTAAAGTTTGATATCTCCCGTTGCTGCTTTCACTTATGTTTGAAACATGTGTTATTTTTTTCACAATTTTGATGACTCCCAGTCTTCTTTTTTAGTACTATTTTTTCTTAGTAAATTCTCAGCAGTTTTTTATTTCTTAAAATCACTTATTCATGATCTGAAACTCTTTTTGTAGACCTTTTCCAAAGTTGTTAGGAGCTGGGCATCAAAAAAGTTCATGACTGGATGGTGCGCCCACTTGTCCTTTGCTTGACATTTCTTCAATAACTCTGTCTGTATTCATATATTGTTGTACTAATGTTATTTAATTGTTGCTTGCTTTGCAGTTTACTTTAAAGACCTAAAAGTCGATCATTTTTTCTTTCTGGCCTCTGTCACTATTTTGTTGGGTTTCATTCTCGCTTTATATGATCTGCAGGGGAGCTTTTAACTGCCTTACCATAGCACTGTCTCGAGACAAGATGCTGTGAACCATTTTTCTATTAAAGATCTTGTAAATGTATTTTATGGCATGTTCAAGGCTGATAATCCTGAGTTTGTGATAATGGATTGCATAATATTTTGACAGTGTTGATAAAATTTATTTTTTAATATTAGAATGCTGCCTATTGGATTATATGTTCATATAAAACTATAGGGGTACCTTAATTTTTTGAAACTATTTTTTTAAAAATCAAAATTGCTTCATTTTTTAATGGGTAGAGGCTTCACTTTCAATCTGTCATGCTTTATATTTTTAAAATTTAAAATTTATTGGAAGGAGAAATTTTTTGTTCATGATAAATAACTATAGAATTTCATGCAATTATATATTCTTATGCAAAGTTTCAGCTGAAAGCCTTTCCCTCTGCCCAAGCAGTTATCAGACAGACTCAGGACCCTTTTGGTTTGAAGAAACCTATGGAAAGGAAATGAAAATGATGGAAAGGAATGAAAATTGAAGTGAAAAGGCGATATTTGATGGACAGTGGAAAGGAAAGTAATTTTAAGATGAATAAAATTGTAATTGAATAACAAAGAATAAATTTTAATTAATAAAAATAATATAATGAAAATAATTATAATAAAAATTAACTTAAAATAAAAATTTAATTGATAATAATAATAATTAATAAAATTAATCATGATGGTGAAAATTATCACCTAGAAATTCATAATTTTAATTATATTATTATTATATTAAATATTTAATTATTTTAATAATATTTTAAGTGATTTAATAATGTTTCCATGGCTTCCTTTCATTCTTGGGGGAAAAAATTTACACTGGTGGTTCCCTCTGAGGAAAACAGTTATACCACTGTTTCCCTCGTGCAAACTAAATGGATGGAGAGAGGAAACATACTCGTTTACCTCTCCCTCCCCTTGGTTTCAGCCAGAGGTGTACATGGGTCGGGTCTGTTGGATCTGTGCCGGTTTTTACTTTGGTAATAAGTAAAGGCTCATGCCCTGGACTGCTCTGATCCATTTATTTATTGGGCCTTGAAAAAGGGCTTGAGGCATGCCCGTTTGTATTTGTTCAGCCCGAATTCCGACCCATTTATTAATTGGGCCTTAAAATACAATTATGTAAAATAAAAAGTATATAATAATGATTTTAAAATTATATGTACATGATATTATTCTTGGAAAAAAATTAAGGCTCAATAACAATTATATCTGGTCAAGCTTATCGGGTAAGGCAGGTCACTGGGTCGATGTACAACTCATATTTGTTGATGGTTTTTAACAATGTTTGGATGAAATAAACTTGTTTTTGACACCTTACTACTTTCATCCTTCAAACCAGATTTACTTATTTTGTTCTTTGCCATCTTTGCAGTGTCATCCTGCTTCCCATCGCAATAACTTTCTATATAACTTGGTGGTTTATTCATTTTGTGGATGGCTTCTTCTCCCCAATTTATGCTCAACTTGGAATTAATATCTTTGGTAAGCTTATCTTTCTTTCAGTAAAAATTGTCAAAATGCAGCCTTATGGAAAGTGTTTTTGTACCACTTATTAAAGTGGTTTTCTTCTGGAATTAAAATGCAAAGTGTTTTTTCAGAAACAAAACAAACACCACCTTTCTTTTTTAAACTGCTTATCATAAGTGGTAAGTGCTATATGCTGCTTTCAGCAAGTGCTGCCAAATGGACTCTTAGTGTTCAGTTTATGACTTACCTTTCCTTTCTCTCTTAAGGTCTTGGATTTGTAACTTCAATAACATTCATCTTCGTGGTTGGGGTGTTCATGTCATCATGGCTGGGGGCCTCTGTTCTGAGTCTCGGGGAGTGGTTTATTAAACGGATGCCACTGGTTCGTCATATATACAATGCCTCAAAACAAATTAGTGCTGCTATATCGCCAGGTGTGGTAATCCCAGCTTTTGGTTTCATATTGTTCGTTAATAAATGGGGATACCGTTTTTTCGTAACATTATAATGTCAGATCAAAATACTCAAGCCTTCAAGGAGGTTGCCATTATCAGGCACCCACGGGTCGGTGAATATGCATTCGGATTCATCACTTCAACTGTAGCCCTTCAGGTTTTCAAACTGATCTCAGTGTTGCATTTACTAAGGTTATGTTGGGTACAAGAGAAATCTTTCTAATGATAGGTGACATACATGAGAAAGGGAATGAGAAAAGAATTGATGAGTTGATAATTTGTTTGTTATGCATGAAAAAGTTGTCCTGAAATATGTTTAATAATATAAATATATAATAATAATAATAATAATAATAATAATGTAATATATTTTCCTACAGAGGTGTTTTTGTCAATAATGCATCATATCATCAGCAATTATGTCCACAAACTTTTTTTTTCAATGAAGGAATGGGCATTCCACCCCAATTGGGATCACTTCTGTCTCCCTTGAAAATCAGGAAGAAATCTTTGTGTTTGATGTTTTAATTGGTATATGTTTTTTTGATCTATCCCACTTTCAAACTTTATAATGACAGTTATTTCTCTATTATTGAAAAACTTGGGTGGTGTTGCTTCGTGAAAACACTTTCTGTTTTCATTTTTCAAAAATGCATTTGAAAATTTGTTAAATTAAGTAAATGAAAATCATTTTTGTAAAAAATAAAATTAAGAGACAAAATTCATTTTCAAGGAAAATGAAAATGCTTAAGCTGTGTTTGAAAAACTCTTCAATGGGGGGGGGGATGATTTGTAAATTCGTAAGAGAATGATTTATTCTTTTTTGTGCTTTGAAAGAAAAGAGCTGATTTTTTTTTTCACCATGAATATAAAAACACTATTACATGTTTTAAATGTGAATTGAATTTTTATCTCTTCCAATCATTTCGTTTTTTGAGAGATGGAAAAGATGCCTTTGGGGAAAGAAAAATCAGTTTCCTCATTTCTTTTCTTTTCCTCCACATATCACCCCTACCAAACAGGGTGCTAGAAAACGAAAAAATGGGAAAAAACAAGCACTTTCTTGCATTTACTACACAATCCTGAACATTTTATTTGACATTTTTTTTTTCTTCCCAGAGTTATTCCGGGGAGGAGGAGCTATGCTGTGTGTATGTTCCCACTAACCATCTGTACATTGGTGATATATTTCTGGTTAATTCCATGGATGTTATTAGACCAAACTTGTCCGTCAGAGAAGGAATTGGTGAGTTTTATTTTGACAATCAATGTTTTCGTGGGAATCTGAGCTGGCTAATGATCTGATCTTTATAAATGAAAGAACTTCAAACTCTGTATCTTCATTGCAGAGATTGTGGTGTCCGGGGGCATGTCCATGCCTCAGATCCTCTCCACTGTGGATTCTCAGTGCTTACAGGTGGAGAGAAGTAGACCTGACAGAGTTTAGGTTGAAGATTGGGGTGGGAAGCGAGTTCCTTATCTTGTTGGTGCGTTTCAAGTGGAGTCCACAGCAATGGCTGTGGACCTTAAATTTAATGGTGTTCATAGGCGGGGAGCTTTGAGTTTCAGATTTTGGTGGGCATGTAAAATATTTCTTTCTTGTACAATGTAGAATCCTGGTGTTTGGTTGGCTGGATAATATAGGCTTCTGTGGTCAATCCCTCTCTCTCTTGTTTTGGCTGTTTTTATCATTTTGAGAATTAAATATTTTTTGAAAATCGACTCATGATATGAGGATGATGGTTTAAATTTGATATTTTTTAATGGATGAAAATAGGATAATTTATAATCGGACGGTCGCATCATTTTGAATCCATTACATTTGAAGTGTTTTTTTTTTCTATCAAAATGGTTTTGATGTGATATTCATCTATTAGATAGCTAAAAACCGAACAGTTGGATCCAGTGGGTGATTATAAATCTATAAAATTAGTACCTGCATTCCAAGAAAAAAGAAAAAAGTTTGTGATTTCTTTATAAAATTATGTTCAATTTTATATTTTACAATTTTGTTAAGATTTCTGTTAGCCAGACGGTCATACGAAGGTGGAGAGTTATCATCATGATGCAGATGTTGGGGAGGGGAAGTTATGTGTAGTTATAATCTGGTTGAATTCTCTAAGATCTTCGAGTCATGTAATGTATCTTGAGCCTATGAGCCATGTAATATCTAAACCTATGAGCCTTGTAAGGGTTCTCCATCATCCCTTGAAAATGAGTTATAAAAAATCAATAAAAATGTTGGTTTTCGGGCCATTCGGGTTAGAGATTTACCTTTTCGATTGATTTCTACAAGTTAAGACTCTTCAAATTTTCTGAAAGGTAACTATTATGATTTCATATTATATTATATATGTATATTTTTATATTATATTGTATAGTATATAAATACACACACACATACATATACAGACAAACACGTACATAATATAATCATTGATAAATCTTATCCTCCATATATGATCATTGCTTCGGGAAAAGAAGTTCATGACCTGGTCTTCTACCTCTTTCATGCGACATTGCTTCATTAGGCTTTCGCCTATTGTGAAAAATTCTATCTTCAACCAGGTTTTTTGGGCAAAATAACATAGCAAGTATAACATTTTCATCGTCATTCATATGTTTGCTTGTAGTCATTGCGAACTCTCAAGAGACAACTAAAATGAGATTAACCCTTTAATCCAAAAACAATTAAAAATATTAAGATATATTGTCAATTTTTTAGAGTAAAAACCCAAAATATATGGTTTTATCCTCTATTCAAGGAGGAGAAATTGATTAGATACCATAATAGTCCTAGTCGTAAATGATGAATACCAGATGTTGCACGTATCCATCCGTGCAGTGCTGTAGCTAACACGTTAAGTATCTCGTCTCGAGAGTACTACTCGAGCTCCATCATTTACAGGCAGCTTCTAATTCGATAGACTTCAAAAATATTTTTGAATTGGATGAAAATGAATAATAAAAAAAATACTAATTAATTATCTCAGATCAAATAAAGTTTGGATTTTCCTAGAAATGTTCCTATTGTACAAAAAATATAAAATGAAACCTTGTGTTTGCCCCACCGTTGGTGGTGGGGTGGTAAGGGTTTGGGGGGGGGGGGGGTGAGGGGCAGGTCGCGGGGTCAAGTCCTCGGGCTTGCAATTTAATGTAATTTTCTTTCTTGCGTCGTGTGTTGCTTTCGCGGTTGTACCCAATTTTTTATAAAATGAAACCTTGTGAAATAATAATCAAATCAATTTTTCTATATTTTCATGAAAATGTTCATGAAAAAAACATCAATCCCGCGAAAAAAATATTTTACCATCAACTGGGTTTAACATTGCTTTACACTAAAAAAGCGGATGATGTTTGAGTTCAACTTGATGGAGATGGAAGTATTCCTTCATTTCTCGACGGTGGAGTAAGACCCAAGCTAATGTGCATCTCAATTTTATATTCATATTAGATTCTAATTGCTCAATTCTTAGAAAGTCATGATATAGTCACTCCATGATTCTAAAGGTATGTTCTAGTTTTAGGCTCAATGCTAATCCAACATCCTTAGTCCAAAACTAGATTTAATTAGGATTTATTTATGATCAAGATGACAAGATCAAACTATTCTCAATTGTGTTGGTGTTCCTCGTCCAAACCTATTGGCCCAAAAACATAAAATGAGAATAATCGCACCATTTTATCACAACACAATTCAATACTAAATCATCCATCAAAACAAATAAAAAAAATTGTGTATAGAATCATCATTCATATCAAATTCAAACCCAACAATAAAATTAACTATAGACCAAATCTAAGGTTTTTGATGAACCAATTCATTGATAAAAAACTCTATCGTTTGTTTGGAACATCCTTCCATTTTAGAATCACCATTTAGGCATTCTTGGTGCAATTCTAGGGTTAAAAGATGAAGATGAATAATGTTGATTTCACTTGAGGATGATGTTATATTTGTTGTGAGTACTTGTTAAATGTGAGGATTTTTGAACTTTTCTTTGAGTAAATGACAAGTACTGATGATTGGGAAGTGGTATTGTTTACAGCAGTCAAGGATGAGTTTGAAGCTAGCTAAAGGGGAAATTAGTGAGCTATTATTCAAGGAAAAATGTTTAGCTTGAAGATTGGAGAAACTATTGAAAGGATCTTGAGCTTTAAGGTTGTAGATATAATCGATAAAGGTTTTTTGATGATGTTTTGAGTTGATTTAAAGTGTTTGAGAAATCTCTCTGAAGATTTGAAGAGATTCTGTACTGGGTTGAAGAGGTTCTGGAAATTCTGCACTGGAGCTAAAAATGAAAAAGTCTGGTTTTCATAAGACTCATTAAACTGATGAAATTTGACAAAGACATGACTTGCTCGTAAGAGCCTTTTCAAAATTTCCTAAGATTCATTTCAAGACTTCGCGAGTGTCATTGCTGACCACATATAAGTTTGCTGACCATGTATAAGTCATTTGAGACTTCATAAGAGTCATTCTCAACCACATAAGAGTCATCTAGACCACACAAGAGTCATTGAGAATTTCATACGAGTCATTTACTCTTACGATATGCAACCTAAGCAGATATCTAACAAAGACAAAGTGTGTGAGAGTCTTTGCTGATTCCATAAGAGTTATTCACTCTTATGCAGAGATAAATGTTTGAGAATTTGGCTAAGGAAATGAATTCTCCAGTGTTTCATAATAGTCAAATACTTTGAAAAACTCAAGGAGGATTCCTGAATGAATAATTATGAAGAATTAATTCGGACGATGATCATGAAAAAAATATCACAAATATTATAAAGGAGTTTGTGATTCAAGCAAACAATGAGGAATCAAGCCGAAATTGATTCACTGAAGGGAGAAGTTTTCCACCCCATGAAGCGACATGCCACATCATGTTTCTATGTGTTTCTATGAACACATGGAAGGAGTTTAAGAAGAATTAAAATTCATGTATTTTATAAAGGAAAAGAAACCACAAAATTCAAATACCGCATGAGGAAAATATCCCGAGTCTTGTGGATATTTAAATGAGTATATTTAATCAGAATTTCAAAAGATATTAATGAATTTAAAATCTAATAAAATCTATTTGAAACATATCAATGAGTTTTCCTACTCAAACATGGAAATAATATTCATGATATTCAATGAATATAAAAAAAAACACAAGAGAAGAAGAAGAAAAGAGAGGGCTGAAATGATGTAGGAATTATTCCAAGTACTTAGAACAACAAAAGAGGACCGTTGTGCCTGTGAGGAGAAGAAGATCAACATTCCGCGACCTGTATGGAGCCTTTAGTTTTCTCTTGGCGATCATTCTTCAAAGGAAATCTTTCATTGTGTTGGTGTAAGATTATAACTTGTTAAAAATAGACCTTGTAGTTGGTTTAAGGTCATACACTTGTAGCTATCTCTTGATAATCAAAGAATAGCTTTATGTGAATGAGATAAAAATCACCATACACTCGGAGCATAAACATCCTTTAAGAAGATGGACCTCATTAACAAATATTTTGCATTCCTTATTTTATTCCTCATTGTGTTGAGTGGAGAGATCTCTATTGAACAAACATAAAGGTATTCAATAATTTTGAAAAAACATATACACATTGATTAACCCCCCTCTCAGTGTTTATCATTTATCATGCAATCCTTTCAATTAGTATTAGAGCTAGACACACCCTTGAAGATCTATGATTTGGTTTTCAAATCATAACTCATTCAATCATACAAGAGTCCCAACTTTTGATGGAAAAGGTTTTCACATATAGGAGGTAATGGCACCTTATCTTTTGTCTATAGGATTGGATGTTCTTGATTATATTCTTTAAGGCTTAACAGTTCCAAATACGATTTTTTCACGGTCCCTATTTGATAGGAAGAATGTTGAAAATTATATAAAGGGTAGAAATGCACTTATTTCTTCATTATCTTAGAAAGAATTGACTAAAGTCATGAGATGCAAGACCACCAATGAGATTTGGAAAAAAATTCATAAAATTTATGAAAGAAATAAGAAGGCAAAAGAACAAAAGCTGTAAGTTTGCAGACAACAATTTAAATATATAAGAATACAAGAAGTTGAATTTGTTGATGATTTTTTCATACGAGTCAATGTTATTGTAAGTACCATCAGAGGCTATGGAGAGAAGCTCAAAAATATTACTATAGTAAAGAATCTTATGAGATTTATTCCTAAAAAAATTGATACCAAGATCTTAGCATTAGAAGATAGAGATCTTGCTAATTTTACTATTGATGAAATGCATAACAGTCTCTTTAATTATGAGATGATAAGAGGACCTTCTATTAAGAATAAAGAAAAAGGAGAAGGAAATTACATTAAAATCATTTGAGGAATTGAAAATGAAATATGAAAAGATCTGTTTAGATGAAGAGGAGAACATGTATGACTATATTGAGGCTCTTTCTCTCATGTTAAGGAACTTCACTATAGGGATAGGTAGGTACAAAGGGAAGTTACCCTTTAAATGCTTCAACTGTGGGAAGGTTGATCATTTCTCTACCAACTGTCCCTTTAAGATAAAAAATGAAGGAAGAATGGTGAAACTAATAATCTGACCCCCTTTAAAGGAAGGGTTTAGAAGAGAATCCTATCTCAATCAAAAGGGAAGAATAAGGTGTCACCAAATTTTTTCAAAAGAAACTTCTTTTCAATTGAAGAAAGGGTTTATAATATTTAAGTAAGTAGTGATGATGAGGAGACTCATAAGGAAATTTCTTAAAAGGTATTCATGGATCAAGAAATGGAAGAAATTGATTCAAATGATGTTGAATATTAGGTTAACAATGAGTATGATACAGAAGAAGGAAAATCAAAAAATTAATACACTATGAGGATGGAAATCAAGATGTGTTTGAAAGAGATCAGAAGGTTGAAAAATGAGAGTTCACATCTCAAGAAGAACTATAGAAAGAATAAAAAAATTCAGATTGAGAAATAAATTCCTATTAAATAAGTGAATATATTAAAACTAGAAAATGCAGAGAAGAAAAAGATTATTGATGATATGACCCCAACCATTATCCTTGGTAATAAGGAGATTAAAAAATTGAAACAGAAAATTACTGAGACTAAGAATCGGAAAGATAAAGAAAAATATATCTATAAAAGGCTATTAAAGGTAGAAGTGAGTGTAATAGGAAGCAATTATCTTGCATCTCTGATGATAAAGATAATGAACATGAAATAAGGAAATATTCTCACATGTTACCTTAGAAGAAAATTATGATCTCTCAAGAATCCAGTAAGAAACAACAAGCTATCTCTACTAAAAAACCGGAAAAAAAGTCAAAACCTTATCACACCTAGAAATTTTTTTTTTTAATAAAATGCACACACATACCTCAGATATCCTATTGGTACTAGTGGACAAATCAATGAGGGGGTGAATTGAGCTCCCATTATTTTTTTTTGAAATTGGGTATTAATAATTTAACATCTCTTTTTGTTTTGATAAATTACTCTTCCATCACATTTATTTAAATTTAATATTATTTCAAAAATAAACTTTCTCTTTTACATGTTTAATGATTATTTTTGATTAATTGATTGTTATTACATTTTATTTTTTTTACTTCAACTTATTTATATTTTTTTAAGTGTTGGCTTAGTAAAAAATTAGTCCATCTAAACAAGCCCCTTGGGTCAGCCCTACTACCACTCTTAGGGAACCTAGAGATCAACCCCTGTAGGAGGTCCATCCCATGAAGCCTTATCAGAGGTAGTTCCATGCATAGTGCACACAAAGCTTAACTGATATTGTGTATAAGGACTGCAGATCATGCATGGTTTTGGCTTGGTCTTCTGTTGGGCCAGTGTATAAGGCCCATGTGTATGCATAGTGGGGTGCGGGTGATGATCCCCTACTGATAGCTTGAGGTGGGAGAAACGTGAATTAATTTTTATATCGCTCCCTCAACCAACTAACTTTCTAACATGGGACGCGGTCTCACATACACTATTCATCCAGTTTTAAAAACACAGATATAATCTCAGTCATTTGATCAGATCCACATGAACTGTATGATCCCTTTTTTTTCTACCACATATCATTCAAATCTCCCATGCCTATTATTTTTGATTTTCTATCATCATCTTCCTTATGTTTTGCTCTAAGTTTTATAGGCCACCAGAGTTCACTGAGGTTCTGCACATTGGGGCTTCCATTATTGAACTGGGTGTATTCATACATGAAGGATCAAGTCCAACACTGGTTAAACTTCTCTTATCCTTCATTGGTAGTTTATTAATCTTATACAGGTAGTTATCTCTTTCTTATCTCCTTGAAGCTGTAGTTTTTCACCCTCATCGACAAATCTTTGTTCACAGTGGAACCGTTCTTAAAAGTGGATCTTCCAGCCTTCGACGGTAGCACCGTTCTCAACAGTGGATCAACTAACCTTCGATGGTAGCACCATTTGATGGTGGAACCACCATCCCTCCTCAACGGTTAACTCCTGGATACCAACAGTGGAACATTGTTTCAGGTAGTATCTTATGAGATGGTAGTTATCTTTATCCAATGGTGGATCAATTTTCCATAGGTAGTTTATTATTGACCAGTGGATCACCTCAATGGAAGTACCATTGGGTCACCGGTAGATCACCTCAATAGAAGCATTGTTGGGTTACTAGTAGATCATCATCACCACCAATAGATCTCGACTTCACCATTGCATCTTCTTACTTCACTGAAGCCCATATTTTCTTAATAGAAGTGGGATCTTGTTTCACATTAGTATCTTAATTCTCTTCGTTTGTTCATGTTCTTCACCATATCTTGGAAGTATCTTTCTACTTCAGTGCTCCCTTCATCTTCTTACTTCAACAGTGCATTGCCATGCACAATGGTAGATCTTTGTACACCAACAGTAGATCAATCTATCATTGGACCTCTTTAATGGTGGATAATCTATTTTTAGATACCAATGGTTGATCATATACACCTCTGGAAACCAACAGTAGATACTCTATTTTTCTACCATTGTAAAGACTCCAACTCCTATAGTCTGGAGTCAGTGCCTTACTTTATTACATTGGTACTATGAACAAGTGATCACATCCCAATTTAGTAGCTTTGGAAAACCAGATAAAAAAATAAGTTTTACATTATAACTTGAAATGAAATACAACATAGTAATTTCATTGAAAACACTCTTATTCTCTTGGTTTATCCCTGCATATCAGTTATAATATACATCTTGGAATCCTGGGAAAAAATAAAGCATAAGAAGGGGGTGAGATCAAATGATCAGTAAGGGTAAACAATATAATATAATCTATAAACATAAACAATAAGGCAAGGTTAATATCTATCAACACATGGCATTAAAACAAAAACTTGAACATAATATGGTGGGATTAAATCTAAATAAATAATTCCATATAAATAATCACATGAGAATAAAAATTAACTATGAATATTAAACTAGTCGAATAATCACATAGATTATTGATTAGCCACTGAAAGATTATAATATTCATTGTTTATATATTAATATTGATGTGTTTCAATGTCCAAAAAAACTAATTTTAATCCAATTCATAAATTGAACTTCATTTCACATCATTGTGCAATTCATGTTTAAAGTGTCAATTTGGGACCAATTAATCATTTACTTGTAGAATAAATTTTATTCATTGTTTTAATTTTATATTTTGGGGTATGATTTATCAATTTTATTGGAATATTTTTTATTTTAATATCTATGGATGAATCACAAAGGAATATGGATATTTTCAGCAATGAATGCAGAAATTTCTAGACAACGCATAATGGGCCTTAGGCCCATCAAGAAAAAGTGGGGCCCACAATCTAAGCCCAATGAAGCTAAAATTTTAACTTAAAAAATATAAATTTATGGGGATAATTTAATTCAACTATGGATGGAGGTAATTCAAAATGTTTCATGGTGATCCAGGCAGTCAAAGATGAAGATTGAATTTATGGACAGATCTGATCGCCCATAAAGTCATCCCACCATTTTGAAGATAAATTAAAAAAAGATAATCCAATTGTCCTGAAATTTTTACACATATTATATGAAACCTATATGAAGATATTTCTCTTCTATTACAATCCATGATTCGGCCATATGGAGTTTTAAATTCACATGTCAAAAAGGAGAATGAATCTGGACAATTTTCCTGGTCAACGTTGAAATGTCAAATTTCCTTTAATTTATCAGCCTCCTTTTGAACCTCCTAAATTATGGGGAAGGAATGTATTGATGGGTTATTTAACCTAATCTCCTTATATTCCTATATAATTATCTGGTGGTGAAGGTAATTGGAATCCAATGTTTTTCTTTCAATTGTAATTTCCCACTTTCATTTTGTAATCGCATCGTCAATTTTTCTCATGTAAGTTTTTCATTCACCTTAGTTTATTAATAAATGTTATTATTATTATTCTTTTTCATATATTTTTTCATTTTTTATCATGTTGATACCGTTTAATCAAGGTTTAAATTTATTCACAACAAAAATTGAAAAATTCCTCACACAACGGTGGAGTGTTCTTTTTTCCTTTGTTTTTAATTTCTTTAATCCCACCTTTATAAGTTGAATTCCACCTTCCATTGAGATCCTTGAATCAATGGAAGGATAAAATTTTAGTGGTTTGATTCTGGGGAGTTTCTTGGGAGTTTATTGGATGTTATTTTATGTTCTTAAATTCTTAAATTAGTTCTATAGTTTGAGAGTTCCATTCTTTGAATTATTTTCTTCTTTGTCTTCACCAACTTTAATGAAGACACATTTTGAGTGCTAGTACGATCCAATTACTTGGAGTGATAATTAAAGTGATACTCTATGTGAATTCATGATTATCCTTTAAATTATGTACGGATTGAATCAGAGAATGATAATCGGGAGTTATCTCATTGATTGAATACCTCTTGAACTAGTGAATGAAAAATCTAAAGAAAAATAATTACATCTGTTCTATCCCTAACAACAACTCAGGATCAACCCATATCCATTACTTATTTACATTAAAATAATCATGTGTTTCATTATTTAATTTAATCCACTCTATTAGTTAATTTATTTTTTTATATTCATAATTAAAATCAAAAAACAAAGTTGGCCACTTCATAGCCAATCCTCCATCAAATCCAAGTGTCTCAAGTTCACTTCTTTGGTCCTTGTGGATTCGATCCCTACCTGTACTATAACAATTTCTTATACCTATAGGGTAAATTTGGGTATACTTTTTTTGGCATTGTTTCCAAGGACCCAAGTAAGTAACCTTAGATCCTATCATTCTATTCTCCCCATTTTCTCTTTTCTCACCCCAATTTCTCTATTTTCTGTTTTAGTGGGTTAAAAAAAACTCAAATCCCAATTTAAGCCTACTCCAATTGATTATCTTCCAAATTACCCATTCATAAACCCATGATACAATCAAATGATAAATCAATATTAGGAATAACCTATATTAAGAAATTTTTCCTACCAAAACTTTAATGATTACCCCACACCAGGTGAGATGTGCAATTAGTGGGATGATGAATGTTTAAAAGAATAATTTCCAACCCTATAAAGGATTGTTAAAGATATCAATATTAGGGAATTCCATAATGTTAAACCTCTTATATAAATTTATCCCAAAAAACTTCTTGAAAAATTGTGTGATCAAATGGAGATAATGAATTCCGAGGTTTCATCTTTGAAGATAGAATTGAAAAACATTAAAAAATATGAGGAACCCATATCTACACTAAATATCCCATCCATAACCTTATGTAATGTTTATAGTTTCCCAAAAACCTCTCATGAATTTACTAAAGAACCAACCTTATGATTTGGGGTAGTTGAAGAGGATCAAGTAATTAAGCAAGGGTCTTAAAATTAGGAGGAAAATGATTTTCTATATTCACAAGAGGGAATTTTTTCATCATGGATTGAGTGTTTTGAATTTATCCCCATTAATTATTTTTCAAGACCACTGATTAGTAATCCATTGCAAGTGATCAGAAACATTGATTCCATACCCACTCCTGAAACTCAATTGGCTAATTTGGGAAGTGAATCATGTTTTCAAAATGAACCAATTCTTTCATTTTTTTAGAGAAGAAAAAAATTTTGATAACAAAGACTCAATATAAATATTTTAGAAGTAATGAAAAACAGGGTCTTGAAAATGTTTAAAGTTGGTTTTGGGTAAGTTGGGTGATCCAAGTCAAGCTAATGACTTTAAAATAAGCACTTCTTGAGAGGTAACCTAGCTTCTGCATTTATTTTATTTTATTTTGTGTATTTTTTGTTAAGGTAACCCCTTGGGGTTTCCAATGTGATCTAGTGTTTTTTTTTGTGAGATTTAATAGTCAAATCAGTTCAGTATTTTCGAATAAAACACATGCCTTCTAGAGTTCAAACACAACCTTAAATCATCCTCAAGGAGTCTACATGTTACGTGAAGCCAAATTGATCAATTTTTTTGATGGGTCATCAACTCCAAACTAGGTGATTTTGTTCCAAAATTTCATTTAAAATCACTCCTCCCCATCTTTCTTCCCAATTCTAATATCTCTCTTCTCTTATCTTTCAAAATTGAGGGCAATTTCATTCTAATTTAGGGGGAGTGAAAATATGGGATTTTGAAAAAAATTGGGCTTTTATGATAAAAATTAAATTCAATGAAAAAATTTCAATTCATTATCCTTTCATGCACTAATTTACATTATTAAACATGAAAACTGAATATCAAATGATTTTGAATGAATGATTATGATTTTAATGCATGTTTAGGTTCATGAGCATAGTTTTTGGAAAGTGTGGTTGTCTGATGTGATTTTCAACATTAAAATTTTCATCATCTTAATCAAAATGACACAATGAACATCCATTGGATTTTGGGTGTAAGTTTTAGTTCATGGGTCCCTTTCATAATAACCTAGGGTTTGGGTCCACTTTCATTTTAATTTGAGCATCCAACAAAAAAAATTAAAATAAAAGACTCCATAGATAAATGTTTTATCTGAATGTGTGGCATCCCAAACTTGGGGAGTATGACTACATAGTTGTCTTACCTAGAGTTAGTATTTATAACTCTATTTTAGTGCATGTAATTGACAATATGTGTGGATATCGACACTTGGGGATCGTGACGCCATAGTTGTTGTATCCAGAGTAAGTCTTTTCATCTCTATTGTGGTTAAAAAAAGTCTAGAAAAAAAAAATTCAAACAAAAAAATGGATACTCATCTTAAGGTTTAATGTGATTACCACCTAGCACTTATATGTTTCCCCTTGAACAAGAAAATGGGCCCCATGTCTTTTGTGATGCACAACACATCATTATGCTTAATTGAAATTAGATGAAATGTGACAGTGAATTTTAACAAAGGAATGAGCTTGGGCTTGGGATATGCTTGTGAACCTAGATTATGTGAAATTATTTTTATAAGTTTCATTATTTTTTTGTATGATGTATTTTGTTATGTTAAATTTTTTTTAGAAAAGGGGTTTCAATTTCATATTTTTGAGATACTTTTTGCTCAGGATTAACAAAACTCAAGTTGGGGGGTGTGATTATCCATTGAAAGATGCTAATATTAATTGTTTATATCTTAATATCAATGTGTTTAAATGTCCATAAACACTAATTTTAGTCCAATTCATAAATTGAACTTCATTTCACATCATTGTGAAATTCATGTTTAAAGTGTCAATTTGGGACCAATTAATCATCTACTTGTGGAATACATTTTATTCATTACTTTAATTTTATATTTCTGGATATGATTTATCACTTTGATTGAAATATTTTTTCTTTTAGGATATATGGATGAATCCCAAAGGAAGATGGATATTTTTGGCAATGAATGGAGAAATTTCTAAACAAAGCACAATGGGCCTTAGGCCCATTAAGAAAAAGTGGGGCCCACAATCCAAGGCCAATGAAGCTAAAATTTTAACCTAAGAAAAATAAAATTATGGGGATTATTTAATTAAACTATTTATAGAGATAATTTGGAATTTTTCATGGTGATCCAGGCGGTCAAAAATGAAGATTAAATTTATGGCCAGATCTGAATGCCCATAAAGTCAGCCCACCATTTTGAGGATAAATTCCAAACAGATAATCCAATTGGCCTGAAATTTTTAAACCTATTATAGTACACCTAGAATAATATATTTATTTTATATTACCATCCATGACTCAGCTGTACGGAGTTTCAAATTCACATTTCAAAAAGGGGAATGAATCTGGACGATTTTCCTAGTCAACTTTGAAACGTTAAATTTCCATTAATTCATCACCCTCTTTTTGAAACTCCTAAATTATGGGGAAGGAATAAATTTATAGTAAATATAACCTAGCCTCATTATATACCTATATAATGAGCTGGAGTTCAAGGGAATTGTAATCCAATTTTTTTCTTTAAATTGTAATTTCCCGCTTTCATTTTGTAATCGCATCGTCAATTTTTCTCATTTAAGTTTTTCATTCACCTTAGTTTATTAATAAAATTTATTATTATTATTATTTTTAATTTATTTTATCATTTTTTTACCATTTCGATTCCATTGAATCAAGGTGTGAATTTATTCTCACAAAAAATTGTGAAATTCTTCACACAACGATTGAGTGTTCTTTTTTTCCTTTATTTTTCATTTCTTTAATCCCACATTTATAAGTCAACTTCCACCTTCCATTTAGAACCTTTCATCAATGGAAGGATAAAACTTTAGTGGTTTGATTATGGGGAGTTTATTAGGAGTTTATTGGATGTTATTTTATGTTATTAAATTCTTAAATTAGTTCTATAGCTTGAGAGTTCCATTCTTTGACCTATTTTCTTCTTTGTCTTCACCGAATTTAATGATGAAACATTTTGAGTGCTAGTATGACCTAATTCCTTAGAGTGATCATTAAAGTGATCCTATAAGTGAATTGGTGATTAAAATTGAAATTGTGTATGGATTAAATCAAATAATGATACTGGGGATTTATCTCATTGATTGGATGCCTCTTGAACCAGTGAACAGAAAATCTAAGGAAAAAAATTACATCCATTCTATCCCTAACAACAACCCAGGATCAACCCATATCCATTAATTATTTCCATTCAAATAATTAAGTATATAATTATTTAATTTAATCAAGTATCTTAGTTAATTTAGTTTTTTATATTCACAATTAAAAATCAAACAACAAATTTGGCCACTTCATAGCCAATCCTCCATCAAATATGAGCATCTCAAGTTCACTTCTTCGGTCCCTATGGATTCGATCCCTACCTATACTAAAATAACTGCTTATACCTGTAGGGTAAATTTGGGCAGAAACAATTATAAATTACTAATATCATAATTATGGAATACATAATGCGGGACACCATAAACATACAATCAAGACTTTGGCCAAGACACCATACATAAATGGGTAAAAACCCAGTCTAGTTTGTCTCATGAGACCTACCGATGCATCGAGGGGCTATAGCGGGCCCCAAACATAACTTACTAAGTCTAATGAATTATTAATATAAAATGGTTGAAACATAATCAACATATAAATTTATATTGAAACTAGCACATGAAATGAAAATAATATTCCCAATCTGTAAACTATCAAGAGTAATATGGTGAATGGTATCAAGACAGTACATCCTCTATCAAAATAATCATAAACCATTTAATAAAATATAGTAGATGATAACATAAGAGATCAATATAAATTATGTATAAGATTAAATAGAGGGTATTTAAATATATGGAAATACTCTAATAAAATCATTGAAACATTCTTGAGAGGAATACCCTTTTACTTTGGAAAGAAGAGTTCTTTTGGAAAATCATTTGTATTTGTTATAAAAATAAGATTGTAAACATGTATATCCAAGAAAGCAAAAATAAATGAAATTATATTTTAGGAATATTAAAATAAAATTCATACTGAAATTTATAAAGTGAAGTGAAAACATGTAAAAAGAGTATTTAAGAAACCTTATAAATGATCCACTTCAGTGTAGTTTAAGGGAAAATATAAAAGTCTTTAAAGTGAAAAAATGCATAATTGTTTACATAGAACCATAAATGAAATAAGATAGTTTTACATGATAAAAACAGCAATTTTAAAAAAATATTAATGGTTTAAAACAGGTTATGGAGTGTATATGAAAATGGGTAAAAAATTGGGAAGTTCCCTTTAATCGTACTTAGTTATCGTGAGGAATTGAAAATAGAACCTTATAAAACACGTATTTCCCCTTAAAAGAAATAATAATTGAGATAGATACATATATTTGGAACATAAAAACATAATTTATGAGAAATTAATAAGAATAATTAATAATTACATTGGGAAAAAGAGAGATAAAGCGCATCCCGAAGGAAAAATGGAGGTTTGGGAAGAAACCCTTACCTTATGTCCGAAAGTGTTCTATACTTGCACTTAATTTCTTGGATAATGAAATTGAATTCATTAAAAATTTAAATAAAAACCTATTAAATATGTATTTGATTTAGTATAATTTTATTAAGTTCATTTATGGCCTTTTGATGAGTAATAAGATTCAATTTCGTTGTCCAAGAGTATTCGTTTCCTCGATTTTCATGATCGGTTCACTTGTATACATGTATGAAATATATTATAAAATGGGAATAGTTATCCAGAAATAAAATTATAAGTTATTAATGAACTTATAGAAGATTAAATGGTCTTATATATTATTTTTTTCCATATATTATGATTATTCATTAGATAAAACATTAATGATAACCGTTTAGATTATTTTGACATTTTTTCGATCATTATGCACTAGTTTTGTTTTATTAATTAATATTATGTATATATACTAGTTACAAAATACTAAATAAATACACATAATATATTATGGTTTAACCATAAAAATGGTTTTACGACCATCCTTGAAGGTGTAATTGAAAAACAAAAACTCATCACCCATGAAGGTGGTAAATCAGCACCTCACGGATGATGTTTTCATTTTTAGAATAAAAGGGGAAGATAAGATAATTGATAATTGATATACCATTATCATAATAAAATTATATTATATAAAATATACTGGATTTATCACACCAATTTTTTATAGGGAGGCTAGGAGAGAATAAGAAAATAAAAGAAATTGAAAAGAAATTAAAAGAAAACGAAAGAGGATTTTACCTCTTGAACATCTTCTCCTTGAGATCCTCCTTAAGGAACTTGGGAATGATATTTTTGTGGGACCAGAAATACTAGAAAATAATAGGAAATGATAAATAGGTTTATTAGAATAATTGGGTAGAATATAATCAAGATTAAATGTTTTGGAGGTGTGAGGAGAAGAGGTGGCGAGGGGTGGTATTTATAGTGGAGGAGAGAGGTGTTTTTTAATTATTTTATTCATTAGTTTATTATTTTGGCTTAAGACTATGAATATTTTTGATTCAAATGAATAAATATAGTAAATATATAAGCAGAGTTTTATATTATAGTGATTACATCAGAAATTACTCAAGAAATAGTGTATTTAACTTATAATGTTACATACTATAAATTAACGTATTTCATTATTCACTAAAAATTCAACTATTTTAGAAAAATATCAAAAATTCAACCTGACCATTTTTTAATGTTTATAATTTAAAAACGAACTCCATTTTATAAAAATAATTTTTTAAAAAATAGAAATTGAATTTTTAATTGAAATCATCATTTATTTAAAAAATACAGATTTTAAAATTATAATTGATTTTATGACACTTTGAAGAATTAATTAAGATATCATAAAATTATATTATAATCACATGAAAAAAATATTAATTTATGAATATATTTTTTGAAATTAATTGTTCTTTTAAATAATTTTTTTAATTATAAAATTGTGAATAAACATTTACGTTTCACAAAAATACCAATACTTAATGTAATATTTTTAGAATATTTATGTACTTATTCCATGATATAAATATATTATATTTTCATTCATAAGATACCTAAATTTTATTTATACTTTAATATGTGAGATCAAATTCAAATCATAAATAAATTTTTAAAATAATAAAGTTGACATTTTTATAAAAATCGGTATTTTTTTATTATTCATTGGAAGATAAATATTTTCAGAAAAATATGAAAATTTCACCCTAATCTAATTTTGAAATCCCACTTTTAAAAATGAAGTTTATTTTGTTCAATAGAATTTATAAAAGTGAAAAAAATTTAATTGTAAAACATGTGCACCATTAAAAGGTGGTTAATTTTCATTTATAAAAATATAGTCTTTTATGATTACAATTTGATTTATTCTTATCTTATGCCTATAAAAATAATTTGGATGAATGTAAAAATATTTGATTGAATATATAATATATAAATTTCATAATGTGGTCAATACTATTCATTCCCACCAATTTAACAACTTGGTTATAACAGTCACATTTTAAATAGTATATCGTGATTTTAAACACGGTGTTGCATAAAACACAAGCTATTGAAGTTGTTAAATTTAAAGGAGACATACTATAAAATCATAGGACAAAGAAGAGGAGTCCCCATGGTTTCTCGGTTTCATTGTTGTTCACAACGTCACTAAGAGACAATTGAGAACCTATTTCTCCACTGTGATTGGGTCTAGGGAGTGTGGAATTTTTTACAATAGGGAATGAACATAAACCTTTTAGGTGAGTCCATGCAAAATATTTTGGAGTCCTAGTTTTGGGGAGCTAGACAATGCGGTCTGGAAGTGAAGGTTTGGGGCATGATTTTTGCAGTCGCCTGTTGGTCACTTTGGGAAGCAAGAAAAAAATCCCACAATAGTGAGATTAAATTAGTCCATCACCTTCATATTTGAATTAAAATTGTAGTGGTATAGTTTAGAGGTCTGATTAAAAGGGTTGGTCTCTCATCTACTCTCAGAAGGTTTCTCCCAAGTTTTTTCATGTCCACAACTACCAGCGCTCCCAACCAAGGTTGGTGGATAAAAAAGAGACAACATTTTATGGTTCTTAAACTGAATTTCAATGGTTCTTGTGTTAATGGGGACATAAGAGAAGGAGGTCTGGTCAGAGAAAATAGAGGTTTCATACTGCTGGCTTTATCTATTTCTTTGATATTGGTAATTCCATTGGTGGAGAGACCAAAACTATGGCCTTGGGTATCTATCTATACAGGCGTTTCAATTTTTCAATCTTGGAAGTGGAATCAGACTCGGTTGTACTAGTTAGATTTCTCCAACATAAAGATGATGTTCCTTGGGATCTGGTTTACTCTATCAGGTATTTCAGAAACTTTATTAACCAAAATATTATTGTCAACCATTCCTAGAGAGAAGAAAATTACGTAGCTGATTCACTTTCTAGTCAAGGTAGGACAGGAGAGACCACAAATCTCTACACTAGCTTGGGGTTTCTACCCAATGATTGAAAACTTTTTATTATGAATGATGCTCTAGGACTTCACTACTTCCGGCCTCCCTGGGTTTGCTTGGTCTTACTTTCTTATAACTACTTCTTGTATTTCTTTATGCTTTCCTTGAATAAAAAATTACTTTTCAGTATTTTCACATTCTCCCCTCCTTCAATAAATTACATCCTCACAGTTTAAACTTGTGATTGGTAATCATGGAGTTGTCATTTTAGAATACCCTTTTGGAAAACCTACATCATAAAAAGGCTTAATAAAAATTCCTCTTAAAAAGAGGGAAATGACAAAGTGATAGTTACCAAAAAACAAGGTTTCCCTATAGGAGAACATTAGTGGTAAGTGAAAACATGGGTATGGAAAAGAAATCTAACTATTAAGTTCTTATGGAGAGGGATAAAAAACATAATTATGAAAAAGTTAACCATCACAAGACCGTAAATCTGCGACCGGTTAAAAGAAAATTGATTTCTCAGAAAGAAAAGTAAATGGATAACGTTTTTGTTCCAAAATCATTTTCTTAAAGTGAAGAGATAGTTACTTGATAAAATAAAATTACTTTATTTATTTCCATGTAATAAGAATAATCTTATCCTTTGATTGTTATTCAATCTGTTTCAACTTCATTTCTTACACTAAGAGATGGATATTCAAGATGATTTTTTCATACCTGAAGTACTTTTAATGAATCATATGCTCCAAAAGTCATTCCTCCAGCCTTTAAATGTTTATTGAAACCAAAAATGGTTAGAACAGGTTATCCAATATGCTAAATAATACTTTAATCTTAATCAATAATATCCTCAATCCATTCTATAAGTAGTTAACCTTAAGACTCATCCGATGTATGTCTGTCCAAATTCAAATACCAAAAGAATTTCGAAGGAAGGTCACTAAATTTCCAAAATCAAATTAACATAATATTTCCCAAATGATGAAGTTCTTAATCCCACATACCAAATATATGAATACATTGATCACCTTAAAATCTTAATGAAAACATGCATGCTTCCAAATCCGTAAAGAAGAAGTACTATAGTACAATCCTTATATATCTCATGATTCTTATAACCAGAATATCCTAACACTATTCTTGAATTAAAAAACCCAAATACATTAATTATTTCACTTTGACTATAGTAGTATCATAAGATTGACCTTGATCCCTTTTATTTTTATGAGCTATATTTCCTTGAAACTTGGGACATTCATTTGCATAATGCCCTATCTACTTACAGTTGAAACATTTCACATTTACAACTCCTTTCTTTCCCTTACATTCACGAGTCTGGTGACCTTTCTCTCCACACTTGTAACAAACTCCCATTTACTCTAGGAAAGTACCAGGGTGTTTCTTCCCACAATTATCACATGTGGGAAAAATCCTTCTTTCCCTTTCCCCTTTATCCATCTCTTACTCTACCGCTCTCTTCTTATCTTTATTTACCTTCAAGTAATAAGACTTAGAGTATTCTTTCTCTATCCTGATAGAACATGCGAATATATCCTCATACGATGAGAATGTTTGGGAAACTAGTGCTCTTCATAGAATTGGATTAATTCCATCAAATAAATGATCAATCTTGATCCTTGGATTACACATGTAGTCTGAAGCATGTCTTGCTAACCTTGTAAATTTGGATTCATACTTGGTAATGTTTTCATCCTCTTTCTATCTCAAACTCAAGAATTTCCCCCCATATACTCTCACTATTTGTGAGGGAAATATTTCTCCAAGAAAGTTTACTTAAAATCCTTCTATTACATATTTTCAATTTCTCCTTCCTCCATTTTGTTTTGAATTAATGACCACCATTGATTTTCACTCCTGAGAGATGATAGACTACCATGATAACCTTTTCCCTTTCGTTACTTACCAAAGTGAGAAATATCATCTCTAAGGAACTTATCCATTTCTCAACTACAAATGGGGTTGTAGTCCCATTGAATGATGGAGGTTGATGTCACATGAAGTGGTCTAACATTGTTACACCACATTGTGGATCGAGATTCTCCATGTGAGTAAAGTTATTTTTCATAACCTAAGTCAGTTGTCCCAGTATAGTTATAATTTTTTAGCTCTAACTTTAGCTCTAGCTCCAGTATCATTAGCTTCTATAGGAGGAAAATCCCTACATAGAATACATGCATTGATACGGTTTCCATTCCCCCCACTAGGTGAATTTTCTAAACAATGACATATACTAGATAAGATCATAACATTTTGAAACATACTGTATAATATCAAAACCAGTGAATTACATAATCATAAATTGAAAATTTAGATATAAATACTCTCTAAATCATAAGCTTGGTTACTTTGGGAATTTTATGAAAGTCAGTTATAGGGTTATATATCTATATTTTTCCTAAATCTAGCTTCCAAAGTCTCTACTAAATAGGATCTGATACCAACTATAAAGACCCCAACCCTGGTATCCTGGAGTTGGTGCCTTACACTACTACAAAACTGGAATTTAAAAACGTTGGTATTTATCAGCAATAGAAAAAAGCACTAATAAATGGCATATTTATCAGCACTAAAGAAAGCGCTGATAAATTTAACCCTTTATCAGTGCTTTATTTTTAGCACTCATAAAGGGTACCCTTTATCAGTGCTATATTTTTAGCGCTCATAAAGGAATCCTTTATCAGTGCTTTTTTAGCACTGATAAAGGTCTGAATAAATAAAATGAAATAATGATATAAATAAAAAATAAAAAATGAGTTTATTAAAAAAATATTACAAATTTTATTCATTAAATAATTATTGATAAAAATGAATAAATTGATTATACTATATATAAATTATAAATACTAATAAATAATATGTATTAAATATATAGATATGAAAAATGAAAATTAAACAAATTAAAATTAAAAATAAGTAAATTGAGAAAAATATTAAACATTTTATTAATAGATGATTATTGATAATTTTAATAAATAGTATATATTAAATATATAGATATATATATTAATGTATATAAATATGATTTATATATTACAAAATATTTATGCACTTTACATTAAATAGTCATATATTTAGTAAATAATGGTTTATAATTAAAAATTAACATGAATTAAAAATACTGACTAATTCCATAGAGTAATGGACATATAATTGAATGTCGTTTGATTTTTCAATTTAACATAGACCAAATATGTGTTATATTGATTTCATATATATATAATTAATTCATTTTTATATAAAATGCACACACACAAAACTTATACATTTTTTCAATATTATTAAAGTGTACTTATTTTTAATTTATTCAATTTCACTCATTTTTAACACGCATGCACTTAAAACTAGATATTCATTAATAACGTTAAAAAAATGTTTGAAAAAAAATATTATAAAAAAATCTTTATAAATAAAAATATTTTAAAATGTACAAAATATATTTATCAAATTATATATTTATAATTATAAATAAATAAATATTTTTTAAAAGTATTTATATAATTATATATATTTAAATAATTATTAAAATTATAATAAATTTACATAAATAATGAATATATTTACTATATTTATATTTATATATTTTTATTATATATATATATATAATGATATAAATATTAATTGTTTAAAATATTTATAGAATTATGAATAAATAATTATATATTTACATAATTATAAAATTATAATAAATATATTTAAATAATAAATATATGACTCTATTTATATTTATATATATTGATTAAGTATATATATATATTTAATATTTTTTATTTATAATTATAATTATAAATATTTTATCCGTGCTTAAGTAATAAGCGCTGATAAAAGAAATCTTTATCAACGCTTTTTTTAGCACTGATAAAGATGAGACTTTATCAGTGCTAAAACTTTTAAGCTGATAAATATGGATTTTATCTACGCTAAAAAAGCACTGATAAATATGCCCTTTATCAACACTTTTTTAAAAGTGTTGATAAAAGTGTCTCGATCTAATTAAAAAAACCTAACATGTTGTGAACCCATCGTGATATCAGAAGATTTTCGTGGAATCCACCCATTGTCGTCGCTCCTCCTCAATGAATTGAAGCTCAAATCAGACAAACCCACTCGAATCATACAAACCCACTGCCTCTATTTTCTCGTACATCGTATGGCATCTTATGTTCGGTTTTAGTTATGGTTTTTGAAGAAAACATCGAGATCTAGATCAGAGGGTCTTGGATTTTCTTCAACCCAGAGAGGTAGGCCTAGGTTTTTCTTTGTAGGTTTTGATTTTCTTTATTTATTTTTCATTTTGAGATCTGGATCTGAGAGTTTCCAATTTTCCTTTATAGGTTCTGATTTTCTTTATTTATTTGTGCTCCGGTTGTTGTATACTATTTTGCTTTTGTTTATGATCCATTGTTTTCTTGGATACCTATTTGGATATCCTATTTTAGTCTTTTTAAATTGTTGTTTTGAATCAATTTTTTTCTCTATGTACATATATACCTCATCTTGATTCATAAGATTAATTTTTTCACTGTTTTGAAATCTTAGTGAATCACCTCGAGTCCGTAGATAAACCAATTAAATAAATATTTATGCCACTGTATAAACAGTGGAGGTTTTGGATATAAAAACATTAAAAGAATTATCAATTTTATTTAGAAAACCAATTATCAGTTTGATGATGGTGAAAAGTATAAATAGAATCTGATATTATTTAATTCATGTAAGGAAATTTTTTTAATTAAATTCTGTTTTAATATTCTGGTGTAAGGGTTTTTTCTTAAAAATTTATTTTCTCATAATTTTTTTATTTTATTTTAAGAGAAATCTTAGTAAGGGTGATACCATATTTATTTATTTTCAATGGCTCTCTATTTTAAAAATTAGTATGGGTTTGTATTTATTTTACTATGTTGTGATATTCTACTATAAGAGTTACATATATTGCTCAGAATTGTGTTCTTTTATTGATTTATGCCAACTTCTTTATGGATCTCCCTAAAATCTCAAGGATGGGTCAACGCGTATTAGATGACCTCCCTAGAATCCTTAGGTTGCTACATCATTTGTTCCAAAAAATAGAATAGAAGTTATAAAATTCTATATATTAGAAATTATTTTTAGATATTCATCATTTTAGGTCTATATATACATTTTAGGTCTATATATACATTTAATTAACATTAATATAATTTATACTTAAATAAATAATAAAATAAAGTAAACTCATGTAACTTTCAAAATAATAAAATTAGGTAACTATATATACATTTTTTTAAAATAATTAAACTTTAAAAAATTTAAATAATTATATTTTATACACAATTACCCAAAATAATAATTATTTATAATTAATATAATTTAAAAATTATCATTAATATTATTTTTTAGTTTCATTAGAAAAATCATATTATATATATATCGAATAATATATTGTATATTTAAATAAATTTAAATATGATAAATAATATACAAACACATATATATAATTATATTCAAATAAATTTACTAATATAACACACACACACACACATATATATAACATATATAAAAAAAAATATAGGTAAATTCACTTTATTTATCTATGTGTCGAATGAGGAGTGACCTCCATTTTATAGTTTTTGATGGTGGAAGGCATGAACCTCGTTCAGGTTTATTATCTATCAAGGTAAGTGTGAACGAATTACATGCCTCCATCGACCTCGTTTTCCAATCATATAAAACCATATAATTTTTTAATAAAATAAAACCTATTAAAAAAACCAAGTTTCATTGAAAAAAACATTATAAAAAAATCCTCGACCAATTATTTTATTAAAGTTTCATTCGGATCCTTGTGAATAAATTATAGGATAAAAATGAAAGTCATTCATCATTAACTATGCCTCCACATCAAATCAAATAAATTAATTTCAGTAACATACACTCGTCAGCTGAAATTACACTGTAGCAACCCAAGACCCCCGAGCTGTGCATCACTACAGTTGCATATTCCGATTCTTCCATCTCCACCCTCTCCATTTATTTTCCGCAATTCACTCTATCATTTATATGGTTTTGTGGAGATTTTATTTGTAAGGATTTTGTGGAAATGGAGGCATAAAGTTAATAACTAGTTCCAATGGTGTAATTCTCACAAATAGGAGGCATTTCCCCTTTTATAGAACACAATGAAGCACAATTGTCATCCACATCAGCTTTATCTCCTAAATAGTTATTATTGAATTTTGTTGCCTTGAGACTCATCCCCTATCTCTTTTATGTTGCTTGTACTACTATGATAATTAGTCATCCCATGGATGACTACTTCTTAGAGTATTTCAAGAAACATAGGTGCATGTCCACAAGAGATGGAGGATGTGTGTCAAACAACAAAATGAAATGATAAATGTTCGAGAGATGAGCTGATGAGGATAACAGTTGTCTATAAATTTCTCCTTTGAATGAATTTATAGGACAACACCAACCATAGTAGAGAAATTCTCCTCATCCTCCTCACTCGTTGATTGATTCTTTGGTGAGATCTATTTTTGTTTTTTTATCATTATTCTTGCTTTACCATCAGTACATCCCTATGGTCAACAATGTTTGCACAGTAAAATCATTATGCATAGAATTAATGTATTGTTTCATATTTATGTTTAATTTATTTCTTTTAAGTATTACTCATATAATAATTGTTTTCTTGTAAAAGTGGATTCTTTTGTTTGAGCCTACAACTTAGATAATGACAACAAGAAAATGTGTCAAGAATGCATAAAACCATCATAAAAAGGTGAATTTCCACTACTTATTTAATTAATTTTGTCATCATTTTATCAACTATTTTTAAGTTAATTTATTTATCATTTTTATCTAATACTTATTTAGTTTTTTTCCCATATCTTTTGGGAAGTCATATTTTTCTTTCAACTATCTGCAACTAGCCACCCAAGAGATAAAATGATTATTTCTGCCAATGATTCCACACTTTCTATTTTCACTGTATTTTTTTTTCAAACTACCAACATTTCATATTTATTTGATATTATTATCCAAGAAACCTTTCTTGTTGTTGAAATCCTTTTCTCTTCGGACTTTCAACAACGAGAAATGTTTTTCAGCTAAGAATAATGATTCAATATACAATGTTGTATGTTTGAAATAAAAAGAAAATTAAAGCATGGTAACATTGGTAGTTATAATTTTTTGAGACTTTGGGACATATAGGAATCAACCACACCTCAAACCGACACACGATGTGACCGATATGACTCTAAGCGCTTATTTTTATTTAAAATTGACATTAATTTTAGTAAAAAGTACAACTAACATACTCAAAACTGAGAAAACATATTATGAGTGTTTCTATACTTTAAGGAAATAATCCATAAGTCATTTGATACATGTAGGAATCAGCCACACCTCAATTAGATGTACGGTGTGACCGCTATGACTCAATGTGTCTGTTATGAGTTTAAAATTGATAGTTTAGTTCAAAAAATGTAACTCACTGAAAACAAAGAAATTGCACTTGAATTTTATTGATAATTTAGGAAATTGATTTCTATGTCCTTTTTAATGTGTAGTAATAAGTCTCACATCAAACCTATACACGATGTGATTGGTATAGGTCAAAGTGCATGTTTCCAGTTTAAAATAACATTTTAGTAAAAAAAAAGTGACGTATTCAAAACCAATAAAAACATTCACATTGTTTTTATAACTTAATAAAAAGATCCATAAGTTATTTGACATGTGTAGGAATCAACCATATCTCAATCCGATGCATGGTGTGACTGATATGACTCTAAGTGCGTCTTTTTATTTAGAAGTGACATCAATTTTAATAAAAAGGAAAACTAACCTACTCAAAACCAATGAAATGCATTCATATTATTTTAATACTTTAGAGAAACGATCCATAAGTCATTTTTGATGTGTATGAATTGGCCGAACCTCAATCTGACACATAGTGTTCCCGATATGACTCAATGTGTCTGTTATTAGTTTAAAATCGGTAGTTTAGTTCAAAAGACGCCACTCACTAAAAATCAAGAAAACACACTCAGATTTTCTTGATAATTTAGGAAATTGATTCATAAGTTATTTGTGATGTTTAAGAATCATTCTCATATCAAATTGATACATGATGTGATCGGTATGAGTCAGAGTGCATGTTTCCAGTTTAAACTGACATTTTTGTAAAAAAGACAAGTGACGTACTCAAAACTGAGTAAACACATTAGGATTATTTTGATACTTTATGAAAAATATCCATAAGAAATTTGGGACATGTAAGAATTATGCACACATCGATACAACACACAGTGTGACCGATATTACTTAAAGTGAGTATTTTTATTTAAAATTGAAATCAATTTTATTAAAAGGGACAACTCACCTACTCAAAATCAAGAAAACACATTCGGATTATTTTGATACTTTAGGAAAATTATCCATAAGTCATTTTTGACATGTATGAATCATCCTCACCTTAATACAATACACTATATGTCTGGTATGACTCAATGTGTACATTATTAATTTAAAATCAATATTTTAGTTCAAAAAGTGTCACTCACTAAAAACCGAGCAAACGTGCTTAGATTGTCTTTATAATTTAGGAAAATGATTAATACATAATTTTTGGAATTTAGGATTTGGTATCATGTTAAACTAACACATGATATGACCAGTATGAGTCAAAGTGCGTGTTTCTAGTTTAAAATGACATTTTATTAAAAAAGACAATCGACGTACTCAAAACCAAGTAAACACATTTGGATTGTTTTAATATTTTAGGAAAATGGTCTATAAGTCATTTTAGACATGTAAGAATTATCCACACCTCAATACAATTCATGGTGTGATCGGTATGACTCCAAGTGAATTTTTTCAATATATAAGTATCGTTTTAATTTAAAACGCGCATCACATCTCCAAAACTGAGAAAATGAGCCTAGATTGTTTTATCTTCATTTAATTTTTTTCATACTTTATTTTGCTGATTTCATGGTGTTTTTGGTGCTACAGTGTGCTGTTACAGCACACTACACTGGTGGGGCAATGTACTGTAGTAGCACACTGCAGTATGCCCCTTTATCAGTGCTGATAAAAGACTTGGGATTTTAATCTTGCTCCAGTAGTCAAAACTTCTCTATTACAAATAAAGGAAATTTTTAGTGCTATTAATGGAATACTTTTTAGTAGTGTTACTTTATTACACTGGAACTGTGAACAAGTGATCACATCCTAAAGTAACTAATAGTTTAATAGCTTTTGAAAACTAGATACAAACATAAGTTTTACATTAAAAATTAAAATGAAATACAACATAGTAACTTCATTGAAAACACTCTTATTATCTTGATTTATCTCTGCATGTTAGTCATAATATACATCTTTAAATCTTGGGGAAAAATAAAACATAAGAAGGGGGTGAGCTCAAATTCTCAATAAGGGTAAACAATATAGTGAAATCTATAAGCATAAATAATAAGGCAAGGTGAATATCTAACAACACATGTCATTAAAATGAAAACTTGAACATAATATAACTTGATTAAAAGATGAATAAATAATTCCATATAAATAATCACATGAGAATGAAACTTAAACATGGATATTCAACTAGTATAATAATCATATGGATTGTCAACTATTAATATCATAATGATGGAATGCATAATGTTGGACATTATAAACATACCGTCAAAGCTTCGATCAAGACACCATACATAAATGGGTAAAAACGCAATTTAGTTTGTCTCGTGAGACCTACCAATGTATCAAGGGGCTATAGCGGGCCTCACCCGTCACTTAATAAGTCTAATGAATTACTCATATGAAAGGGGTGAAACATATTTAACATATACATTCATATTGAAACTATAATATGAAATGTAAATAATATCTCCAATCAGTAAACTATCTAGAGTAATATGGTGAATGGTATCAAGACAGTATATCCCCAATCAAAATAATCATAAACCATTCAATAAAATATGGTATATGTTAACATAAGATATCAATATCAATTATGTATAAGACTCAACATAGATAATTGAAATAGATAAAAATACTCAAATAAAATCATTGAGAAATTCTTGAGAGAAATATCCTTTTACTTTGGAAAGAAGAGTTCCTTTGGAAAATCATTTGTATTTGTCATAAAAATCAGATTGTAAACATGTATATCCCAAAAAATAAAAGGGAATGAAATTATATTTGAGTAATATTAAAATAAAATTCATACTGAAATTTGGTAACTGAAGTGAAAACATGTAAAAAGAGTGTTTAAGAAACCTTAGAAATGAGCCACTTCAGTGCAGTTTAAGGGAAAATATAAGAGTCATTAAAGTGGAAAAAGGTGCATTTGTTTTCATAGAAATGGAAATAAACTAAGATAGTTTTTCATGATAAAAATAGTGATTTTATAAAAATATTATTCGCTTAAAATAAATTATGTATTGTACTTGAAAATAGGTAAGAAATTGGGAAGTTCCCTTTAATCGAGCTTGGTTATCATGATGAATTGAAAAAGAAACCTTATAAGACATGTATTTCCCCATAAAAAAGAAGAATAATTGAGCTAGATATATATATTTGGAAAATACACATATAATTTAGGAGGAATATATAAGAATAATTAAGAATTTTATTTGGGGTAAAGAGAGAGAAAGTGTATCCCAAAGGAAAAAGGAGGTTTGGGAAGAAACACTTAACTCATGTACGAAAGTGTTCTACACTTACACTTAATGCTCCAGATAATAAAATTAGATTCATTAAAAATTTAATTTAGAAACTCTTAAACATTTATTTGATTTATTATAATTTTATTAAGTTCATTTACGACCTTTTTATGAGTTATAAGATTCAATTTCATCGTTCAGGAGTGTCTGTTTCCTTGGTTTTCATGATTGGTTCGCTTGTATACATGTATGAAAGGCCATGTAAAATGGGAATAGTTATACAGAATTGAAATTATAAGTTATTAATGAACTTATAGAATATTAAATGGTCTTATATATCATTTTTTTCCAGATATGAGGAAGATTCGTTAGATAAAACTTTAATGATAACTGTTTAGATTATTTTGGTGTTTTTTTGATCATCACACACTAGTTTTGTTTTATTGATTAATGTTATGTATATATAATGGTTCAAAAATACTAAATAAGTTGTAATAAACATAATATATTCTTTTTTAACCATAAAAATGGTTTTATGAGCACCTTTTAAGGTTTAATTGAAAAAAAAATCCTTCGTCCATGTAGGTGGTAAATAGGCAACTCACGAACGATGTTTTCATTTTTAGAATAAGAGGGGAATATATGAGAATTGATAGTTGATGTACCATTATCATAATAAAATTATAGTATATAAATGATAATAGATTTATAATTCCAATTTGTTATAGAGATGTGAGGAGATGATAGTAAAATAAAATAAATTGAAAGGAAATTAAAAGATAACAAAAGAGGATTTTACCACTTGAACTTCTTCTCCTTAAGATCCTCCTTAATGCACTTGGGAATGGTCTTTTGATGAGACCAGCAAGACCAGAACATGTGGAAGAGGTTTGGGAGAGTAATTTGATAGAATATAATCAAGATTCAAGGCTTTGGAGGTGTAAGGAGAAGAGGTGGTGAAGGGTGGTATTTATAGTGGAGGGAAGAGGTATTTTTTGTTTATTTTATTCATTAGTTTATTATTTTGGATCAAAACTATGAATAGGTTTGATTCCCATAACTAAATAAAGTAAAGAGATAATTGGAGTTTGATAATATGGTTCTTATATCATAAATGACTCAAGAAATAGTGTATTTAACTTATAATGTTATATATTGTAAATTACTGTATTTCACTATTCATAAAAAATTCAACTATTTTAGAAAAATAAAAAAATTTCACCCTAAAAATTTATATGTGTATAATTAAAAAATGGACTCAATTTTATTAAAATAATTTTATAAATATGACAAGTTTAATTTTTAATTGAAATCATCATTTATTCTAAAAATATAGATTCTAAAATTATAACTGATTTTATGACACTTTAAAAAATTAATTAAGATCTCATAAAATTATCTTATAACCATAAGAAAAAAAATATTAATTTATGAATCTATTTTTTAAAAATAATTGTTTTTTGAAATCATTTTTTAAATTATAAAACTGTGAATAAAAATTTACATTTCACAAAAATACCAATACTTAATTTATCATTTTTAAAATATTTATTTACTTATTCCATGGTATAAATATATTATATTTTCATTCATAAATACCTAAATTTTATTTATATTTAAATATGTGAGATAAAATTCAAATCATAAATAGACTTTTAATATAATGAAGTAGACAGTTTTATAAAAATTGGTATTTTTTACTATTCATTGGAAAATAAATATTTTCAGTAAAATATAAAAATTTCACCCTAAGATAATTTTGACATTCCAATTTAAAAAATGAAGTTTATTTTATTCAATATAATTAATAAAAGTGTCAAAATTTAATTTTAAATTAAGTGCTCCATTAAAAGTTGGTAAAATTACCTTTAGAAAAATAGTCTTTTATGAGTAAAATTTGATTTATTCTTATCTTATGCCTATAAAAATAATTTGGATAAATTTAAAAATATTTGATTGAAAATATAATATATAATTTTCATAATGTGGTTAATACTATTCATTTCCACCAATTTAAGAGCTAGGTTATAACATTAACATTTTAAATAGTATATCGTGGTTTTAAACACGGTGTTGCATGCAACATAAGCTATCAATGTTGTTAAATTTAAAGGAGACATGCTATAAAATCTTAGGGTGTTACAACTATTGGAATCAAATGGAGGATAATATGTTTTTCTACCATTGGACTCCAATGGTAGATACTCTATTTTTCTACCGTTGGACACCAACGATAGATGCTCTGTTCTGATGGTAGATCATATTTTTATTCATCGTTAGTTCAAAAATTATTTCTATTTTTTTCATTATTTTTAATTGGTGTTATTAAAATAAATATTTTGATAATATTTTTATTAAATTTTTCTAAAAAATGTTATTGCATGTTGGTTATAAATATTTCTAAGCATTTATGCTGTTCATATTTACATGCAATTAAAACTGTTTATGATGCTCTATTTTATTATAGTTTTATTATTTTACAAACTAAAAGCCTATAATTATTATTTTAATTATTTTATGAATATTAATTATATAATTTTTTTGTGCCTAACATGTTGGATGTTTTTTTATGATATTTCATGAAGAAATAAAGAGCGCGAAAACTTTATGTTTATCAGCATGAATTTTTACCATCAGGTAATAATAATATCATTTTATTATTATACACTAACATGTGGTGTGAAAATATTGTATATATAGATGATCCCTGAAGATCATTGAGTTAATAAACTTGGATTGATCCATTAGATAAGTGATCAAGGTGATAAATCAACTTGTGATTAGATCATTCTAGAGACAACTATGATACAATTTATGCTGCTCTGAATTAATCAAGAACCTTCTTCAACTTCTATTATTTTTCTTTGATCACTAAATATATTAATTTCTTTAATCTTACACCACTGGAGTGATTAAATAACTTGAGCTGCACCAAATTTCTACATCATCTGTTCAACTGTTGTTTTTATTGTTTCTTTTATTTTTCTATTATAATTCTTCCTACCACTCATTTTTCATCTAGAGTTTGGTTTAATATTTTCCCATCCAAAAGTTGTATCATTGGGTTATTCCTCCCATATAAAAGGAAGGTTGGGTTCCTCCAAAAAAAAGAAAGGTTGGTTGTGACTTCTTCAAAATCCAGAGGTTATACCACCAGGTGTGAAAACGGTACATTTCATTTGTATATAATTGGGTTATCACTCCCTTTCAAAAGTGAGGATCTAGTTAATACCATTCTCCTCACAGAGTAGAGGATATTGATGGGAGTACCAGGATATTTGTGATCCAAACCTCTATAAAAAAATCACGTGTTATCTATTTTTTATTTTTGCTACACATTTAACACCGCTCTAACTCTGATATAATAGTATTTGTTTAAATTTTTTAAAAAGGATTATTCACCCCCTTATAGTCACTAATTCCATACTAAGGGACCTAAAAATTGGTATCAGAGTGTGGTTCCTTTTAAGTATTTTGTTTTATTTTTTTCATTATCTATTTGAACTAACCATTCTCCTAGAATTAAAAGTCTAAGGAAAAGATCCACTACTTTTCTATCAAAATCCAAGAATTTGAGATGTTTAATCCCATCAAACCACCTCACTTCAAAGGAAGTGACTACATTTACTGAAAGGAATGAATAGAGGTATTTTTTAAAATATAGGTCTTCATTATTGGGCTATAATTTCAAAACCATATAAACTTCCTCATGTACATTTTTAAACCCTTACTATTAATGATGCTACAAAATGTGTTTTAAACTATAAAGTTATGAATTACTTTTACCATTATTTAAGTATAAATATTTATAGTCACATTTCTTCCTATTAAACTACTTTTGACATTTGTAGGAATTTAAAAGTCACTCATCAAGGAACTAGTAAGTTGTAGAGAACCAAGATAGGTATTCACATAATTAAGTTTCAAGAATTTATAATGACTGATCAAGAAAGCATCAATAAGATGTACAATACATTTACCAAAATTTTCAATAATATGGTTGTAATTGGAGAGACCATGAAGAATAAAGCTCTTATTGAAATATTACTTTGATATCTACCCAAGATATGGAATTCAAAGAAGGTTGTAATTGAAGAAAGTAAGGATTTCACAGAGTATTCAATGGATAAGATCAATTCTTCAATATGAGCTAGATGTAACAACCCAGGTAAATACAAGATATAATATTTTAATATTTAATAATATTTGTGGATTAAATATTAATTTTAATTTAAATAGGATTCTATGTCCTATGGAGTACCCGAAACGCAACAATGAGTTTCTCAAAAATTTCATGTTGCACACAAGGCTGAGTCATACTAAAAAATAATAAAATAATAATATTTTAAATGACAGTTAACGCCTAGCCATTGTATTGGATGAATGAACAGAACTAACTACAATATGATTATACATGTTTGTTAAATGTTTTTACATTTATCCAATAAAATTTAGAGGCTTAAAATGTGAATGAATCCAATTTTAAGCATAAACACTCTAATATTCTTTAAAAGGTCGATTTACCGCCTTTTGATGGTGAACCCTTTTTAAATATAGTTTTTTTTCACTTATATATATATATATATATATTATTTAAAAAAATAATATTCTTATTTAGAACCGAGACATCATAATTTACTTTGGATGAAATTTTGGTATTTTTCTAATAATGTTCATTTTTTAATGAATAGTAAAAAATACTACATTTTAATTCAAAACTGCCTTTTAATATAATTTATTTATATTGTTAGATTATCTTTTTAATTGGTTTCAAAGTATAATTATATTTTATTTTTACCATTTAATCCAATGTTGGTAATTAGAAATAATTTCACTCTGAAATTGAACATAAACAAATATCAATCTTTTGATAGTTATTATTTCTTAAAAACATGTTTTTTGGTTTTGAAAACAGGAATTAATTTTAAATTAATTTCTACAACTTTTGTATTTTGAATTTGGAAAAATGGATCCCATATTTGTAATCATGAGGTCCAAATTTTGTAAATAAGTAACTTTTATTTTTAGGATTTATGAATAGTAACTTCAGAAAATATTTTATTTACCATTGTTAAAGATTAAATCTGGTAAATAAGGGTAAAAAAATAATATTATAATAATATTAAATTATCCTAACATGTGTCCTAATCCTATTGGATGATATATTTACGACCATGGGCATACTTAGGTCAATTCTGGGACCCCATAGAGTCACTTGTAAGTGAAAATGACACTAAAAATTAATTAAAGTTAAGGAAAATGTAACATAAACATATATCTCTTAGTATTTTTTTTATGATAGGTTATATAAGTGATATTTTCGACTATAAATAGTAATTATACATATAAAAATATTTCCTACATCATGGTATTTTATTTATAATTTCTATAAATCATATGAATAAATTTATTTATGGCACAATGATGATGTAATGATTACCTTATTAATGAATGTTTTAAATAAATGAGATTATAAATATTAAAATAAATTTATTTTGAAACCTTTTATGCCATAAAAAAATTTTATGGATGATTATAACTTTTTATATTTGAATTAATGTAGGTTTTTCGAAAGAATCAAGTTGTTATAGATTTTTTCTTGATATAAATAGTTTATAAATTGACATAAATGAGTTTTTAAAATGAATACTATTTTATTAAATGATAAAAGAATCCTAAAAATATAATATTCATCCAAATGAAATATATGATGTTACTAATGCCATTAATAATCCATTTTTGGGTCACTTGGTATTTTATAGTAAATATATTAACCATATAGTATGAATATACAAGAGGACATGGCAAAAGTTAAATTAGTTAACTAAAGGTTAAAGCTAAAACATAAAGTTAGTTTTATGCCCTAAACTTGTCTAAAAACCCATTTTTTGAGATTATTTTGAACAATAATCACATTATATTAGAATTAAATGAGTTTTGGACCGTTTGAAATTGAAATTCAGGTAATAATAAAATAATATTTTCAAACATTCCTAAAGAGCCCCTCCTCCCCCTTAAAAAAGCCATCACCTCTAACCCTTACTCACACCTCTCAAGCCCCCTTGGATCATCCAAACTCTACCCAAATAATCTCCCCAAATCCCTCTATTCCACCTATAATCCTTAACTTAGGCATATGGTACTTCAATAAATCATTTTTGTTCAAACCAAATGGAGTTACCCAATTTAAAGGTAACGTATCCTCTCAAGTTCTTTTCTTTTATTTTTCTTCTCCACCACCTAAAATCTATTTATTCCATTATTATATAAAAACACCATTATATTAAATATACTGGGATGTTTTTATGATAATTATTCAAAATACACTTCCAGACACCTCCATCCAATGGATACGAACATACTATTTCTGTGGACGACAAACTACTGCCTCACAAAATGATGATTGTTCAATTATCTCCTACAGCCTCTCATGGTGGCCATTATAATGGCACTATATTTATAAGTTATATATATTATATTTATTTTGTCTCTATTCTTCTTTATTTTTCATTTATATCATACCTTTATGGTTTCCATAATGGGTAAATATGACAATTTCATTTGAGGAAGTGCGGACTACCGCCCCCTCAAAGTGATATGACTCATTCATGCCATACATGGAACGTATAAAGAATGGAGTTACTAAAATTATTTATGATATTATACTATAATTATAATATACATATTTATCACTAAGTTTTCATTCCATTAAATATGAAATAGAAATGAAAGTAGCGTTCATGCGTACGTACGACTTACCATCTCCATGAACGGTGCATTTCATTTCTTATATCCAAATGTTATGTACTATTATAAATAAATATATATACTGGATATATATGATATATATGATATATAAATCATGAATAATTTTTTTTATATAATGTATGTTTGACCACATGGACAACTTGTAATTATAAGAAGTTCATTTTTGACTCAAGTACCAAATATCGACAAAACGACCGTTATTAACTTAAATGATTATGTAATGTTTATAACATGGTAATAAGTAATATAAAAGGAATAATAAACTTGAAAAAGGTTCTTAAGAAAGTATAAATTAAATTTAGTTTATTATTCAGGATATTAAAGAACGAAGGAGTCAAGTCAGACATGAGGTAAGGGACTTCATCTCAATCTCCTTTCATTGAGGCATTTTTTGATTTATGAATGACTTTCTTTTATACGGTGTATAAAACTCTTTGAATTTTCATTTCATTCAAAGGGAATCTTTTTCTATGCAGTTTTTTACTAAATAACAAAGGGAATGTTTTTTTAATGTACGCAGTGATAATGACCTTTTTTCCACCACGAGCGTTATTTGATATTTGGCTTCTTTAACAAGCCGTAATGTTTTTAAAAGGAAAATAAATACCATACACTCTTTTACATATTTTGGTATTGAAAATGGTTTTTATAATGGATTGGTTATGTTAATATATTTAAATGATATATTATGATTTAAATGTGAAAATGTTATCTTTCCTTTATGTTTGTTTTATGTGTTATGAATATGTTATGGTTCTTGGGAATTGTTTACGTATACGGGTGGTTCTGTGATAAACCTAGGGTGGGTGAGCCTAAGATAGCTCTTCAATGCATTGACTAATGTGATGAAGGTAAAAATTAATGTTTCTCCTAATATATTTAGGGAATATACCATGATGGGAATTCTAATGTAACTCCCTACATAACTGTGAAAGATACAACCTAATTATGTTATGTATGCCACAAGTTACCTTTATGATTTATGATTTCTACGTGTTATTGATAAATCTTATGATTTTGTGTGGTATGTTAAAGATTGAAAAGTATGATTTCATTGATTTGTATGTATTGATGGACTAATGTTTTCTTTCCTTGTTTTATAACCTTTACAGAGATTTTTATGCTCATCCCAAGTTTTTGAAATATTTTTCATAGGATATAAGGAAGGGTAAGAGAAAGGAAGAATTCAAGAAGATTTTTATCAAGAAAAGAATTCCTGTTTTATTTTAAGAGTTTTTATTTTATAAAAAATGGATACTGAGTAGAAGTGTCTACTTTGTAACAATTGTGATGTAATTTAATAGTTATGGCCTAATTCTCTAAAACTCTAAACATGAAAAGATCCTCAATGTGAATTATTAAATTAATTCAAGGTTACATAATGTTTAAGGCTGATTCCTTATAGTTGGTATCAGAGGTTGGTGTAGACAACTTTAGGAGTTAGTGTATTGTAAATTAATATCCATAAATTAATTTATGTTAAGATTGAAATTATATTTTATTTATATATTACCATGTTACTTCACCTAAGATATTTCTATGTTCAGAATGGTTTTCCATAGAAGAGAAAGGGAAGCTATGATGAGATGAAATCAGGAGGAAGACAACCTTCCAAATCAACAACCTGAGATAGTCAGAATTAAAATTGAACAATTTTTTGTAGTGATGGAATAGTTGAATCAAGCTATAAATGGTGGTGGCATCCACACACAAGATCATCCAGATCAACCACAGAGGAACATGTCAGTATTAGAAAATTTCATGAGGCAACATCCCACATCATTTAGAGGATCATCTAACCCTGTGATAGCTGAAGGGTCGATTAAAGTACTGGAGAAGATTTTTGATGTCATGGGGTGTTCAGAAAATCAAAAGGTTAGTCTCTCTTTTTACCATTTTAAAGGTGAAGCCAATCAGTAGTGGTTGATGGTTAAAAATATCAAGGATAGTGAGGATATTGATGCTCTTTATTAGGATGAATTCAAAGTTATGTTTCTTGAGAAATATTTTCCTAAGGTGGTTCATCTTAGGATGGAAAAACAATTCCTGGAATTGAGGTAGGAGGATGACTCAGTGGCTGCTTATAAATCTAAATTCACTCGACTTGAAAGGTATGCTCCAAATTTCATATGAGATCTTGATAGTAAAATCAACCATTTTTACCCAGTATTAAAGACAAATTATTGAATGGATTTAGCTTCTTGTGAGTTAAAAAGTTATGAAAAACTTGTTCGATGTGAGGAGAATGTGGAAATGGAGTTTGCCGATGATCAGGTGTTCTTTGAAAAACAACAGAATAAGATGTCAAAATGGTAGATGAAAGGCAAGAAATATTCAAAAAAGTCTGATGGTAAGAAACTTAAGTTTACAGTTTGTGAAAATTATGGTAAAAAGAATGCTGGGGAATGTCTTTTGAATTCTAATAAGTGCTACCGATGTGGTAAAATGGGACCTAAGGCTCGTAATTGTACTGAAAAAGATCAGGGCAATGGTAAGATAAAATCTGATTTACAGTTAGTAAAATGTTTTAAAGTGAAATGAAATGGGTCATTATGCAAATGAGTGTCCAAAAAAGAACTCAACTGAGGTAAAGCAGCTGAACTACAAGCATAAAGGGGTGGTGAAATCCTTTGCAACTACTTTAGCAGATGTTGTTCCATTGAGTGAAGTAATATCAGGTACACTTTTTATTTATTCAGATTATGCCAATGTGTTGTTTGATTTAGGGTCTACACGTTATTTCATTTATAAGAAATTTTCTAGAAAATTGGGAATTCCATCTCAAGATATGAATCCTAAAATTATGGTAAAAACACTGGGAGGAAATTTTGAGACAAAAAGAAATTATAGGAATCTTCCTGTCCTTATGTGCAGAAAGAATATACTAGAAAACCTTATTTTTTTACCTCTAGTAGAGTTTGATGTTATTTTGGGTATGGATTGGATTTCCATTTATCATTCTAAGATTGAATGCAGAGATAAATAGGTTTCTTTTCAAAAATAATTTTAGTTTGTGTATAAATATGAACCCTTACTTTTGATAACATATCAGGAAGCTGAGAAACTAGTAAAAGGTGGAAATGAATGTTACCTTACACATATTGTTGAAAACAAAGGAACTGTTCACATTAATGATGTGCCAGTGTTAAATGAGTATATTGATGTTTTTCCCAACGAGTTTCCTAGTATAATACCTAATCAAGAAGTTAAATTTATTATTGACTTAGTTCCTGATTCTAAGCCAATTTCAAAACCCCTATATCGAATGGCTCAAATTGAAATTTTAAAGTTAAAGAAGCAATTGAAGGAGTTATTAGATAAAGGTTTCATTCAACCTAGAACATCACCATGGTGTGCTCCTGTATTTTTTTTAAAAAGAAAGATGGTTCAATGAGACTTTTCATTGATTATAGAGTATTTAATAACATCACTGTTAAGAACAAGTATCCTTTTCCTCATATTGATGATTTGTTTGATCAGCTCCAGAAAGATCAGTATTTTTCAAATATTGACTTGAGGTCGGGGTACCATCAGTTGAAAGTAAAGGAAGAAAACATTCTAAAGACCAAGTTTCATACTAGATATGACCATTATGAATTTTTAGTTATGCCTTTTGGGTTAACCAATGCACTTGCTGTATTCATGGATCTTATGAATAGAATTTTTTGTGAGTTCTTGGATAAGTTTGTGGTTGTGTTTATTGATGATATTTTGGTTTATTCCAAAATTAAAGAGGAACATGAAAGTCATTTAAGGTTTGTATTGAAAACCTTAAAGGAAAAGAAACTGTATGGGAAATTCAGCAACTGTGAGTATTGGTTACAACAAATTTCATTTCATGGTCACATTGTTTCAAAAAATGGCATAACTGTTGATCCTTCTAAAACAAAAGTTGTTGAATAATGGCCAATACCTACAAATATAACTGATATTCATAGTTTTCTTGGTTTTACAGGATATTATAGAAGTTTTTTTGATAATTTTGCATAGTTATATATCCCACTGACTAAGTTAACTAAAAAGGTGTTAAGTTCATTTGGACAAAAGAATGTGATGATTTTTTTTAGGAATTGAAAAGAAGATTAGTGAATGATCCAGTTTTGGAACTGCCTTCCAGAAATGGTGAGTTTATTATCTATAGTTATGCTTTGTTGAAAGGACTTGGTTGTGTCCTAATGCAAAATGATCATGTAATTGCTTATGCTTCACGTCAGTTGAATCCTCATGAGTTAAATTACCCTACACATGATTTGGAATTAGCTGCTATTGTTTTTGCTTTAAAAATTTGGAGACATCATCTGTATGGAGTAAAATGTGAAATATATACTAACCAAAAAAGTTTTAAGTATATATTCACTCATAAATAATTGAACATGAGACAAAGGAGATGGCTGGAATTAATCAAGGATTATGATTGCACGATTCATTACTATCCAAGAAAGGCAAATAAAGTGGTTGGAACAAGATCATTTGATTAATGATTTGATTAAATTTGGCATAGAAGTAGTTGGTGCAGGAAATTACACTGTTTTGTTTTAGGTGTCAGTGAAATCATCTCTATCAGACAGAATTAAGCAAATGCAGAAGGAAGACAATGAGTTGTAGAAAAAGGTAGATTTGGTTCAGAAGGGTAAGTTACCTAAATTTAATATCGATAAAGATTGTGTTTTGAGATTTGGGAATAGATTCTGTGTCCCTTGTGATTCACAATTGAAGAATGAGTTGTTATGTGAAGCTCATAGTTCTCTGTTTTCAGTTTATCCTGACAATAATAAGATTTACATAGATCTTTGGGAGTATTACTAGTGGGATGGAATGAAAAGATATATTGCTGAATTTACTTTGAAGTGTTTGACTTGTCAATAGGTTAAAGCATAGAGATGGTTACCGAAAGGGATGCTTTATCCTTTATCGGTGCTAGAGTGGAAATGGGAAAATATATCAATGGACTTCGTTGTGGGATTACTGAAGAAATATCGAGGTAACAATGCAGCCTGGGTTATTATTGATTGATTGACTAAATCTGCTCATTTCCTTTATATTTGAGGTACTCTATCTCTAGATCATATTTCTCGATTGTATGTTAAAGAGATAGTCAGGTTACATGGAGTTCCCATCTCCATTGTATCTGATCGTGATCTGAGGTTCACTTATAACTTTTGGAAAGGCCTTCAGAAGTCATTGGGTACTGAATTAAATTTTAGTATAACTTTTCATCCACAATCAGACGAGAAATCAGAACGAACAATTCAGACATTGGAAGATATTCTATGAGTTTGATCAATGGATTACCAGGGAAGTTAGGACCAACATCTTTCTTTAGTTGAATTTTCTTATAATAACAGTTTTCATTCCAGTATAAAAATGGTACCATTTGAGGCATTATATGGAAAGCGGTGTCGAACTCCAGCTTCTTGGGATAAAGTAGGTGAAAGGAAGTTTATGGGACCAGAATTGGTAGAAGAGATGGTAGAAAAAGTTCATTTGATTCATAAGCACATGAGAACATATTAGAGTAGGCAGGAAAGTTATGCAGACAATTGAAGGAAGGATCTTTCTTTCAAGGTAGGTGATCATGTCTTTCTCAAAGTTTTTCCATGGAAAAGTGTGATGTGTTTTGGTAAGAAGGGAAAGTTGAGTCTGAGGTTAATTAGACCCTTTGAAATCCTAGAGAAAGTTGGATTAGTTTCCTACAAAGTGGTTTTACCTCCAAGTTTATCCCATGTACACAATTTTTTTTCATGTTTCAATGTTGAGAAAGTATATACTGAATCCATCTCATGTTTTGAGTCTATAGTTAGTTCAATTGGAAGATAATCTCTCTTATGAGGAACAACCAGTCTAGATTCTTGACCGAAGAGAACAAGTGTTGCAGAATAAGATAATTCATCAGGTAAAGGTTTTGTGGAAAAACCATATGGTTGAAGAGGAAACATGAGAATCTGAGAATGTTATGAGGGATAAAAACCCTCATTTATTTGATAAGTGAATAAAATTGTGAGGACATAATTTCCAAAAGGGGGAAAGGATGTAACATCCTAGGTAAATAAAGGATATGATATTTTAATATTTATTAATATTCGTGAATTAAATATTAAATTTACTTTAAAGAGGAATCTATGTTTGATGGATTACCCAACACACAACAACGAGTTTCTCCAAAATCTCATGTTGCACACAAGGGTGAGTCATACTGAAAAATAGTAATATAATATTATTTTAAATGGTAGTTAACGCCTTGAAATTTTATTGGCGAGAATGAATAAAACTAACTAAAATATGATTATACATGTTTTTTAAATATTTTTACATTTATCTAATAAAATTTAGAGGCTTAAAATGTGAATGAATCCAATTTTAAGAATAAACACTCTAATATTCTTTAAAAGGTTGATTTATCGCCTTTTGATGGAAAAACCTTTTTAAATTTAGTTTTTTTCCACTTTTATATGTTTTATTTGACAAAATAATATTCTTCTTTAGAATCGGGACATTAAAATTTACTTTGGATGAAATTTTGGTATTTTTCTGATAATGTTCATTTTTTAATGAATAGGGAAAAATACTCCATTTTAATTCAAAACTGCCTTTTAATCTAATTTATTTATATGGTTAGATTATTTTTTTAATTGGTTTTAAAGTTTAATTATATTATATTTTTACCATTTAATCCAATTTTGGTCATTTAAAGTAATTTTACTTTGAAATTGAACATAAACAAGTGTCAATCTTTTGATAGCTATTATTTCTTAAAAACATGCTTTCTGGTTTTGAAAATGGGAATTAATTTTAAATTAATTTTTGAAACTTTTATATTTTGAATTTGGAAAAATTGATTCCATATTTGTAATTAGGAGGTCCAAATTGCGTAAATAGGCAACTTTTATTTTTAGACATTATGAATAGTAACTTCAGTAAATATTTTTTTTACCATGGTTATAATATTATTAAATTACCGTAACAAATGTCCTAATCCTATTTAATGATACATTTACTACCATGGGAATCCTTGGGTCGATTTTGGGACCCCATGGAGCCACTTTTAAGTGAAAATGACAATTTATAAAAATTAATTTAAAGTTAAGGAAAATGTAACATAAACATATATCTCTTAGTAAAACAGTTTTTATAATGGGTTATATAAGTGTTATTTTCAAGTATAAATAGTCATTAGAAATCTAAAAATATTTCCTATATCATTGTAGTTTATTTATATTTTTTATAAATCATATAAATAAATTTATTTATGACACAGTGATGATGTAATGATTACCTCGTTAATGAATGTTTTAAATAAATGAGATTATAAATATTAAACTAAATTTATTTTGAAACTTTTTACGCCATACATGAATTTTATGGATAATTATAACTTGTTATATTTGAATTACTGTAGTTTTTCTCAAGAATCAAGTTGTTATATATTTTTTAAAAGTCTTGATATGAATAGTTTATAAATTGATATAAATGAGTTTTTAAAATGAATACTATTTTATTAAATGATAAAATAATCATAAAAATCTAAGATTCGGCCAAATGATATATATAACATTAATAATGTCATTAATGATCCAATTATGGGTTGGTTGGCATTTTATAGTAAATATATTAACCATATAGTATGAATATAAAAGAGGACATGGTAAAAGTTAAATTAGTTAACTAAAGGTTAAAGCTAAAAGATAAGGCTAATTTTATGCCCTAAACTTGTCAAAAACCCATTTTATGAGACTATTTAGAACCATAATCACCTTATATTATAATTAAACGAGTTTGGGACCTTTTGAAATCGAAATTAAGTTTATAATAAAATAATATTTTCAAATATTCCAAAAGATCCCCTCCTCCCCTTTATAAAAAGCCATCACCTCTAACCCTTACTCACACCTATCAAGCCCCCTTGGATCATCCAAAATCTACCAAAATAAGCTCCCAAAATACCTATCTTAAAACTAGAATCCTTAACTTAGGAATAAGGCACTTTAATAAAACCTTTTGGTTCAAACCAAAGGGAGTTACCCAATTTAAAGGTAATGTCTTCTCTCAAGTTGTTTTCTTTTATTTTCCTTATCCACCCTCCATAAACTCTATTTATTCCATTATTCTATAAAAAAACTATTATATTAAATATAATAGGATTTTTTTATGATAAGGATTCTAACTACACTTCCACACACCTCCATATAATGGATACGAACATACTATTTCTGTGGACAGTGAACTACTACCTCACAAAATGATGATTGTTCAATTATCTCCTACCGCATCTCATGGTGACCATTATAATTTAAATATATTTATATGTGATATATATTATATTTATATTTTCTCTATTCTTCTGTATTTTTCATTTATATCATACCTTTATGGTTTTCATAATGGGTAAATACGATAATTTAATTTCAGGAAGTGCGGACTACCGCCCCTCAAAGTGATATGAATCGTTCATGCCATACATGGAACGTATAAAGGATGGAGTTACTAAAATAATATATGCTATTATAATGGAATTATAATATACCTATGTATCATTAATTTTTCATTCCATTAAATACGAAATAGAAATGAAAGTAGCGTTCATGTGTACGTACGATTTACCGTCTCCCTGAACAACACATTTCACTTCTTATCTCCAAATGTTATGTACTATTATAAATACATATATATACTGGATATATATAATATATATTATATCTAAATCATGAATATCATTCTGGAGATAATGTAATTTTGACCACATGGACAACTTTTAATTATAAGAAGTTCATTTCTGACTCAAGTACCAAATATCAACAAAACAACCGTTATTAACTTAAATGATTATGTAATGTTTATAACATGGTAATAAGTAATATAAAAGGAATAATAAACTTGAAAAAGGTTCTTAATCAAGTAGAAATTAACTTTATTTTATTATTCAGGAGATTAAAGAATGAACAAGTCAAGTCGGACACGAGGTAAGGGACTTCGTCTCAATCTCCTTTCATTGAGGCATATTTTGATTTATACACGAATTTATTTTATACATTATATAAAAACATTTTACTTTTCATTTCATTCAAAGTTAATATTTTTCTATATAGTGTTTTACTAAACGACAAAGGAAATGTTTCTTTTTAACGTACGCGGTGACAATGACCTTTCCGCTACCATGAGCGTTATTTGATATTTGGATTCCTTAACAAGATGTAATGTTTTTAAAAGGAAAATAAATACCATATACTCCTTTAAATATTTAGGTATTGAAAATGGTTTTGATAATGGATTTTTATTTCAATATATTTAAATGATATATTGTGATTGAAATGTGGAAATGTTATCTTTCCTTTATGTTTGTTTTATGTGTTATGAATATGTTATAGTTCTTGGGAATTATTTATGTACACTGGTGGTTCTGTGATAAACCTAGGGTGGGTGAGCCCAAAATAGCTCTCCAATGCATTGGGTAATGCGACCGAGGTAAACATTAATGTTTATCCTAAGAGATTTAGAGAATATACCATGATGGGTATTCCAATGTAACTCCCTACATAGCTGTGAAAGCTACAACGTAAGTATGTTATGGATTCCACAAGTTACCTTTATGATTTATGATTTCCACATGTTATTCATAAATCTTATGATTTTGTGTGGTATGTTAAAGATTCAAAAGTATAATTTCATTGAATTGTATGTATTGATGGACTAATGTTTTCTTTTCTTGTTTTATAACCCTTACTGAGATTTTTATGCTCATCCCAAATTTTTGAAATGTTTTTCATAGGATATAAGGAAGGGTAAGATAAAGGAATAATTCAAGAAGATTTTTATCCAGAAAATAATTCTCTTTTTCTTTTAAGAGTTTTTATTTTATAAAAAAATGGATACAGAGTAGAAGTATATACTTTGTAACAATTGATATTTAATGTAGTAGTTATGGCCTAATTCTATAAAACTATAAACCTAAACAGATCCTCATTGTAAATTATTAACTTAATTCAAGATTATTTAATGTTTAAGGCTAGTTCCTTATATTAGAAATTAAGATTGACAATACTGATGATCATGATAAAAGGAAAGGTATAGAATTTAAATCTAATATAAATTCTATTTCTAATTACTTTGATTCTGAGTTATAGAAAATTTAGAAGGATGAAATTGAAAATTTCATCAAAGGAGTTTACAAGTACATGAAAGGCAATATAGGCTTTAAGAAGAATCTCTGAAGATATCATAAAAAGGATAAAAAAAGGAAAGTAAAAGAGGTAGAAATAATAAATATTATGTTTTAAATTAATATTCTATGGGTGCAGGAAAAAGGGACATATAAAATAACACTTTCCTAAATTAAAACAAGATGGAATAGATAAGAAATACAAGAAGGAGAAAAAAAGGAATATCATGCTTTATAGAGTTGTATATAAGATTCAGAATCAAGTATTGATGGTTCTGAGAGTGAAAAAGAATATGCTAATACATGTTTGTTGACTAAAACTATAAATGAGATACATTATGATTCTAATTACATCTATAGTTATGATTCTGATTGAAAATAAATTTAAAGAACTAACTGTTCAAAATGAAAATTTTCAAAGTGATATTTTGATAATGGATGAATTGTATAGGGAATTATAGATAGAAAATAAGAAGATTAAAGAATAAAATAAAAAAATGAAATGATTCTACTTTAAATAATATATAATAGAAAAATGTTTTATATTTTTAACTATTAAAGGTTAATGATAAGAATAAAAGAATAAAGTATTTATTATAAAAAACTAATGAAGATCAAGACAAGAGACTAAAATTAGTTTGTGATGTTTTATATAGAATTGAAAATGAATGTAAGAATATTAAACAAGAAAATAAGAAACTGAAAAATTCTAGATCATGTTCAAATATAAAAATATGTGATGACGAGGAAGTTTTTAAAAATGAGAATAAAAATCTTAAAAAGGAAATTACTGGATTAAAGGAAACCTTATCTATTTATATTTGAGTCCAAGAGAAATTTGATAAGATAATGGCTATGAACATACCAAAAAATGATAAAAATGCTGTGGTTATAATTATTAGGTTCTTAATATGTATAGAACTACTTTTTTAAAAGAATTAATGGTAATATTTCAAATGTTACATGATTTAGATGTAACTTTAAAGGAAATTATGTAAACAAATTTTATTTAAAGTTTACTCAGTCTTTAGGATAAACTAAGACTTTTATTTTTAAAAATATTTTTTCAAGATTACCCTATAATAATTGTCTCAAATCTGTATGGGTACCTAATTTTTTTTTCTATTAATCCAGTTGGACCCAAACAAGTCTGGCTAAAAAAACACCTATTTGTTTGATTTGATTTGTAGGAATCCTGCCTGAAGAGTTCCAAAGTCACATGGTATATGGACAGTGGGTGCTCAAGGAACATGATTAGTGATATATCTAACTTTTTATCTTTTAACTCTTATGACGGTGATACTATCACTTTTGGTGACAACTCTGAAGGTATGGTTAAAGGTTTTGGAGAATTAGGTATATTAACTTATGCTATAATTTCTAAAGTACTATTTATAGAGGGATTAAAACACAATTTAATTATCATATCATAATTTTTTTATGATAGTATGAATGTAAAGTTTGAAGATAATAAATGTCTTGTTTATAAAGATAATACTGTAATATTTTATGCTAATAGAAAAGAAAATGTCTATTCTATTTATTTTTCATAAATAACCCTACATAATTTAAAGTAATTAAATACTATAGATATAGAAAACATTCTTTGGCATAGAAGGTTTGGATATGTTCATCTTAAAAAGTTGTAGAAGATGGCTAAACTTGAACAGGTTATAAAACTTCCACAATTCAGTACGTGTAAGTATTATGTATGTGATTATTTTCTAAAAGGTAAGAAGTAAAAAGAGTCATTTAGATATGTTAATATAGTTAATACTGCTAGATTCTTAGAATTGATTAACCTTGATTTGTTTAGACCCATGAGAACTACTAGTTTAGGTTCTAAAATTTATGTGTTTGTAATTATAGATGATTTTAGTAGAACCACTTGGACTATTTTCTTATCCCATAAAATTGAAACCTTAAAAAAAGTTTGTTACATTTTGTAAGTAAATTCAAAATAAAAATGGTCATTTAATTTCATCTATTAGAAGTGATAAAGGAGGATAATTTTTTAATATAGAATTTGAAAAATTTTATGGAACTCATGGATATTTTCATAATTTTTCCACCCCTAGAACACCATAACAGAATAATGTTGTTAAGAGGAAAAATTGATCTATTCAAGAAATGGAAAGAACAATGCTTAATGGATTCAACCTGCCAATTTTTTTTTTGGTTGAATCAGTTAAAACTTATGTGTATATCTTAAATAGAGTTTACATTATACCATTGCTAAATAAATCTCCCTATGAACTATTTAATAATAAAAAACCCAAAATTGGTTACTTTAAAGTCATTGGATGTATAATCTATATTTTAAATACTAAATATAATCTAGAAAAATTTGATTCTAAAAGTGAAGAAGGTATCTTTTTAGGATAATATAATAATATTAAATATTATAGGGTATATAATAAGAGAAATATGTTGATGGAAGAATCTATGCATGTAAATTTCATTGAAAATAATGAAAAATAGAGTACTGATTCTGTTGATATTGTTGAAGAATTTAATGAATTCAATTTTGATGAAGATAAAACTAAAAATGATAATGCATCAATTTATGGGGAACATTTCTCTTCTCAATACGACCCTTTAATTTGTAAAACTCATAAAGATAACTCTTTAGAAAATGTTATAGTAAATATTGAGTCTAGAATTAAGACTAGAAAACCCATTTTAAATTTCTATACAAATTCTTCCTTTTTAGCTGATTTCATGCCTATTAATATTAAAGAAGCATCAAAAGATTATAACTAAATTAATTCCATGCTTGAGGAACTTGATCAGTTTAATATAAATAAAGTTTGGAATATAGTTGAGTTAACTAAAGATAAAATATCTATAGGAGCCAAATATATTTTATGAAATAAATTGGATGATTTTGATAATATAGTTATAAATAAGGAAATATTAGTTTCCCAAGGTTATCTTCAAGAATAAGGAATTTATTTTGAAGATTAATTTGCACTAGTTTTTAGATTATAATCCATTTGGATTTTATTATCTTTTTCAAGTTTTAAAAATTTTAAACTATTTCAAATGGATGCATAAGGTTCTTTTGTAAATGGTGTAATTTCAGAATAAGTTTATGTTAACCAACCTCCTTATTTCAAAAATAAAAAATTTCAAAATCACGTTTTCAAACTGTCTAAAGCTTTATATGGTCTTAAGCAAGTTCCTTAATCTTGGTATGAAATACTAACATTGTTTTTAATTAAAAATGATTTTGTTAAAGGTAAGGTTGATCTAACCTTATTTATAAAAAGAGTTTCAAATGATATAATAATTATATAGATTTATGTCGGTGATATTTTATTTGGATTTATAAATGATAAACCTAGTAACAAGTTTTAAAAATTAATGACTAATGAATTTGATATGAGCCTAATGGGGGAATTAAAATTTTTACTTAGTGTAAAAATTAATTAAAGGAAAGATGGTATTTTCTTAAATCAAAATAAGTATTCTAAAGAATTTTTAAAAAGGTTTTAACTTAATTTATATTAAACTATGAGAACCCCAATGATCACTAATTGTAAACTTGAGGTGGATGAATCTAGAAATTCAATTGATATTAAACTATATAGAGGCATGATAGGTAGTTTGTTATATCTCACTACATTAAGACCTGATATTATGTTTGTTATATGTATGTGTGTAATATATCAGTATAGACCCAAATAAATTCATCTAAAAGCTATAAAAATAGTAATTAGATATATCAAGGGTATTGTATCTTATGGATTATTATATTCTAATGAGAACTATTTTAATTTACTTTCTTACTCTGATTATGACTTTGGAGGTTGTAGACTTGACTGGAAAAGTACTACGAGTATGTGTCATTTCTTAGGTAAAAGTTTAATTTCATGGAGCTATAAGAATTTTTTTTAGAAAATTTATCAATAGCTGAGGTTGAATATGTGGCTTCTACTAGTTTCTATTCATGGAGTCTATGGATTAAACAAACTCTTTATGATTTTGATATCTATTTAGAAAAAGTTTCAATTTTATGTGATAATTCAAGTGCTATTTCAATTTCTAAAAACCCTCTTCAACACTCTAGAAAAAAACACATAGATGTTATATTTTACTTTATTAGGGGACCAACAATAAGTTTTTGAAAATTTAATAATTTTTTTGTAAAGTTGTTTGAAAATTTAATAAATTTTATGCTTTTGTAATTTACAAAGGGAGATATTGTTTGTAATTCGGTATTAATAATTAACATATCTCTTTTTTATGATGAATTATTCTTTCATCACATTTATTTAAATTCAATATTGCTTCAAAAACAATCTTTCTTTTTTACATGTTTAATGATTCTTTTTGATTAATTGATTGTTATCAATCTTTATTTTTTAGTTTAAGTTGTTTATATTTATTAAGTGTTGGATTAGTAAACATTAGGCTATCTGAACAAGCACCTTATAAAATGCCTACTACCACTCATAGGAATACCTAGAGATCAACCCCCATGGGAGGTCCAACCCATGAGATTTTCTCAGAGGTAGGGCCATGAAGAGTGAATGCAAAGCTCAATCAAACCTGTGTATAAGGCCCACAGATCGTGCATGATTTGGGCTTGGTCAATCATTGGGCCCATATATAAGGCCTGTGTGTATACATAGTGGGGTACGAGTGCTGATCCCCCTACTGATAGCTCGAGGTGGGAGCAGCGCAAGTTAATTGTTATACCACTCCCTTAACTAGCTGTATTTCTAATGTGAGACATATTATTACATACACTATTCATCTGATTTAAAAAAACATGGATATAATCTCAGTTATCCGATTAGTTCCATGTGAACCATAGGATCTATAATGTTCTCCCACACATCATTAAAATCTCTCACACCTATTCTTTTCAATTTTATATCATCTTCTTCCTCATATTTTGAATTAAGTTTTACAAGTCATTGAAGTTTTCTGAGGTTCTACACATCAAGGATTCCATGGTCAAACTGGGTGTATTCATACCCAAAGGAATGATTCCAACACTGGTTCAACTTCTCTTCTCCTTGGATGGTAGTTCACTGATATTATATAGGTATTTCTATCCTTCCCGTGTCTTTGTAGCTATAGTTTGTCACCCTCATCGGTAGATCTTTGTTCATGGTGGAACTATTCTCAATGGTGGATCCTCCAGCCTTTGATGGCAGCACTGTTCGATGATGGAACCTCCAACCCTCCTCAATTTTCGATCATTGGATACCAACAGTGGAACTCTATTTTTGGTAATATCTTATGTGATGATAGTTCTCTTTATCCAACAGTGGATCAATTTTCCACTAGTAGTTCTTTACTAGTACATCACCTCAATAGTAGCACTGATGGGTCATCGATATATCTTCTCAATGGAAGCATTGTTGGGTCATCAGTAGATCATCATCATCACCAATAGATCTTGACTTAAATATTACATATTTTTGCTTCACTGAAGCTCAAATTTTCTTAATGGAAGAAGAATATTATTTCACAGTAGTATCTTTATGATATTCATTTGTTCTTATTAATCACAATATCTTGGAAGTAGCTTTCTCCTTCAGTCCTCCCTTCATCGCCTTGCTTAAACAGTGCATTTTCATATAGAACAATAGATATCTATACACCAATGGTAGATCAATATACTATTGGACCTCTTCAATAGTGGATGAACTTTTTTGGATACCACTGGTTGATCATATCCATCACTGGAAACCAATGATAGATACACTATTTTTCTACCATTTGAATCTAATGGTAGATACTCTGTTTTTCTACCATTGGACTCTAATAGAAGATACTCTATTTTTCTATTGTTGGGAACCAATGATAGATGCTCTATTCTAGCAGTAGATCAAATATTTATCCACTATTAGTTCAATAATTGTTTTTATTTTTTTTCATTAATTTTAATTGGTGTTATTAAAATAAATATTTTGACAATTTTTTTATTAATTTTTTAGAAAAAATGTTATTTCATGTTGGTTATAAATATTTCAAAGCATTTATGTTGTTCATATTTATGTGCATTTAAAATTGTTTATGATGCTCTATTTTATTACAGTTTTATTATTTTAAAAATTGGAATCTTATCCCTGTTTCTTTAATTGGTTTATGAATATGCATTATATACATTTTTTGTGCTTAATATTTGGGATGTTTCATGAATAAATAAATAGAATTAAAGCTTTATGTTTATTAGAATAGATTTTACAATTAGGTAATAATAATATTATTTTATAATTATATACTAACATGTGGCATGAAACCATTGAACATATAGATGCTCCATGAAGATCGTTGAATTAATGAAACTATATTAATCCATTAGTGAAGTGATCTAGGGTATAAATCAACTTGTGATCAAAACATTCCATAGATAACTGAAATACAATTTATACTTCTCTGAATTGATCAAGATACTTCTTTGAATTCTGTTCTTTTGCTGTGATTACTGAAGATCTTCATCGCTTTCATCTTACACCACTATAGCGATCAAAGAACATGAGTTTCACCTAATTTCTAAATTATCTTCTCAGCTTTTGTTTTAATTATTTCTATTATTTTTACATTGTAATTATTCCTACCATCTATTTGTCTTCTAGAGTTTGGTTTAATATTTTCCCATCCAAAATTTGTCTCATTAGTTTATTCCTCCCATATAAATGGAATGGAAGGTTGTTTCTCCTAGAAAAAAGGAAGGTAGGTTGTAAATCCTTCAAAAGTCATGGGTTATAACACCAGGTGTGAAAAATGTATGTTTCATTTGTATGCAATTGGGATTTCAGTCCCTTTAAAAAGGGAGGATCTAGTTAATTATAGTATCCTCATAGAGTATAATATATTGATGAGAGGACTAGGGTGTTGGTGATTTGAACCTCTATAAAAACATAGTGTGTTAACAGTTTTTATTTTTTATGCACATTTAACATTTTTAAACTCTGATATAATAGTATTTGTTTAATTTTTTAAAAAGTACTATTCACCCCCTCTAGCCACCACTACCATACCAAGGGACCCAAAAAAATCATGTTTAAAATAAATTTTAAAAAAATCCCCAAATTTAGAAAAACAACCCAGTTAACTAAAATGGTATAAATATATAATTTAATATTTTTGAAAGGTTTCTTAAAGGATCAATCAAAACCAAGTTAAAAAAATTTTAAAATAAATTTAACTTTTGAAAAAAATATTAGCATATCAAACACAGTATATAAAATTCTAATTAGAGCTAACCATCTAGGTATTGTTTTTTCTTAAGAGTTTTGGAAATAATTTTTTTAATAAAGTAAGAAAAAAATAAATCACACATAGTTGAAATTTATACAATACGTTCAGCCTTAAGATGAGACCTAATCATATTCACATGAAAGTCAACTATTACTAAGAACATTTATTAAACAATAAACAGATCCACATCCTGTGTCAGGTTTTACATATACAACTGCACACAAGGTAGTCCTGGATACAACTAGCCTCTTCCACAATTACACTTAGGATGGAAGATGTATAAGAAATAAGAAGAGAGTATATGAGAACTATCTAATACATTAAATGAGATTTTACTCAAGGATCAAATAAATAAAGTAATCATAACTCAAAAGTAGATAAAAATAGAGAATAAGAAATAAATAATATGAAAGTTTTTGTGAAGTTCTCTTTCTCTGATCGAGGAGATATGATGAATAATGATCTTCTTCTTCTTTTTGATTATATTTAAATCTGTACTTAAAGTCATTTCAAACAATATTCATGAGTATTTCAAAAGGTTTCTATATTTTCATGAAAAACAGAGTGTCATATACAACACAAACAATCTTAATTTTAGTAGACACACCTAAACTCACACATCCACTTATCACACCAACTGATCTTCCATCCAGTCAATTAGTCAGATAGTTGACCAACACTTATGCATGAGTGGTTCCTCAGATTTATAAGATTTGAAATTCCAATTATCTATTTCATAATAATAATAAAATAAATCCTCTCACTGATTAGTAAATATGGGAAAGGATGAATTTGTCTTCAATTATTTTGAACATCCATTTAAGAATAACCATTATTAAATCCCCATACTCATTGACTCTATGACTTTCATTACATTCCTTAAACTAACCATTATAATTTTTATTTAAATAAAATTTTAAATAGGCTTGGAAGAAGAACCTCAATGGTAGAAGATTTACCTTGAAAGAAGTATAACCCTTCTAGAAGTAGTAAAAGTATCTTGAAGGTAAGAGAAATCAACTAAAGTTAGAAAGTTTCTTCTGAGAGTAGAAGGTTTCTTCCAAAAGTAGTAAGGTTATTCTAGTGGTAGTAGTCATAAACTGGTAGTAAAATAATTCAACTAGTGGTATAATACTTCAATTGGTGGTAGAAAACATTAACTGATGATAGAAATATTTTTCCAGCGGTAGTAGAGTTATTTTAGTGGTAACACAACTCTCCTACCAGTAGAAAGTGTAAACTTGCGGTAGTAGATTGTACTTAGAGAAATTTTATGAAAGATCCAAAATTATGAAGTTATATAATTGAAGACATAAATAACTTGTAATAAAGTAAGTGTGATTTGTGATCATTAAAATAATAAATTGTTGGACTAATCCAACAATATCCCTTTATTGATGATCATAAATCATGTTTGAAAACTAAATCCATAAAAAGTTATTTCAAAGATTTTTTAGAGAATAAATAAAAATATGAATAAATCATTTATAATATAATTAAAACAAAATATTTATTATTTCAAAGAGTTCCCATATAGACGAAATTTTTTCACCCTTTTGGTATTATCAAAATGTCATAAAGGAAAAATGGAAGAGAGAATAAAAGTATTGAAATAGATAAAACAAAGAATAAAAGAGTACTGGATTTCGATTCCTATCATAGTAAAAAGATTAAATCATCATAATACCAAATAATCAACCCTATAATATCATAATTAGAGTATAAATCTGAATCCCTAACAAGTAGGGATTTATCCTTTGAGGTGGAAGGAGGTGGATCTTTAATAGAAGGAGGTTCATGAGTCATGAATACTATGCCTGAGGCCACTGGTCTAATATGCCTCACTACTTATACTAGTGTAAGACCAAAAGGGATGACTATAATATAAGTGGTATAAACTAGATCTAGAAGAGTATTTGATACTAAGAAAATCCTAGGGATAGTAGGAGGAGTATCCACAACAACTCTAGAAGTGTAAAGAAAGGGTTTCATTAGCTTAACAATTTGGTTGATTACTCGAACACCATGCTCCATCACTTGGAAGAATTCCTTTTTTTCCTCTATAAACAACTTCAATAGAGGAGGTAAAACCTTCAACTGATTCACTTTCTCCTTGAAGGCCCTGGTGATAGGAGGCATTCTAATATTCTCAGCCAAGAACTTAAAATGGGAATTGAGTTCATTTTTGTTATAGTTATTATAAAAATAATAATTTATAGTTTTTTAATCATTGAACCATAATTCCGAGACTCATTAAGACATTACCTAAAATGATTATAAATATGTTCATAATGGGTCTTTATCTATCAAATCACATTCTAATGAGAAGTGGATGAATCTCATAAAACACTTTGGATCTCTTCTCTAACAATACTTATGACTAGATCAATATAAAAACTAGAAGGAACAAAAGGAGGAGGAGATATAGAAGAAGAGGCACCGTTAGTAGTAGAAAGAGACTCAATATTCCTAATAAATGAAAAATTACTTAGAGTCAGGTCCACCCTTATATCTTATAAGGTCGAGTGAATAGCACCAAGGTGCACAACCAACTTCTTATTTTTTTCCTCCATGTTTTCAATCCTCAGAAATAGTTTGTGATGAAGGTATATCACAACCAAAGAAACAATAAGGGATATGTTAGTATCTTTAAGATACTTATCCTAGGAGATAGAATCTTAGGTAAAAATAAAAAAACACCCTCATAATATTAGCCTTAAAGGAATTCAAATCAACTCAAGTCAGAGAAGAGGAGTGAGGAGGAGGAGGTGAAGACCTATCCTCTCCAGGTGAAGGTGAAAAATTTATAGAAGTAGACCCTTGACCAGAATCTTCATGACCATATTCCTTATTATGAATTGAATTTGTAGCTCCTTCCTCAACTATAGTGAGAACAACTGAAGGAAAAGGATTTGGAATCACGACCTGATCTATTCTCTCAATCAAAGATTCCTTAGTACCACTTTGAAGAATAGGGATGACAAGTTCATCATGCTCAGGTGGACTACCTCCATCATTACCACCACTATCTAAATATAAATCTGAATAATATAGGTTAATAATTGATGACCCTAGGGACTTCTCTCCCTTATTTGTTACATCCTCTGCATTTTATCTCACCGGGCTTCCAATAACCTGACACACTAAATAAAATTTCGAATTACTATCCCAATAATCACTTATAGTCTTTCCATAATTATAAATAGTAATGAAAGGATTGGTATATTCATCCCTATGTTCCACATAAATATCATAAAGAGAATCATATGACAATACAATCACAACTTCTAGAATTTTAGAATCAAATCCCTCAAACTAAGAAACACTAGAAACTTTGGTATCTCACAACTCATCATCTTCCAATGTTATTTCCTCAAAAGGTAAAGAAAGAGGAGAATAAAAAGGTATGAAAGAGACATTATGAATTCTCACTATATCAGGGTTACTCCCATCTTCAACAGAGATTGCAATAGATTCCTCTTCCTCAGCCGTAACTACTAATTACCTCTTAACTTCAACATTATCTTTATCCACTTCTTCATCCAAAGAATATGATACAACCTCATCTAGTTATAAACCAAGATGATACAAATCCTTAGGTCTAGTGGATTTATTCACTGGATTGAAATTCTCACAATTCCTTTCACTATCAACAACATATTTCTTTATCTAGGGGTTTTAATTCAGTTTTATCCTACAATAGGTATCATGGATTAGACAGAAACCACCACACTAAAGAATAATTTCATCTCCTTTAGGAACCAATCCTCCTTCTTTTAACATGGATGAGATCAACATGAGTTAAACTAAGGTATTTTATCTAGAATAAAGCTTAAAAAAATCCATCATATGAAGTATGAAATATCTATATAGATTTATCATCACTCATATATTCATAAGGAACATAAAGAAAATATCCTAAAATCTTAGAACAATAAAGTCCCAATTCCTAGGACATAACATATGGTGAATAAACTTAAAAATAAGCCTACACTCTCCATTAAGTTCTATAAAAAATGATCTTATAGGGTCACTGAATTAATGATATTTTTGGTGTTTCTTTTAAACCTAATTCAAATTATTTAACCCAAATACTACAGTATAGAAGTACACTATATTTTATCCTATCGTGACTGCTCTATAGAAGTTTTTCTATCAAGATTTTTATTATTTTCTAATTTAATGATCTTAATTGTTTTCAAAGGGATTACCATTACTGTAAAATAAATTATTCCAAGTTCAAAACACACAAGGAATTTAAAACAAAAGTAAAACAACTGAAGAAAATTGGAACAATTATCATTGGAATGAATATAATAAATAAGCATCATCCTAACTAGTAATTCTTATAGATTAGTCTTTATTCATTTTTAATGGATTTCACAACTGTAACTCTCTCAATGAAAAGATTGAAATATCTAGTATTGCATATCAAATAGTTTATTAAATTGAAGTTTACAACCAAAATATTGGTATTAGATCTCCTTTCCATTAGAGATGATCAATGCACACAAAAATCATTGTACATAAAGACACAGTCAAATCCCTCTATACTCACAATCTTCAATCAAAAATTTAGAAATTTAAGCAAAGTAGATCAAATTAAAACTCCAACTTGGATTGAACTAACAAGCCACATCCAGAGACCATCACACTCTTATAAAAAATGTGACATTCTATGAATGCAAGAAAAATGTTTAATAGAATAATATAATAATACAACCTCAATCAATGATCACATTTAAAAGCTTATGATTTTGGAGAGATTTACAATTATGAAATTAAATAAAGTTGAAAACTAAAAAAGACATCACCATGAGGGTACAATAGATTCAGCTACCATAAATTTAGTTGGATATCACCTAGGTGAAAAATAAAAGCTTTGATATCTATTTTCATTGGCATCAGGAATAGTAGAAGCTCTCTAGAAAATCTCTTGGTTTCACTCCCATTCTCTCTACTTCCAATGTCTCTCAAAATAGTGTTTTCCATCTCTAAATGAATTCCCTTTTTTTTTTGTTTTTCAGATCCTTATTTTATTTCAATTAAAAACACTAATTTCTTTTCTAGGGTAACTTGGAAGTCATCACTGGCAACATTTTTTTCCCTTTATCCTTTTATCACCATCCCTTCATTTAAATAAATCTATACAAAAATTTTGAAACTTGAATAAGATCATTAATTTCTTAGGATGAATTCAACATAAGGACAACAATACTTCATTATTTAGAATGCGGAATTCTTCTTTGAAAAAAAGATTTCAAACTATAAATCATGGCTCAGTTTTCTTGTTCAAGAAGATAGGGTTGGGAAGACTTCAACAGCCTGAGTCAAGTGATCAATGAATGGTCGTAAAATATCCTCAAAGTCATTAAGTCGAGTAACTTGTTTAAAATGACTAAAACCTTTATTATTAAATCATTGAAAACTAAAACATATCTATATCGAACCTTCATAGAAAACATAAGAACCTAAAACCTAAAACTTCATTCAGAAATAAAATCTTTGATAATTCGATTGTGAGATGAACTCCCAACTTCGACCATTGTTCATCATGGTTCATATTCTTTAAACATGGACTCCCAAAACTTCTTTATGACTGATCTCATTATGCCAAAGTTTTATAAAATCAGTTTCAAAATTTGGTTACCTGAAATTGAGATAGATTCTTGAACACACAATGATAAAAATTATCTCTTTCAAAAGAAACAGAACTCAAAAAACCAAACATAGTGTTTGGCATCAAAATTAGTAGGTTCAGACAGATCTCATTTCATCATCAGTATGACGTTGAAAGATTCAAACGTTCTTCATACCATGATGATAAGGAGCTCAATAGTGACTAATAGATCGGCTCAAAAACCAAAATCTATAAATCAAACTCAAACCATGACTCAAATTTAAATACAAGTGACAACATTGAGGTCATGATCTCAAAAAAATTCCAGATCCGGTGGAAGGTGGATTCACATTGGTGTATTTGGGTGTGAGTTTATCTTCCTACACTTTGACCATGGTTCATCACGATTCTCGGTTCAAATGGTTTTCTTTGATCATATTCTTCAACATATCTCATGTTTGATCTCAGATATGAACAACCTCAAAAGTGGAAGCATCATGCTCCTTTGATTTTTGAGATAGTGACTCCAGGCTCATCATTTCAAGCTTAGGTAATCAGATTTCATCTGATTTGAGTGGTTGGTCAACCTCCTGTTTTCTTAAGAAATACATGGGGGAAAATCGCATATAATAATTATCCTACATGAATTAATATTGCATTATAGATATTTCTATTATGAACAAAATTTATCTTATGTAATCCTCAAATTATATTATGGGGTAAAAATTATTTTATAAAAAATTCTCTTATTCCCTTTACCAAGTGAAATTGTATTATACACTATCCTCATCCAAAATATATTACAGGAATAAGCATTAATAAATTATCTTATACTGAAGATAAACATCTTACACTACAGCCAAAATAATCTATATTATGAGAATCCTTACTACAATCAAATAAAGATGATAATTAAAAGCAGAAATAAAAATAAAATAACCTAATGAGTTGAAATTAAATAAAACCTAGAAAAAATAAAATTAATAATTAAAAAAATTTAAAACAATATAATTAAATATATAAAAATACGTTAACACTACAAATAAAAACTCAAAATACAAAGATGTAAAAAATAATAAATTAAAATAAAAAATAAAAAATAAAAAATATAAATATTAAAAGAAAAAAAAGAAAAGAATTAATAAAATACATAAATCACAAATAAAAACAAAAAACAAAGTAAATAATTCAGATATTTAGATATTTAAACATTAAATTCACATCAAAACTAATTTCCAAATCATAATTTAATAAAATTTTAAATTTAAATTTTTTTTCCAAATAACTAAAAACACTCTATTATAAGACAATTACTCTATAAAAACACATTAATTAACTATAATTTTTATGGAAAAAATGCATCAAATAAGACCACATAAAATTCCCCCACATTGGAAATTTGTTTTTCCTCAAGCAAAAAATTAGTCAAATTCAGTGGAAAGAAATAAATCTTAAGTTTAAAGTACTGGATGGCCACAAAAAATTGGTTTTGAAAATGATTCCCCCCCATTGATTTTTATCAAGTAGTGAAAATTATTACCCTCAAGAAATTAATTATTTTTAGTACAAAACCGATTTCTGTTTTTCAAAAATTATTGACTTTTAAAATTTTGAATTTATATTAAACCCATTTCAATTTTCATTCAATCAAAAGTATAAACTTTTCTTTACCTCTATGAGAACAGGCTCACATAATTAGAAAATAAAATAATCTAGACACTCTGTTTGGATGAGATAAATTTATAAATTAAAAGGGAGTATAAATAAATCATCCATCATCTTAAAGAATAAAAGAAAAAGTTCAACATGGATTAGTATTTTCATTTCATAATTCATTTGAATGCATGCTTTATGATTTTGAATCTAATTTCAAAAATTAAAGGGAAATGATAATTTTATGACATTCACACAACCCTTTATAAAAGTTAATCAATTTTCAAGAGGGTAATGAAAAATGTCTTACCCAACTAAATCTAATGGGTATTAGATAATTAAACTCCTTAAAGTGTCTAAACAACATTAAATCATTATAAAAATAAAAAACCACTAAAAATGATTTATTGAAACTTGAAAAAAATAAAATTTGAAAATTTTTAGGGGTTTTTGATGGTTTTGAATTGTGGTATAGTTTTGCACATTGAAAGAACCTACTCCCACACTAAAACTTATAAATGTACCCAATATTGAATTTAAGGCGGAGAAACATGTGAATTCAATTTTAAAGTTAAAAAAGATTTAAAAATTTATTAGATAAAATATTGCTTCAAAGGGTCATAAGAAAGATCAATAAATCTTGACACAAAACAAAAATTATTAACAACACACAAGGTTTACAACTGGTTATCACTTCAATAATTCAACGCAAAAATTTAATGTGAAAACTAGTGCGTGTTAAAAGAATTGTTAAGAATAATTTCCGGTGATGAAAATAATATCCAACATGACATGACAAAAAACTTCCTTAAATTGGAAGATCTTTTTTTCTTTAGATCCACTTAAATTATCCACCTTATTTACTTTTAAAAAGTACCAATGGTTATCTTCAAAACTCCTAAAGATACAAAAAATATTAACATTAGATTCAAGGATTATTAAAATGAGTAAAATATAACTAGATTTTATAAATTAAGGGTGTTGATCTAATATTATTCATCTTGTAGCTTCTATTTATCATTTCAATGTGTAAAGTATCTACTCTAAATGTTAGAAAGTGGCCTCATGTGGATTCTTTAGGGTGAATAATATCAATTTATTTACTAAAAATAGACACTAAGAAACAAAAAGATAAATCATAATGCTGTGAAAAGTTAATCCCTTCCCCAAACTTATTTAAAATAAAAAAAATTAAGGGAATAAACAACCTGGATTATTCAATGGTACTCAAACTCTAATAAAGGGAAATCCTCCCCCGGAGGTTTCTTATTACCTCTAAATAGTTTCATCCAATTTCCATTAATATTGAATGAAACATCCTTCCCGAGATCTCGATTCTTTATAGAACCAAAAGGGAAAACATGAGTTATAATAAAATGACCATCCCATTTGGGATAAAATTTACCTAGGAAAAGTTTCATCCAAGAGTTGTACAACAAAAAATTATCTCTAATTTTAAATTCATTATTTAGAATCATCTTGTAATTAAAAAACTTTGTTTTCTCCTTAAAAATCCTAGAATTTTCATAGGAATTGTTTCTTATTTCTTCCAACTCTTATAAAAAAACTTCCTCTCTTCACCAGCTTCAAATAGATTTAAGTTACATGGTTTGAGTTCCCAAAATTCTTTATGCTCTACTTCTATAGGATAATAAAAAGTTATTCCAAAAACTATCCTATAATATGAAATCCCTATTAGAGTCTTATAGGGATTCACATACGCCCAAAGATAATGCTCAAGACTTAAGCTCCAATATTTCCTATTCGGGTTAACAATTTTTTCAAGAATATGATTAATCTATCTATTTTACACTTTAGTCATTCCATTTGTTTTAGAGTGATAGGATGTAGAAATTTTATGACTAACCCCATTTCTCTTCAATAAGATTCCAAAGTTCTATTACAGAAATGTGTTCCTTGGTCTATGAGAATAAATCTGGGCATCCCAAATATACAAAATATATCGCTCTTCACAAAATGGGACACCACTCTAACATCATCAGTACTAGTTGAAACAACTCCAATCCAATTTGACACATATTCCACCACAAGTAGGATCTATAAATATCCAAAGGAATTATGGAAAGTGTCCATAAAATCCATTCCCCAAACATCGAAGAAATCATAAAAAAAAAGTTTTCTATGGCATTTCATGTATTTAAGAAATGTTTCCTTAGAAATATCAATCTTCACAAGTCCTAAAATACTCATGAGAATATTTGAAAATGGTAGTCCAAAATAGACTAGAATCTAGAACTTTTCTAGAAGTTCTATACAGCCCAAAATGGCCACCACAGCTTAAACTATGGCATAATTTCAAAAATAAATAAAATTAAGATTTTAGGATACAACTCCTCACAATTTGATCAATTCCCATGTTCCATAAGTAAGTATTATCCCAAAAATATTTCCTTGTATCTTTAATTAATTTATAAACCTTTTTCTTAGAAAACCAATGAGGAACAATTTAAAAAACTAAATAATTCACAATATTTTAAAACCATTGAATCTTGTCAATGAAAATAGAATACAACTTCTCCCTAAGAAAAAACTCTCCAATAGGTTCAACAAATAAATTATCTTGAAAAAATTCAGCAGGTATCCTACTTAAATGATCATCCAAAATATTCTCAATTCCTTTACTATAATGGATCTATATATGAAATTCTTGTAGAAATAAAATCCATTTAACCATCCTTGGTTTTGATTATTTCTTTTACATGAGATATCAACCAAAAAAATGATCAGTGATAATAAAAAATTTAGTTCCCAAAAGGTATCTTCTAAAATTATCAATGTAAAAAAAATGTATAACAACTCCATCTCTATTTTAGAGTAATTGGATTGGATGGTATCTAGAGTCTTAGAAACATAAGTAATGACATGTGATTTTCTCTCTACTCTTTTCCAAAAAACATCCAAAAAGATAATTCTAAAGCATCGATCAACAACTCAAAATCACACCCCAATTAGGTGGTTGAAATATTAGTGGCGACACTAGATTTTATTTGAGTTCATTAAAGGATTCCTTACATTTATCATCAAAGGAAGAAAAATTTATTTCTAAAGTATTCTTATTAAAGCAAAAGAAGTCCAGAGGATATCTTCTAAGAATATTCTATAAAACCTATCATGAACAAGAAAATATCTAATATTCTTCATAGTATTAGGAAAATGTAATGAAGATATGATGTCAACCTTATAATTTTTCACTTGAATTCCATTATTAGACACTTCGTGAAAAAAACAATTCCACTTTTAACCATAAAATGACATTTCTCAAATTTTAGAACAAGGTTTCTCACAATATAAACTCTAAGAAAAGCCCATAAACTTATCAAATAGCTCAGAAAAGATGGACCATACACTATAAATCCATCTATAAATAACTCTATGCATTACTTAAAAAATTCTATAAAAATATAGGCATGCATATTTGGAAGGTTTAAGGAGCATTACATAGTCCAAACAACATTATTCAATGAGAAAAGGTACCAAAAGTATATGTAAAAGTTGTTTTTATCCTGGTCCTCTAGAGATATGTGAATCTGGAAGTATCCAAGAAAACCATATAGGAAGCAATAATGAGAATGGACAGATAACCTTTCAAGGATTTGATCAAGAAAAGGTAAGGAAAAGTGGTCCTTACTAGTCACTAAGTTAAACTTCCTATAATCAATGCATACTCTCCACTTGTTGAGAAACCTGAAATGAAATACTCTCCAAATTCATTTTTGAAAACTGTGAATCCTCCCTTTTTAGAAACAATTTGAACTTTACTTACCCATAAAAAATATGAAATGGGATAAATTATACCTGTATCCAATAAATTATTCACTTCCTTCTTAACTAATCCTAGAAGGGTAGGATTTAATCTTCTTTGAATTTGTCTAATAGGTTTGGAATTGTCCTTTATAAGAATCCTATGCATGCACATTGAAGGAATAATTCTTGGAAAATCATCTAAAGATTATCCTATGGCCTTCATATTCTCTCTAAGGACCTCTAAAAGTTGATTTTCTTTCTTATTGGAAGGCCCAATGGAAATTATAAAAGGTATTTTTTCTTGTCTTATAAGTAGGAATATTTTAAATTTTTAGGAAAATCTTTAAGTTTAAGAGGTGTGGGTTGTCTTCCTTAGACAAAACAGGTTCCATGTTCATTATCAACCACTAAAACTTACTCAATAATAGAAAAATTACAAAATCTAATATTAACAGTACATTTATTTTCAAGCATAAAAAACGTGTCATCCTTAAAAGAAATTTTAGATTCAAGTTTACAAACATGAGGTGACTTTTCAATGACATTTTGAGTAGAATTTAAGTCAATTTCAGCAGAATCAAAATCAATTTCACTCATGAAATCAGAATTTTTAGTAATAGTACATGTTTCAAAAGTGTCATAAACATCCCCATCATTTTCAGTTTTACTTTAAACAAAAACATTATTCTTTATATGTTTATAAATTCCAAAATAGCATGAAATTTTCTGAAAAATAGATTCAGTTTCAGATTCATCACTATAGTAGATTTTAGAATTTTCAGTTTCAAAAAATTCTTTAGCATAAAATGGTTCATTTTCAAGAGAATGTTAATTTTATAAATAATCTATAGGTTGGTTATCTTGAATAAAATCAGGAAACAACTCTGTAGAAAACCAGTCAATCATGTTAACTTTGTGTATAAAATGGCCTTCCACCGGGTGTTTCATTGATTAAAGGATATGAAAATTAACCAAATTTCCTCCAAAATATAAGGAAAGAGTCCTTTTATAAATATTGATTATTTGTATGGAAGTTTTCAAGAATTGTCTTCTAAGAATTAATGGTTCCTAAGAACTAAATCTACCATCCTCTAAATCTAACATGTAAAAATTAGTAGGGAAAACTATATATTTTACCCTTACCAACACATCTTCAATGACTCCAACTGACTTAGGTAAACTCCTATTATCTAGATGTATGAAAATAATATACCATATAATCTCCCTAACCTACATAGACAAAATGATAGAATAAGGAATAACATTTATAGACACTTCTAAATCTAACATAACATCTTCAAATTGATGATTATCAATGACATAGGGAATAAAGAATGTACCTAAATATTTTCATTCAATAGGGAGGGAATGTTGGATCATGGAAGAAACATTTCTTCCCTAATTAATTTTTTCACCTACCTCAATCTTCTTCTTATGAGTGCACATATTTTTAATAAATTTAGCACAATGAGAGATCTATTTCACAACATCTAACTAAGGGAAGTTAACCTATACTTTTATAGAAGTTTCAATTACTTCCTTGTCTATTTGAGTTTCAACATAGTTCTTAATAGGAGGGCTGCCCTAAGGATATAGAGGAGACACCCTATACATTTTAAGATCATTATCATCTTTATTTTCCCTTTTATAAGAACCCATTAGATTTCTAAAATCACTATAATTTCTTTCAAGTCATATTTATTTATTCTTATTTATTTTTTCTTATTCAACAAGTGTGTGGGAAACATGTTCTTTAATAGATTCAACACATGATTCAATAGATTCAACATGTGGTTTAACTGTTGGGACCACTTTGTGTATAAAGTTATATTTTTTGTTAAAAGTTTTCAATATTGGTCAAAATTAAGGACTCCAAAGTTAATGGAGAATGGAAATTAAAATGATTCATGAACTGGTCTTAAGTTCTAAATGAATGTATCAAATGTGATACATTGTCTTCAATAATAAATATGATGAAGTGAGGATGAAAAATATCTTTGGATTTTGTAGTCCAAAAAGAAATGAAGAAGAGTCTTGGAATTCTAAGGTGGCCATTCATGAGTTTTGATATAGAAGTTATCCATTCATTTCAATGCATACTTAGTTTTCTACTAAGAATCTTTATAATCCTTAAAAAATTTTCCATCCTACAAGCTGACCAGGAAGCCTCAACCCGAGGCACATGCGGGACATGGTGGTCAACCGTGCCTATGGTAATATAGTCGGGCCATACCACAAGTGGTAGAGAGTGGATTCAGAGTGCACCCATAGAGCATGGGTAGAAGCCCGTAGAGGGTGGGAACAGAGAACACCTATAGAGAACACGGTATGGGGTGGAACCCTGGAGGGAGGAGGAGTAATCTGGCGATGTCGCGGAGTGCGTTGATTGATAAACCAAATGCCATCTGTGCTTCCAATTTGATGTGGGACAAGGATGCATGTTGCTGTTCATCATTTAAAAAACATGGAAGTGATCTCAGCCACAAATATCATCCGTGATCGTGATCTAATCATGATCGTCCATCCATCTGCACCATGTGAGTTTGAACTTGAGCTGTCTGATCCTCCCACGACATTTGAAACAGCCAAATCCATTGTCTTCCTCTTCCAGCGCACATCAGCACTACTGATATCCACTAGAACTGATAAAGAACCATATCCGAACCACCATTCCTCATCATAATGACACCGTGAAGATCGTTTGATCATACCAAGTCCATGCATGTAATCTTCTTCTTGCATGCATGCATAAAACTCGAAGAAGAATATCAACAGAGGAAAACAGAGTTTTTGAGGCCATATGGATTCGAGTGTGGATTTAAAAATGATATACATGAAATCTTGAATACACACATGTGATCAGGGAAAAGGAAACATTCTTGAAAATGAAACACATCAATAATCTTGACATATCTCATCCTCGGTTTGAAAATATTTAAAACCAAGGATCTCGATTTTTCAAAGAAGAGATTTGAAGAGTGTATTTCATAGGATTTAAAACATGAAAAGGTAGTGATCCCTAGCTATAAAATGAGAGGTCCCAAGCTGTTAAGACGGTGCTACTCCCTTATTCCCGAGAGATCTCATTTTAAAAAATAGAGAATCTCCTTGAGCTTTTATTTCACAAAGGGAAATTAAAGATCCATAAGCCTTATGGATTTGTGAAGAGAGGTTCTCATAGGCCTTAAAAAAGTTCTTTGCACACTCCATTGTTCTTCACGAAGAACCACGCTCTGCAAATCAAAGGGACAACGCACCACATCTCCCTTGACTTTGTGATGAACTGAGATCCACGAAACCTTTCTAGTTTGTGAAGATCATTAGAGATGTGAAAGGTAGTGGTTGAGTCTCACACTCTCACTACACTTTGTAAAGCACTGTAAATCCTGTGTGTGGAATACCTGTGCTCTGTGAGACTATAGTTTTGCACCTCCTGCACAAATATGAAGACCCATGAGCCTCTTGGTTTCATGAAGAAAAGGTAAGAACACCCTCTTGTTTGCAAAAATATACTATACTATGTACATGTGTTGTTTTTGGTGAAGAGAGGTATTTAATGGAGATGGGAAGTGCATACATGCATGCACACATGTACAATATTTGAAGGAACCTGAGGCAGTGTGTGTGTTCCAATGGAATTTTTCCACTCGTATTTGGTTTCATACAAAGAAGAGAAGGATAAAACTAGAGGCAGTGTGTGTGCACATGTGAATAAGGATAAGAAAGAACCTATCCAAAGGCCTACACACATTTGTCTAGGATTTCTTTATGCATGGTTACACCAAGTTGGTTCGTATGTATACAAAGAAAGAAGAAGTGGAAAGTGCATGCACTCTTGCATGTACATGCATATGTGAAGGAACTTAAATAAAAAATCAATATAGTGGGTGCACATGTGTAAAGGATAATAAGAAGAAGTGAAGAGAAAGAGTTCATCAAAATTTCTACATGCATGATTTCATGCATACATGTGAAGAAGAAAGAATAAGAGTTGACTCTGATGATGCCTAGTGAGCTGATCTTCATTTCTTGAATAATCACAATTGGTGCTTGTGATTCTGGTCGAGAAGAATAAGTTTTTAGTGAATTGCACTAAACTTGAATATAAGAGCATAAATTCTGGAGTGCGATTCAAGAAAAGTCTCATGTTGAATAAGAGACAAGGACTTCTATGCCAATCTGTTGAAGAGACCTTCACGTCTATAAACTGAGTAAGACTTCTCCAAATGCAGTGAGCTAAGGGGAGTCAACGGAAGTGATTCGAGGGAAGCACTAAGCTATTTCTGAACATTGTAAAGGTCGTGTGCTTGGGACATAGTGATTGTAATAGAAACTTTATAATCTATAGGTAGTGAAGATCAGTGGAATTAGGTATGACTGACAACTTGTTGGCATATGCTCTTTGGACGTAGACCTTAGTGGTGAACCAAGTAAAAGTGTTGTGCTGTCCTTCTGCATGTGAAAGTTTTTATTACTATACATATCCATCATACAAGTTTAAACAAGTTCCTACCAATGTGAGAACAATATCTAGTAAATAATAGAAAAATTGGACACCCTGATTCACCCCCCTCTCAGGGTGGTCTAGGGTCCTTCATTAACAACTTTAGTAGATTTTTTTCTAGTTCTTTATGTTATTTTTCCTTAGTTTTAGAAGTAGAAATATCTTTTTTAGGTGCTTGTTCCTTATATTCAGCTTGAGGTAATTGAATTTTAATTCCACTTCTCAAAATTATAACACTCACATCATTTATTTCTCTTAGGGTGACTTCAGTTTGTGATAGAAAATCTCCATTTCTTTGATTCTTTAAACTACTGATTTCAGTTTCCATTTGACCCATGTTACATCCCAGGTAAATAAAGAATATGAAATTTTCATATTTGTTAATATTTGTGAATTAAATATTAATTTTACTTTAAAGGGGATTCTATGTTCTATGGAGTACCTGAAATGCAAAAATGGGTTTCTTCGAAATCTCATGTTGCACACAAGGGTGAGTCATACTGAAAAATAAAAATATAATATTATTTTAAATAGTAGTTAACGCCTAGTTGTTGTATTAGCGGGAATAAACATAACTAACTACAATATTATTATACATATTTTTTTAAATATTTTTACATTTATCCAATAAAATTTAGAGTCTTAAAATGATAATGAATCCAATTTTAAGCATAAATACTCTAATATTTTTAAAAGGTCGTTTTATCGCCTTTTGAGGAAGAACCCCCTTTTAAATCTAGTTTTTGTGAATTTTATATGTTACATTTGATAAAATAAACTTCTTATTTATAATAGGGACATCAAAATTTACTTTGGGTAAATTTTTAGTATTTTTATGATAAATTTTATTTTTTTATGAATAGTGAAAAAACTGCATTTTAATTCAAAACTACCTTTTAATATAATTTATTTATATGGTTAGATTATATTTTTAATTGTTTTTAAAGTATAATTAGATTATATTTTTACCAATTAATCTAATTTTGGTCATTTTAAGTAATTTCACTTTGAAATTGGACATAAACAAGTGTCAATCTTTTGATAGTTATTATTTCTTAAAAACACATTTTTTGTTTTGACAATGAGAATTAATTTTAAATTAATTTATAACAATTATATGTTTTGAATTTGGAAAAATTGATTCCATATTTGGAATCAGGATTCCCAAATTATGTAAATATGTAACTTTTATTTTTAGACATTCTGAATATTTACTTCAGTAAATATTTTATTTACCCTGGTTAAAGGGTAAATCTGGTAAATAAGGGTAAAAAATAATATTATAATAATAGTTAATTACCCTTAAACTTGTTATAACCCTATTTAATTAGATATTTTAGACTAAGGGAATCCTTGGGTCTATTTTGGGACCCCATGGAGCCACTTAGGAGTGATAATGACACTTTATATTAATTAATTTAAAGTAAAGACAAAAATGACATAAACATATATCTTTTAGTAAATCAATTTTTACACGGGGTTATATAAGTTATCTCTTCTACTATAAATATTCATTTGAAATCTAAACATATTTATTAAATCATGGTATTTTATTTATAATTTTTAGACATTAAATAAATAAAATTATTTACAACACAATGATGATGTAGTAATTACCTTATTAATGAATGAATTAAATAAATGAGATTATAAAATTTAAAAAACTATCCAAAACCTATCCAATTATTATTGGATGATTTTATTTCTAACCATAGTCATATTATATTTTAATTTAATGAGTTTTGAAGCTTTTTAAAACTAAAATTAGTTTATAATAAAATAATATTTTCAAACTTTCTTAAAGAGAACCTCCTCCTCCTTATAAAAAGCCATCACCTCTAACCCATTACTCACATCTATCAAGACCCTTGGCTCATTAAACCTCTACAAAAATAAGATCCCAACAATACTCTATTCCTCCTAGAGCCTTATCCTAGGTATAAGGCACTTCAAGAAATCCTTTTGGTTCAAAAAAAAGGGAGTTACCCGATTTAAAGGTAATGTCTTCCCTCAAGTTCTATTATTTTATTTTACTTCTACACTCCCAATGCTCTTATTATTATAATTTTACATAAAAACAACAAAATAATCAATATAATAGGTTTTTTTTATGAGAATTATTCAAAATACACTTACACACACCTCCATCTAATGGATACAAACATACTGTTTCTGTGAACAGTGAACTACTGCCTCACGAAACGATGATTGTTCAATCTTTTCCTACCACCTCTTATGGTGGAAATTTTGTTGGAACTGTATTTATATGTGATATATATTATATTTATATTGTCTATATAGTTATTTATTTTTCATTTATAGCATACCTTTATGGTTTCTATAATGGGTAAATACGATAATTTCATTTGAGGAAGTGCGGACTACCGCCCCCTCAAAGTGATATGAATCATTCATGCCATATGTGGAATGTATAAAGGATGGAATTACTAAAATTATATATGATATTATACTAGAATTATAATATACCTATGTATCATTAAGTTATAATTCCATTAAATATGAAATATAAATGAAAGTAGCGTTCATGCGTACGTACAGATTACCATCTCCATGAACGGTGCATTTCATTTATTATCTCAAAATGTTATGTACTATTATAAATAAATATATATAATAGATATATATGATATATATGTTATCTAATTCATGAAAATCATTCTTGATATAATGTAATTTTGAACACCTGGACAACTTTTAATTATAGGAAGTTCATTTTTGACTCAAGTACCAAATATCGAAAAAATGAACGTTATAAACTTAAATGATTATGTAATGTTTATAACATGGTAATAAGTAATATAAAATGAATAATAAACTTGAAAAAGGTTCTTAATAAAGTATAAATTAACTTTAGTTTATTATTTAGGAGATTAAAGAACGAACAAGTCAAGTCGGACATGAGGTAAGGGAACTTCTTAACCCAATTTCCATTCTTTGGGTTAAACTTCTACTTCTTGATTATGTATTGCTATGAATATGTGTGAATGAACCCTGATTATTTTACACTTAATATCCACAATTATTTGGTGTATTATTATTTTTCACACATAATTATTTCATTAATTTTTCCTTAATCTAAGGATATGATCTTTGTAAGGGACTTCGTCTCAATCTCTGTTCATTGAGGCATATTTTGATTTATACACGAATTTCTTTTATACGGTGTATAATCCCCTTTGAATTTTCATTTCATTCAAATGGAATATTTTTTATACGAAGTGTTTTACTAAAATAAAAAAATGAATGTTTCTTTTTAATGTATGCGGTGACAACGATCTTTCCACCACCACGAGCATTATTTGATATTTGGCTTCCTTAACAAGCCGTAATGTTTTTTAAAAGTAAAATAAATACCATATACTATTCTACGTATTTTGGTATTGAAAATGCTTTTGATAATGGATTGGTTTTTTTAATATATTTAAATTATATATTGTGACTGAAATGTGGAAATGTAATCTTTCCTTTATGTTTGTTTTATATGTTATGAATATGTTATGGTTCTTGGGCATTGTTTACATATATGGGTGGTTCCATGATAAACCTAGGGCGAGTGAGCCTGATATAGCTCTCCAATGCATTAGGTAACGTGACAGAGGTAAATGTTAATGTTTCTCCTGAGATATTTAGAGAATATACTGTGATGGGTATTCCAAATGTAACTCCCAATGTAGTTGTGAAAGCTACAACGTAAGTATGATATGGATGCCACAAGTTACCTTTATGATTTATGATTTCCATGTGTTATTCATGAATCTTATGATCTTGTGTGTTATGTTAAAGATTGAAAACTATGATTTCATTTACTTATATGTATTGATGGACTAATGTTTTCTTTCCTTGTTTTATAACCCTTACTGAGATTTGTATGCTCATCCCAAGTTTTTGAATTTTTTTTCACAGGATATAAGGAAGGGTAATATAAAGGAAGAATTAAAGAATATTTTTATCAAGAAAAGAACTCTTGTTTTCTTTTAAGAGTTTTTATTTTATGAAAAAATGGATACTCCGTAGAAGTGTCAACTTTGTAATAATTGAGATGTAATGTAATAGTTATGGACTAATTCTCTAAAACTATAAACCTAAAAAGATCCTCAATACGAATTATTAACTTAATTAAAGATTATGCAATGTATAAGTTTGGGGCCTTATAGTTGGTATCAGAGGTCGGTTTAGACAACTTTAGGGATTATGAGTTTTTGTTAGACACATGGTTAGTCTATATGTATATTCTTTAAGTTAAATCCTTATTTTATAATGGAAAGTCTGTTACAAATGGGAGGAGGAGGATCTCAAACAAAATTCCTATATTTTCCTGATGACTTGCTTGCAATAATTATTACAAAGTCATGTCCAGATGATTCTGAAACATTTTCTAACATGCAACTCACTTGCAAGCAATTGTTTGAGATATCAAACACCTTCGCTATACCTCTATACCATCGTGGATCACGGGTTGTATTTAATCAAATCTTATTTTCTCAATATTCTCATATTTTCAATAAAGGTAAATATTATCAAGGAATTTTCAAATATTTTACCTTATCAAATTTTTTTGAAGCATATTATGATTTTGAAAAAGGTGCTAAAAAGGAGACCCTTGCACAACCTATTTATATTTTCTTTTAAATTATAGTCTTTCAACACATACTTATGGTATTTTAAAAGGACCATTGATTGAATTTTTCAACTCAAACTCAGTCCGAATATTTTATAAAAATTAAGTTTTATCAGATGTTTTGAAATTATATGTCATACATGATTATTTTCTGAAACTGTTTTTCTGTGATCACCCTTATGACCCAAGGTGTATGAGGTGTATTTGGATAAAGGAAGCAGATGATTTTGAAGGATCTCTAAATCATTGTTGCAATGCATGGACCATATATCTATGTGAACAAGATAACGATGAAACCAAGTAGACACCATGATCAAGTTATGATGTTCTTTCTTTCGGAATAGTCTTATTTTATGGTGGTAAAAAATGTCAATATATATAAGACTTCATGAATTAAGATATTGAGGTCATTATGAGTTGGGATGAAAATGAGAGGCATAAGAAAACCATTAAGGTTAAATCATGTTATGGTTATTTTTGAGGAGTTTATCTCATTTTTGGGAATTTTATAAAAATATATAGTTTTTGAAAAAGGACAACACGCAGACCGTGTGACAACCCGTCACGTCGGACAAATATGCGGGAATCGAACCCACAACCAAAGTGCGATCGAGATTTATTGCCTATCACTGGACTACGTGAAGTCCCTGGTTAGTATGACTTATTCTTTTTAGTTAAATAATTTTATTGATCAATAATAAGTTGATTTTGGATTTTATGTTTTATCAAATGGATATCATTATTATAGGAAAATGATTTGGGGATTAAGTGATAAAGGTTATTTTGGAAGATGTTTTCTCTTTTTGGGAAACTATATGCCTAAGAAAAATAGAATACTATGAGATCTCATTTGTGGAGTAATGGTTGAAATTTTATTTTGGAAGAATCTATGTTTTTATTGTGGACATATGGTGATTTGGGTTATTTAAGGAAATGATTAACCTACCATAGAGAATATGTGATTAGGTTAATTACACTTCAGTATGAGACTTTAAGAGTAGTTGATGTTATTTGGAGATAAATATTAAGATTTATTGTGGAAGACTATGTGATTAAATCCTTCTGAGTTTTGGGTTACAATCTTAATTTGGGTTACTTTGAAGAATTTTAAGGATAGTTTTTTATTGAATGGTCATTACAAAACTTTGGGTATTGTTTGTTGAAATTTGGGGATTAAGAGTAGTATTTCTTTTTATAAAGTATTATCCTTTTTTAGAGATTATCTAATCTTGTACTAACCATTTTGGTTTTGGTTGATGTCTAAAGACAAGGGAAATATATAGTTCATATTTTTGGATTATGTGATACTCTAGAAGTTGATTCTAGGGATTTTGATGTGACCAAGTCAGTTTGAATAATCATAATTTGGAGAAAAGATGAGTTTTTGGTAGGAATTTACTAAAGGATGAAAGTATACATGACAAGTAAGTATGTTTCCTTATGTTTTTAGTTAAGATCATAAATAAATTCCTCAACTTTATGAAAAGTAACTTAAAACAAAAATGTTGTATGTTAACTTTTCCTATCGGGGAATCCAATACCATTTAACCCATCACAAGTTTGTGATTTTCTTATGGTTAACTTTCTCCTAATCATGTTTTCTATCACCCTCTATCAGAACTTGACACTTAGTTTCTCCTCCATATCCATGTTTTCCTACATGGAATCCTAGTATGGGTATCTTAGGTGACCTTTTTAGTTATATTTATTTCTTTTAAAGTTATAGTTTTATTAACTCTTTTTCCGATGTGGTACTTTTAATGAAGTTTCCGAGCCCAATTATAAAATTGCGAGGATGCAATTCCCAAAAGGGGGGAAGGATGTAACATCCCAAGTAAATAAAGAATATGAAATTTTCATATTTATTAATATTTGTGAATTAAATATTAAGTTTACTTTAAAGGGGATGTTATGTTCTATGGATAAACTAACACACAACAATGGGTTTCTCCGAAATCTCATGTTGCACACAAGGGTGAGTCATACTGAAAAATAATAATATAATATTATTTTAAATGGTAGTTAACGCCTAGAAGTTGTATTGAAGGGAATGAAAAAAACTAACTAAAATATTATTATACATGTTTGTTAAATGTTTTTACATTTATCCAATAAAAGTTAGATAATTAAAATGAGAATGAATCCAATTTTAAACATAAATACTCTAATATTTCTAAAAGGTCATTTTACCACCTTTTGATGGAGATCCCCTTTTAAATCCAGTTTTTGTGAATTTTATATATTCCATTTGAAAAAATAAACTTATTCTTTATAATTGGGAAATCAAAATTTACTTTGGGTAAATTTTTGTTATTTTTCAGATGAAGTTCATTTTTTTATGAATAGTGAAAAATACTGCATTTTAATTCAAAACTGCCTTTTAATCTAATTTATTTATATGGTTAGATTATCTTTTTAATTGGTTTTAAAGTTTAATTTGATTATATTTTTACCAATTAATCCAATTTTTCTCATTTTAAGTAATTTAACTTTGAAATTGGACATAAACAAGTGTCAATCTTTTGATAGTTATTATTTCTTAAAAACCCGCTTTTTTGTTTTGAAAATGGGAATTAATTTTAAATTAATTTCTACCACTTCTGTGTTTTTAATTTGAAAAAATGTAATCCATATTTTTAATTAGGAGGTAATTTTTTTTAAATAAGTAACTTTTATTTTTAGACATTATGAATATTCACTTCAGTAAATATTTTATTTAACATGGTTAAAGGGTAAATCTGGTAAATAAGGGTAAAAAATAATATTATAATAATATTAAATTACCCCCGAACTTGTCCTAACCCTATTTTATGAGATATTACCAACTAATTTCATACTTGGGTCAATTTTGGGACCCCATGGAGGCACTTAGGAGTGATAATGACACTTTATATTAATTAATTTAAAGTAAAGACAAAAATGACATAAACACATATCTTTTAGTAAATAAATTTTTTCATGGAGTTATATAAGTTATATCTTTGAATATAAATATTAATTTAAATGATAAAATGATTTCATACATCATGGTATTTTATTTATAATTTTTAGACATCAAATAAATAAAATTATTTATGACACAATGATAATGAAGTAATTACCTTATTAATGAATGATTTAAATAAATGAGATTATAAAATTTAAAAAACTATCCAAAATCTATCCAATTATTATTTGATGATTTTATTTAGAATCATATTCATATTATATTTGAATTTAATGAGTTTTGGACCTTTTGAAATTGAAAATAAGTTTATAATAAAATAATATTTTCAAACTTTCCTAAAGAGCCCCTCCCCCCTTTATAAACATCCATCACCTCTAACCCATTACTCACACCTATCAAGCCCCTTGGATTATCCAAAATCTGCCTAAATAAGCTCCAAAAATATCTCTATTCCTCATATAAGCCTTCTCCTTGGCATAAGGCACTTCAAGAAAGCCTTTTGGTTCAAACAAAAGGGAGTTACCCGATTTAAAGGTAATGTCTTCCCTCAAGTTCTATTATTTTATTTTACTTATACAATCCCTATACTATTATTATTCTTTGTTTACATAAAAAAAAAAGTATCATAAATATACTAGGTTGTTTTTATGAGAAGGATTCAAACTACACTTACACACACCTCCATCTAATGGATACGAACATACTGTTTCTGTGTTCAACGAACTACTGCCTCACGAAACGATGATTGTTCAATCTTCTCCTACCACATCTTATGGTGGACATTATGATGGAACTGTATTTATATGTGATATATATTATATTTATATTATCTCTATACTTATGCATTTTTCATTTATATCATACCTTTATGGTTTCCATAATGGGTAAATATGATAATTTCATTTGAGGAAGTGCGGACTACCACCCCCTCAAAGTGATATAAATCATTCATGCCATACGTGGAATGTATAAAGGATGGAATTACTGAAATTATATATGATATTATAATACAATTATAATATAACTATGTATAATTAAGTTTTCATTCCATTAAATATGAAATATAAATGAAAGTAACATTCATGCGTACGTACAGCTTACCGTCTCCATGAACGGTGCATTTCATTTATTATCTCCAAATGTTATGTACTATTATAAATACATATATATACTGGATATATATTATATAGATGATATCTTATTCATGAATATAATTATGGAGATAATGTAATTTTTACCACTTGGAAAACTTTTAATTATATGAAGTTCATTTTTGACTCAAGTACCAAATATCGACAAAATGAACATTATTAACTTAAATGATTATGTAATTTTTATAATGTGGTAATAAGTAATATAAAAGGAATAATAAACTTGAAAAATATTCTTAAGAAAGTAGAAATTAACTTTAGTTTATTATTCAGGAGATTAAAGAATGAAAAAGTCAAGTCGGACACGAGGTAAGAGAACTTCTTAACCCAATTACCATTATTTGGGTTAAACTTCTACTTCTTGATTATGTCTTACTATGAATATGTGTGAATAAACTCTGATTCTTTTATAATTAATATCCAATTTTATTGGGTGTATTCTTATTTTTCACACATAATTATTTCATTGATTTGTCTTGAATCTAAGGATATGATCTTTGTAAGGGACTTCGTCTCAATATCCTTTCATTCATGCATATTTTGATTTATACACGACTTTATTTTATACGGTGTATAAATCCTTTGACTTTTAATTTCATTCAAAGGGAATATTTTTATATGAAGCATTTTACTAAATGAAAAAAGGAATGTTTCTTTTTAACGTACATGGTGACAAAAACCTTTCCACTGCCACGAGCGTTATTTGATATTTGGCTTCCTTAACAAGATGTAATTTTTTTAAAAAGGAAAATAAATACCATATATTATTTTGAGTATTTTGGTATTGAAAATGGTTTTGATAATGGATTGGTTATGCCAATATATTTAAATGATATATTGTGATTGAAATGTGGAAATTTTATCATTCCTTTATATTTTTTTTATGTGTTATGAATATGTTATGGTTCTTGGGCATTGTTTACGTATACGGGTGGTTCTATGATAAACCTAGGGAGGGTGAGCCCAAGATAGCTCCCCAATGCATTTGGTAATGTAACGGAGGTAAACATTAATGTTTCTCCTAATAGATTTAGGGAATATACTTTTATGGGTATTCCAAATATAACTCCCTATGTAGCTATGAAAGCTACAACGTAAGTATGATATGGATGCCACAAGTTACCTTTGTGATTTATGATTTACATATATTATTGATGAATATTATGATCTTGTGTGGTATGTTAAAGATTGAAAAGTATGATTTCATTGAATTATATGTATTTATGGACTAATGTTTTCTTTCCTTTTTTATAACCCTTACTGAGCTTTTTATGCTCATCCCAAGTTTTTGAAATATTTTTCACAGGACATAAGGAAGGGTAAGAGAAAGGAAGAATTCAAGAATATTTTTATCAAGAAAAGAAATATTGTTTTATTTTAAGAGTTTTTATTTTATGAAAAAATGGATATTGAGTAAAAGTGTATACCTTTTAATAATTGATATTTATTGTAATAGTTATGGCCTAATTCTCTAAAATTCAAAACCTGAAAATATCCTCAATATGAACTAATAACTTAATTCAATATTATGTAATTTTTAAGGATGGGGTCTTATAACCCATTTGATTAAATATTTTTTTGGTAATACTTTTTATTATTGAGAAATATATTATTTATTTTTAACCATTTCCTCAAGATTTGAATCATTTATTTGATTACCTTGTTGTTATATTTTTTTTATTCTGTAAATTTGAGAAATTTCCACAAAATTGGATTCCAAATTGGGTTTGATTATACCTAGGATGCTGATTGAAATTTTGGGACTGTAAATTCTTATTTATTTGTTTATTATTTCTAAAAATATTGTTCTATTCGTTATTCCATCCTTGGTAGAAATTCTATTTTGATTAATAGGGCCTAGATTGAAAATTGTGGTTGGGAAACTGGCAGTTTGGATTGTTCTGGAAAGGTTTTCCAGAAAATATCTCATTACACGCTTAAGAAGTTTCTTATAATTTATGGAATTAATCATTAAAATGATCAGTGGTAGAATAAATTTCACAATGCATATGATTGGGATAGACTTGTTCTAGTTGTTTTTGTGATGTGTCAAAGGTAGTCAACATCTTCTTCATCATGCTTTCAAGTTCATTCAGTTAACTCTCAAATCAAATATTATCATAATTGAAAGAAAAAACTTCCATAATTTAATTAACATAGATACAATCCCTAGTACCTAATTTCTATGAATTTTGGGCCATATTAGAAATAAGGTTCCCAACATCAATGGGAGTCTTATCAATTAACAATCTTTTAACAGTAACATCAGTCATACTCTTATCCATCAAGACTAATCTATCATAAAAATATTAGATAAGGTGCCCATAAAAAATTTGGTAGTGGGGGAAGCTAGAGAATAAATTATTAATCCTCTCCCAATACTCATGAATAGTCTCCCCTTGGAGCTGCCTAATGTCACACATATATTTTCTAAGAGAGGTGGCCCTAGATTCTAGAAAAAAGTTCTCTAAAAATATTTTCTTCAACTAATTCCAACTCCCAATTATAGTGGATTACAAATAGAAAAACCAATATTTTACCAATCCATATAAAGAAAATTATAATGCTCTCATGTTTATTTGATCCTCACTTACTCCTTGGTATTTCATGGCGATGCAAGTGTTTATGAGGATCCTATTCCGACAGACCATGAAATTTAAGTAAATGGTGAATCACTCCTGATATAAGTTCAAAATAGGAGAAATTTCATGGTAAACCATACAATTTTGTTAGTTATTGAAATAAAAAGTAGTGATATCCTTAATAATTCTCTATTTAACTATTTTTTTAGATTTTTCAATGTTTTTTATTTTTTATGAGATTTTCTTTTGGTGTTTCTTTTTGTGATGTTTCAATTCTTTCTAGATTTTTAAATTATAAGAATTCTCTATTTTTTTCAATGTTTTTAGTTCTATGATTGTATTAATTTTTTATTTATGTATTTTAAAGGTTATTGGACATACAATAGCTTTTTATATTTGAAAAATTTGAGATAATTGTTTACATTTTTATTTTGTTTTACTTTTTAACAAGCATATTTTTTTAATTTTTTTACCCCCTTAGCAGCATTCCCAGCAATGATTCCAATTGAATTAATGATATTTTTTGTGTTTCTTTTAATCCTAATTCAAATTATTTAACTTAACTACTACAATATAACAATACCCTATATTTTATTCTAATGATATTTCTATATAGGAGTTTTCTATCGTGATTTTTATTATTTTTAACTTTAATGATTTTAATTGTTTTAAAAGAGATTAATATTGCTATAAAATAAATTATTATAAGTTAAAAACGCATAAGGAATTGATAATAGAATCAAAATAATTAAAAAAATTAGAACAAGCAGTGGCTGAATGAACAGAATGAAGAAGAAACAACCTAACTTGTAATTTTTATAGACAGTCTTTCTTCATCATTTTTAATGGATTTTACAACTATAACTATATCAATTAAAATGGATTCTTTGATATCACCGAGTTGAAAATGAATGCTTGGACCTCCATATTCATTGGAATCAGGAATAACAACATCTCTCCAGAAAATATCCCAGTTCTACTCCTTTTCTCTCCACTTATGATATCTTTGAAAGTAGTTGTTGTCTATATTTGAATTAATCCTCCCCATTTTTTGTTAGATCCCTCTTTTATTTCAATTCAAAACACCACCCCACTTTGCTAGGGTAACTTGACAGTGGTCACTGGAAGAATTTTTTTCCCTTTTTCCTTTTTTCAGTGCCCCATCATTTAAATAAATCTATGAAACAATTATGACACTTGCATAAGAGAATTAATTTCTTAGGATGACTTCAAAAAAATGGCAAAAGTACTTCATTATTTAGAATGAAAAATTCTTCTTTGACAAAAAAATGTTTTAAATGGTAAATAATGGCTTGGTTTTCTTGTTCAAGATGACAGGGCTTGGGAAAACTTTAACAGAAGTGATCAACAGATGAATCCAATTGATTCTCAAATTCATCAGGTTGAGATTTTTTTTCTAATGACTAAAGCCTCAATGACCAAAGCATTGCAAATGTAAACATAAACCTACACAAAAAACACAATAACCAATAAGAGAAAAATTCTTCCAGAAATAAAATCTTTGACAAGTTGATCTTGGGATGAACTCCCAAATTTTTTCATTGGTCACTATGATTTTTCTTCTTCAAACATGGACTCCCAAAACATCTTCCCAACTAATCTCATCAGGCCGAAGTTTTAGAAAATTTGTGCCGACCTTTGGTTACCCAAAATCAAGAACACCCAATGATCAGAATTGTCTCCTTCAATAGAAATATAACTCAACTAACTAAACTCGGTGTTCAATATCAAAATCAATGGGTTCATTCAGATCTTGTTTCATTATTAGTATGACATTGGGGACTTCAGATGTTCTTCATAACATGATGACAAGGAGCTCAACATCAACTAATGGCTCCGCTCGATAGCTAAAATCCCTAAATTGAACTCAAATCCTGACTCAGATTCAAATCCACGTTGATTGCATCGAGGTTATGAGCTTTGGAAAATCCCAGATTTGGTGGATGGTGGATACATAGTGGTGGTTTCGGGTGCGAGTTTATCATCCTACACTTCAGGCATAGTTCATCTTGATTCTCAGTTCAAACGGTTGTCTTCGGTTTTCTTCTTCAATGTAGCTCATGTTTGATCTCAAATTCGAACAACCTCAAAAGTGTCATCATTAAGATCCTTCGATTTCTGTGATAGTGACTCAGGGAACAACATTTAAAGATTAATTAATTATAAGGGAAATATATATATTACATCATTCCTAGGAAGGGGAAGAAATAAATAAAACCTTTCTAATTTCATACAGATGAGTCTTGAAATCGAGACCTTCCAAACAACACCACAGGACACAACCACTAGACTGCGCCCATGGGGATAAAGCATAGGTAATTGGATTTCATCTAATTTTCATGGTTGGTTGACCTCCTATCTTCTTAGGAAAGCTATGAAGGAAAAAATCATGTAGGTTAATTATCCTACATGAATTCTTATTACACTGTAGATATTTCTCTTACACACAACATTTATCTTACGCAATCCTCAAATTATCTTACAAGATGAAAATTCATTTACACAAAATTATCTTATTATATTTACTAAGTGAAATTATCACACACAATAACTTTCTTGAAAATATATTATGGAAAAGGGTAGTGATAAATTATTTTATGCTAAAGATAAATATTATACGCTGCAGCCAAAATAATATGTATTATGAGAATCCTTGATGAAATTAAATAGAGAATAATTAAAAGTGGAAATAAAAATAAAATAACTTAATGAGTTTAAATTAAATAACACCTAGAAAAATTAATATTAATAATTAAAAATAATTAAAACAATAAAATTAAATAAATAAAAATACATTAACGCTTCAAATAAAAATTCAAAATAAAATGTCGTAAAAAATGATAAATAAAAATAAAAATAAAAATATAAAAATTTTGAATATTAAAAGAAATAAATAAAATAATTAATAAAATACATAAATAAAAAATAAAAACAAACAAAAAATCAAAGAATCCAGACATTTAAATATTTAAACATCAAATTCACATCAAAACTCATTTATAAATGACAATTTAATAAAATTAAAACTTTAACAACAATTTTATAAATAAATAAAAATAATCTATTATAAGAAAATTTATCTACAAAAATACATTAATTAACCATAATTGTTGTGAAAAAATGTATCAAATAAGACCACATCAGTCACCACCTCCAACAAGCTCTAGGAGAGATTTTTCAAAATCAAAACTGGTATGAATGATAGGATAAAAACCTTAGTGATCCTCATAAAATCCTTTATAGGGAACTCCTAAAAGTTTTCCCCAATGATTCAAATATAATAAGATTTATTTCCCAACTACCAAAGTATCTATGAAATCATTTTTTTTCCAAATTTTTATTTGAAATTCAAATAGAAATCATAAACCAATCTAGGGTAGAATGGTCAATTATTCCTATAGAATCAATTTGACCAACCCTACTCTAGAACTACTCTTAAAACTAGTGACTTGATAGATCTGAACCACACAAAATCCATTTATTTCTTTGCAACAACTACTCAAGATGATAGAAGTGGATTTCGTGGCTTGACCAATTGACTAGATTCACCCTTGGATTTATTTCATGGTTATGAATTTTTTGGAGAACCAAAAATGGAATCCATTTTCATCTTCACCATTTTAGCACAAACTAAGATGTTAACGGTTGAAGATAGGGTTTGAGAGAGAAATGGATAGGATTTTTGAAAGGAACATTAAGGAAAGGATTTACTCAGACATCAAATTGGGATTTAGACTATTTAGGGGAAAAATCTAATTTCTAATATAAAATAATTTTAATTTGAGTAGACTACTGATTTTAAGATTTAAACAATAATAATAGAAATATAGGTGAAACATCAAAGAAATGTGTCCATGGTAGCACCCAATAGTACTATACAATGGAAGAAACCACTAGTAGCACCTAATGGTAGAATCCAATGGAATCACTCAATGGCAGCACCAGGATGACATCACCCGAATGGTAGTAACTGAATGTTAGCACCGAAGGATATAATTTTAATGGTAGTACTTTGTGGTAGCACCTGAATAGTAGCACCCACTAGTAGCATACAGTTTTATCACATAACTCATGACTTAACTCTACCAGATTCAAAAGAATTGAGGAAATAAAATATTAAGAGAAATCTACCACACCAAGATCATGTCTTATAAAGCTTAATCTCTCAATATTCAAAGGCTTTGTAAAAATATCTGTAAGATGATGTTTAGTTCCAATGAACTCACAAGTTATATCAACCTTTTAAAAATGATCTATCAAAAAGTGACATCTTATATCAAGGTGATTTGTCTTTAAATTAGATAAAAATGTTAATAGAACTTATATTATCATAGTTTTTAGGGACATGTCTAAATTGATATCCATATTCCATTAATTTGTGTTTCATCCACATATTTGGTGCAAAAAAACTACCTATAACTATGTATTCAGCTTCAGTAGTGGATAATGCAACAAAATTCTTCTTTTTATTACACCATGACACTAGAGATTTACCTAAAAAATGACATTTTCCATAGGTGATTTTTTATCTAACTTACAATCACTAAACTCAACATTATAATAAATAATTTTTTTTCTAGAGTAGAATAGTCCTAAGTCGATTGAACCTTTTAGGTATTTAAAAATTATTTTAACAATAATAAAATTTGATTCCCTATGGTTTTCTTGAAAAAGAACACATATACACACACTAAAAATATTGTTAGTCTGACTAACTATTAATTAAACTAAACACCCAATCATACCTATGTAAATGAGTTGTTCAACTGGATTTCCAGTTTCATTAAGATCCAATTTACAGGTAGTTCTCATTGGAGTATCACTTCCTTTTGAACTATACACACCAATATTTTTTTGAATATTTAGTGAAATTTAGTTTAAAATAATTCCTTATTTATTTTGAAACATTTAAAAACCAAGAAATAAGTTTATTTCACCCATCAAATTCATTTCAAATTAATTATATTTTAGTTTTGAAAATCCAGTACAAAAAAAATTTCTCGAAGAACCAAAGATAATATCATCAAAATATATTTGTGAAACCAAAAAATATTTTTAATTTATTTTGATAAATAAGGTAGGATTAATAATACATTTTTTAAAAACATTTGAAATAATACAAGTGTTGAGCCTATCATACTAAGATCTAGGAGCTTGTTTTAAAAAATAAAGTTAGTTTTCAATTTAAAAACATGATTTGGGAAATAAGGATTTGAAAATACATGGGTTTGTTCAACAAAAGAATCCTAAATAATATAACCATTAATAAAATCAATCTTGGAATCCATTTAATATAATTTGAAATTTAGATGCACTTCATAAGTAAGAAGTATTCTAATAGATTCAAGTCTAGATATTGGGGAAAATATTACCTTATAGTTAATACCTTCTTCTTTTCTATATCCTTATGAAACCAATCTATCCTTATTTATAATAATATTCTCAGATTCATCAACCTTGTTTCTATATACCAATTTAGTTCCAATGGTCAAATAGTCTTTATGTCTCTCAACTAGTTCCCGGACTTTGTTCCTTTCAAACTGATTAAGTTCATCTTATATAGAAATCACCCAATGTTTATCACTAATTTCCTCATTAATGTTCTTAGATTCAAGATGTGACAAAAATTATTAATGTTCAACCTAGTTTCTAAGTGATGCTTGAGTTTGTGATCCTTTCCCTAGATCAACAATACCAACATCTAAAGGATGATCTCCATGGGTTTTAATGGTTTTAGGTATACTAGTTTCCTCTTGGTTTTCCTCAGGGTCTGGTTCCTCTAAGTTGTCTTCATTGAGAGATTTTTTTAGTAAATCAGTAGTAAGGTTATTGGTATTATTATTGATATTTAAATTAGACATATCATCCTCCAGGTTTTTTTAAAAAACTTTAGGTTCATGTGGATATATCTCATCAAATGTGACATGAAAAGATTATTCCACCATCTTTTTTCTTTTATTAAAGACACTATAGGATTGAATGGATGTAGAATAACCAATGAAAATTCCCTTATCTCTCTTGGATGAAAACTTATCTAGATTACCCTTTTTACCGATAATGTAAAATTTGTTGCCAAAAACCTTTAAATAATTTAAATTAGGATTCCTCCCATTCCTAATTTATATGGAGTCTTATTTAAAAGAGGTCTTATTAAGACTCTATTAATTACATAACAAGGTATATTTATATCCTCATTCAAAAAATAGACTGGTAAGTCATATTCACTGAGCATGGTCTATGCTATTTATTAAAGGGTCCTATTTCTTCTTTCAAACACCCCATTTTATTAATTTGTTCTAGGAGTATAGAAGTTATGATTATAGACATATTGTGGGCATAAGAATTCGAAATATTTATTTTCAAACTCATGACTATGATCACTTATCACACTCTTAATGGTAAGTCTGCTAAGGTTTTCTACATATTTTACATACTTTGAAAAATATCCACAATACTCATTTTTGTGAGCTAGGAAATACACCCATGTAAACTTGGAGAAATCATCAACAATTACATAAGAATATTTTTTTTTGATTAAACTCAAAACTCAAGATGTTATAAACAAGTCCATGAAAACCACTTCTAGTGGTTGATAAATATAAACCTCTTTCTTTTATTTGAAATAAACATTATATTTCTCTCCCTTTTGGCAGGGATTACACACTTTATCCTTTAGGAAATATAATTTAGGTTGATCCTTGACTAAACCATTTTGAATAGATTTATAAGAGAGTACATGTTACAGTTTCATAATCTCATATTCCACAACCAAGATTCGTGATGAAAATAATTTAAACAATAATCATTTTTTTATAAAATAAATAATTTAAATCAACCGCATAAACATTTTCATCCCTCAAATCAGTAAATACCAAATTAATCTTTATATCATAAATATTACATGATTTATTCTCAAAATTAACATGAAAAATATCATCATATAATTGATATTTTATTAAAATATTATATTTTAATCTATAAACAAACAATTGTTTTGAAATTAAACAGGTTTTAGAATTACCAACTTGACCAAGGACAAAACATTTTCGTTTCTCATTGCCACCAAAGGTGACATGGCCACCATCCACTATGGTAGGAATTTGGAAGCTTGATAAGTCTCCTATCATATGTTTAGAGTATCCAATATCTAGATTCCATAACTTCTTATAGGAAATTTTTAGGAAGGTTTCCTACAATTAGTCAAATACAAAATAATTTTGGTACCCAAATATGATTGGTTCCAGAAAGGTTAGTAATTAAGACTTTAGGTACCCACATATATTTGAAAGATTGTTTTCAAGTTTTATTGATAGATTTAAAAGAATGATACAAATAATATCTTTATTGTCCAAACTAAATTACTCTATATTTATATGTTCCAACTATATAGTTTACCACTAATTTATTAATAACATTTGAACTAGGAACAAAGTAGTTTTTATAGAGTTTTTTTTCAGGATGATAACCATAACCAAATCTTGATTTAGGTACAACATAAATTCATATAATTTTATTAATATTTTAAATTATTACTAAAAAACATTTATTATATTTTTTTTCTCATTTACTAACTTTAAGTAATTATTTTCCTTGAGAAGCATTTTTTTCTTCTCCTTCTCAATTAAAATGTCTGATTTAATAATAGAAGATAAAGCATTTTGTTTCTTTAAATTATTATATTTATCCTTTAGCTCATTAAATTTTTGTTCTAGAATAATATAACATTTAAATATATCTTTACTAGACATATCATTATCGACATGATTTTATTTTTTAGAGAGATAAAAAATTATACTCGTTACCTCAGGTGTAATTTCCATATGTCAGAGTTTTTCTTTCAAATTTTAATATTTTTAGCTAGTATCTGAGTCATTGGATCAATCCTTAGAATAAATACAAGTGATATTTATTGATTTATTGTATTTATTTCCTCAATACTCATAATTATTTTTTCTTTACTTTAATATTGGAGAATAGGCTTTGATGTGTCCTTCCCTTTTACACTCATAATAGGTAACTTCACAAAAATTATCATCTTTCGTCCAATTTCTTTTTCTCTTATAATTTCCTTTGAAATTTAATTTCCTGAAGAATTTCTTTAATATTATTTAAAAATGTTCCATTTCATCATCACTATCAGAGTCACCATCACTTCTACTGATGGATGCTTCTTCGATTACTTCCTTAGCTTTTAACTGAGATACTCTAAATGCCATTAACCTTTTGGGTTCAACATATTCATTATTCACTCTAATATCTTCCTTATAAATCATTATTTTTCCTATTAGCACATATTTTGGAAGCTTTATCACATCACATGATTCATGAATGGATACAATGATGCATATCCACCTCTCAGTTAAGCATCTTAAAATCCTCAGTACCTGAGACTTGTCATAAATTGTTTTCCCTAGTGCATACATCATGTTTATAATCTCATTGAACCTGTAAATTATATTATAAATATACTCATTATGATTCATCATAAATGTATAATACTTAATGGTATTGGTATTTAAATGCATTTATTTAACATTATACGTGCCTTCATGAGACACATATAAGCTATCCCAAATATCATAATCTATAATACATGTAGAAATTCTATAAAATTCATCTTATTCTAGTGTACAATATAAATCATTCATTTCATTATAATTACAATCATAATTATCCTTAGTGGAAACACTCCAATAGGATATGGAAGATTTTTTTTTCATATTTAGCCTCTATTATAGTCCATATACCAAATCCCATACTTTCAAGATGTATTTTCATTTTAATCTTCCATTAAGAATAGTTAGTTCCATTAAAACATGTAGTCTAATTAGTAGTAGTTCCCTCAAGTATGTAATAGTCCATAATGATAAAAATTTATAATAAATAAAAATTTAGATCTTTTAGTTAAATCTTGATCACAATTAAAGCAAGATAAATAAAAATAATAAATAAATAAACTACTATAATACCAAATTTTAGTCCCAGTGGACTACTCAGGGGGGGGGGGGTGCATTAAGTTCCTAATAAAAAATTCTATTTAAAATATATTTAAAACAAAATACCCCAATTTAGAAAAACAACCCAATTAACTAAATTATTATAAATATATAATTTAACATTTTTCAAAAGGTTTCTCAATGGATCGATCAAAAACATTATTAAAACAATTTTAAAATCACTTTAAATTTTGAAATAAATTTAATTACATCAAACATAATATATAAAACACTAATTAAAGATAATTATCAGAGTATTATTATTTATAGGAGTTTTTAAAAGATAAACCTATTTTTAAAACAAAGTAAAAACTAAAAAACACACAGTGGAAATAAATAAAATAGGTTCATTCTCAAAATAAGATCTAATCCTCTCTACTTTATAGTCACCTTCTTCCAAGAATGTTTATTAAATAATAAAAAAATCTATAATCAGGATCAAGTTTTATAGATAAAACTACACAAAAGGTAGTCTAGGCTACAACCCACCTCTTAAACTATTATCCGTGCAATAGAAGATGTAAAATAAATTAGAAGAGAGTATCCGAGTACTCTCTAATATAGTATATTATATTGTGATCAAGGATAAAAAGTAAAGAAATAAAAACTCAAAAGTAAATAAAAATAGAGAAGAATAAATAAAGATTATGAAAGTGTTTGTGAAGTTCCATTTCTTTGATAAAGGAGCTATAATCAATAATGATCTTATTCTTCTTTCAGATTATCTTTTAAATCTATCCTTTAAGTCACTTATAATAATATTCGTGTGTTTTTTCCAAGGTATTTTTTCATGAAAAAATAGTGTCATATACTAAAAAGACAATCCTTATTTTAGTAGGAACACTTAAACTCTCACATACACTTATCACACCAACTGACCAGCTAATCTGCCAGTTAGTCAGATAGACAATTAGCACTTGTGCATGAGGGGTTCCTCAGATTTATAAGATTTTAAATTATAATTATTCATTGAAGGATAATAATAAAATAAATCCTCAAACTGAGTAGTAAATTTGGGAAAGGATGACTTCATATTTAATGATTCTAAATATCCATTTATGAATAATCATTCTTAAATCCTCATACTCATTGGCTCTTTGAATTTCATTAAATTCCTTAAACTAGCCATTAAAACTTTAATTTAAATAAAATTTCAAACATATATGGAAGTAGAACTTAAATAGTAGTATATTTGTCTTAACAAAATAAGAAACCTTCTGGAGGTAGTATAAATATCTTGATGATAGCAGAAATCAACTAATAATAGCATGTTTCTTCTAATGGTAACTAGTTTCTTCTAGTAGTAATAAGGTTTTTATGGTGTTATCATAATTTAACTGGTGATAGTATACTTTAAATAGTAGTAAAAGACTTCAACCAGTGGTAGTAGACTTCAACTTGTGGTAGTAGACTTAAAAATATAGTAGCAAGATGCTTCTGGTGGTAGCAGAGTTGTTCTGGTGGTAGAAAAAATCTTCTTGTAGTAGAAAGTGTAAACACATGGTAGTATCTTGTACTTAGAAAAATTTTATGTAAGATACAAAATTATTAATTTCTATCATTAAACACATATATAGTTAGTAGTAAAGTAATAATTATTTGTGAGCATTAAAATAATGAATTTCTATATTGATCCAACACACCCAAATATGAAACACATAAAAAGGATTAGTAAAAACAACTCAATATAGGTTTGGACATGAATATAGAAATAAATTCATGAAAACATATAATTTCTATCAAATAATAAGGTTTTAGGATTATTTTTGGTTCATTGGCATGCTTGGTTAAAAATAATATAATTTTTGATATAATATATCTCATCCTAGGCTCAGGAGAGGACATGAATCAAAGGGGAAACAACAATAACAAGAAATGAAGAGAATTTACAAGCATCAACAGCTTGGAAAGAAGATTGATATTGAGAATAGGTTTGAATGTTTTCAAACAAATTATAGGATATATGTTCAAGAAGGAAAAATATCAAATGAATTTTTATATTTACATTACACTAGCTCAATTTAATTATAATCTGAAATCTAAAAAGATTCAAAATAAAAATCAATAGGTTAATATGGTGGAAGATACATTTAAATAATGAAAAAAATAAAAATACATGGATAATGGATAATGGTTATTCTAATATGATTGTATATTTGAGTTACCTGAATAATGCTAAGAAGTATAAAGGAAGAGTAGTTACCATTAGAAATTAAAACTCCCTAAAAATTAAAGGTTTCAAAATGGATAAAATTGGAAAAAATCATATCAATCCTAATAATGTGCTATTTATTTATGGGATGAAACATAATATACAGAGTGTATAAAAATTCTATGATAATGGAAATTAAGAAATTATAAAAAGGGTGTTTAATAAAGTGGTTAAAAGCTAGAGCAATTGTTAAAAAAGGGGTGATAACTTAAGGTAACTTGTTTCAAGGAAAATAAGCTAGGACATATTGTTATCTAAGACTACAGGATGAAAATTATTTATATAATTGATGTATTGATCATTTTTTACAAAATTAATTGAGGAAGTTGATTAAAGAATAATTAGCGAGAAACATTTATATTTTGAAAAAAGACATTGTTATAGTTTAAAAACCAGGCAAGAAGGAAAAAATAGTGAACAAAAACCATAAAGGAGTTGAAATTAAAACAAAGAAACTATTTGAGTTAATAAATTATGATGTGTGTAGTCCAATGATAGATAATTCATTAGGTTTATATAGATATTTTATCACTTTTATTAATGAATTCACCAGAATGACATTTATCATGTTCATGTCTCACAAGTATCAAGCTCTATAAAAATTTAAAAGATTTAGAAGGATTTTTGGAAAACAAAATTATTTTTCTTGAAGTGGTTTAGATTAGATAATCATACTATATATACCAATAAAAATTCTTAAAATATTTATATAATCATTAAATTAAGCATGTGTTTAGTGCTCTATAAACTCCTCAATAAAATAGATTAAATAAAGTAAAAAATAAAATATTTATTGATATGGATAAAACTATACTTACTGATCATGTCACATAAAGATTTTTTTAGATACAAGCTACTACTATAGTTGGAATTATAAAAAATATGTGTTACTTAAGGTAAAAATCATACATTAATCCCTAGGAAATGTTTTTAAGAATAGAACAAGTTTAAAACACTTTAGAGTATTTGGGATTCCTTTTTTGATCAATAGGAAGGGTAGGAGTGGTGAAAAGTTTAATAAAAAAGATGATGATGGAATATTCCTTAGTTATACACCAAATAGAAGTTTCTATAGGTGCCACAAAAAAATATTAGAAATAATAATAGACTATTATGATGCTTTAGTTATTGAAAATGAATAATAATTCAATCGCACTATCACAATGAATAATTAAGATGTCGTTATTTATTCAGAACTTATAAAATAAAATTAAGAAAGCATTCAAATATAGGAAGAATATGTAGATTATTCTTACACCAATGATGATGGAAAAAATCAAAATTCAAGGTAAAGAAATTAGGTAGATACTAATAATATGATTTGGGCCTCGAATCTATAAGTTTAAATAAGAAGAAGAATCATTGAAACCGGACACACTAGTATACTTTCCTAGATTAAACCTCAAAATATCAATGAGGATTTTGAACACAAAGAATAGATCTAATCTATGAATGAGTATCTAGATCAGATTGAGAATAATGAAGCATTAGAACTTGTTAAAATACCTAATAAGAAAAATATTATTAAAAAAATGGGTATTTAGGAAAAAATTAAATTAGAAATTAGATGTTTTAAGAAACACATACATACTTGTGTTTAAGGGGTATTCTTAAATAGAGGGAATTAATTGTGATGAAAAATTTGTCTAGGTTTTCAGACGTAAAACCATTATAATTTTCCTTTCAATTTCTACCCAAATAAATTTTATAATATCCAAGGTGGATATAAAATCTATATTTATCATTTATGAATTAAATGAATAATTCTACATCAAACAACCTAAGGGTTTCCACTTGATGATGATGGAAAAAGAGTTTTTAAATTAAATAAGGATATTTATGGATAGAAAAAATCTCACAGAGATTGATATTTCAAGATGGATGAGTACTTAAGAAGCATGGAGTTCAAAAAGGGACAGGTTGAAAATAGTACACACATAAATAAGGCTAATACCACATCACTTATTGCAAGTTTGTATGCTGATGATATTCTATTATATAGTGATTAGGAGACTGTGTGAGAATAATTTTCCACCCAAATTAAAAATAAATTTGAAATGTATCTTTATGGAGAAATTAAATTCTTATCAGGTTTAAAAATCACCAAAGTTGTTGTTTATGTAATTCCCCCAACCCAGTTCTCCCTCACGTGATCAATTTATGTGGTGATGTGACCTCAAGCAAACCTCCCCATATGCTAGAGACCAATGACTAGTAGTAAGAGTGTATGAAATATAATTGGTAGATTATACCCTTTGGAAGAGAGTAAAAATTACAATGTAAATGAGATAAGTCAACCATGATATACAACTCATGTTGATGATAGATAAATACCAAACAATTCAAATAAAAATAATAAACCATGTCATGCCATACTGTATGCCAAACTAAATGTTGTCCTAAATGTCATACAAGCAAAAACTAGAAACATACTTCATAAATAAGACTCCAAAAAGCCTAGTCCTAAACCACATGCCTATTACCATCTCTATGCTTCAATACTATCCATAAAAGAAACCAATCAAGCATACCCTCCTTTCCTTTTTCTAGAAAAACATCCATGAATACTACCTGGGTACCAAACATTACCCAGACATGGTGTGGGTACAACTCAGTAGGTTAACACCCATGGTGTCTAAAAAATTCAGTCTAAATAAATAGTTCATGAAACAATATCATAAATAAGGGAATTAGTTCATAAATTAATGAGGGACACAAAATAAACCACTATTTCTTGAACACCAGGTTGATGCCTGGGGTCATCCAAACCTACTTCAACCCAAAATCAGATACCTCTGTCAATTCGTGAATTCTCCTACCTAGGTTGAATCACTGATTCCACTTATAGATTCTTCTATTGAGGATGAATCTCCCATTTTATTAATTAAGAACCAATGTGTATTTCCCTTAGGAAATCAAGTAACCCAACATCTTTCCCTCTAGCATCAAATATAACCATACATTTCACCCTCTGACATCAAACAACCATGCATTTGTCCCTCAGGTAGTTTATATCCATGCATATATCCCTCAAGTGGTATATACCATGAATTTAGCTCTTAGGTAGTATGTAACCATGATTCTATCCCTTAGGTGGTACATTACCATGAATCTTTCCCTTAGGTGGTATGTAACCGTGCACCTAGCCCTCATAAATCAACATAATCAAAGTGTCATGATAGGATAATATGATAAGAAATCCATTCATAATACCAACCAAAAAACATTCCAAACATGTTAACATATGCCATATTGGCCAATTCATCAATTAACAATTGAAAAATCATTTATTCCACTAAGAAAAGTTACGAATTATCATTATAATTATATAAAATCCATTTCATATATTAAACAATACTAATTACCAATATCATATAAATTGTGAATTTATTCCATCATTCCATTAATAGAATTTCAATTTTATATCAATTATCCACTTACAATCCAAGTAATTCATTATCAAGGAAATTATAGTAATTAAAATGCTAACCAATTCACCTTGTTAATACAAACCAATAAAAACTTCCAAACTCCTCATAAGGATATAGGTTCATTCAGTTAAAGTTCCAACCAAATGTCAAGGGTTGGGACACCACCCGAGTGGCCACAAAACTGCTCTCAATGCAAATGGACCCAAAAATATTTGATGGAGGTCTTAGAATAAGGATTTATCAATTTTAATGGGTTACCAATTAGGTTTGGATTTATTCATGACATTATGGTGTGATAAAAAACATTGTACATACTAGATGAATCAAAAAATACTTTAAATAGTTGTTTTAGACCACCCACCTCAATATCGGTGAAGAAGAGATCAACGATTGAGCATCCATATCAATGTGAAACACCACAATATTCTACATATACTAATTGAAACCCACTTTCAAGGATATAATAAGGGTATCTAAGAATAAGCAATATGATTTCACTAAAGACAAGTGAGACTTATTGATTTTGGATCACCTTGTCAAGGAACAGAACAAAGAACCAAGGGTGTCGGAGAAGCCTCATGAGCCTTAGAGATGCTTCACAATTAATAAAACATAAATTAGGATCAAAGGATGGATAATTATTTCTTAAATAGGGGTTTCATGGTGGAAAAATATGCTCTATAACCTCACTTATATGACCCAACCGGATACCATTGGGTATCTGGTGGGTACCATCGGCTAGCCAGTGGGACTAATAAAGCCGAATTAGGCTACGGGGTAGCCCACAAGTTGTTTAGTGGACTACACCAGTTGGTTGGTGTCTTCATAGCCTACTTAGAACTAAAACCCAACTTTATAATCCTACTGGATTGGATTCCTGAGTCACCAAACACCTCCAAAACCTCGTTTCACACCACATAAAAGGCTAATTTACCAAGTTAAAAAAGATTTAACAAAACTTAAAGAGGTTTGACCAAAAACATAAAGAGGAATGTACCTAAAAAGATATGGGATATTATAACCTCCCCAACATATAATAGATCTTCCCCAAGATGTACTCCCAAGAATCACTGAGAGGTATCAATGAATAAGTTAGGCTACTGTACCTACATGCCAGACTCCCACTCTCAGGTTTCCTCTTAAGCATGCCCATGCTTCCACTACACTCACATAAGAGGAACAATCTTTCCTTGAAGACTCTTCTAAATTTGGTCCATGATACAAATTAGATGATCCTCAAAGGACACATAAACATGATTTCATCAATGTATAGCATGTGAGAAGGTTCAGGGTGGAATATCTGAAGTTGAGATACATGAAACACACCATGCATGGAATTATATCACTATGGAAGGGACAATCAATATGCCACTAGATCGATCCAATACACCATCTCAAATAGACCAAAAAATCTAGGAACTAGCTTTTCTTTCATCCTGATATAGAATTGGCCCAGCCTGGGCAACGCCTGAAGAAAATCCAAATGACCAACCTTGAACTCCATAGGTCATATCTTATGGACAATGTATAATTTCTACCCTATTTTCATAATTACCAACTATTTTTTGATCAAATGAACCTGTTCAAATGCCTCTTGCGTGCAACTAGGTCCAAAAATTGTTGACTCACCTACCTATAACCATCATAAAGGTGAACAACATGAACTTCCATGTAAATACTCAAAAGGATTAATTTGGATCAATTCCTAGAAGATGTTATTATAATATAAATCTATGAGTTCCAGATGCTTCTCCCACAAATCTTCAAAGTCCAAAGCATAGGCTTGTAACAAATCCTCTAGAATCTGAATCATCCATTCAGATTGGACATCAGTATGAGGATGATTGGATATTCTCAGAAGAACCTGTGATCCCAATACCTTCTAAAGTCCCTACCAAAATCATGATGTGAAATAGGGATCTCAATCCAAAATGATACTCCTTGGAACATCATCCAATCAAACCATATTCTGAACATAGAGATGACCCAAATCATCAATAGTAAAGGTTTCCATGATATACAAGAAGTGTGATAGATTCATTAGTTGATCCATGATCACCCATAAAACATAATTTTTTTAGGTTTCCTATGTAATCCTTTCATTAAATACATGGTGACTTCATCCCATTTTCTTTATAGAATAGGAAAATGATACAGTAACCCAGAAGACCTTTGATGCTCGACCTTCACCCGATGATAGCTGAAACATCACACCATAAATCCCACTATCTCCTTCTTTATCCATGTCCACTGGTATTACCTATAGATATCTTTATACATCTTTGTTAGACTAGAATGTACCACTCATTTTAAAGCATGTACCCCTAACCATCTCCTCATGGAAGCCCTTAGGAACCCATACACAACCATGGATAAGAATAACATTTATAATACCAAGAGACCAACACGATGGTGTATCCCCACCATATATGTTGTTCTTCAGAGCTAATCCCTCATGATTATATAAATTCCCTCTCTTAATCCAGTCTATAATTACGGGAATGGAATATTTCAAAGTTAGAGTCACTTGCCCCTAGGAATCTTGAAATTATAGATGAATATTAGTAAATAATTCCATCAACTATCACTCATTATAGGATTCCCATAATTCCTTTTTTCCATGTATTCTTACTCAAGGCATCGAAAATTATGTTTCCCTTTCATAGAGTGTATGCCAACTCAAAGTCAAAAGACTATAGATACTCAACCCATCTCCTTTGTTGAAGTTTCAGTTCCTGCTATATGAAAAGATATACTTGAGGATTTTATGATCTGTGTACATTGAAAACTTCTCACCTAAAAGATAATATGGCTATAATCTCAGAGCATGTACGACCACAAATAACTCCAAATTTTGTGAAGGATAATTCCTCTCATGTGGCATCAACAATCATGATCTATAAACTACCAATTGATACTACCATATTATAAATACTTCAATCATAACTCATGATGAATCACATTACATAGTATAATCTTTACTTGACTCAAGTAAAGTGAGGATTGGTGCTGATTTCAACCTACTCTTAAAGTCTTAGAAATCATTTTCACAAGAATTTGACTAAAAACTTCACCCCTTTCTTAGTCTTCCTAGACATTAGTGATTCTAGATGGGAGAAGGACTGGATGAAATGCCAGTAATATCTTGCTAGACCTAAAAAGATCTTAATATCAAATACATTCTTAGGTCACTCCCAAGATACCATGACTTAAATATTTTCTAGGTCCATTGACACTCAAATCTCTGAGATAACATGAACCAATAAGTGCACTCTATCAATCTAGAAATTACATGTAGATAGATTGGTGTATAATTGATTATCTCTTAGTATAATTAACATGATATCAATATTTTGGGAATAGTAATCTCTAGAATGAAAGTACACTAAGATTTCATCAAATAAAACCACCATAAACTGATCTAGAAATGGATGTAAGATCCAATTCATTAAGGCCATGAATACCACTAGTACATTCATTAAACCAAATTGAATACCATGAACCTGTTCAAGATATAATTTCTCCTAAAATTAGTATGTGGTATATCATATGGTATCACCCTCAAACGATGGTATCCTAACCTCAAGTTGATCTTGGATAAGATCCAAACACCTCTTAACTGGCCAAAGAGATCATCAATGCATAAAAGGGGATTCCGGTTCTTGAGCATCATCTAGTAAAGTCTCTCTGATAATCCACACATAAGTGTAAATTCAAATTATCCTTATAGGTTAAAATAATTGAAGAACCCCATGGTGAAGTACTAGGTTGTATGAATCACTTAATTTACAAATATTTCAACTAAATTTTCAATAGATCTGTTTGTTCCTTCCTATAAGGTAAGATAGAAACTAGTTTGACTCCTGGAACCAACTAGACAATGAACTTGATCTCCTAATTGGGTGGTAAGTCTGAGAACTCTTAAATAAGTCATCCTAAAAGTGGTACACTATAAGAATAAATCACTTTTCTACAAATATCCATCATCCAAAATAAGGACTACTATATGGGCTACATGATAATTTAATCTGCATTGAATTGGCCCTTTATGCCAACTAGAATATCACATTCTCCATAATGGATATAGATTCCACTTATAGTGATATAAAACTAACTATACACATATAATAGTTGATATGATTCTAGTATAGAAATACCCAATACATACCCAAAATAAAATTAAATCCTACAATTTATAGCATAAACAGACCCCCAAAAAAATGAAATCCACCGATTTTAAGAGAACAATCCTTGTAATGTCTGATACCATTTTATTTTACCTATATAGATGTTTCAATGGCCATAAAACCATAAAAACTATCCAAATATATATCCAATTTATTAAAAATGAAGGAATGTTATGCTCCTATATTAAGAAAAATGTAGTAAAGGGTAGACGATACTAGAATTGTACCTATGATAGTGTAAGGTCCTACATCTAGAATGGTAGGAGTAGACTATATAGCATGCATCTGAATCTCCCCTATCCATGAACTCTAGTCTAAATCCCTTGATATTATCCCTCTAGATGATACTATCTCTCTTTCTCTAGGGTACCATATCCCCTACCCTAACCCAATTGATCGGTGGAACTATAGCTACCTACCTACTTTGGGGTAGTTGATTCTTTCCCAGACTATGGTTCCTGCAATAATCCTCTGCCACTGCCTGACTAATAATTTCTCCTAAAAAAACTCTATAGATGTCCCATACTACAAAAATGGGGGAACTCCATGATAGGTTAAGGACATTGGATGTGCTTGTGCTTAGACCTATCACAGTGAAAGCACTGACCATGACCATGGTCCTGAGATGACTCCCTGCTTCCTTGGCTGCTCTTCCCACTATTTCCCTGGTAGTAACTGTTGTAGAAACACTTATTTCTACCTTAAGAAGAGCTCCCTGATAATCCTAATGAGACTTCCTAACCACCACTTGGACTCCTTCATGTTCACTTACATGATGATATCATGATTCCTCATGTCAGTAAATTTTATTAGGTGAATGATGTTCACCTGTATATTGATCTCATAACAAATCCCATCTTAGAAGTGCTTCCCCTGACCATCTCATCAACTACCAAATATGGATAAAAACACTACAGGTTAGTGAAACATCCAGTATAGTCTATCACTAATATTCCCCCTGTATGAGGTTCATGAACTTCTATGCCCTCTCATACCTTAGTGTCTCTGGATAAAAGTGACTCAAGAACTTCTTTTTAAAGTACTTATAGGTTATATCCTTTTATTATATATATTTCACTAGGAAATCCCACCAGTGCTTGGCTAGTCCCCATAGAATATAAGGTTCAAGATTCACCCTCTTGTCTATGTGTGTCAAAAGATACTTGAAGATCATCTGGATTGAATCGATTCAAAACTCAGCTACCTGGGGTCCTCCATCCCCATTGACCATAGGATGGTTCTATAGATAAAACTCTATGGGAAGATCAAACATTGAGGGAATGAAATGAGTAGCCTACCTCTCCTTAGATTGCATGACGCTTAGTAAATTTTTATGAAGCTGATCATCCATCTGATTCCCCAGAGCTATAGAAAGTTATTGTTTAGCTGTGTTAGGTGTGTTCTAATTACCACTCTCCCAATTCTCAACCTAGATATAATACAAAGGCATTTTTTATATAAGGTTTAACACACTACTCAGATCACATTATTCACAACAAAATAAACTTATGAGTTTAATACAACAACAGAGAACCACTGAGACAAGGTTTCTCCATAAATTTAATTAATACTCAAATTAACATGTTATAATAGTTTCATTCATTGTTTTTATCCAATTTTTCAAGGAATTAAATTCCACAATTTAGATACTAAAATATGTAACATATGATAAACATGTTCCCATCATGAAAAATTCATGTCAAAATATTTACCTATGCGCCTATCATGATGCATGCATATACACCTCATACAGTACTAGACCATGAGTAAAATACCATAAAACAGTAACATCACACATCAAGTGAATCACCCATGTTATAAAAACACTACAACTATAACAAAAAAAATTGATAACAACAATTCCATCCTTAAGAACTTGTTTTTCCCATGCACATGGGAAAACTACTCCCATGCACAAGATCATTTTCAAGCCCCAACACATCCCAATATCCTATATACCTTCCTTAAATAATAAAGCAATAGAAAATACCTAGGCTCTAATACCACTTTATAACATCCCTAATTTGATTCTCCCTCATGTGACCGAGGTAGGTGCTTACATGAACTTAAGCGAACCTCCCCGTATGCTAGAGGCTACTGACTAGTAGTGACGGTGTAAGGAATATAGTGGGGAAACTATACCCTCTAGAACAGAGTATCAATCACAATAGAAATAAGATAAATCAACCATGAAATACAAATCACATTGATTATAGATCAATACCCAAAAATCCAAATAACAATAATAAACCATTTCATGATATAATATATTCCAAACTAAATTGCATACTAAATTTCATATAAGTAACGACTATAAATAGACTCCATAAATAAGACTACAAAAAACCTGACCCTAAACCCCATGCCTGGTTTCATATCTATAATCCAATCATATATAGAAAAAAACTAATCAAGTATAGGGACCATTTCCCTTATCCAAACCTACATCCATGAGGTATTCTTGGGTATCAAACAACACCCAAACAGATCGTGATTACAACGTAGTAGGTTGACACCCACTATGCCTAAATAATATTTTCTTAATAAATAATGCATGAAAAATAATGAAAAATAAGATAATTAATTCATAAGTTAATGTGGAACTTCAAATAAAACCCTTGATCTATGGGTTGATTCCTGGGGTTAACCAAACTTACTTTAGCACAATGTCAAATTCCTCTATCAATTGGTGGATTCTCCTACCTAGGATGAATCACCCATGATGCTGTAAAATTATCCTATTGAGGATGAATCACACATTTCATGAATCAAGAACCCGCGTGTCTTTCCATAATGCAATTATTTAACCCATCATATCTCCCTTGGGCTTCAAATATAACCATACATATCACCCTCATGTATCAATTAATCGTGCATCCATCCCTCCTTAAGTATGTACCCATGTATCTAGAATTTAGGTTGTATGTACCATACATCTATCCCTCAGGTAGAATTTAACCATGTATCTATCCCTTAGGTGGTATATTAACATGCATTTAGACATCAGGAAATATGTAACCATGCACCTATCCCTTTGAAATAAACATAATTAAAGATTCATAACAAAACAATATTCCAAGAAATCCATTTTTAATACCAACCACCAAAAATTACAAACATGTTAACATATCCCATATTTAAAATTTCATCAATTATCAATTAATTTTTTTTATTACATTAATAAAAGTTACCATTTACCATCATAATTATAATAATTATATTACACATATTATATAAACCCAATTACTAATCTCATATCAATTGTGATCTTATGCCATCACAACATTAAGGAAATTTACATTTCATACCAACAAACTACTTAAAATCCAAGAAATTAATTATAAATATAATTAAAATAATTCAAATTCTAACCAATTAACCCCATTAATATAAAAAAATAATAATTTCCAAGATTCTTATAGGGATATGGCTTCATTCAATTCAAGTTGCAACCTAATTTCATAGGTTGGAAGATCACTCGGGTGGAAAAAAGTTTGGTCTCAATGCCAATGGACCCAAAAATATCTAAGGGAGGTCTATGCATAAATATTTATCAATTTTAGTGGGCTGCTAATTAGTTTTAGTCAAGTTTACATCATGTTGGAATGATATCACATATTTCACATGCTAAAGGAATCAAAATATACTTTGAGGAGTTTTTTTAGACCACCACCTCAAGATTGGTGAAGAAGAGATCAAATATTGGGAATCTGGATCAACATGAAACACTATGATATCTTATATACAACAATTTCAACCCATATTCAAGGATTTAAGAAGGGGATCCCAAAAGAAAAATGTGGATTTAACTAAATAAAAGTGAGACTTATTGATTTTGGATCACCCGATCGAAGAACCAAGGAAGGGCTTTAGAGAATCCTTAAGATAATTTGAGATCATTAAAAATTTGAAAACATGAATTAGGACTGACATATTGTTAAATATATCTTAAATGGGGGTTTTTGGGTGGAAAAAGATTTCAACACCCTTACTCACGTGGCCCATCCTGACACCACCGACTAACTGGTGGTGTCCTCCAGTGATCCTATATGTCTGAGATCCCTAACAGTTGGGTGGTGGGTCTCATATAGGATACCCATACTTCCCAGTTCCCATAAGTGATCTAGTGGGACTCTTGTAGACTTACCAGGCTACTGGTCAACTCACCTACTGGCTAGTGGACTGCAATGACTAGCTGGTGGCTCTATAGAATCTCTAGAACTACAAAACACCTATATACTCCCTTTAGCTCAGTTTCCCAAGTCCCTAAACTCCAATGAAACATTTTATCACACTATGAATAAGGATAATTTACCAATTCGAAATTGGTTTAACAAAACTTTAAGAGGTTCAACTAAACCTTAAAGAGGTATGTACATGTAAAGAGAGAAGATATTATAGGCCATGTCTTAATTTCAAAAGAAAATAGTGCTAAAGAGTTGATGAAAAGGTTTAACATGTTATAATAAAGAGGAGTGTCTAATCTAATTTATGTAGGCACAAAACTGAGAAAGGATGATGAAGGAAAAATAGTGATTGAGAAATAATATAAGTTTATATTGCAACTCTCCTATATTTGGATGTTTCTTGGTTTGATATAGTTTATTATGCAACACTCTATACTAGATTTCAATATAACCCAAAGTAATCTCATCTTTTTTCATTAAAAATAAATCATGAGAAACAAATCAAATACTTAAAAATATGGTTTTATATACAAAATTAAAAGGTATTTTAACATAAAATGGTTTACAAATGCTGACTGAGTAAGGGTTGTTGAAGACTAGAAATCTACCTTTGGTGGGTATTTTTTCATTGAGGAAAAATGTGTTATGTGGTGATCAAAGAGATAATCATTGGTTAATTTGTGCTCAACTGAGCATGAATATGTGGATGTATCAAAATAATCAATACTTATGGTGTGGATGAAAACTAAACTTGAATACATGAATTTTTAAACTGGTACTTAATGGTTATTGGATCTGATAATCAAAGTTCCAAAAATCTATCTAAAAATCTAGTGCTTCATTCCAAGTAAAAATAATTGATATAAAGTACCATTTTTTATAGGATAAGGTGGTTGAACACATTCTAAAGTTGTGATTTTTTTTTCATTAGAGGAGAATTTTATTGAAATACTCAGGAATCTCCTCACAATAGTGTCTTTTGAGAAGTTTAGGCTACACATGGGAGTGAAGCTCACTACCCAACACGAAGGTATTTTAACATAAAAATTTCCTCTTCTATTTTATCATGATTAATATTTGTATAAAGGGGATATTTAAATTTTAAGGGAGATATTTTTTTCCTTATATATGAACTATTTTGATATTTTTTTGAGTGGGTATGGGAAAGAGATTTATGAAATATTTTTTTTATGAGAAGTTTTGATTGAGTATTCCCTAATTTTTTTTATAATATAAGTTTTTTAAGGGAACATTGAAGTATGAGTTGATCACTATTGTTTTATACATGATCTAGTTCAAGTACACTTATATTTAACTTATTCATGGATATTTTCTTTGATAAGATTGATTTTAACCCTTATAGTGATTCAATTTGGTTTTATTTTCAATAAGGGGAAGAAGATATAGATAGCATTGAAAAACATATAAAAGGGTATATTGTTGATCAAAATTAAGGATGATGTTATATTTGTTATAAATTCTTGTTAAATACGACAAATTTTTGAAATTTTCTTCATGAAAATGAAAAATAATGATGACTAAGAAGTGGTATTTTCGACAACAACCAAGGATGAGTTTGAAGTTGGATGAAGGGGAAATTATTGAGTTGTTATTCAAGGAATAATCTCTAGTTTAAAGATCAAAGAAACCACTCAAAAGATCTCAATATTCAAGGATATTGATATAATTTATAAAGTTTTTTGGATGTTGTTTTGGGTTGATTTAAAGTGTTTAAGAAATCCCTTTGAATATTTAAAGAGATTTTATATTGGGTTGATGAAGTTATGGAAATTCTTTACTGGAGTTTAAAATTACATTATACATTTTGTAAGAGTCATTAAACTATTGAAATAAAACAAAGGTATGACTATCCCTATGCTTGAAAGAGTCTTTTAAAAATTTCACAAGAGTTATTTAAATAATTCATAAGAGTTATTTCTGACCATGTATGAGTCATTTAATACCTTGTAAAAGTAATTTACCATCCTTGTGAGAGTTATCTGGACTGCATAAGAGTCATTGAGAAGTTTATAAGAGTAATTTACTCTTATAATATGCAACTTAAGAAAAAATATAATAAAGGAAAAGTGTGTAAGAGTATTTTATGATTCCATAAGAGTAATTCAATCTTACATAGAGATAAATATTTGAGAATTTGGTTAAGGAAATTAATTCTATAGTGTTTCAAAATAGTAAAGTACTTTAAAGAATTCAAGGAGTATTACAAAATTAATAATTCTATATAATTATTTCAAATAATTTTTCAATATCTACTCCCTGAAAATAAATATCACAACTATTATGAAGGTTTTTTTGATTCCAATAGTCATTAAAGAATCAATCTAAATTTGATTCATTTAAGGGAGAAGATATCCCCACCATTAAGAGGAGTTACAAAATGTGATGTTTCATGTTTCCATGAACATGTTTAAGGAGTTCAAGAAGAATTTAAATCCATAAATTTTTTAGAGGAAAAGAAACCATAATATTAAAATATTATGTGAGGAAAATATCTCAAGTCTTGTGGAGATTTAAATGATAATATTTGATCAAGATTTTTATAGAGATTAAATAAATTTAAAATCTAAGAATATATCACAACTTCATATTAAAGAGTTTTCATATTCAAATATAGAAATAATATTCATGATATTTAGTGAATATAAAAAATTACAGGATAAGAAAAATAAAAGAAATATGATCAGAAATATGTAAGAATTATTCTAACTACTGAGAACAAAAAATGATGATTGTTGTGCCTGTGAAGAGAAGAAGGATAAAATTACATGGCCCTTATAGTGGCTCACATTTTATATTGGAGATCATTATTCAAAGAAAATTTTCATTATATTGGTGCAAAATTATAACTAGTTAAGACTGGCCTTTGGAGTAGTTTCAAGGTCATACCCTAACCTATTTCTGTCTCTTAATAATAAGATAATACCTATATGTGAGTGGGATAAAACCCCTCATAAATAGAGGATGTATTTATACTTTAAGAAGGAGAACATAATTAATAAAAATGTTGTGTTTCATATTTTATTCAGTACTGGGTTGAGTGGATTGATCTCTAATTAATAATTTTAAGGGTATTAAAGAATTTTAAAAAATTATATAAACATTGATTCACCCCCTATTAGGGTTTATAATTTCCCATGTAATTATTTCAAATAAACACCCCCAAAATCAAAAACCTTCTTAAATAAAAATAATATGCTAGGTAAAATAAATTTGTTGCTTGAAAAAATAAGTGTCGGTGAAGGTATAATGTTCTTGGGGTTCTAGGGTTCAAAAAGACAATTTTAAAAAATTGATGGTTACATAGTCATATGATATTTGAGCACAGTATAAAAATGTCAAAAAATTAGTTTAGAGAGTAATACACAATCATATGCATGTCATGTACTTCATCATGCATGTTTTTTTAGTTTTTTTAAACATGAATTATCATACATATATGTTACTCATAATGCATGGATGTTGTAGGGAATGAAAATATGGATCACTGTATGAATTTATGGAAAAAATTCTATAAAATAAAATAGATGAAAATATACATGTTGTGCCTCCATTTAATTTATATTTTCATTATTTTTACAACACCTATATCCTCAAAATCATTTAAACTTTCATAAATCTGTAATAATATCTAATGAAATATAATTGAGAAAATATATTTAATAGATAAAACATTATATAGTATTTGAAACATATTAATATAAAAAATAGTAAAGGTAAATAAAAAAAATGAGCATGTCAATAATTCCCATAATGAAATATTTTATTTTCCTAAAATACCAAATTAAATAATAATATCAAAGGTGTCACAAACGAGCATGCATAAACATTATAACACATGTTAATTTACCAGATCCTAAAGTAATAAACTTGAGTTTAATAAAACACATTTTCAAATTTTTATATTTTAAATAACATTTATTAAGTAAGATATTTTATTTATTAATTTAAATTAAATACATAATAAAATAATTCCATCCTCTCATACATTTGATAAAAATATACCCAAAATTCACAAACATAAAAGGATTAGATACCACTTTCATAGGTTTCATCATCTCATTGATTTTAAACTTTAAAGCATAAAAAATAATACTCATATTTATTGGACATTCCTTATATATATATATATATATCATATTTTTCATTATGTAAGATACTAATAATGAATTTAGTACCAAAATTTTGAACAAGACCCACCTAATTAAAAATTTAAAAAATCCAAGATATAATTAAACTAATATAGAATAATAAAAATATTAATAATATAATTAAACTCAATGAATTTAATGAATGATATGTGAAGGTTTTTATAGGTATAAAACTTATCCTAAACACAACCGAAGATGACAAAAAAATCCAAAAAAATAAGATTTATCGATACATTAAGAATGAATAATAAAACTAAGATGGAATTAAATACTATACACCTTGATGATTTTTCCTAGACAATCATTAAATGATCTTGATTTGGATTATAGAGGAGAAAACAATAGGTTTCTTCCTCCTAGGGTATCCATGTATTATGGGAATATTCCTATGGTTGAGAATGATCTCTCTTGAATCCATTACTTTTAATAATATTTTGTTAAAGGATAAAAATAAATGAGATATTTATAGTTTCAGACTTTGAGGATTTATAATCATCACATCATCATTCTCAAGGATCAACTATTTCACAAAATGATAAAATATTTCAACTTTTGTAACATTCAGATTGAATCCTCATAATGAATGTTTAACATTTAAACATTTTTTATGTATTCAAACTCATTATAACTATCATTATGTGATGTATATAATTGATAATGATAGTTAGTGTGGAATATGATGGTTGAAATGATAATTATTATACAATATGATAATCCCATGAACAATCACCATGGAATAATGTCTCGCACTATTTCATTGTGCACATAAGGATAGAACACTATGTATTCTAGACTACCATGCCATGGTCCATCCTTTTAATACATATTTTTATCAATCTAACACTCAAATTAAAACCTTATAGACTTAGAATGATTTCACCTTATATTAAAATATACAAAATAACTTATGAAATCATATAAAAAAATTCTTATGAAAATCTTCTGAAACTCTTTTTTGGAAAATATATCATTCCTTCTCACTAAATGTTACAAAATATATAATAAATTGTGAAAATAGATCCAAAAATTCTTTTAGGTTTCCTCCAAAACACTGTTGGGGTCACTCAAAGTTTTATAGAATTTATCCTTATTCACACAACCACAAAGTTTGACCACATGGGAATTTTTATCATTTAAAACAATTATAAATTCCTAAATACATAAATGTAGGAAAAAAGTGACCTATAAGAAAGTTTCAATTATACTCAAGCTATGAATGGATCTAGCATGATCTCTATCAAACACATGTATCTTTACACCTACTTTCACCAACCATATCATATATAAGTATGCATAATCATATAATCTATTTATCAAATACATAAAGTGACCATTGGAAGTGGATTATGTAAATCCCATATAACATACTCTTATGTTCTTGATTCTCTAAGTATAAACTGACCAAGTCAATCAACACATCATATGTCATTCATCTAAGCAGATGATCACATCACTTTCCCTTAATCCAAATAGGTAATCATATTACATGTATATTATCTAGGTATCACCATGAACTTATTATATATTAATAGAGGGATCATATTTAATAACCATTATATGTAAAGAAAAATCTCATCCTATTTAAGTCTCAGTTGATGACATGATCAACAACATACCCAAACACCCCTAATCATCTAATAATCAAGGATTTCATAAGAAAGGTATCAAAGTATGAATCTTCTAATTATAAGTATCTTTAAAACCATAGGTACAAGAATAAAATATTAACCATTCACCCCTAGTATACCAAATACATAGTGTATGACATTCCATGTGGCATACTTGATTGGTCATCTAGTACACAAAACTCGTTTTGTGTCTCATGAGAATATTCTACACCTATATACAAAATCATACACATCATAACCTTAATATTTCATCACAAACTATAATACTCTTTAACAAACATTAGTTAGGTATAAAACAAAGTCATAATTTTATAGGTCAATTATCATTTCACTTCATGAAATATATTAACCCAATGTAAAATAATGATAAAGTGGAGATAACCTTTTTTATAACATAATATATTTTATATTCATAAAACTAATTTAAAAATAATTACAAGACAATACATTAGAACCCATAAAATCATATCTTATATGATAGAATACCCAATAGGTGTTATATTTGATACACTTTAAATATTGTTAAACTCATCAAATCTATAAATAGTTCCTGGAACATCTCTTTGTGATCATCTGATAAAACCCTCCCACTAAAATATTTTAGTGAGTAAAATCTTAAAGAAATATAGTTTGAATAATAGTGATACTAAGGAATAATATTCCCAATGTTCAACTCTTTGAACATAGTATTCAAACTCCTTTACCCCACACCATCAAATGTTATGATGTTAATAACTTCTATTGTCTACTTAGAACTATTTATAAGTTCCTCATCAAAATTATCATTCTTGGATGATTTAAAATCATAAATTTTCTTTGAGATTATTTGGTAATAAAATGAAACACTTTACATTAATATATTTTTTTTCCAACATATCTTAACCTCTTTTAGGATATAAAGTGTCAATCACTTCCTTCAATCCTTATTTTCAAGATTTTTTATAGAGGTTTGATGAATCATAAACCACGTGAATAATAAAATTTATCTATAATAAATTTTTCTTAACAAATAACTTATATTATTATATAATATATATAAAATGAAAGTAATATATCCTTTATTTTGATTCATATGATCTTGAAATACACTTTTTCATTCCAAATATCCATAACATCAACCTTTTATACTATATTTAAATGAAAACTACAAGAATTATTAATTATTAAATTGATTTTGAACTCATGTATATTTAAAATAGATGAAAATATAAATATTTGGTATCATATACTCTTCAAAAATTAAATAGTTGATTCTATAACATTAATACCTGACTTAGAATCTCATAATCATATGATTCTTATAAACTATAATGATAGTTGGTATGGAAGATGGTTACCAAATTCATCATTATCATATAATATAATAAACCAATGCACAACCATAATGACATAGAATATCACACTATTCCATGGTTCACATAAGGATAGTGCACAACATGGTCTACACCACTATGTTGTGGTCAATCCCTTTAGTACATAATTCTATCACTCTCACATTTTCACTAAAATATCATTGAATTAACCTAATTTCACCTTATTTTACAACATATATAATAACTTATGAAATCATATCCAAAAAATATTTTTGATAAATTCTAAAACTTATTTTGGAAAAGCTATCATTTTTTTCACCACATGTTACATTATATATAACAACTTGTGAAAGCCATACAAAACTTCTTTAAGATATCCTACAAAACACTTTTGGGGTAGCTCTCAAAGTTTCACAAACTTGATCCCAATTTACACAACCAAAAATTGTAACCCCATAAGAATTTATATAATTTTAAAAAATATAAATGATCAAATACATAAATGTAATAAAAGATAATACTTTGACAAAACATCAATGATACTCAAGCTATAAAGGGATATATCACGATCATTATCAAACACTTGTATCTCTATACTTGTGTCCACTAGATGTATCATATGAAAGTATATATAATATTATAATCCCTTTTTACAAGACATATAGTGACCATAGGAAATGGAGTATGTAAATACCATATATCCTTCTCATATATTCTCAATTCTATGAGTATTGACTGACCTGGTTGATGAATACATCACATGCCACTTATTTAAGTGGATGTGAACTTAAAATGACCCTCATTCAAATATATAATAATATCACATGTTCCTTATCTTAGTATGATAATAAATTTCCTCATTTTATTTCAATTAAGGACCTAAATTTTATACCTTTCATACAAGAGGACAAATCCCATATTGATTAAGCCTTAATTGACAACATGATCAAATCATGCCCAACCACCCCTAATTAGCTAATCCTTAAGGATTGTGTAAAGAAATTATAAAAGTATAAAGGTTCTAATGATAGGTATCTTTCAAACTTTATGTATTGGGGTAATAAAAATATAAAACATACACCCTTAGTATACTAAAAACAGTGTATGGCACTCCAGGTGGTATACTCAATGGGTCAGCTAATGAACAAAACTTGTTTTGTTCCTCATGATTGCATTTTGAATCTCTATATGAAGTAACACCCTTGATAACATTAAAATTTCATCATAAACTATAATAATTCATAATGAAAATCAATTATGGATAACTAAAATTCATAATTTGAGTGGTCAATTATCATTTCACTTCACACAATATATGCAGCCAACGTGAAAGTATGATAAAGTGGAGACCATATTTTATAAAACATGATACATTTCATATTATTAAAATATTTTTTAAGAATACTAAAAAACCATACATAGTTATTGTATTATCATATCTCATATGATAGACTACTATAGGTGACTTACCTCATTACATATTTATGTAACTCTTGTCATATCTCTATGTGACCACTTAATAAAACCTCCCAATAAACTATTTTAGTAAGTAAAATCTATGAATAATTTTTTTTAAATCATGGTTAGAATCAAGAATCATATTACGAATGTTTAAATATATCAACATAGTATTAAAACAACCAATTTTATGATATTAATAATTTTCATTGTCTACTTAGAACTATTTATAAGTTCATTATAATCATAATTCTTGGAAAATTTTTACTAAACTTTTTATTTAATATCATTTTGTAACTAATATTACTCTTTATATTATTTTTTACCATACATACTAAATTTTTTTAGAATATAAAGTGACTTTCACTTCATTAAAATAACTAAATTCAACCTTTTTTTACTTCTCTTTATCAATATACCCTAAAATCATTTAGGATATTAAATGAAACCCACTTTGAATTTTGACTGGTATAATATTTTATTTTTTTCACTAGATGTTATCTAGGTATAAACATACCCTCATTTGATTTTTAGCAACTATATTCTCTCTAGAATATCATTATAAGAGACACAAACTCCTTATGAGTTAGAAAATGACACTTATTTAAATTAATAATAATTTTTAAAAATATATTACTACCAACCATATCTTATATAGTATTATATGTGATTCAAGAAATATTCTAAAAAGAATATTTTATTCTTTAAACTACACCATTTATGGGTGGTAGAATCTTGATTCCTAATATTTTAATAAATATTTTGGATAGAATCATTTATCCTAGATAGACTATTTTTATCCATATCTTCTTCTAAAATATGTTATAAAATCCGATGAATCTTAAACCCTGTGTATTGGAACCATTATATTATATTTTTCATAAAATGTATTTATTAATAAAAAAATTAAATTATCATATAATAGAAATATGATGAAAATAAACATCTTTTATTTATATCCGTATGAGGTTTAAATATTAATTTTCATTCAAATACACTATTCATTAACCCTTTTATTCACTATTTAAATATAAACTACTAGATTCATCAATGCTTACCTTAATTTTGAAATTCAGTATATTTATAATAGTTATAAAATATACATTTGATATCAAATACTCTTAAAAATTCCATAATTGATTATATAACAAATATACTTAACATGGAATCTCTATGGAGTTTTTTAACCCCTCTAGTTATTATTGATAAATCCATCGAATAGAAATTTCTCCAATATTCTTAAATTTTACTTTAGGATTCAATGACCATGAATAAATACTGAAAGAAATATTTTTATAATTTCTGCTAAAATTTTATCCTTTCAGTTTGAAATTTTACCCATTTTTACTATTAATACAACACCAAAACTTAGAAATATCATATCCAATTCATTTATCCTCAATACTTAGAGAAAATAGGGTAAAATTTTATATAACTCATTCACATTGTTAAAATATTTTCAATTGTGATTATATAATGAATCCTATCACTAGAAAAAACCTTAAGGAAATATATGGTATATCCAATTCATTAACTTACTCAATCATACTGAGCACATGAAAAGAGACTAAAGTTCTTTTGGACACCTTGTATATAAAAATTCCTTGAAACATTAAGTTAATTTTTATATGCTTCTTATAAGAATATAGATATACTTTTTTAAAAACTTTAACATTTGGTTACTCAAGAAGGAATTACTCTAACACTTATAATTTTCATTTCCAGCATAAAAAAATTCTTATCTTTATATACCATTCTAAGAAGGTTCTTCTATTAGGCTTCTCTTTCTCAAGGATATATCTTAAACTAAAGTTAGATTATGATGATCCCATTTATATATAATAAAATATTTTATCAGATGTGTATCATGTTTTATAGTCATTTATAAGGACTATTATTAAATGTTTTCCCACTAAAAGGATGAAAATTTTTAAACACATTATATCCATTGGTGGGAAAAGATATATATTTCATCATAAATCATCCTAACTAAGCTCGTAACATATGTTATGACTATACCTGTTAAATAATCATGTTAATCATACCATATATAAATCTTGGATATCTGAGTGGATAACTCCTTTCCCAATATATCATATAGATTATCTTAACTATATTTCTATTATATCCTAATAGTTAGAGTTTTCCAGCTAAGTGTTACCCAAAGAAAAAACTAAAAACAAGGAACTTAAAGGTTAGGGTCACCTCAATACTTTATTTCCTTGTACAAGATAATATAGGAGAACTAATCTTGGGTATGACCTACCTTATTGGGTGATTAAGGTCTTGAAAAGTGATTTATTTGGAAGGAATGCAACAATTAGTATTGTTAAGAGGATTTAATATCATTATCTTATCTTATGTATTCCATTTACATGTAAGATGATTCTACTGATTTAGTTTCTAAATCCCTATTCCTTCCACTAAATCAATATATTCAAACCATATTTATTATTAACTATTTAAAAATATCATAACTTGTGTTAATAACCTAAATTAAAATCCAACCATATTCACAAATATTCAAATGTATCCTATGCATAAGGTACAAGAAACTATTCCATGTAAAGGATAAAAATCATATGAAACTAATGATCCCCACAAGAGTAAGCATGGAGCAATAGGTAGCCAACCCCAACTTTTCTAGATAAGGCATATGCAACACCTTAATATTTTATAAAATATATTTTTTAAATAAATTTAATTTCTTTGATAGCTTACATTACATGAAACACCAGTTTTTAAGGAAACGTGACATACTATTAAAAAATTATTAATTAATATGATAGTTATTACCTAACCATTGGAATAGTGGGTATGGATAAGATTTCTAAATTATGAATAGATATGGTTTAAAATTTTATATAAAATATATTCTTTCATGACCCATTTTATCAGAAATGAAAATAAAATAAACCATTTAAAAATAAAGGAAATCTTTTTTTGAAAAATTATTTTTATGCGTAAAAACAACTTTTATCTCAATAAATTAAATAAATATTTTTTTTAAATTATTTTAATGAAAATTATATATTATAAATTAAATAAAATTTTTAAAATTCATATTATGTGTTTTCTAGGTATGAGATAATAATAAATCCAATTTTATACTTAAATTAGTATTTTTTATAAAAAGTAGTTTTGTCGCCTTTCGCTCATTTATTTTAAAATTAATTTTGGATAATTTTATAAAATTTATTTTAAAAAATGAACTTAATTTTTTAAACCATAATTTTAAAATTATATTGGAGTGAAATTTTGATAATTTTTTGAAAATATAAAATTTTCAATGAATAGGGAAAAATATTGGTTTTTATTAAAAAAATTCATTTTCATTCAAAAAATTTACAAGGTAAATTTTATTTTAATATGGTTTTAAAATTAAAATTTGTTAAATTATATATCTATTAATCTAATTTATTTCATTGTAATCAATTTTATATTGAATTTTTTTATATAAAATTTTTAAACTTTGGAACATTTATCTTTGGAAAACTACTTTCGCATAGCGTTTACGGGTTTAATTTTAAATTAATATTTTCCATTCCCATGAATAGAATTTGGGAAGATATATTTCATATTTTTAATAATAATAATAAATATTATATAATATGGTAAAATTAATTTTTTTATCAAAATTAATAGTAAAAATAGTAAGAATTAATTACCCCGGTTAAGGTTAAAATGGGTGTACTAGGGGGGTTAAAATTGAAAGATAAGGGGTAAAAGGACCTATAAACTTGAAAAAAACTATTTTATGTACATATTTAGACCTTATAACATCTAGGGTTCTATAATTTACCATTTTGGTGACTATTTTCATGTGAAAATGTGGGTATACTTTATTCTTTTCAAAAATTCCTTGTGAGTCCTCTCCCTCAATTATAAAAGGCCACCCACTCTCTTCTCCACTTAAAACTTCCAAAACCATTTATTTAATCAAATAACTGAATAAATAAATTCTCTAATTCGATACTAAAATCTATTATGCCTTATTTTTTTAGGAAACCCTCTTAAGAAGGATTTAGGTATAAACCTAAAGAGGTTCTCCGAAGAAGAAGTAAAATTCTTAAACTTGTGTTTTTATTTTATTTATTCTTTATACTCATTAAAATATTATTCAAATATTATGATATATTAAAACCATTATATACCATATAATTATATTCTATTATTTCAATTTAATAAAATATATCCATATCTAGTTCTATTAAATGGGAAATGAAACAGCCGATCATGTGTACATCACCACCTCTCAAGGTTAGATTTACTGATGAATTTAATGTTTATATATGATAATTATGATATTATTATACATATATAATTATAATACCACATATAACTTATTACATCTCAACCTGTTGGAAAACAACCACGTCGCTTGTGTGTATGATGAACTACCACCTTGCGAACCAATGTGATGTGTTTTTCATTTATAATTTACTTGGATGGTAATAAGGATAGATTAATGAATATATATATATAAATTTTAACATAATTATAATTATTAAATTATTATATCACATATACCTTTTTTACTTTCCATTCTGTGGGTGATATGATAACGTCGTTCATGTGTACGGCGGACTACCGCGTCGTGAAGTGATGTGTTTCATTTTTCACTAACACTTTGAATGGAAGTTAATAAGGGTAATTTTAATGAATATACGTGATATATATGAAATAAAAATGATTATTTAAAGGTAATATATTATTTTAATTTCTTTCATTTCATATTTTGAGAAAATGGAAACAAAATTCATGCATACATACGACCTACTGTATCTATAAATGGTGTATTTCATTTTATATCTCTAACTCTAATGGATTAATATAAATACATATATAATGAATATATAAGATATTTATATCATAGTTATAATTATATAGATTATGTAACCATGATCAAAATATAATTTCCAAAAATACTAAACCAAAACATACATGAAAGATGAAACAGTTATTACCCAAAACATGATTTTAACAAGGAATTGTTAATAAATAGGTAATGAAAGATCATAAGTAAAACATATATGGTATTATAAATATAATTATGGTTATTAAATATATTTATTATAAAATTATATTTATTATACATGATTTTATAATGTGTATGAAGGAATTAGAGACTTAAGGTAAGGGATTTCCATCTCACTCTTATTTTCTGTGAGACACATTCCATATTCATAACGTGTTTATTTTATGTGGTATATTCAATTCCCATGAATTTATTTTATGATGATTATCCTGAAAATTAATGGGATTTTTATATCCATTATAGTATTTCTATTTCATGTGGTTTATGGTTTAATGGTTACCAAAGCGGTAAGAGATTTTTGTCTTAATTTGACTTCTTTGAGACATATGTTATATTATACACCTATTTTATTTTATGAGGTGTTTATACATCCCCATTTACATGTAATATCATAAATTTCTTTATTACCATGATATTTTAATTTTCATTAAATTCTATTCTTTGATGGGGCTTATGATTTAGAATTACCAAAGTGGTAAGGATTTTATGATACAATTCCATCATTTATCAAGATTGTTTATGTTTATGCTTCTGACAATGAAGTATTATGATACATCTCTCATGAAATTAATTAATTTTATTATCTTATTATTTTTTAATTATAATACATGTTTTTACTTCATTTTAATCTCTTTATTCACTCATGATTCCAAAATAAATGTTTAAATAAAATAGAATTTATTTCTCACTTCAATCGGAAACCCCTTTTCTTCAATGTCTATGTTTTCTAAAAATGTTTAAAATATTTTTTTAATATTATATAAAGTTTTTTAAAGTCATTTTTACCCATGTTTGACTTTTTTAAAAATGTTTTAAAAGGAATCTTCATGTCTTTTTCAAAAAAAGTCCCATTTGGATTTTATTGAAAACGTGAAAGGAATATTTATTTTTAATGTATATAAAATGAATGATATTTTACCAAAATCATGACTACTAAATATTTTAAATATTAATTTATAATTTTATAAGGTTATTTTCAAATAAAAGCGTTTTGAATTTTTTTAATATTTTAAAAAGTTTTTTTCACAATGGAAAGGTTATTTTCCACAAGAAACTTTTTAAATGATTTTTAAAGCTTGATTTATAAGTTTTCAAGGTTATTTTCATAAAAAAAGATTTCCATAATATTTTATGGATTTATAGTTTTAAAAAGGTGATTTTATAAGAAAAATTAATTTCATCAAGAAATGTTCCAAGTGATATTTCAAAATAATTTTCCATCAAAGATGGAATCCTTTGATGTTACTCATGCTCCACTAGGGATATGATCCTATTTTTCCTCATTATTATTCCACTAGATAATTTATGATTATAATAAATAGATGTTTATGAAACCCATTACTTTTACATGGGATATGATATGATTAATTGAATACATTATTATGAAACCCATTTACTTTTTATGGGTTATGCAATGATGAAATGTTTACGAGACCCATTCCTTTTCTATGAGTTATGTTAAGAGGAATTATTTATGATCTTATTTAATAAAAATGCATTATTTTCATTATGTGATGGGTGGGACCTATATATCCCTACAATGAATTGGTTAATGATTAATATTATGTAATTTCAATGGGTACATGATAGGTTATCCCAATCCCAAAATAGGGTACAAGAGAGGTTATACTAAGCCCTAAATAATGTACACAAGAGGTTACACCAAGCCCAAAATAGAGTAAATGGGAGGTTATCCTAATCCACAAGTAGGGTAAATGGGTGGTTATCCCAAGACTAATGTATTATGAATGTTATGGTAGATATCCTTGACATAATATTTTATATGCTTATGTGTATTCCACAACTCCATGTCTTATGCCTATAATGGAATATGTTCTTTGATTAATTTTTATTCATTCCTTATGAACTACCAAAATTTATTTAATGTCTCATGTTTACAATTTATAATATGCAAGGTGTGGTTTTAAAATTTTATTCTCAAGTTCTCATACCCTTATTCTCATGTTATATTGATATATCCCTTGTTTATCCTCATTGAGAATTTGATCTCACCCTTTCTTATTTTTTTTCCACAGGTTATGATGATAGGTATTATGTGTGATATGTCTAATAAGGGTGCTAGTTATGAGGCACTAAGTGGGAAATGATGTAAAAATATTATAAACTAGTTGTTTATGTTTCAAAATTTTCAAAGGAACGAAACCGAAATGATTTTGGTGTGGATAGTTATGTTACATAATAAATATTCATCTATTAATATGTAAGTATCTATGTATGAGAAGTTTTGAGTTGTTACAGTTGGTATCAGAGCAAATGAAGGAATATGATCCTTGGGGACTCTCACGTATGAGACTTGGACTAGGTGTGGCTATCCACCAAAGGGATTCATGAGGAAATGGATACCACTAGGATAGTGGTGTGTACCACCTAGGTAGTGATTTTATAGGTATCCGTTATAATCCACTGTAAATAATTCTAGACTGCTATAGTTGGTATTAAAGTAAGGTTTAGTTAAACCTTCAGAAACTAGGATGAAAAAAACTATAGTGAAAACCATAAGGATAAGTATAAGTATAGGAAAATATCCTGAAAATTTGGTGAAGGACATTAAAATATAGATATAAGGAATGTATTATCATTCTATGATGGATCTTGTGATATGTTAGTGCTTTAGTCATAACAAATTCATTTTAATTTCTTATAGTAGGAGATGAAATGAAAATTGATTGAAGAACAACCAAAGGCTAAAAGTTTAATTATGATATAAATGAAATATAATACATAGGTATACCAATCAATTTTAAAATTTTGATCATATTGGTATGGTATCCTATCGATTAGAAATTCCATTGAAACTCTCTCAAGTTCTCGATGTGTTCCTTGTATCCATCCTGAGGAAGTAAATACCCGACCATTCACATGTACTGAACTCAAAGGTCATACCACTATAAAATGATCTTTCTTATGTTGAATAACCATTTGAGATTATATATTATATAAAGAAAGTTTTATTAAGTAATACCACTCACCTTGTTAGAGCTTTGTGAAAAAGTCACCAGCTTGAGGAAGCTATGTGGGAACCTGAGGATGTAATGAGGTAGAAGTATCCTCATTTTTTTACCACAGTGATAAATTTTGAGGGGTAAATTCATTTTATAGGGGGTATAATTTAAAACACATATATTTTATGAAATATATTTTTTAAATAAATTTAATTTCTTTGATAGCTTACATTACATGTAACACTTTGCTTTAACGAAACACGACATACTATTAAAATATTATTATTCAATATGATAGTTATCACCTAGATATTGGAATGGAAGGTATGAATATGATTAAATAAATTATGAAAATATATTGTTTAAAATTTTATATAAAATTATTCTTTGGTGACTCATTTAATTAGAAATGAAAATAAAAAAAACCATTTGAAAATAAAGAAAATATTTTTTTGAAAAACCATTTTTACGTACACAAACATTTTTTATCTCAATAAATTAAATTAATTACTTTTTATGAATTATAAAAAGTATATATTATATATTAAATCAATTTTTTAACATTCATCTTATGTGTTTTCTAGGAATGAGATAAAAATAAATCCAATTTTATACTTAAAAACTGTATTTTTTCTAAAAAATATTTATGTCACCCTTTAGGAATTTATTTTAAAACTATATTTTTAAAATTTAAGAAAATTTATTTTAAAAAATTAATTCTAATTTTTAAATCATAATTTAAAAATTATCTTCGAGTTAATTTTTGAGAATTTTCTAAAAAAATATTTTAATGAATAGTAAAAATACTGTTTTTTATTAAAAAACCACCTTTTCATTAAAATAATTTACAAGATAAATTTTATGTTAATATAATTTTAAAAGTATAATTAGTTCAATTATATATATATTAATCTAATTTATGTCATTTTAATCAATTTCATTTTGAATTTTGATATAAAAACTTTTTAAACTTTTGAATATTTTCTCTTTGGAAAACCGCTTTCTCATCACGTCTGTAAGTTTAATTTTAAATTTAAATTTTCCATTTATATGAATTGAATTTGGAAAAATGGATTAAATATTAATAATAATCACAATAAATACTATATAATATGGTCAAATTATTTTTTGGTCAAAATGATTAGTAAAAAATGTAAAAATTAATTATCATTATTAAGGTTAAAACAAGTTTATCGAGGGTTAAACTAAAAAGATAAGGGGTAAAATGACCTAGAAACTTGTAAAAAACCCAATTGATGGAAATATTTATACCTTATAACCAATAAGTTTTGATAATGAACAATTTTTTATCCTTTTGGCATGTGAAAAATGTGGGTACACATTATTCTATTCAAAGATTCCATGCGTGTCCTCTCTCCCACTTAAAAAAGGCCACACCCTCTCCTCTCCTCTTCACACTTCCAAAACCAATTTTTACACAAATACCTACCAGAATACATTACTTGATTCCTCCATCACATCATAGATTACTTATTTTGATTATGAAACCCTCCTAAAAAGGTTTTAGGTATAAACCTAACGAGGTTCTCTAAAGAAGAGGTAAATTTATTCAACTTGTGTTTTTATTTGATTTATTATTCTAAATACTTAAAACATTATTCAAATATTATGATATAATAAAAAAATTATATCCCATATAATTATATTTTACTTTGTTAATGTAACAACCTATATCCATCTCCACTTCTATCAAATGCGAAACGAAACCGCTGATCCTGTGTACAACGGACAACAACCTCGCGAATCGATGTTATTTGTTTTCCATCACCACATATCACAAATGAATATAATTATAGATTTGACGTTCAAATATAATATTTATGATATTATTAAACCTTTATAATTATAATTACACATCTACCTTATTATCTCCCAACCCGTTGGAAAACAATATCGACACTCGTGTGTATGACAAACTACTGCCTCGCGAACTGATGTGATGTGTTTTTCCTTTCTATTTTCATTGGATGTTAATAAAGATATATTAAATGAATATATATGATATTTGTAACATATTTATACTTATTTAATTATGATATCATATATACCTTCTGAATTTCCATTCCATGTGGGATACAATAATGTCGTTCGTTGTATGGTGAACTACCGCCTCATGAAACGATGTGATTTGTTTTTAACTACGGATTTAATGGAAGGTAATAAGGGTAAATTTAATAAATATATGTTATATTTAAAATATAAAAATTAATATAAAAATTTAATATATTATTTTATTTTCTTTCATTTCATCCATTGAGAAAATGTAAATAACGTTTATGCATATGTAAGGCCTACCGTCTTCATGAATGATGCATTTTAATTTCTATCTCTAAATTTTACGGATTACTCTAAATAAATATATACTAAATATAAATTATTTTTATATTGTTTAAAATTATAGATATTATGGAACCATCATCAAAATATATGGATCAAAAATACCAAACCAAAACATACATGAAATATGAAACAATTATTACTCGAAACCTGATTTTAATAAGGAATTGTTGATAAACCATTAATAAAGGTCATAAATAAATAATATATGGTATGATACATATAATTATGGTTTTTTAATATATTTATAATAAACTTATATTTATTATACATTAATTTTTAATGCGTACAATGGAAGTCAAGACTTAAGGTAAGATATTTCTATCTCAATTTTATTTTCTGTGAGACACATTCCATATTCACCACGTGTTTCTTTTTTGTAATGTATATACTGAACATTAATGTACTTTATTATTATTCTCCTGAAAATTATGGGGATTTAAATATCTATTTTAGGATATCTCTTTCATGGTGTTTATAGTTCAAATTTTACCAAATCAGTATGGGATTTTTATCTCAATTTTATTTCTTTGAGACATACGTTATATTATGCACCTATAATCTTTTATTAGGTATATATACAAAAACTTTGACATGTAATATCATGAATTTATTTATTACCATGATATTTTAAGATTTATTTAATGTTTTTATTTCATGGGGCTTACAATTCAATGTTTCCAAAGTGGTAAGGGTTTTATTATACAATCCCATCGTTTATCGGGAATGTTTATATTTATACTTTAGATGATGAAATATTTTGATCCATATCTCAAGAAACTCATGAATTTTATTCTCCTATGTTTATTTCATGAGAATAAATTTTTTCCATTTATTTTCCTCTATGTATTTAATCAAGATTCCAAAATAATATTTTTAAAGAAAACTAACTTTATTTCTCTCTCCAGTCAGAAAACCTTTTTCTTCTAGGTCCATATTTTCTAAAAATGTTTTAAATAATGCTTTTAATATTATATAAAGTTTTTTTAAAGAAAATTTTACCCATGATAGAAATTTTACAAAGTTTTTTAAAATTAAGCTTCATTTTATTTTGAAAAATAAACCACATTTGGATTTTACTGAAAACGATAAAGGAATATTTATTTTTAACATGTATGACATGAATAATATTTTACCACTGTCATGAAAAATAAATGTTTTAAATATTCCTTTATAAGTTTACAAGGTTATTTTCAAATAAAAGGGTTTTGTAATGTTTTATGTTTTAAAAATTATTTTTCAAAGTGTAAAGGATATTTTCCTTAAGAAATGTTTTAAATTATTTTTAAAGATTCCTTTATAAGTTTTCATGGTTATTTTCAAATAAAAGTATTTCCATAATATTTTTATGAATTTATAGTTTTAAAAAGGTGATTTTTATATAATGGTTAATTTTCTCAAGAAATGTTCCAAGTGATCTTTCAAAATCATTTTCCATCAAATATGAAATCCTTTGATGTTACTTATGATTTACTAGGGATATGATCCAATTGTTCCATCCTTATTATTTATATTGATGGTTTTTGATTATAATGAAGATATTTTTATGAAACATGTTCATTTTTATGGGTTATTATATGATGAATTTATGTGATGATTATGAAACCCATTTATTTTCTATGATTTATGATATGATGAAATGTTTATGAGTCACATTTCCTTTCTATGGTTTATGATACAATGAATTATTTATAATCTCATGGAATAAAAATGTATGATTATAATTATGTGATTGGTGGAAATTATATCTCCCTCCAAGGAATTGGGTATTGATTAATGTTATATGAGCTCAATGGGTATATGAGAGGTTATCCCAAGCCTGAAATAGGGTACATGGGAGGTTATACCAAGATCAAAAGATGGAATATGGAAGGTTATACCAAGCCCAAAAGAGGGTACACAATAGGTTATCCCAATCTTGAAGTAGGTACATGGGTAGTTAGCCAAAGCCTAAAGTTCTATGAATGTCTTGGTATATATCATTGACATAAGATTTTTTATTCTTATGTGTATGCCACAACTCAGTGTCTTAAGCCTATGATGGCTTATGTTCTTTGATTCCTTTATGATTCATGCCTCATGAACTATAAAGATTTATGTCATGTCTCATGTTTATGATCTATGATGTGTAGAATATGGTTTTCAAATGTTATTATCATGTTCTTATACACTTATGATCATGTTATATTGATATCTAGTTTTTTTTACCCATACTAAGAATTTGAGATCACCCTTTATTAGGTTTAATTTCCCCATGTTATGATGATATGTATTACATGTGATATGTCTAGAAAGGGTGATAGTTATGAGGAACTAAGCGGCTAATGATATAGAAATATTATGAACTAGTTATTTATGTTTCCAAGTTACCAAAGGCACCAGATAGATATGATTCTATTATGGATCATTATGTTTTATAATGATTATACATATATTAAGAAGTAAGTATCTATGTATGATAAATTTGGATTCATTACAGTTGGTATTAGAGAAAAATAAGGAATCTTATCCTTGGGAACTCTCACTTGTGGGCATTGGAAGAATCATAGATCTCCATCTAAGGGATTCATGAGGAAAGGGTTAGCACTAGGGATGGTTGTGTGTACTTCCTAGGAGGTGTATCTTCACATGGAGTGATTTGATAGGTATAAATTATTTTCCACTAGAAATAATTCCAAACTGCTACAACATAAGCCTCTATTCTAGTGAGCTGTCTAACTGAAATTCCATCTACCCACAGTTCTTTACTCAAGAGAGACATAAATTTGATCACCATTATAACACCTAATATGTTTAAAATATAATTAAATTATTAATTCAAGCTCATAAACTATGCAATCCAAATTCAAGGTAGATAAAAACTAAATCAATTTTCATATATAACTCCTTAAATGCATGTATGATAATATAATAAGAAATTTAACACTTTTAAACTAAATAATTCATATATTTATGACACAAAAAATTTATTTATATGAATTAAATAGGGAATAATACTAAATAAATGAATAATTAATAAACTTAGATATCAGATAATCATTTATGAAAAATTATTAAACAAAAAATTTAATAATTTAGGTATGTTTTATGTATACTCCACAAAATATAATATAAACACTTTATATTATCTCAATATGAACTCTTTCATATCCTTAATTTACATGTAATTTTATATAAAATCCTTGATATTCAAAAAAATGAGATACATTATGAAGAATTTTATAACAACATAAACATTTCATATATTTTGGAAAACACTTTACATAATTTACATATCTCAAATTTGGAATTATTTAAACCTTTGATCATATCATTTAAAATACCTTTTTGGAATGGTTTAAATAAGTTTACAAATAAGGATTTGATATAAACATTTTATATTTAAATTTATGAATATTTCTTAAATAAATATAAAAACTTTTATGTTTTATCTTATTTTATAATTTATAAACACTGTAGTTCGGTTTAAACCCCCCAAAGATTCAGCATTGGCCCTCCGAGATGATGTTGATGATGTTTTTTTAGAATTCTAACAAAAAAAGTCCTTTAAAATTATTAATATAACATACAACTACTTGTTTTAAGTGTTTTGAACCATTTATTTGATTATCCTTTGATTGTATATATTCATAGGTTGTTTCCAGAGATTTTTTTGGAGTTTTTTTTAAGTTTTATAAGTCTGTACACAGTTTGCGCACAATTTGTGCATGGTTAGACAAAATGTACAACCTAGACAGAAGGGGGTCTCATGGTTTGAGCATGGTTAAACTATGTGTGTAGCCTAATTGTGCATATATTTTAGGGGTTCTGTTTGGGGTGCACATTTAGGAACACTGTTAGTACTAACTGTGCGACCGGACCTAGGAAAGCATGTGAATGGTAATAAAGCTCTAAAAATCTTAATTAAATTCTTGAACCCCCTGTTGAAGCCTAAACACTTTCCAATAAAACCCAAACCTAATCCTTTGGATTTTTTGAGAAATCTAGAGCCAATTTAGCTCTCCAAACCTCATTTCTTGGCATATCAAAGTTCCAATTGAAGTGGTGACCCTCTTTTGGTGAGTTATTTTCTTCTTGATCTTCGATCCATCCTCTTATCTTGATTACTTTTCCATAGAGGTTAATATGGCCATGTTAATCATGGTTTATTGATATGAAATTTGGGATCTAGGATCTCTTCTCTCTTCTCCCAAGATCTCCCTTCTTATATCCGTTTATGGCCATCACAAGTGGCACATCTTAGATCCATTATTGTTGGATTCCCTATTTTTTAAGTAGGTGTTTCTATGATTTTTCTTCATGTTGTAATTCATTATTTCTTGAGAATTAATAGATATCTGTTTCTTGATTTTTAACAAACATTCTATGAAATTTATCCATGAAAACCCTTGTAAAAGTTCCTTTGACCAATTTCCCTTTGAATTAAACATTTCATGAATTTAATGGATACAATCTTGATCTTTCTCACCTTTTTTTGAATTGTTTAATTACATGTTTATTTTGATTTATTTTCAAAGAAATTTTAAAGGATGTTTTGGTGAAATTGAGGGCATTGGTTTAGTTTTTTTTTCTAAAGTGAAATGCCTTAAATTGAATGAAATGAGTTGAACTATTTGATATTTTATAAATAGTTTATAATGCTTGAATTTTTGAAATTCCCAAGTGCCCCATTTTAATGATTTTACTTTTGTTTTGAAATGGGTTCTCTTGGGTTATTTGAAATAAATGATTTATTCACATAGAAAGAGGGTGTAAACCCATGTTTTGAAATGTATTCAAACCTTTTAAAATTATAATAATTCATTTCAATGATTTATGGTTTATTTTAAATGAATGATTGTTTTAAAGGACCATTTGGCATTATAATGATGTTTTTTTAAAGGAAGCGGGTATGATTACCCTTTTGAATGTCAAATTGTTAAAAAGGTTTTGAATTGTAATTGATGATTCTTGATGTCTCGGTTAACACTTTATGATAATTATATTATGTAATAATCCCTTATTGTAACTTTCTTGACTCTTATACTTCCCATTTTTGGGTGTTTAAAAAGGTATTATTTACTTTGAGGGAGCTTATGGGTGAGAGTCATATGTGATTTGAGGGCCAGTGCCCATGATTGATACTAATAAGGATGCTTTTTGTGATCCTTGTAACTTGATTATCTCACTCACCAATTTTTACTAGTCATGGGAACCTAGATACTACAAATCACTTTTTTTGGATTTTTTTAAAAGCCGGTTTAAGGGGTATCCGGTTCCCGAAGACCGCGAATTCAAATTTCAAAAACTAAACATCATCATCACCCTTCAACTCGATTCACGTGCCTGCCTTGAAGCGGACGCCCATCACATCGGCGTCAGATCCATCCGCCTCCCATCATCACAGCGCCGGAAAGCCAATCTCGCCATCGTCACACCGGGGTCAACGTCACGTCTTCGTCCCAGATCCAGTTCAGATCACCAGCGTGCCCATCCTGGAGCCCGTCGTCGCCGAAGTAACACCATCCTCCCCTCCTCTATCCTCAACGAGACCGCATCCCTCAACCACCAGCTCAGAAACTGGTCGGAAACACCATTTCACCAGAAAACAGCCACGTTCATAAACCAAAACCCATCCATTTTCATCCGTGATACCAATACACGCTCGCAAAGCAGATTACGAGAGGGTGAACATCACCAGCAAACCAGAAATCACTCAAAAGAGAAAATCAAAATGAACCAAAAAACCCTAAAACGAGAACCCCGCCGCCACCGACTAGATCGACCGCATCAGACGCAACAGAGCCCCCCTCACTCACCTGAGAAGAGTCGGAGCCCCCAAAACACCGACGCATGAGCGTAGAACTCAAACGCTAAGAAACACCCTAGAGGATGACAACGAGCTGCATAGAACAGAGCCAATGGCGCTCCGGAGAGTGTGCCGTCGACGGAGACCGGTCTTACACCTGCAGATCTGAACCCGAAACCACCGCCGTCCTTAGTGCATCTCCACAGCCAGCGAGGTACCACGAGACGCAAGCCAGTAGCAGGAGACCTCCACCAGCCCACCGAGATCGAGAAGGAGCGTCGCGCCCTCCGCCGCGGAGGAGCCTGTGGCGGCGAGAGGGAAACCTAGAGAGAGAGCCCCTTACGGGCGCATATGGGAACCTAGATAGTTAGATGATATGATCTAGATATATACTTTAGTACACTACTAAAAAACTGGCCTTTAATAGCAATGGTATGTATCAGCACTAAAAAGAAGCACTGATAAATTTAACCTTTTATCAGCACTGATAAAGGTTAACATTTATCAGTGCTTTATTTTTAGTGTCAGTAAAGGGTACCCTTTATCATCTCTTTATTTTTACCGCTGATAAATATTTATTTCATCAACTCTTTTTTAGCGCTGATAAAGTTCCGAATAAATAAAATGATATAATTAAATAAATTTAAAATAAAAATTGAGTTTATTAAAAAAATATTACAATTTGTTTAATTAAATAATTATTGATAAAAATGAATAAATTTATTATACAGTATTAAATATTAAACATTTTATTAATTAGATAATTATGATAATTAATGTTATTAAATTGTATATATTAAATATATAGATATATATTAATTTATATAAATATGATTAATATATTAAAAAATATTTATGCAGTTTACATTAAATAGTCATATATTTATTGAATAACGGCTTATAATTAAAAATTAATATGAATTAAAAATATTGACTAATTGCATAGTACTCGACATATAATTGAATGTCATTTTATTTTTCAATTTAACATAGATCAAATATGTGTTATATTGATTTCACATATACGTAATTAAGACATTTTTATATACAATGAACAAACATAAAACTTATCCATTTTTTCAATATTTTTAAAGTGTATTTATTCTTAATTTATTTAATTTCACTCATTTTTAACATATATGCATGCCCTTAAAATTAGATATGCATTAATAATGTTAGAAATATATTTGTAAAAAAATATTTATAAATAAAAATATTTATAAATGTATATTTACTATATTTATATAATTATATATTTATAATTAAAAATAAATAAATATTTTTCAAAAATATTTATATAATTATAAATAAATAAATAAATATATTTAAATAATTATTAAATTTATAATAACTTTTCTTAAATAATGAATATATTTACTATATTTATACTTATAGATATTTATTATAGATATATAGTTATCTATATATATATATTGATATAAATATCATTTTTTAAAAATATTTCTATAATTATAAATAAATAATTATAAAATTATAATAAATATATTTAAAAAAGAATATATTTACTATATTTATATTTATATATATTTATTAAGTATATATAAATATTTACAATTTTTTTAATTTATAATTACAATTATAAATCATTTAACAACAGTTAAGTAATATGCACTGATAAAAACATCTTTATCAGCACTTTTTTTTGCGCTGATAAAGATGAGCCTTTATCAACAAAAAAACAAAGCACTAATAAAATGAACATTTATTAGCACTATAAGTTTAGAGCTCATAAAGTTAGGTTTTATTAGTGTTTTTTTATAAGCAATGATAAAAGTGTCCCGATCTAATTAAAAAACCCTAACCATTTTCCAACTCATCGCGATATCATAAGCTTTCCATGGAATTCACTCACTACCGGTGCTCCTCCTCAGTGAATCAAAGCTCAAATCACACAACTCGACCACCTCCAGTTTCTTGAACACCTCATCCAACTTCTAGTGTTCGATTGCAGTTAGGGTTTCCGAAGAGGGTCTCATATTTTCTTCAACTGAGTGAGGTAGTCCTTCTGATTTTCTTTTTGTATTTTTGGTTTTGTTTTTGATTTATTATTTGAAATTTCATTATTTGTGGTCCGGTGATTGTATACTAGTGAGGTAGGCCTTCTGATTTTCTCAGTTTCCAATTTTGATTCAACTCTTGATCGGTCATGGAGAGTTTATTATTTCTATACTCGATGGTGACACATAGAGTCACATGGAGTTTAGTTGGTTGTTTTATTTTCTTTACATTTCACAAATTGATCACCCAAATTGATCATACATATTTTTCATTCTTTATTTTATCAATTTATTCCATACATGTGAAATTTTAGAAATTGAAACTAGGGATTTTGTGTATGAGGGAGTTGAAGGCAGGTTAAGAGATTTATTTTATACTATATTTCTTTATATCTTCTTTTTTCTACTTATCTGGATTGGTGTGGTAATCCAATGTATGGATTCATCATGGAATTTTTTATTTAAATATTATTTATAATATTTTTATTTATTTTTTGGGACAAATCATTCCCACTATGGTGTTTTTTCATACCCTGGTGCTTATTTTCAGCTTGAGGGGGATCGAGAATGTCCCTTGGATATTATCATGGTCCAGATCGGGTGTTTGATATATGGTTGTCTTGGGTTTGTTTTGGAAGCTATATCTATTGTTAAATGTGTTGTAACTTTTTTCAATAATCCAAATTCCTATGTCTCTACACTTTTTAAAAAATCTATTTTATTTTTCTCCCTCTTCAGATTAATCCAACATTATTTATAAATCCTTTTAATAATAATATATTAAATATTATAACTTGATACTATGTACTATTTTCCAACTACATTATAATTTTTCATCATCATCCTTCTCCCCCTATCTAAATAATTTCCAAAAATATCCTTTTGAGATTACCCCTTTCAAGTTATACCAAATTTTTTAAGACCTCTATACCATTATAAGACATTATAATTTCTTGCTTAGAAATGTAGATTTTCAAGAATTTCACCCTATTTTTAAGTATTATTTAACTAATAACAAGTGGATTTTCATGGAATAACTTTTATACCTAGCTATATGACATTTAGAAAAATAGTATGTCAAACCAATTTACTATAAACAAAGTTGGCATATATTGAATCTCCCACACTCCATGATATAGATTGACATTCCACCCACAACATTTAAAAATATTATTTAATTTTCAATGGGTGTCAACATGGGTTTTCAATATTCCTTTTGAAATCTATAAAAAACTTCCCTCATATACATGGATTGGGAAATAAATATCCCATGAATTCCATGAGTCACCTATAAATGAAGGAAAATTTCAACTCACTAATCATAAACATTTAAACATTGTTCATTGATAATGTAGAAAATTATTATCATCATTCATATCTTGAACCTATAAATATTATATCATCCAAATTTATAAACACTTTAAATCAATCAATAAAATAATTTTTTATGTAATGATTATGATCGATTCCTCATTTTTTTAAATTAAAGTTTCTTTAATAATTCATCTAACCTTCAATACCAAGATCTTAGTTCTTATTTCAATTCATACATCACCTTTTTCAATTTACAAACATTATTATCATATTAAATAATGAGAAAACTATATGTTTGTTTGATGTAATTCCTATTCATTTAATCCATTAATAAATTATAATTTTATATACAGTTGTAGTACCTTGAATTTCCTTGGGATCGATCAGTGTGGTGATATGACATACCAAGAGTCTTGAGATGTTTTCAAATATTGATATACCATTAATTTTAAATGTATTAATTCCTTAGGTTGCTACATCACTTGTTCTAATACATTTTTATAGATTCTAGTTGATTGAATGAGAGTTTATTATTCTTATTTATCATATTTGAGTTTCTTATTAATCCTTAATTTTATATAATATATTTTCATTTGTTTAGGAAATTTAAGAAAGATTTTATGTGGAGTAATTATTTCTTAAATTCAATTACCCATTTTCTTAAACACACTAAAATTATTTGAAATAATAAAATGTTGAGTTTCCCTTATTAGAATTTTCTATAAATTTCACTTTTTATAATGAATATATTATGTGTATTTATTTATATGTTGTATAAAATTAATATTTTATAAACCCAATAGGATGGATATGAACCAAAAATGGATTCACTCTAGTCGTTTGATAAAAGAATATGAAGATAGAGTTAAAGAGTTCATCAAGTTTGCAAGAGATCATGCAGAAGACCCTTCTAAAATCCTATGTCCATGTTTACATTGTTATTCAAGACAAATTAGTCTGTAATAATTGGAAGAATATTGATGTCTATCTGGATCCATTGTTCAAGGGAGACAAAACAAGTATTGGTTTTTCATCACTCACAAAGTTAATAACAAAACTAATGATTCTATATGCACTTTACTATTGTTGGTTAACTACCTCTTAGCATAGCATCTGACCTGAACTTCCTGCTCGGTGTCCCCATGATGCTCTCATCCCAAAAAAAGAGAGAGAAAAACTAATTATATTATTGAACATAGAGATATTTTTTTAGAATAAGTTAATTCATAGGGTAAATATTTTGTGGAAAACAGATATGATTGAAGAAACAACATGAGAATCAAAAAATGCTATAAAGGAAAAATATTCCCACTTGTTTAAAAAATGAATTAAATTGTGAGGAAGAGAAGGAAAAGTGAATGATGAATGGTTATATGATAGAGATGGTGGTGAGTTTTTGTGGGATTAGAACATTATGAGGACACTGGGTTGGAAGTTTAGGTCAGATTCTATGTTAAGTGGTAGTTAACCAACAATAGTAAAGTGAACATAAAATCCTTAGTTTTTTTATTAAATTTGTGAGTGATGCATAACCAATCTTTTTTTAGGATCCAGTGATCAATGGAGCCAAATAGATATCAATATCATTAATTTTCTCATGGTTTCCTAACATCTATATAGTCTTCTAAACCATAATTAAGTGCATAGAGAACCATTAGTTTTGTTATTATATTATATCTAGACTAAAGAAACCCATTGGAAAGATGTAAAGGTAATTTTTTGATAAACTTTATCTATTTTACTAAAAAATTATATAATGAAATTTTGATTTAATTTTAATTATTCCTTATAGATTTCATTTATTTTAGAATATTTCTATCCACATGTCATGAATTTGTAGGAAGTGAAATGACACTGTCTCTGCTCACTCATAGAGGAAATCTTGATATTTTCATAGTAAAATAATTATCTATAGAATTAATGTACTATTTCATATTTATGTTTAATTTATTTATGTTTAATTTATTTATTTTTAGTATTACTAAAATAATAATCTTTTTCTTATACAGGTGGATTATTTTGGTCAATTTGGGGTGCTCTGTCCATCATTCATGCCTTTCTACACTAAAACTTTCATAGAATTCTTCTCCCTCAAAACCTTTTCACCCCTAAAGTGTTGCATTTATCACTTTATTTCAAGTTCTCTCCACTTCCTTTGCGTAACAAAAATGATTTTTCCTCTTCTCAATTACATAGGTAATATTGATGTTTGCACAATAAAATCATTATCCAAAGAATTAATGTATTGTTTCATATTTATGTTTAATTTATTTATTTTTAATATTACTCACATAATAATTGTTTTCTTATACAGGTGGATTCTTTTGTTCGAGTTGTGGTGCTCTTTCCAACTTCCATGATTCTTCTCCCTCAAAACAATTTCACCCCTATAGTGTTTCATTTATTACTTTCTTTCAAGTTCTTTATACTACCTTTTTAGGAATAGTAACGCTACTGCCTCTACTCAATTACAGAGATAATATTGATGTTTACATAATAAAATCATTGCCCATAGAATTAATGAATTATTTCATATTTATATTTCATTTATTTCTTTTTAGTATTACTCACATAATAATTATTTTCTTATACAGGTGGATTCTTTTGTTCGATTTGGGGTGATATTTCCATCTTTCATCCTTTTATATAACAAAACTCCCATAAAATTCTTCTCCCTAAAAACCAATCACCCCTAAAGTGTTGACATTTATCACTTTCCTTAAAGTTCCCTCCAATGATTAATCATAGAGGTAATCTATATATTTTCACAGTAAAAACATTTTACATATGAATTATTTCATATTTATGTTTAATTTATTTCTTTTTAGTATTACTCATAATAATTTTTTTCTTATACAAGTGGATTCTTTTTTCTGAGTTGATTTGGTTTGTTCGATGATGCTCATGTAGTTTTGGTAGTTAGACAAATAAATCCAATAGAAATCATGGTAACACTAATAGTTAAGATTGTTTTGAGACTTTGGGATGTATAAGAATTAGCCGCACCTGAATCTAACACATAATGTGACCGTTATGACTTCAAGTAATTATTTCTATTTTGAATTGACATTAATTTTAGTAAAAAAGATAACTGACTCAAAATGTCAGTTATTAGTTTAAAATTGAAATTTAACTTTAAAAAGTTCCACTCATTGAAAACTAATAAAACATGCTCGTATTTTCTTGATAATTTAGGAAATCAATTTATAAATCATTTTTGATGTGTAAGAATAAGTCTCATGTCAAACTGATACACGATGTGATCCATATGAGTCAAAGTGCGTGTTTTAAGTTTAAAATGACATTTTAGTAAAAAAGAAAAGTGACGTACACAAAACTGATAAAAAAATTCATAATATTTTGATACTTTAGGAAAACAATTCATAAGATATTTAGAACATGTAAGAATCAGCCGAACCTCAATTCAATGCATGATCTGAACGATATAACTCTAAGTGAATCTTTATTTAAATTTGACATCAATTTTAGTAAAAACACAAACCAACCTAATCAAAACCAAAAAAACACATTCATGTTGTTTTTATACTTTAGAAAAATATCCATAAGTGATTATATATGTGCATTAATCAACTGAACCTCAATCCGATGCATGGTGTGACATATATGACTCCAAGTACGTGTTTTTATTTAAAATTGAAATCAATTTTAGTAAAAAGGAAAACTAACCTAATCAAAATTGAAAAACCCATTCACATTTTTTAAATAATTTAGTCCAATTATTCATAAGTCATTTTTTATAAGTAGGAGTCTTATACACCTCAGTATGATACACAATGTGATCGGTATGAGTCAAAGTGCATGTTTCAATTTTAAAATGACATTTTAGTAAAAAAGACAAGTGATATATTCAAAACTAAGAAAACACATTTAGATAGTTTTTATACTTTAGTAAAATTATCCATAAGTCATTTGGGATATGTAGGAATCATCCATAACTCAATCTGATTCATGGTGTGATCGGTATGACTCAAAATGCGTCTTTTTATTTGAAACTGTCATCGATTTTAGTAAAATGGAAAACTATCCTACTAAAAAATCTAGAAAAGACATTCTGATTATTTTGATACTTTATGAAAATGATCCATAAGTTATTTGAGATGTTTAGGAACCATCCACACTTCAATCCGATACACGATGTTCTCGGTATGACTCAAAGTGTCTGTTATCAATTTAAAATTGAAATTTTAGTTCTTAAAGTGTCACTCACTAAAAACCAATCAAATGCGCTAAAATTTTATTGATAATTTTGGAGAATTATTAATAAGTCATTTGTGATGTGTAGTAATATATTTCATGTCAAACTGATACATGATGTGATCAGAATGAGTCATAAGTGTGTGTTTCTAGTTTAAAATGACATTTTAGTAAAAAAGACAACTGATATACTCAAAACTAAGAAAACACATTCATATTGTTTTGATACTTTAGGAAAAATATTCAAAAGTCATTTGAGGCATTTTAGAACCATCCTAACCTCAATACGATGCATGGCATGGCTGGTATAACTACAAGGGAATCTTTTTATTTAAAATTGACATTAATTTTAGTAAAATTAACACTTTCTGTTAATTCATTTCTGTATATTATTTCCAACATAAGAATTTTTTTCTTATACATGTGTATTATTTTTCTCTATTAGGGGTGGTTTATTTATGTAATAGTATAAACAAATGTTTTAAATGTATATAATATAGTTTTTTTCTTATGTTTGTGTTGTAAATTTCATATAATTTAAATCTTGTATTGGGACTTTTTTTTGATATCTGGTGTGTTTCTAGTGATGTGGTGTGCTGTAATAGCACACTGCAATGGTGATACAGTGTGCTGTAATAGTACACTACAGTGTGACCCTTTATCAACTCTTTTAAAAGAACTGATAAAGGTCACATTTATCAGCACTTTTAAAAGCACTGATAAAGTTCTACTTTATCAGTGCTCATAGAAGCACTGATAATGGTCTATTTTATCAGTGCTTCAAAAGTATTGATAAATGGTTCGTTTAGTGGTGATAAATTAAAGTACTAATAAAGGACCCCTTTATCATCACTTTTTTAGCCCTGATAAAACACCAGGGTTTTAACCTCGCTTATGTAGTCAGCACTTTTCTAGTACTGATAAAGGCCATTTCTAGTGATGTTAAATGCTAGTTTTTTAGTAGTGCTAGTGGAATCACACCCTTCTAGTGGATCCATATAAAACTTGAAAGGTTTAGGATATGGATGCGTGGCTAAGAAAGTGGGTGTGTGTGGAAATAGTTTTTTTAAGACCTGTGAGACTAGATGTAAGCCCCAAAATTGGTTATGTTTTAATTTGATTAGATATTCTATGGTGGACTCACTATCATACCTAGGTTGTACCCATAACATCCATATACTTGATCTCAATACAGGAAAATATTCATTGTCACTACTTGGTATTGGATTTTCCTTGGTTGATTCATTTATTGTTATTATACACTTTGACTCTATTGTAATGACTCATGTTCATCTTTCTATATATGGTGTATATTATCATCTTTTATTGATTATCTAAATTTATCTTGTGAAATGGTTTTCAAATATTTTCAAGAAAATGTTTAGTTTTTAAATAGAGAAATGAAATTTTTTATAGGCTCAGTTTAATAAATGATTTTTAAATGTTTTAAACTCTATTTTAAAAACAATATTTATAATATCTTTATTTTTACTCCTCTTTTAGCATATTTTAATTTCCTTATGAAGTAATTACATAGAATCTTTGGTGGAATCCTTCTGGTATCTTTAGCTCACACCCTTCTTGTACTGTTTGGTGTTTATAGACTTTATGATCTTATATCAGGTGTTATTACTATCACTCAACTTTATTGTTTTGAGTTAGAGTGACCAAGGGTGGGTGACTTGGGACATGGTGGGTGGTCATGTACCACTAAGTGATGGATTTTTAGAAGTTTTTTTATTTAAAATTTTGTATTATCTCCTTGCATATGTTATGATTATATTGATATATGTATATGATGATGTTTACATAGTGTACTTTGATTATTGTAATATTTTGAGGTGAAATCATTACTAATAGTTATTTATTGATGCCCATGTACTTTTATCCAACCCTTGGAGATCAGGAACGCTCTTCAGGTTAGTTGAGAATCAGGTCAGATATTGGTTTAGATGGTATTCTAGGATGGTTCATCTGAAATGGTATCAAAGGAGGTATTTATTTGAAAGGAAGTACATTTCCTTAATATCCCTTAGGTTATTTGGGGTGTTTCATGGTATAAAGAAGATTAAGAATGTGTTGGGACTCAAAAGGTAGTTTGTGAGAAGATTCTTGATCACCACCTCGTCACGAGGAGACTTGAGTCACCAGGGAAAGTGGGGACTTGAGTATTTTTTTTGAGTTATTGATTTCTTGGTGATATATGAGATTTAAATTCCTATTGAGATTATATTTGATTTAGGTAATCTCTTATGGGTTTTGAGTTGTAATGGAAATATGATCATATTTTCACTACACCTTAACGGTCTAGTAAACTATGAAGTATTATTGTGACTGATATAGATGTCAATCCAGGAACTATTGTGATATTTCTATGTGGTTTACCATACCATTCTACTAATCCATGTATGGTTCTACTATAACCCAAACCGGACAGCTTTTCTATTATCTTCTTGGTGACTTAACATGAGGGAGGTTAGTTAGGAGAGTTATGGATATAGTACATTTTATGATCTTTTGTGGTAGTTTCATCTTTAATCCCTTATTGATGATTTTAGATCCTTTATGAAAACCAAATCATGGATTAAAAAAAGTTTTTATTGAGTTCTTTAACACTTGTTTTCAATTACCAAAAAGTGAGTTTTATGAATTTTTTGGTTTGGAAAACTAATTATCAAAGACTCTTATGTGATATAAAAAAATAATGTTTTAAAAATAAATTTTTGTTTGTAATGGATTTAAAATGAAAATGGTCATGATAATTGGAAAATGGGATTAATGTTTTTGAAACCATTGAATAATTTCTATGAGCTAGTAACTGATTTATAAAAAATGATGATGGATTTATATTAGGATTTCTAATTTTTAAAGGAAATATTTTTTTTTATAAATTGCTAAATCTTGAGTGTTTGAAAATCAATAATTCTTTGATAAAAGTGGGTTGTGACTTTGTTTAAAATATTTTGTGCTATATTTGAGAGTTCTTTGATACCTGAGTTGATATTCTTGTGTTTTGTGATTACCATAAATGTAACGCCCCGACCCCAGTTACCTAGAGTCGGTGCATTATTGCGTAACATTGGCATGATCACAAAAGATCAAGTCTCGAAAGACCGAATAGTTTTGTAGCCTTGGAAACACTAGATATATTCATAAATATTACATTACATCATAAAGTAAAATTAAACTGCAACAACATCTTGTCTTCATATCCCCTCATATTATCCCTGCAGGTCATTCATAAAATATTTCTTCACATCCTAAGAAAAATAAAACATTGAAAGGGGTGAGCTCAGATGCTCAGTAAGGATAACAATATTGCGAAAGCTTTCATAAATAAACATAAACATTTAAGGCAATGTATAACTAAAACAAAATCCTTTTAAACTTGAACTTCAACATAATATAGCAAAAGTAAAATGAGATAATTCCATTTACTTATTCACATGGATATTCTACTGGTCGAATAATCACATGCAATATCAATAACTGCTTTCATAATGATGGAATGCATAATTCCAGACTATCATAACCACGTAGCCAAGGCCTCATGCCAAGAATACAAATAAGATTTTGTCAAGGCCTCGTGCCAAGACACTAGTTTGTCTCATGAGACCTGCGAATGCATCGAGGATCTATAGTGGTCTCCACCCGTCACTTATTAAGTCCAATGCATTCCTCATATGAACAGGTTTAAACATATCATAAACCATAACATAATTGTATCACATAAAACATGAATAAAGGAAACATAACATTTCCACATTTCAATCACAAGATATCAATACAACACATTGATATTATAAAAATACTTTTGAAAACCATTTTCAATACCAAAATAAAAGAAAATTAAATCTCGGTATTTATTTTTCATTTAAAAAAATGTTATGGCTTGTAGAGGAAGCCAAAATTCAAATAATGGTCACGGTGGTGGAGAAGTCGTTGTCGCTGCATACGTACGACAAAAAAAACATTCCCTTTTGTCGTTTAGTAAAATGATTTGTATAAAAAAGATTCCTTTTGAATAAACGTAAAATTCAAAGGGGTTTATATACCGTATAAAAGAAATTTGTGTATAAAACAAAATATGACTCAATGAATGGAGATTGAGACGAAGTCCCTTACAAAGATCATTTTTTTAAATAAAATAAATATATTATGTGTATTAAATATATGTACACATAAAGAAAGTACAAATACAATATAGGACATAATAATATCATGACATAATTTGAAAGTAGGAGATTAACCCAAAGAATAGAAATTGGGTTAAGAAGTTCCCTTACCTCGTGTCCGACTTGAATCGACCGCTCTTTAAACTCCTAAATAATAAACTAGAGTTAATATATACTTTCTTAAGAACCTTTTTCAAGTTCATTATCCCTTTTATATCACTTATTACAATGTTATGAAAATTATGTAGTCATTTAAGTTAATAACGGTCGTTTTGTCGATCTTTGGTACTTGAGTCAACAATAAACTTCTTATAATTACAAGTTGTTTGTGTGGTAGAATATCCATTATCTCTATAATTATATTCATGATTTAGATATCATATATATTCTATATATCTAGTATATACATGCATTTATAATATTACATAACATTTATAGGTAAGAAATGAAATGCACCGTTCATGGAGACGGTAAGCCATACGTACGCATGAACGCTACTTTCATTCCTATTTCGTATTTAATGGAATGAAGTTATAATTATATAAAGGTATAATATAATTCCAGTATAATATAATGTATAATACCATTTAATCCATCCTTTATACATCCCACATATGACATTAACGATTCAAATCACTTTGAGGGGGCGGTAGTCCGCACTTCCTAAAATGAAAATATCGCGTTTACCCATAATGGAAATCGTAAAGGTATACCATAAATGAAAAATACAGAATCATAAGGAAAAAAAAACATAATATATATCATATATAAAAATAGTGTCATCATAATGGCCACCATGAGAGGTGTTAAAAGAAGATTGAACAATCATCATTTCGTGAGGCTGAAATTTGCCATCCACAAAAACAATATGTACTTTAACCATTAGACGAAGGTGTGTGTAATTTTAAATCAAATAATTCTCATAAAAACATCCTAGTATATTTAAGATACTGGTTTTTTTTACAAAAAAAGGAATAAAAAGAGTTTAAGGGGTTGGAGAAGCAAAATAAAACAAAATAACATAAGAGAAGACATTACCTTAAAATCGGGTAACTCTTTTTTGATTTGATCCAAAGGCTTCCTTGGGAAGAATTCTGCCCACAGTGAGGCTTCTAGGAGTAATATAGGGAAGTTTATAGAGTATTTGGGAAGATTTTGGCTGATCCAAAGGCTTGAGAGGTGTGGGTAAGGTGGTAGAGGTGGGGGCCTTTTATAAGAGGAGAGGAGGGGCACTCTTGGAAAGTTATAAAATGCTACTTTATTATAAAATGATTTTCGGATTTAAAAGGTACCAAAATTATATATTTCTAGGATAAGGTGATAAGAGTTATAAATACACCCATCCAATAGGTTTTTGACATGTGTAGATCTTAGATTTTACATTATCTTTTCATTTTATTTAAATCATTAAATAATGAGGTAATCGCTACATCATCATGGTGTCATAAATAATTTAATTTATTTAATGTATAAAAATTATAAAAAAAATATCATGATGTAGGAAATCATTTTATCTTTCTATTGAATATTTATAGTCAAAAATATGACTTGTATAACCCCATTTAAAAATTGTTTTAGTAGAACAACTCATGTTTGTGACATTTTTATTTTAACATTAAATAAAAAGTTTTTAATGTCATTTTCCTACCAAAGTGGCTCCATGGGGTCCCCAAGTTGACCCATGGATTTTATTGGTCTGAAATGACTCATCCAATAGGGGTAGGACAAGTTTAAAGGTCATTTCACATTATTATAACATTATCTTTACCTTAAATTACACTAATTACCTTTAATCGTGATTAATTAAACTTAAAAGTTACTATTCACCAAAAAATTATTTTAATCCCATTGAACCACATTTTACTTCCTAATGACAACCATGTATGTCGGATTTTTGAAAATCAAATCACAGAATTTGTAATGTTTCATTTAAATGAAAAATCAGTTTTTTAACTACCACTTAGTGGTTTCACTATTCATCAAAAAATTGAAGTTTTTCAGAACAACGCCAAAATTTCACCCAAAGCTATAATTGATATTCCGATTTCAAAAATTATGTCTATTTTAGAAAATTAAAAACATATAATTTGCATTAATTAATTTTATAATTAATTCCCGCTGTCACAACAAATAGCGTGTTTTTAAGAAACAATATATATCAAAAGATTGACAATTGTTTATGTCCAATTTCAAAGTAAATTAATTATAATGACCACCATTAGATAAAATGGTAAAAATATATTCTAATTATACTTTAAAAACACTCAATAGTATAATTTATCACTATAAATTATTTTGATTAAAAAAGTTGTTTTTAAGTATTTTCTCTATTCATATAAAATTGGAAGTTCTCAGAAAATTACAAAAAATTCAACTTAGGATAATTTCGATATTCCGAATACAAAAATGAAGTCCATTTTGAAATATAAAATTTATATAATTTCAAAAAGTGGGTATTACTATTCATAACTGCTACTTTGATTGGTCGCGGTGTGTTAGAATCTCGAAGTTGCGTACAACACACGCTACTGTATTTTTCAAAGAGAAGTGTACCGTGGAAGCTTGGGGTGTTACATTCTCCCCTCCTTCAATAAATTGCATCCTCGCAATTTGAAATTTTTCTTTGAAAATAAATGGTTGAAAATAGAAAATACCTTTGTGGAAAACCCACATCGTAAATAAGTTTAATAAAATTTAGCCTTAATAAGAGGGAAAGGGAAATAAAAAAATCACCACCAAATTATGATCTCGATTCGGAGAACATTGGTGGTAATTAGAGACATATAATTGGAAGAAAAATGTAAATATTTGTAGGGAGTGATTGAGGTCATCAATCACAAACAAGTGTAAAATTGAGGGCCTCAAAGCCTCCAATCTATGTTGATTTAAAATATCATCAGTTCAACAAAACATAAGGTATTAGGATAACACATTTTTTGTTTTAATATCCCTTTACTAAAGTTTAAGAATTAATTTATTCATAGAATAAGAGACAGGTATATATATATTTATTCTTGACAAGTAGAGTTTCAACCTTCAACTAATTTCTACCACAAACTCATCTTTCACTCAAAAAGATAATAGAACTCAAAAATATTATATTTATCCTAATCGTACAAGGTTCAAAATATTAACACATACCATTTAGATTAGAAAAACTATTTTGTAATAACCAGGGACTTCTTGTAGGATAGTGGTAGGTAATAAAGTCCAATCGCACTATGGTTGTGGGTTTGATTCCTGCAGCTTTGTCTGACGCGACGGGTTATCCCCCAACCTACAAGCTGTCCTTTTCCTAAAACTATAGTATTATAATATTCCAAAAATAATCTTCAGAAATGTTTTAACCTTAAACAATATTATCCAAGGTTTAACTTAATCCATTCCAACCTTCATAGTTATCCAAAATACCTCTGTCCAGACTTTCTCTAAAAGGTCTCTAAATTCCAAAATCAATTGTAACATCAGATTCCCCAAACAAAGTAATGTTTCTCTTATTTTCACATACTAAAAATATGATTACCTTTATCATATTAAAACCTTAATGAAAAAAAAAACAAGTACTGTAGTACAATCCTTATATATATCACATTATTCTTATAACTAGAATATAATCCTTGAGGCCAAAAGAACCAATACATTAATTATTCCACTTCAACTGTAGTAACAACATAAGATTGTCCTTGATCCCTTGGCCTTTTCTGAGGTAATTTTCCCTGACGCTTAGGAAATTCATTTGCATAATGCCCCATTTCCCTACAATTGTAGCATTCAACATTGATAGCCTCTTTCTTTCCCTTGCAATCACGAGCATGGTGACCTTTTTCTCCACATTTATAACAAACTCCCATTCCTTTTAGGCAAGCACCGGGGTGATTCTTCCCACAATTATCACATAATGGAAAATCCTTCTTTCCCTTTTTCCCTTTATCTATCTCTTGTTCCACCGTTCTCTTCTTCTCTTGCTTTACTTTGTTGTCATAAGACTTAGAGAATTACTTTTCTGTCATGATAGCACATGAGACAATATCTTCATACGATGAGAAGGATTGTGATACTAAATCTTGATGGAGAAATGGTTTTAACCCATCAAAGAAATGATCAATCTTACTTCTTGGGTTACGTATATAATCTGCAGCATACCTCGCTAACCGTGTAAAGTTGGCCTCATACTTTGCGACATTCTCATCCTCCTTTTGTCTCAGATTCAGAAATTGCCTTTCCATATCTGATCGATGGTCACGAGGAAAGTATTTTTCTAAGAAAAGATATTTGAAATCTCTCCATTCCATACTTGATACTTCTTTATCTTCCTTTTTATTTTGAATCAATGACCACCATTGATCAACATCTCTAGTGAGGCGGTAAACTGCCATGATAACCTTTACCCTTTCACTACCCCCCAAGGCATGAAATATTTTCTCTAAGTAATTTATCCATTGCTCAGCTACTAAGGGATTTGTAATTCCATTGAATGTTGGTGGTTGTTTCCTCATGAAGTGGTCTAACATTGATCCTCCACGTTGCGGATCAGGGTGCTCCATACGAGTAAGGTTGTTATTCATAGCCTGAGTGAGTTGTCCCAGTATGGTGATAAGCTGATCAACACCAGTTGTATTACCATCTCCATTATAATTATCTTGAGTAGGAGGGAAATCCCTACATGGAGTGAGTGCATTGATACGGTTTCCATTCCTTCCACTAGACACCATTTCTAAACAATGGCATAAACTAGATCAGTTTATGAATAAAAATACATAATTCCGTACTTGTAAAAAACTTAACATAAATTGAACAGTTTAGGGATATAATCCATATTAATAAATAGAAATGTTTTCTTTGAGGGAGTATATAATCATAAAACCTTCATAATGATTTGTAAAGAAAATGATAATTATCCTAAGCATATCCCCTGGGAGTGTCGTAACCAAGAGTACAGCAAGGCCTATTGTCGTGCACCAGTTCCCGTTCGAGTCTAGCTCAAAGTAGTGTTTTCGGGTTTTACCCCTAGGTACATCTGTGCCAGAGCCGCCTCTACATGCTCGTATCTAGACAGGGATGTATTGCTCGTAAAACTCACAAAATCTCTACAACAACAAAATTCTAGGAAGTTCTTCTATACTAATCCTAAAAGTCTATCTTTGGGCTATGTGCTCTAATCAGAGTTTATCTAAATCTAGCTTCCAAGGTTAGTACTAAACTGCCTCTGATACCAACTGTAACGCCCCGACCCCAGTTACCCAGAGTTGGTGCATTATTGCGTAACATTGGCATGATCACAAAAGATCAAGTCTCGAAAGACCGAATAGTTTAGTAGCCTTAGAAACACTAGATACATTCATAAATCTTACATTACATCATAAAGTAAAATAAAACTACAACAACATCTTGTCTTCATATCCCCTAATTCTATCCCTGCAGGTCATTCATAAAATATTTCTTCACATCCTGAGAAAAATAAAACATTGAAAGGGGTGAGCTCAGATGCTCAGTAAGGATAACAATATAGCGGAAGCTTTCATAAATAAACATAAACATTTAAGGCAATGTATAACTAAAACAAAATCCCTTTTAAACTTGAACTTCAACATAATATGGAAAAAGTAAAAAAGAGATAATGCCATTTACTTATTCACATGGATATTCTACTGGTCTAATAATCACATGCAATATCAATAACCACTTTCATAATGATGGAATGCATAATGCCATACTATCATAACCACGTAGCCAAGGCCTCGTGCCAAGACTACAAATAATATTTTGTCAAGGCCTTGTGCCAAGACACTAGTTTGTCTCATGAGACCTACCGATGCATCGAGGAGCTATAGCGGGTTCCACCCTTCACTTATTAAGTCCAATGCATTCCTCATATGAACAGGTTTAAACATATTATAAACCATAACATAATCGTATCACATAAATCATGCATAAAGGAAACATAACATTTCCACATTTCAATCACAAGATATCAATACAACACATTGATATTATAAAAATACTTTCGAAAACCATTTTCAATACCAAAATAAAAGAAAATTAAATCTCGGTATTTTTTTTCATTTAAAAAAATGTTATGGCTTGTAGAGGAAGCCGAAATTAAAATAATGGTCACGGCGGTGGAGAAGTCGTTGTCGCCGCATACGTACGACAAAAAAAACATTCCCTTTTGTCGTTTAGTAAAATGATTCGTATAAAAAAGATTCCTTTTGAATAAACGTAAAAGTCAAAGGGGTTTATACACCGTATAAAAGAAATTTGTGTATAAAACAAAATATGCCTCAATGAATGGAGATTAAGACGACATCCCTTACAAAGATCATTTTTTTAAATAAAATAAATATATTATGTGTATTAAATATAAGTAAACATAAATAAAGTAAAAATACAATATAGGACATAATAATATCATGACATAATTTGAAAGTAGATGATTAACCCAAAGAATAGAAATTGGGTTAAGAAGTTCCCTTACCTCGTGTCCGACTTGACTCAACCGCTCCTTAACCTCATGAATAATAAACTAGATTTAATCTCTACTTGCTTAAGAACCTTTTTCAAGTTCATTATCCCTTTTATATCACTTATTACAATGTTATGAAAATTATGAAGTCATTTAAGTTAACAATGGTCGTTTTGTCGATCGTTGGTACTTGAGTCAACAATAAACTTCTTATAATTACAAGTTGTTTGTGTGGTAGAATATACATTATATCCAGAATTATATTCATGATTTAGATATCATATATATCCTATATGTCCAGTATATACATGCATTTATAATATTACATAACATTTAGAGGTAAGAAATGAAATGCACCGTTCATGGAGATGGTAAACCGTACGTACGCATGAATGCTACTTTCATTCCTATTTCTTATTTAATGGAATGAAGTTATAATTATATAAAGGTATAATATAATTCTAGTATAATATAATGTATAATACCATTTACTCCATCCTTTATACATCCCACATATGGCATTAACGATTCAAATCACTTTGAGGGGGCGGTAGTCCGCACTTCCTAAAATGAAAATATTGCGTTTACCCATAATGGAAATCGTAAAGGTATGCCATAAATGAAAAATACAGAATCATAAGAAAAAAAAAACATAATATATATCATATATAAAAATATTTTCATCATAATGGCCACCATGAGAGGTGTTAAAATAAGATTGAACAATCATCGTTTCGTGAAGCTGAAATTTGCCAACCACAGAAACTATATGTTCTTTAACCATTAGACGAAGGTGTGTGTAATTTTAAATCAAATACTTCTCATAAAAACATCATAATATATTTAATATACTTGTTTTTTTACAAAATAATGGAATAAAAAGAGTTTAAGTGGTTGGAGAAGCAAAATAAAACAAAATAACATAAGAGAAGACATTACCTTAAAACCGGGTAACTCTTTTTTGATTTGAGCCAAAGGCTTTCTTGGAAAGAATTCTGCCCAAAGTGAGGATTCTAGGAGTAAGAGAGGGAAGTTGAGAGAGTATTTGGGCAGAGTTTGGCCGAGCCAAAGGCTTGAGAGGTCTGGGTAAGGTGGTAGAGGTGGGGGCCTTTTATAAGAGGAGAGGAGGGGCACTCTTGGAAAGTTATAAAAGGTTACTTTATTATAAAATGCTTTTCGGATTTAAAAGGTCCCAAAATTATATATTTATAGTATAAGGTGATAAGAGTTCTAAATCCACCCATAAAATAGGTTTTTGACATGTATAGGTCTTAGATTTTACATTATCTTTTCATTTTATTTAAATCGTTAAATAATGAGGTAATCGCTGCATCATCATGGTGTCATAAATAATTTAATTTATTTAATGTCTAAAAATTATAAAAAAAATACCATGATGTAGGAAATATTTTTATATTTCTAATTAATATTTATAGTCAAAAATATGACTTGTATAACCCCATTTAAATTTTTTTAGTAGAACAAATCATGTTTGTGACATTTTTATTTTAACATTAAATAAAAAGTTTTTAATGTAATTTTCCTACCAAAGTGACTCCATGGGGTCCCAAAGTTGACCCATGGATTTTCTTGGTCAGGAATGACTCATAAAATAGGGGTAGGACAAGTTTAAAGGTCATTTCATATTATTATAACATTATCTTTACCTTAAATTACACTAATTACCTTTAATCGCGATTAATTAAACTTAAAAGTTACTATTCACAAAAAAATTATTTTAATCCCATTGAACCACATTTTAATTTCTAATGACAACCATGTATGTTGGATTTTTGAAAATCAAATCACAGAAGTGGTAATGTTTAATTTAAACGAAAAATCAGTTTTTTAACTACCACTTAGTGGTTTCACTATTCATCAAAAATTGAAGTTTTTCAGAACAACGCCAAAATTTCACCCTAAGCTATAATTGATATTCCGAATTCAAAAATGATTTCTATTTTACAAAATTCCAAACATATAAGTTGCATTAATTAATTTTATAATTAATTCCAGATGTCACAACAAATAGCGTGTTTTTAAGAAATAATATATATCAAAAGATTGACAATTGTTTATGTCCAATTTCAAAGTGAAATTAATTATAATGACCAACATTGGATAAAATGGTGAAAATATATTCTAATTATACTTTAAAACCACTAAATAGTATAATTTATCACTATAAATTATTTTGATTAAAAAATTTGTTTTTAAGTATTTTCTCTATTCCTAGAAAATTGGAAGTTCTCAGAAAATTACAAAAAATTCAACTTAGGATAATTTCGATATTACGAATACAAAAATGAAGTCCATTTTTAAATATAAAATTTATATAATTTTAAAAAGTGGGTATTACTATTCACAACTGCTACTTTGATTGGTCGTGGTGTGTTAGAATCTCAAAGTTGCGTACAACACACGCTACTGTATTTTTCAAAGAGAAGTGTACCGTGGAAGCTTTGAGTGTTACAATAAATTTACCCCAAGAAGTTTTCCATGAAATATAAAATGTTCATCCATCAGTCCAATTTTCGAAGTGGTCCTTTGTGTTTTCTAGAAGTAGGATCTATTATCGACAACTATACCCATACTCCATATTGAGTAGTGGAGACAAATACCATCAAAATACTGAACCCAATCCTTGAGTTCTTGGATGTTCATACACCTTCTTATAAAGGAGAAACAATTTCTCTTGAGGTAGAAATGTGGCTTGATAAATTTTGTTGGGCAAAAATCCCTCAAGGTAACATTGAAGTATTTTTGGGTTGATTGTGTTTGTTGACAAAGCAGGTTCTCATGGATATTTGTCGAGTTCCCGAGAAGTTGTTGACATTCCATGTTGACAAAAAAAAACGATGACAAAGGAAAAGGCGATCTGGAGGCGGTACAAAAAGAGCAGTACAAGGTGGCGCCGTTTCCCAGTGTTTTCCAAATTTTTGGGGTCCAAAATTTGGAGTTTGGTGAGCATCGCGAAAAGAGGATTTCCATGAAGAGCATAATTTAATATGGCAAAGGCATGAATTTCGCGAAGATAGGATGCATGGTTTGGAAATCGCGAAGACCAGAAGAATGGAGGCGGTGTTGCTTCGCGATTACGTCAAGCTTCGCGAATGGCAGAGGCTGAAGCGCATCGCGGCGGAGAAGGGCTTGGCGAGAGAACATCGCAGCGAAGGCGCGAAAGAATGTTGGGCTTCGCGAAGGAGCTTCGCGGCGAAGGCGCGAGCCGCGAAGGTAAGTTGACGGTGATTCATCGCGACTACGTCAAGCTCCGCGAACGGAAGATTGCCGTAGAGCTTCGCGATTTGGACAGAATTCCGACAGAAACTTTGGAGCTTCGCGATTTGAGATGACGTGGCGTTGACTTCGCGCGGAAGGGACGAGGGTCGGTGGAATCGCCTATAAATAGAGGCCGACCCCTTCAGGCGAAGTAGAGATAATTTTCAGAGAAAATACTTTGCTCTCGATTTGCGAAGGTGGTTCGCGGAGCCAGTGTGCTTCGCGAAAGAGGTGCTTCGTGGCGGCTATTATAGCTCCGCGAAACCTACGACCTCCACGTTGGCTTACTTAGCTTCGCGAGGGTCGTTGCTTTGCGACGGCTTGAGCATCGCGAAAGAGCTTCGCGAGTGAGCTTCGCGAGTGAGCTTCGCGAAAAGGCAGGAGCTTCGCGAAGGCTTGGTTGAGCTTTGCGAAATTGGGAGCCTCGCATTGTAGGGTGCTTTGCGAAGGTCTTTCCAAAGGTTGTTTGCCCAGTGGATAGTGGCAAAGGGGTATTCATCTACGGGTGAAAGTTGAACTTCAACAGAGCATCTACATATAGAGAAAGATGTATTCCTTGATGGAAATGAAGAGACCTACAGGTCTATAAACTGTGATTGGATTCCCTTCACAGAGCAGTGAGCTTAGGAAGAGGAAGAAGGTGATCCTCTCCACCGGCAGTGAGCCAGAGAGAGAGAAACAGGGAGTGACCCTTGGGAAAGCAGTGAGCTGACCCTAAACATTGTATAGGCAGTGAGCCTAGGCATAGAAGTGATCTAGCCCGAACATTGTAATCCACAGCTAGTGAAGCCTAGTGGAATTTGGTACGAACCGGCAACTTGTCGGCGTATGCTCCTTGGACGTAGCCCTTAGCGATGAACCAAGTAAAAATCTCTGTGTCTGCCTGCTTACTTTCCTGCATTGCATTCAAAGCATCATCATCAGGTAAATGAGACAAGTGATCACAGTAACCACACAAGTGCAAACAAAGTGACCCTTGTAACAAAGAGGTCAAGATCCAGTGGGGCAGAAAGAACTTTGAAAAAGAATATCCATACCCTGATTCACCCCCCCCTCTCAGGGTATATAGGCACCTATTGGCCCTAACAAATTTGATGAGATTTTTGATTCTCTCAAGACCCCCGATGCTGTGAAGGTCAAGTATATCAAATCTTTATTTGAGGGACCTATCAAAGAGTGATGGAAAGTTATAGTTACCTCTTGTCTTCATGAATTAATGTCTTGGTAATTCTTCAAGTCAATCTTCATTCTGTTCTAGTATCCTAAGGAAGTGAAGAATGAGAATGTTTCCGAGTTCTTGGGTTTTGGTCAAGATGAGATATTAGTTGCGAAGTATGCCATGAAATTCTAATGTTTGGTACGTTACATACATAGTATTGTTAGTAATGGTTTTGGTAAGGATATATGTTTTAAACAATTTCTTCACCCATAACTTTTTACCATTATGTTTGTGGCCAAGTTGATCTATTATTCAGGGATTCTCAATAAGGATTTCTCAACTGAAGTGGAGCCATAAAAACAACAGGAATCTCTAAATTCCTTATTCATGGTTTAGTAAGGACATCCTTATCAGGAAAAGAAGATTCCTACCATGAATTTCTAGTGTGAAGAACCTAGTCATTCTAAGAATTTATGTTCAAAAGATCCAATGGTTTGTGGATAGTGTGGCTATTTAGGTCACCTTCAGAGGTTTTTTAAGTTGTTCCACTGAAAAGGGAAAATTCTGCCAGGAATATCAGCTCCGAACTGTATGAAAGATGATGATTCATAATAATAGGGCTCTAATAGGCCTTATAGTGAAGCATTTCACACAGTGGAGGAGATTCCAGTTGTCATATTTTGGTTTCTAGATATGGTTGATGTTGATACAACTTGTTTTTTCTCACATCAGAGTGGAAATTGTTTGAGTATTTTCTTCTTGTGGATTATCTATTTTGGAAACCTTTTATTTTGGGATTTTGTGAATGATATTTTGTGGACCTTGGTTTGGGTCATTTGTGGATTGCTGATGTAATAATGGTTTCCTTTTATAGAAATCTTGATTGTTGTTCCTTTGTGTTCCTCTTGTTTTTACTTGTTGGGTAGAGCTTAATTTTTATATATTGGATGATCTACATCATGAGAGTATAGTGACCTATTGTGAACTAACCTGGATGTTTTAGCTATTTATAGTTGGATATGGATATACCTAAAGAATTTACTTAGGTAAATAGGATGATGTGGATTTTTGATAGACCAGGCACCTGATGGTGCTATCATTTTATTTGATGATCTCATCAAGGGTTGAGGCTTGGTTTTGAGAATCCTATGTTACTATTAGGTACTTACCCAAGGTAGAAATCCTTTTCAGTTATTTAGCTTTCTTGTGGATGTTTTATCTTAGATGTTTCTCTAAAGTGAGTGGTTCAAGTATCTTCTTTAGGTCAAAGGGACATGCTTTTCGTATGTCAAACCATTTTCATAAATCTTTATATGGTGGGGAGACCTATTATAGGTCTCCAGTATTTCACTATTTTGGAGATGTGTGATGATCTTGGTGTGTTGATCTTTGAGTTGTGGGTGTATTGTTAGCCTTTAGGTGGGTCTCTCTTATAGACCACACACCATCCACCTCACAAGATGAGTGATGGATTTATTCTTGTGTAAACATGTTCTATCTTTTAGAATGGAATATTTCTAGGGATAAAAAGACCTATGGTGGAGAGTTTGTAACATAATTTTACTTTTTTTAAGTGTTTGGAACCATTTATTTGATTATCCTTTGATTGGATCTTTTCAAGGGTTGTTTTTAGTGTTTTTCTATAGTTTTTTTAAGGTTTCTAATCCTGTGAATGATTTGTGCATGGTTTGAACATGTTTAGACAAAGTGTGAAACTTGGACAGAAGGGGGTCACATGGTTTGATCATGGTTAAACTAAGTGTGTAGCCTAAGCATGTATCTCTTCCAGGGGATCTGTTTGGGGTGGATGGTTAGACACATTGTTTGTACTAACCTTGTGACCTGACCCAGGAAACCATGCGAACAGTAATCAAATCCCTAAAAATATTAATTAAATTCCAAAAAACCCTCCAATTAACCATAAACACCTTCTACTTGAACCTAAACCCAATCCTTTGGATTTTGGGAGTAATATAGATCCATTTTGGCTCTCCAAACCTCATTTCTTGGTGGACCGAAGTCCCAATCAATGCAATGATCCTCTTTTGGTGAGTTCTTCTCTTCTTGATATTTGATATATACTCTTATATTTATTCCTTATCCCTAGAGGTTATGATAGCCTTTTGAATCATGGTTTATTGATGTGGAATTTTGGATCTAGGATCTCTTCTCTCTTATCTTGAGATCTCCCTTCCTATATTTCTTGATTTCCATAAAAGGCGACACATATTATATCTGTTGCAGTTTGATTACTTATTTTCCAAGTAGGTGTTTCTATAATTTTCCTTCATGTTGTAATTCATTATTTCTTGATAATCCATAGATACATGTTTCTTTATTTCTAAAAAAAATTCTATGAAATTTATCCATGAAGCTCTTTATAAATGCTACTTTGACCACTTTCCCTTTGAATTGAATTTTTCATGAATTTAATGGCTATAATAATGATATTTATCACATTTTTTGTGAATTATTTAATAATTTTTTTGATTTATTTTCAAATAAATTTTAATGGATGCTTTGGTTAACTTTATGGATCTGGATCAGTTTTGATTTCTAAATTAAAATGATTTGAATTGAATGAAATGATTTGAACTATTTGATGTTTTCTAAATAGATTCAAATGCTTGAATTTATGAAATGACTAAGAGCCCCCTTTGAGTGATTTTACCTTTGTTTTGAAATGGGTTCTCTTTGGTTATTTGAAATAAATGATTTATTCACATGGAAAGAGGGTGTAAACCCATGTTTTGAAATGTATTAAAACCTTTTAAAATTATAATAGTTACTTTGAATTATTTATGGTTTCTTTGAAATAGATGACTATTTAAAGGCTGGTTTGGCATTATAATGATTATTTATGAAAGGAAGCAGGCATGGTTACCTTTTTGAATGTTTAATTGTTAATTTTTTTTTGAATTGTAATTAATGATTATTGACGGAACGATTGGAAATTTCTGATAATTATCTCATGTAATAATCCATTATTTTAACTTTCTTGACTATTATAATTTCTATTATTGGTTTTTTAAAAGGGTATTGTTTAATTTGAGGAGCTTGGGGGTGAGAGTCATATGTTATTTGAGGGCCAGTTCACATGATTAATATTGATAAGGATCCCCATTGTGATCCTCCTAACTTGATTATCTCACCCACAAATTTTAAATAGAAATGGGAACTTGGATAGTTATATGGAATGACCTAGATATCTGGTTCACTAGAAAACTCACACCCTTATAGTGGATCTATTGAGAACATGAAAGATTTAGGCTATTGACGTGCAACTAGGAAAGCGGGTGTGTGTGAATCTAGTTTTCTTAAGAACTGTGAGACAAGATGTATACCCGTCAATTGGAAATGTTGTAATCTTATTAACTATTATGAGGTGGAATCACAATTATACTTAAGTTTTACCCATGAAATCCATATACATGATCTCGATACATGATAGTGTTCATTGTCACTATTTGAAACTAGATTTTCCTTTCTTGATTCATTTATTTTTATTATGCACCCTGAATCTATTATATTGACTCTTTTTCATCTTTCTATATTTAGTTCATATTCTAATCTTTTCTTGATTATCTAATTTTAGCTTGTGAAATGGTTTTCAAATATTTTCAAGAAAATGTTTAGTTTTTAAATGGAGAAATGACATGTTTTATTGGTTCAATTTGATAAATGATTTTTAATTGTTTAAAACTATATTTGAAACCAATATTTGTAATATCTATTTTTTGTACTCCTATTTTAGTATATTTGAGATGCCTTGTGAAGTAACTATATAAAATATTTGGTGTAATCCTACTGGGATCTTTATTACACACCCTTCTTATACCATTTAGTGTTTACAACCTTTATAATATTATAATATATATCCCTACTCTCACATACATTTGTGTTTTCGAGTTAGGGTGACCAAGGGTAGGTAACTTGGTATATGGTGGGTGGTTATGGACCACCAGGAGATGGGTTTTTAGAGGATTTTTTTATTTATAGTTTTTTATCATCTCCTTGTACATGTTATAATTATATTTATCCATGTATCTGATGATGTTTTCATAGTGTACTTTGATTATTGTAATGTTTTGAGGGTGAAATTATTTCCAATGGTTATTTTTTAATCCTAGGTTCTTGTCTCCAGCCCATGGATATCAGGAACGCTCTTCGGGTTAGTGGAGAATCAGCTCAGTTTTAGGTTTAGATGGCATTATTGATTGGTTTTTCACAATTCCCACCATGGTTAGTACTATGGAATGATGAAAGAAGACCTGGTCCTATAAATATGATATAAAAATTAACTATTTTAGAATAAAATTTAAATAAAATAAGTTGTTTTTTTCATTATGGTCATACTATAATAGGTGTTTAGGAAGGATTTATACCTCCAAGAAATTATGAGCCAAAACAATTTCACTCAGTTGAGGCATTTTAGGAAATATATTTTTCCTAATCTATTTTAAGAAATGACTTTTTGACATCCACTATATTGGGGTTAGTGCCATAAAACTAACTACTATATACTTTAGATTACCTACATACTCAAAGACCTTAAAATTAATAATTATCTTATCTTATAATGCATGTTCTTCCCTATTACATTAATGTGATAATTCTCTTAGAGTATTTGTTTTATTGAAAGGTTATGGCAGTTCCATGCTATATTGAGAACCTTGAAGTGCTATGATAGTATTATTAATTTTTTTCCTATAATCTTGATGACATCATATGAAAGGAAAAAGATGATGTTTTCCTATCAGGTGATGGATTATTATAAGCGGATAAGGATTCGACTGAGGAAGTTTTTCAATTTAAAATATCTAAGACAAGAGTTTTTGAGGAAAAACCAGAATTCCACATGTTATATATGTCATTGGATATTCTTATATGTGTATGTGTATATTTTTTATTAGATATAATAATATTATTAATCTATACCATGAGTCACATACTTTGATGTACTGATGAAAACCATGATGACATATACTCTCAGTGTGGTAGGATATGCTGGGTGTGTCCCATGTGATATGGAAATAATGAATAAGCCAAGAAATAATTTTTAAGTTCCCAAATCATAATATTAAATATCAAGTTATTTTATTCAAATTTAATTATCTGATTAAATCCATGGACATGATAGTTTATCAATGAGTTCATTTTAGGTTGTTAAAGAAAATATACCAAGAAAATAGGTTGACGACACAAGTAATGAAACCTGCTAATATGATATTGAGATAAAGGGATTATATTACATAGTGAGTATTTGTATGAGGTTATTTTAATTATGAAATTAACTTATTTATTTATGGGTTCCTTAATACGCTACTAGATTCCAATCTTAGACTTTTGGCTATCTTTCATAATGACACTAAGAAAGAACCCCAGAGGGTCACACACTAAGTGTTTATATAAATATTAGTTCAATTATATTATAATTTAATATTGGAATAACTATTATTATTCAAAACAAGTATTATTATTTATTCAACTTATGTTTATTTCATAAATTCAATCACCAATATTTTTTGTTTGAAATAAATGTGAGTTGAATATTAAAATATTATTTTCTAGTTAGAAAATATAATATTTATTTACATCTTATTTTATTCACAAAGTAAATACTTAATTACACCAATAGTAAAATAAATATTTATTTTTAAGTTATAAAATATAATATTTATTTATTGAATGAATAATATAAAAATATATATTTATTAGATAAATATTTATCATTCTAGGTTTGATAAATTCCAAGGAAGATTGATGGGATGAGTTAAGGGCCCAAATTGAAATGATTTTATTTATTTAATATCATTTAAATAAATATTTTATTTATTTAATTAATAAATTATATTTTAATATTTTCAAGTTAACACACATCAACGAAATAATAATAATAATATTATTTTTTAGACGGGGTTTACTTTAGATTTAAAATTTAGTTAAGGTTCTTTGTGTAATAACTAATTCTATGAATGTAATTATAAAATCCATTCTTATATTATTTCTAGGGTAATGTGATTATTTTTCAAAATATTATATCTTGAGGGAATTCCTATAAGACCGAGAAGAAATATCTAAAGAAATTTCTCAAAAACATGAGATTCGATCCTCCTCCACCCTCTCAAGATTGAAAGAATACGAGAAAAATTCTTTAATCCTAAAGGGATTCTTGTTTCTATCATTAGTGAAAGGTAGAAGATGATTGGTAACTCTATGATAGCACCTAGAGATCCATCAGTGAAATTCCAAGGTTTTTGGGGCACATGTGGATACTTATAAATTGAATCTTCTTTATATCCTTTCATCCCAATGAATGTATGACTATAATCTCAACTGGATTCCACAATGAAGAAAGAAATCCAAGATGTGGCATTTATTATTTATAAATTAATTATAAAGAATATGTTAAAAATACTCTCTTGAATATTTTGAGGTTATTCTCATACAATTATAAGGATTAATCCTAAGAAATCAAAGAAGATTTTTTATTGTGTATGGGGTTGACTTCTTACGGTGTGCCCCTAAAGCCTTCAATCAATATAAAAGTAGTCACATATTAATTTATAATTATTTGTTAATTTATTTTACCTATTAAACATTTAAATTTTAAATTTTAAATTTTATTTCTTAATACAGAATTCACTATCACATGTTCGTTCACATTCATATGACCAAGAATAATCATATAACAAATGAATAATATTTGAAGATCCCATACAGAGATGAGGAAGATTCTAGATGAATAACACAATTACATGATGTGCAACTAAAAAGTACATGCATATATTCAAATCAACCATGCCAGGATACATCATGGTAATTAAAACACATCATGCATGTGCTATTACATTACATATTTAATTACAAACCATATATTAGTTCCCATCCAGAATACAGTTTGATGGGATTACACAACATGTACACATTGTGTAACTCCACATGATTTTCCCTATGGAAATCACATGCTCAAAGCACATGGAATCTAATTTATTACATGCAATAAAGATACATCATGTATTAACCAACAACCTAGAAACATAGTCTAGAAGTGATTATATGGTGTGCAATTATAATTACACATTGTGTAACCCTTAATTTCTTGCACAGAATACATGGAATTTTTCCATCTCTGTTGTGCAGGTAGGACATAATGAATTATAAATCATGGAGCCAGTTGTAGATTCTATATTATTCATGCCTTTTCACAATAGACTATGTGATTAAATACATGAATAAAATTTAATTAATTTTTGAAAAATCAAACTACATGATGTGTAGCTGTCCAAACAAACCATGTGATGGGGTTTTACTACGAATTACATTCCAAGTATTTCTAAATTGATTGTGTGGAATTAAAAACTTAAAATTAAATATTTTTTATATTAATCTATAAATACATTCCTTGTATTGTTATTTTATATTCCATGTACTATATGGGTAGATCCAACAGTACATGATGTGTATATTAATTGCGTGTTGTGTGGTTAAACACACCATTCTAACTACATGACTTGAACCACAAAAACCCATGGCTTATAATATCATGAAACACCATGTATTATTACATTACATGTGAGTACACAATATATGATAACATCTATACACAGAGTACATTACATGTTGTGTTGAGTGATAGTACATGTCATGTATATGAAGTAAAATGGAACACACCATGTTTCCTCTGGTACTATCTATATAAGTTAAATTCAAGACTAAATTTAAATCTAATTGGAAGGATACACACCATGTCCCTTGTTAGTACACATAGTATACTTATTAATTTTAAATAAAATTAATTAATTTAATTGATTTAAAATTACCATGGATGTGGATCTCTAATACTATTTGGATTTAAATTAAAGATAAAATAACTAATTAATTAATATTATGGTTATTTATTTATTCAGGTAATGTTATATTAATAAATAACGAATCTAAATGGATGATAGCTAGTTTTAAATTCATAGCAGTTTCATGCATGAATTATCATGAGGTTAACTAACCAATTCATATGTTGGGAATCCATTTAATTTAATAATTATTACATGGTTTTATTACGCGATAAAAGTTTTATAAAATTAAATATGATGATCTACGAATCATTCCTCCCATATTTATTATATAAGGTCATGCATATCTATGGATTATTTTATATAACACATACCTCTTGTTTCCCCTCACCTACGAGGGAGTAAGAACATGTAAATGATGGATCTCTAAGGAGTGGAGGTGGTTCAAAACCCAAGACAAGGTGAAACCAACCAAGAATATAAAAATGCTGAAAGATGGAATGCTACAACACAATCCAAGCCCAACTCAAGGAGTTATTCCCATAGGTTAAAGGGTTGGTTTATCATATTCTTGATAAATAAACCTATATTAAAATCTCATGATCATACTACATATTTATTTTATTCTATCTAGTAAATGTTTATTTATTTATTTATGGGATTCATGTTTATTTGATGTTAAAAGTGATCACATAAATTAATTGAAATAAAAATCATTTTTTGATGGAATAAAATAAATTGATTATGGATAAATTATTTTATCCAACTTGTTGAATTAATATTAAAAAGAATGTAAAAGATAAAATAAGGAACATTTATTGATAATAATAAAAACCCCTAAATTAAATATTAATTCAAAAAAATTCTTCCATTAGTTGATTTAAAATACAACCAAAGATTTAAGTGTTGGTTTAGACCTTTTCAGGATACTTTTATTTATTAAGGAGTTCTAAGTAGAGTTTTGGGATGACTTATCCTTGAAAAAATAAATAAAAGTATCCATCAATATAATTAATTTTACTTTGAGGCAAGTGTATAGGAAATACAGGTTTAGGATTTCAGGATTGGGGGTCTAATTAATGGATAAGGAACCATCAGTTTTGTAGCTAGAAATACCGCCGAACTAAATACCTTTGAGTTATTAGACCAGACCCTATTCTGGGTTATGTGAAGGGAAATATGGATGCTTTCCACTAGAATTTTCATTTTATAGAGCATTAAAAATTCAAAGGTGAGGGATATTTGGATTCAATAAAATAGTGGTAGATAAATAAAACAAAATTTATTTCATCTCAATTTGTAATCAATATAAATCACTAAAATATATTTTTTTCATAAATATAAAAAGTATATCCTAGAAATTATCCTTATATTTGATAATTGAGAAATACAATCTCTTTATCTATAGTAACTTCCAGGATTTTTACTTGTGACTGTGTATCATACTACACCAAGATTGGAAGTCTTAAATATTTGTGTCCCTAGTTCCTAATGAACCTTCCAAGGAGTAAATTGAGGAGGATATATCTTTACTTGAGAAACTAAGATGGTGCATTGGATATCCAATTTCTCATAATATCATCCAATATTAGTGACGTCCATGTAGACCTTATGTAGTTAAGATAATTGGCTATATTATGAATTTATACATTCTGGGTTTCAAGTTACCCAAGGAATTGTGCGATGACCTCATGATTTCATCACTTCCCTAGAGATTATATAATTTTATTATGAATTTTAATATAAAAAATACTAAAAATTATCTATGAGAGATCCTAACTTTGATTCTATAGGCTGATAAGGACATGAGGCATAACAAACCTGAAGTCCTTATGGTGAAAAAGAGTAATGGAATGGAGAAAGGTCCCATGACTAATACTAGGTCTAAGGCACCTTTGTATCAAAATAAGAGAAGGAGGATCAAGGGTTAGGATAAATAATAATATGAAATATGTTTTTCATGTGGAATGATGGTCCACTAAAATAAGAACTACACCTTAATAAATAAGAAAGGGGGAGGTTCAGATGAATTCATTATTGAATGAAATCTTTTTATTTCTATAAATTGGGTATTATATACAACTTGGGGAACTCAAATTTGTATCCAAATATAGGAAAAATGTAGATTTAATAAGGTTTATAGAGGTGAGGTGTATCTTTTATATTCCGTAAAATTGAATCCATCTACATTAGAAACTACAATCTCACTTTACTAATGGGATTGATTTTAGTTTTAAAGAACTATTATTATGTTCCTAGTGTTACAAAAAACATTATATATATGTCCAATTTAAATATATATAACTTTATTTTAATTTTTTTGTATAAGATATTATACTTTAATAAATATGGAATTTTTTATGGTATTCCACATTTAATAATTTTTTGCATACTATAGTATGCAATCCAAGTGTTAGAAATCAATAATGAATCATGTTTACATGAATCATATCAAACTTAGTTATAGAATCATTAGCTTGGTCATATAAATGAAAAGTTATTGAAAAATATATATCAATAAGGGTACTTAGATTACTTTGAACTAAAACCACTTGATGTATTCCCAATGTGTTTGCAAGTTAAAATGACCAAATATCCATCTAGTGTAAAGGGTGAAAGGGACACTAATATTCTGGAATTGGTTATATAGATGTGCATAGACAATTTCTAGTTGAATCTAGGGGTGGATAATCTTATTCTATACTTTACCAATGACTATAGTTGATATGGATTTATCTACTTAATGAGGTATAAGTCTAAATAATTTGATAAATTTAAGGAGTTCAATAATGAAGTAGAGAATATTCTTGGTAAGAAGATAAATAAACTTTGGTTGGATTGTTGTAGAGAATATATTAAGTAAGTATTCATTGATTATCTATGATATTTTGAGATATAATATCAACTCACTTATAACGACCCATACTTTACATACATTGTTATTACTTCAAAATTGAAGCACACTTATTACAACATATGACAAAAACATGAAAGGACCGTATAGATATAGTGTCTTTAGAAACTGGAAAGCATAAACAACTGGTTCATAAATCATCTACTTTGCCTCCCATTTATTTCATCATATCTAGAGTCCCTTTTTGGAATATCCTACTTAATAACCTTATTCCTGACTTGGGGAAATAAAACATACAAAAGGGTGAGCTCAAATGCTCAGTAAGGGTAAACAAAAGAAATATCAATCACATCATATACATAAGAACATAACTTTTGGAAATCTTAACCTGCAAAAGAGATCATAATTTCATAACATGGGATAAATCATAGTAGTGAAATGTAATCCAAATAATCAAAACTTAAAACATGAAACTTTGTGTCATACACACATAATCATTGAGAATCATTTCTTATTAGTCAAGACTCATTTCCAAGACTATCTTAGTGGACAAAGTCCATTTCTGAACTGAGTTCACTCCTCGTTTCAGTCCTGTTTCACTGAACCGGTATAACCTGCCGTTCCAGCCATGTCTATCTCATGAGATATAAAATCTTTACCCAATGCATTGGATGGAGATATAGGTCCCACCAATCTCATAATGATACCATTCTTATGTGTGCCACAAAATCATAAATCATACATCATTGCATAACTCATGTAATAAAAATGGGATTCTTAAACAACATGACATCATAAAATAATTCATATAAGATAAAAGAATTCATAAAAATAATTCCATCACAACATAATCAAATCAATGTAATAATAGGGATAGAAACATAACCCTATATTAGCTTAGATGGATAATAATTTTGATAAAACACTTGAACTCTATTCTTGAGGAAAATATCCTTTCTACTTCAAAAACACTTTTCCTTTCTTAACATGTCATACAATTCTAAACTAAAAGAAGTTGATTAAAAATAAACTTGAAAACTTGTAAAGTAATCTTCTTGTAAATAATTCATTCATGCCATATAAGTTAAAAAAAAACATTCTTCTTGTACTTTTGTCAGAAAAGTCAAAAAGTACCTCGTACAAAAAATGACAAAAGATTCCCTTCATATCTTTTACTTAAAAACTCACCGAAGGGTAAAATTCGATTTAAAAAATTGTAGGTGGATGGAAACAATATTACATATTGAGGGAACATGGATGTGGATGATAAAATACACCCCAGTAAATACCAAAGTATAAACAATCTCAGATAAAATGAGATTGTGATATTTCCATTACCTTAGGTTCGATTTGCTTCGTAAGTGTCCGAACCTCCTCTTCTTTGAGGCGCTTCTTTGAGACCTACTTTTAGGGAAATAAAATTGGTCTTTGAGGAAGACCAGGACCTCTAGGATTTATATAGGGAAGTTGAGAGGAGAAATTGGTAGGGTTTGGCCAAGCTTGAAGGCTCAAATTGGTGTGAGGAGGAGAGGGAGGAGGTGCCCTTTTATAAGGGAGGAGAGAGGCACCTTTGGAATAACTAAAAATATTATTTTATTATAAAGTAAAGTTTGGTTTTAAATAGCTCCAAATTGATTTATTTAAAAGATAAGGTGGGGATGGGTCGAAATCCTCTCATCCAATATAATTTATACAAGTTTAGGTTCCTATTTTAACCTTATCATTTAGATTTAACATTAAGTTAAATAATTTTACTTTTACCATATCTTCTTGTGTTCTTATAATATAAGGTTAATAAACTTACTATAACCAGCCAAACGAACCCCAAGTTGTTTATTATTAATATATATAACCTTATATAAGTCATTTTACCGAACCTTAGATTTTTAGGAATAAAATAACAATTAATAATATATTATTTGTTTTAAAAACTATTTTATGTCAATTTTGACACTATTTAGTAATTGATTTTTGTGAAAATCATAACAGAATTATTAGTTCAAAAAAAGTTAATTAAACCAATACTAACATGTTATATTAACCTATAAAATTATTGGAATTCATAAAAAGTCTTAAATTACATTTATTTGGGTATTTATAACATCAATTATGTCAATATTTCATTAATAAGATAATTACTACATCATCGTTGTGTCATAAATAAATTAAATTATTTAATGTCTAAAAATTATAAATAAAATAACATTATGTTGTAAATCTTTTTAGATTTCTAATGAATATTTATAGTTGAATTTATCTTATGTATAACCCCATATTAAAAATGATTTACTTATTAAACTTTGATTTTAACTATTTTAACCCTTCTTTAAGTAAATTGATAATAAATGTCCTAATCTAATCCAAGTGGGCCTAAATGGTCATATTTTATTCCTAATATTGTTTTTGGTAGAATTAAACTTATCCAATAGAATTAGGACATGTGTTAGGGTAATAATAATATCATTTTTACCCTTAATTACCCTATTTACTTTTAACCGTGGTAAATAAAAGTAAAAAGTTACTATTCACCAAAAAATTATTTTTATCTCATTGAACCACATTTTACTTACTGACATCAACCGTGTCTCTCGTATTTTCTAAATTCCATTCACAGAAGTGGTAAAATTAAGTTTTATGAAAAATTCAGTTTTTTTAACTACCACTTAGTGGTTTCACTATTCATCAAAAATTGAAAGTTTTCAGAAAAATACCAAAATTTCACCCTAGGCTAATTTTGATATTCCGAATCCAAAAATGAAGTCCGTTTTGAAAAATAAAATTTATAAAATTTCAAAAAGTGGTTATTACTATTCATAACGGCTAGTTTTAATAATATTTTAATAGCATATCGTTGTTTAGTGAAACTCAGTATTGCGTACGACGCAAGCTATCGAGGAAGGCCGCAGTTGCGTGTAAAGAAAGCCAAGATAGTGTTGTGTGTAGTGAAATATTCCTTTGATGATTTATATAACATAAAAACAAAAATTTTCTCATAAAAGTCTCGGGTGTTACATTCTACCCCCCTTAAAATGAATTTCGTCCTCGAAATTCGTCACTTTATAAGAAACAGATGAGGATACCTCTCCCTCATCATATCCTCAAGCTCCCATGTAGCTTCTTCTAGTTGGTGGTTCCTCCATAAAACTTTCACCAAGTGAGTGGTCTTATTCCGTAGGACTTTTTCGCTACGATCCAGAATCTCTATCGGTTGTTCTTCATAAGAAAGATCTTGCTCTAGCGGTACAACTTCTGAGATGAGTACATGTGAAGGATAAGGTATGTACTTTCTCAGGATAGATACATGGAACACATCGTGTACTTGAGAGAGATTCGGTGGAAGCGCCAATTGGTAAGCTACCTTTACAACACGATCCATAATTTCAAAAGGACCAATATATCTAGGGCTCAACTTTCCCTTCTTTCCAAATCTCATGACCCTCTTCCAGGGAGATATTCGTAAGAACACTTTTCACCCACTTAAAACTCTAGGTCTTTTCTTCAGTTGTCGTCATAACTTTTCTATCGACTCTAAGCTGCTCTTATGTGTTGTTGAATAGATCTGACCTTTTCTGCCATTTCATCAACGAGATCAGGTCCTAATAGATTTCTTTCCCCAACTTCATCCCAGCAAGTTGGAGTCCTGCATTTCTTTCCATATAGAGCTTCATAAGGAGCCATCTGAATACTGGAGTGAAAGCTATTATTATAAGAAAATTCCACCAAAGGTAGGTGTTGATCCCAACCACCTTTGAAATCCATAGAGTAAGCTCTCAACATATCTTCTAGATTTTGAATTGTTCTCTCAGACTGACCGTCTGTCTAAGGATGATAAGCAGTGCTGAAACTCAACTCTGTATCCAGAGTATGCTGAAGACTTTGCCAGAACATTGAGGTAAACCTCAGATCCTGATCATATATAATAGAAAGTGGTACTCCATACAATCTTACCACTTCCTTTACATATATCCTGGTAAGCTGATCCAAAGAGAAATCCTCTCTAATAGCAATGAAGTGTGCAGACTTTGTAAGACGATCAACTATGACCCATATAGCATTATTGCCTTTTGATGTTTTAGGAAGTCCTGTGACAAAGTCCATAGTGATGTTTTCCCATTTCCATTCGTGTATGGGTAATGGTTGTAACATCCCCTTAGACTTCTATCTCTCAGCTTTAACTTGCTGACAAAACAAGCATCGAGAGACATATTCAACAACATATCTTTTCATTCCATCCCACAATAAGTACTCTTTAAAGTCCCTATACATCTTCGTACTTACAGGATGAATAGAGAATGAAGAACTATGAGCCTCATCCAGCAGCTCCTTCTTTAATTCGGGGATGGGGGGAACACAAACCCGATTCCTAAACTTTATTATCCCATCACAATCAAGGTTGAATTCAGGAACATTTCTCACCTTATTTTGTAACTCTACATCTTCTTTATGTGCCTCTTTAATCTTCACATGTATAGATGGTTGAACATTCATTTGAGAAAGATACGATTTTCCCCCTTCCATTATAATTCCAAGATCCATCCTTTGTAAATCCATAAATATTGGATCTTTTGTGATCCTCATCATGGATAATCTGGCATGGTCTTGTCGACTTAATGCATCTGCCACCTTGTTTGCTTTCCCAGGGTGGTAATGAATTGAGCAGTCGTAATCCTTAATCAGCTCCAACCATCTTCTTTGACGCATATTCAGCTCCTTTTGTGTGAAAATATACTTTAAACTTTTATGATCAGTATAAATATCACACCTTTCACTATAAAGGTAATGCCTCCAAATCTTTAATGCAAATATTACCGCAGCTAACTCCAAATCATGAGTTGGGTAATTTTGCTCATGGATTTTCAACTGTCGTGAGACATAAGCTATCACCATATCATTTTGCATGAGAACACATCCCAGTCCCTTCTTGGATGCATCACTGTAGATCACAAACCTTTCTCCACTACAAGGAAGTGTGATTACAGGTGCACTGGATAACCTTCTTTTCAACTCCTTGAAATTCTCTTCACATTCGTTCGTCCACACGAACTTAACTCCTTTTCGAGTCAACCTGGTGAGTGGATTAGATAATCGTGAAAAATCTTTCACAAAATGTCGATAATATCCAGCCAAACCAAGAAAACTTTGGATCTCAGTTACTGTTGTTGGTCTCGACCATCTTTTGATAACCTCTGTTTTTGCTGGATCCACAGATATCCCCTCTTTTGAGATTATGTGACCCAAAAATGCAACTTTTTGAAGCCAAAATTCACACTTGGTAAATTTGGCACAAATTTTCTCCTTTCTCAGGGTCTTCAATATAATTCTCAAGTGATCTTCATGTTCTTACTTGCTCTTTGAATAGACAAGAATATCGTCTATAAAGACTACCACAAATTGATCAAGATAGTCTCTAAAGACTCTATTCGTCAGATCCATGAAGATATCAGGGGCATTAGTAAGGCCAAATGGCATCACTATAAATTCATAGTGTCCATACCTTGTATGGAAATCCGTCTTTGGTATATCCTCCCTTTTGACACTTAATTGATGATACCCTGAATGAAGATCAATCTTGGAAGAGTATTGAGCTCTGCGTAGTTGGTCAAATAGGTCATCAATGCGTGGGAGAGGATATTTGTTCTTTATAGTGATCTTGTTAAGTTCTTGATAATCAATGCAGAGTCTCATTGATCCATCTTTCTTCTTAACAAACAGAACATGTGCTCCCCAAGGTGACGCACTAGGGCGTATGAATCCCTTATCAAGATTCTCTTGGAGTTGCTTCTTCAATTCCTGCAACTCAATTGGGGCTATTCTATAAGGTGTCTTTGAAATAGGCAAAGCACCTGGTACGAGTTCTATTTAAAACTCAACTTCACGATTTGGTGGAAGACCTGACAATTCCTCCAGAAAGACATCATCAAACTCCCGTACAATGGGAATATTCTTAATTGTGATTTTCTCACCAACCATTTGAGATAAATAACCTCCATTAAGTGGAATCAAGACCCATAAGATGGAAGAAATTTCCATTGGAAGGTTATGTTCATCCTTGCATCGATAGACGATCATAGATTGATCTGGAATATGAAATGTGACTTCCCTTCTTTGGAAATTGATATGATATCCATATAAAGAAAGCCAATCCATGCCAAGAATCACATCAAATTCCACTATAGGAAGGATCACGAGATTTGCAGGAAGCACTTTCCCACAAACTTCAATCGGGGAAGAATTATAAACTTTTGATGCGACTGTTGTGCCATTAGGTGTTGTCACAGCTAAATCAACATCTAATTGTTGAGGTAAAACAGTGATACCCTTAGAAAAATCTTCAGAAATAAAAGAGTGGGTGGATCCAGAATCAAATAAAACATTTGCTACTTTAGAGTGGATGGTAAGTGTACCTTTCACCACATCGTTATCGTACTCCACATCGCTGATAGAAATTGCATGTGACTTTCCTTTTCCTTTAGTCTTAAGATTTTTTTGATGTCGATCATCATCAACAACCCTTGGATTAGGGCATTTATTGGCATAATTCCCCATCTCCTTGCACTTGAAACATTGAAGTGTAGTAGGTTCATTCTGTGTGTCCATTCCTTTGTTTACATCATTAGACATCTTCTTCCCATCATTGTGACATTCAAATGCCTGATGACCTTCCTTTCCACATTTGAAACATTTAATTGTCCCTTTAAGACAACTCCCTCCATGTTTCTTTCCACACTTTGAGCATAAGGGAAAGCTCATATTCTTTTCAGTGTGCTCTTTAGATTTTCCTTTGAATTCCATTTTCCTCTTCTTATCAAACCCATATGACTGATGGGTTACTCTAATCTCCATCTCAACTTTGAGAGAACATCGAACGATTTCCTTATAGATATTGAAGTCCCTTATGGCTAAGGCCCTTCGAAGACTTGGTTTTAAGCCACTAAAGAATCGATCAATCTTACTCTCATGTTGGATAATAATACCAGAAGCATACCTTGCAAGTCTTGTAAAATTTTCTTCATAGGTACCAAAAGATTCATAATCCTTTTGCTTCAGTTCAAGAAACTCTTTCTCCATCTTTGTTCGAAGAATACGAGGGAAGTACTTATTGAAAAATAAGTTCTTGAACTCGTCCCATTCCATGGACTCAATTTCATCTCTTTGCCTCGTATTATTAATAAGATTCCACCATTGATCAACATCTCCTTCCAAACAATACACTGCTAGGATGACTTTTTCATGTTCAGAACATTGAAGAACTGAAAATATCTTTTCAGTAGTACTGATCCATTGTTCAGCAACTAATGGATTAGTAGACCCGCTAAATGAAGGTGGACGCTACCTCATGAAGGATTCAACAGAATGTTGCTCCTTACTTTGCTCGTTTGGAAGTCCAACATGATTCATAGCTTGAGAAAGTTGTGTGAGCATGGCTACAAGATTTTTCATTCCATATCCCATAACGTTTGGTTGCTCAGGGGGACAATCATTGTATTGCCCGTCGCATTCCACATTAACACGGTTCCTTCGGGTTCCAGCCATTGACTAAAACCAAGAAGAATAGTGTGAGCAACACTAATTATAATAGGAAAACCACATAATCAAGAATAAAATTTTACACTTAAGGTCTTATCCTAGGTTATTCATGGTCATTTCTAAAACACTAAGATTGCGTTCTATGCTTAGAATTATCCTTAGGGTTCTCACTAAGGATTTCACATCCTAGTTTCCAAAGGTTGACTATACCTTTCCTCTGATACCAACTATAACAACCCATACTTTACATACATTGTTATTACTTCAAAATTGAAGCACAATTATTACAACATATGACAAAACCATGAAAGGACTGTATAGGTATAGTGTCTTTAGAAACTGGAAAGCATAAACAACTGGTTCATAAATCATCTACTTTACCTCCCATTTATTTCATCATATCTAGAGTCCCTTTTTGGCATATCCTACTTAATAACCTTCTTCCTGACTTGGGGAAATAAAACATACAAAAGGGTGAGCTCAAATGCTCAGTAAGGGTAAACAAAAGAAATATCAATCACATCATATACATAAGAACATAACTTTTTGAAATCTTAACCTGCAAAAGAGATCATAATTTCATAACATGGGATAAATCATAATAGTGAAATGTAATCCAAATAATCAAAACTTAAAACATGAAACTTTATGGAATACACAAATAATCATTGAGAATAATTTATTATTAGTCAAGACTCATTTACAAGACTATCTTAGTGGACAAAGTCCATTTCTGAACCGATTTCACTCCTCGTTTCAGTCCTGTTTCACTGAACCGGTATAACCTGCCGTTCCAGCCATGTCTATCTCATGAGATATAAAATCTTTACCCAATGCATTGGAGGGTGATATAGGTCCCACCCATCTCATAATGATACCATTATTATGTGTGCCACAAAACCATAAATCATACATCATTTCATAACTCATGTAATAAAAATGGGATTCTAAAATAACATGACATCATAAAACAATTCATATAAGATAAAAGAATTCATAAAAATAATTCCATCACAAAATAATCAAATCAATGTAATAATAGGGATAGAAACAGAACCATATATTATCTTAGATGGAAAATAATTTTGATAAAACACTTGAACTCCATTCTTGAGGAAAATATCCTTTCTACTTCAAAAACACTTTTCCTTTCTTAACATGTCATACAATTCTAAACTAAAAGAAGTTGATTAAAAATAAACTTGAAAACTTGTAAAGGAAGATTCTTGGAAATAATACATTCATGCCGTATAAGTTAAAAAAAACATTATTCTCGTACTTTTGTCGGAAAAGTCAAAAAGTACCTCATATGAAAAACGACAAAAGATTCCCTTCATATCTTTTACTAAAAAACTCACTGAAGGGTAAAATTGGATTTAAACAATTGTAGGTGGATGGAAACAATATTACATATTGAGGGAACATAGATGTGAATGATAAAATACACCCCAGTAAATACCAAAGTATAAACAATCTCGGATAAAATGAGATTGTGATATTTCCCTTACCTTAGGTCTGATTTGCTTCGTAAGTGTCTGAACCTCCTCTTCTTTGAGGCGCTTCTTTGAGACCTCCTTTTAGGGAACTAAAATTGGTCTTTAAGGAAGACCAGGACCTCTAGGATGTCTCCAGGGAAGTGTAGAGGAGAAAGTTTCAGGGGTTGGCTGAGCTTGAAGGCTCAAATTGGTGTGAGGAGGAGAGGGAGGAGGTGCCCTTTTATAAGGGAGGAGAGGGGCACCTTTGGAATAACTAAAAATATTATTTTATTATAAAGTCAATTTTGGTTTTAAATAGATAAAAATTGATTTATTTCAAATATAAGGTGGGGATGGGTCGAAATCCTCTCATCCAATAGAATTTAGATAAGTTTAGGTTCCTATTTTAACCTTATCATTTAGATTTAACATTAAGTTAAATAATTTTACTTTTACCGTGTCTTCTTGTGTTCTTATACTATAAGGTTAATAAACTTACTATAACAAGACAAACGAACCCAAAGTTATTTATTATTAATATATATAACCTTATCTATGTCATTTGGCCGAACCTTAGATTTTTATGAATAAAATAACAATTAATAATATAATATTTGTTTTAAAAACTATTTTATGTCAATTTTGACACTATTTAGTAATTGATTTTTGTGAAAATCATAACAGAATGATTAGTTCAAAAAAAGTTAATTAAATAAATAATAACATGTCATATTAACCTAGAAAATTATTGGAATTCATAAAAAGTCTTAAATTACATTTATTTGGGTATTTATAACATCAATTATGTTAATATTTCATTAATAATATAATTACTACATCATCGTTATGTCATAAATAAATTAAATTATTTAATGTCTAAACATTATAAATAAAATACCACTATGTTGGAAATCTTTTTATCTTTCTAATGAATATTTATAGTCGAATTTATCTTATGTATAACCCCATATTAAAAATGATTTACTTATTAAACTTTGATTTTAACTATTTTAACCCTTCTTTAAGTAAATTGATAATAAATGTCCTAATCTAATCCAAGTGGGCCTAAATGGTCATATTTTATTCCTAAGATTGTTTTTGGTCGAATTAAACTTATCCAATAGAATTAGGACATGTGTTAGGGTAATAATAATATCATTTTTACCCTTAATTACCCTATTTACTTTTAACCGTGGTAAATAAAAGTAAAAAGTTACTATTCACCAAAAAATTATTTTCATCTCATTGAACCACATTTTACTTACTGACATCAACCGTCTGTCTCGGATTTTCTAAATTCCACTCACAGAAGCGGTAAAATTAAGTTTTATGAAAAATTCAGTTTTTTTAACTACCACTTAGTGGTTTCACTATTCATCAAAAATTGAAAGTTTTCAGAAAAATACCAAAATTTCACCCTAGGATAATTTCGATATTACGAATCCAAAAATGAAGTCCGTTTTGAAAAATAAAATTTACAAAATTTCAAAAAGTGGTCATTACTATTCATAACGGCTAGTTTTAATAATATTTTAATAGCATATCGTTGTTTAGTGAAACTCGGTATTGTGTACGACGCAAGCTATCGAGGAAGGCCGCAGTTGCGTGTAAAGCAAGACAAGCTAGTGTTGTGTGTAGTGAAAGATTCCTTTGATGATTTATATAACATAAAAACAAAATTTTTCTCATAAAAGTCTCGGGTGTTACATCACTCCTCCTAACATACTATATAGAAATGGTATTAGTGAAAGGAGAAACCAAACCTTTTTTAATATGGTGAGATTAATGATGAGTTATATGAGTCTTCCATTATAATTTCTCAGATATTAATTATAAACTACACACACAAAACCATGTTCTAACTAAAGTGATAAATGATATTCCATACAAGATTTATTGGGGAGAAAATTTTTATTGTATAACTTATTATTGTAGGGATGTGAAGTGTTTATGAAGGCCACTTCTAGTAATAGACTTGTTCCTTGAGTCACACTGTGTATATTTATAGGATATACTAATAAAACTAGGGGAAAGTATCAATATTACCCCTTAGACCACAAGGAAATAGTGACCAAACATGACATATTTATTGAGGGGGAGTACATCTCCAAAAATGATAGTGATAGAAAGATTTACTTCAATTAAGTTGAGGCTCATGGAATAGGATGTTCCAAAGATACAAGTATATCATAGGAGTGACAGAGTGGTTAGAGAAACAAATAGACATGGTTTTCATTCATTAAGTATTGGGACACATTATTATTTGATAATAATGAACATATATACTAAAATTAAGTAGTATATATCTCATAATATATAACATGTCAATAATTCATGAATTTTGAAATATATTCCATATACCAAAACCAAGTTTGGGTTTTGGTAGATCCTTAATTGGATGTAAAAACTATTGTTTGTATATGATAATTCAATAAAAAATGGACATGGAATGTAAATTGTGTACCTATAAGAAAATATTAGTTGTTAAAGTGTTTAAGAAACATCAAGACATAGAAAATGAAAAAATATTTTCACTAGTATTTATGATGAAATCCATTTGAATTCTACTTTCTGTCACAACTTACCATGATTATTTGATTTTGAAAATGGATATCAAAATAGCCTTCCTTAATGGTAAATTTATGAAAGATGTCTATATGACACAACCAGAAGCATTTTTGACTCTAAATGATGCAAATAAGGTATGAAATTTGTAAATATACATTTATGGATTGAATCAAGCATAATGATCATGGAACATTAATTTTTACGAAGATATATGAGAATTTGGTTTAATAATGAATGAATGCGAGAAATTTATTTACAAAAGGTTTAGTGAAAGTAAAATCATTCTCCTAGTATTATATGTTGATGATCTATTACTTATGGGGAATGAGATACTAATATTATAGTTAGTTAATATGTGGTTGAATAAGTGATTTCCCATGAAGGAATTAAGTGAATTTGGCTACATTATAAGGATCAAGATCATTATTCCTAGTTATAAGAGGCAATATGAACTAAGTTAGGGTACATAAATTGATAAGATATTGAATAAATTCAATCTGTAATAGTCTAATAGGGTATTGTTTCCAAATTCACATGGCACAAATATATATAAGAAAATGTGTCCTCAAACATATAAGGAGAGAAAAATGATTATTAAAATCCCTTACACATATGTGATAGGATCTATCATGTATTCCATACTCTATCATCTATACCATACTATATACTAGGATTGATTTTTTGTATTCCTAGAGTATCATAAGAAGAAATCAATTAGACATAGAATATTTACATTGAATATAGATAAACACTATCCTAAAGTGTCTAATACATATTAAGGATATGTTCCTAGTTTATGTAGGTGATGAGGAAATAATCATCATGATATATACAGATGCTAGTTTACAAATAGATCAAAATGATATGAAATCATAGTTATGATATGTATTTTTCCCTAATGGAAGAACTATGAGCTGGAAGAGCTCAAAAACACTATTATAAAATAGATTTCAAGTATATTTCAGCCTCTTATACAACTATATAAGTATTTTAGAATTAAAATTTCACCTAGGATCTTAATGTGGTTCTTAAAGAATATATTTTATAAAATTTTATTTTGATAATACTACAGTGGTGGTCCTAGCCTAGGATCCAAGGTCAAAAAAATGTAAGAAGAGTATACTTTGGAAGTATAATCTATTGAGGGATTGTTCTCAAATGGGTGTGGTCAAAAAAAAATCCTTGGATGAAAGTTTGGTGGAATCATTGATTAAAACCTTATATTTTTAAAAACATGAATATAATGTCAGTCCTAGAAGATCCAAATTAATTAGTAGTTGGATCTAGTGTAAGTGGGATTTTTTTAGAGTTGGTTTCTTAGAACCAAATACTTTTTTAATTTAGATTACTTGTATATTCAAATACCTGAATATTAATAAATATATTATCAAATTATGTATGTTATTCTATATAAAATTAACTTGATAATTTCCTTGGATTATTTTTTGAATCTAAAGGTTATAGTATTTACATGCTATTATGACAACCTTGAAGTGATAAGACAATATTATTACACTTATTTAATATAGTCTAGATGACATAGTCTGACATGAAACAGATGATACTTAACTATCAATTATGGGATTCTTATAAGCATATGAGGCTTCATCTCACAGTTGGTAATCACTAATATAGGAGGTTATGAGGATAAAAACACCAATAAGAATTTAAAAAGTTATATATATCATTGTACATTCCATATTTTAATGTGTGTATTGGTCCTTATACTTGAGATTATTATCAATGCATATCACGAGTCACATAATTTGATGCATTGTTATAAACCATGAAAATATACGCTCATAGAGAGGTAGTATATGCTAGGTGTGTTATAAGTGATATGAGATTAATGAATAATTAAAGAGTAGATTTTTACCTTCTTTAACTAGAAGATGATATATCAGACCATTTGATTCAGATAGAACAATTGGATTTAGTCCATGGACATGGTAGTTTATCGACAGGTTCATTTCAGGCAGTCAAATAATGATATATCAAGAAAATATTTAGATGACACAAGTAATGAATCCCACTTAATGAAATATCAAGAAAATGGGAATATATTACAAAATGAGTATTCGTATGAGGTTGTTTTCATTGAAACATTAACATATTTCTCTATGGGTGACTTAACACATTGCTTGACACAAATCTTGTACTTTAGGTCAACTTGCCTAATCTCACTGATAAAGCATCATAGAGGGTCACGTACTAATTTTTTTCATGAATCTTAGTTACATTATATTAGAATTATTATTATAATAAATATTATTCTATAGTCTGAGTAATCATATTTATTCATTTTATGTTGATCACATAAATTCAATCACCATTTATTTTAGTTTATAATTAATGTGAGTTGAATATTAAATAATTATTATCTTCTAGTTAGTAAATATAATATTTATTTATCTATTGTTTTACTCATAAGGTAATTATTTAATTATGAAAATAGTGAAATAAATATTTATTCTTTATTTAGTAAATATAATAATTATTAATATATTGAATGAATAATATATATATATATATATATTAAATTAATATTTATTATTACAGGTTTGATAAATGATGAGGATGATTGATGGGTTGGGTCACTAGAATGGGAAAAAATGATATATTTAATTTAATATCATTTAATTAAATATTTTTTTTGATTGATTTTTAAGTATTCAGAAGTTAACCCATATTAATGAAATAATAATATTATTATTATTTTAGATGTGGTGTTTACATTGGTTTTAAAGATTATTTAAGGTCCTTTATGTAATAAATAATTCTATAAACCTAAGTATATAATAATTATTTATATCATTTCTAGGCTAATGAAATTATTCTACACAACATACTCTCTATAGAGAATTCCTCTAAGACAGAGAAGAACTCTCTCAAGATCATGAGAGATGATCTTCCTTCGTATCAAGATCAAGATAATAAAATAAAAACCCTTTAATCTTGAAGGGATTATTTTTTTGATCAATAGTGAATTAAATAATTTGATCAACACCTCTGTGCAAGCACTCAAATATCCAATGATGATGATCTAAGGTTCTTAGATCATGTATAGAAATTATTAATGGAATTCTACTTTGGATCCTTCCGACATAATGATAGTATGACTAAAAGTTTATCCAAATTCAATAATGAAGAAATAAATCCAAGATGATGTATTTCTTATTTATAAATTTATTATAAATTATATGTGAAAAGTCCCTATCTTAAATCTTTTAAGGCTATGTTCATCCAATTCTAAGGATTTATCAAGATAAATTAATGATTTTTTTTCATTGTGAACAGGATTGACCACTTCTATGATACCTCTAGAACCTTCACACCTTGGTGTGGTCTATTGTTATTAGGAAAATGACCATGACACATAAATATAATAACCATATTTTTGTGGTTTCAATTACAATGCTTAATTTTTTATTTATTTTATATAATGACCATAACAACCATTTTGTATGCGATATTCCATGGTCTCTCAATAGTATGAATTGAAATTACCATTCCATATAATCATTATGTCATTGTTCATATATGTGTTCACCCCCATGATTTTTTAGCTAAAAACCCACTTTACAAATGTGTCATATCATTAGAATTAACTATTATTTTAATTACACGTCAAGTTTGAGCGGATGAGAGGTTGGATCATCCCATAGAGGGTTTTATTTCCTATTCTAGGATTGTCTTATAGATTTAAGTCATATCCATGAAATACTTCCCCATAATTATCCAAGTTACACTTTTTGTGAAAGATATCGATAAATACCATGCATTGATGTGAACATCTATAAGTATTCAAGGTTATCCATCTCCCCCCTCATTGTTTACACTCTTGTTCAAATATATATAACTAGTCACTCTAGAATTTTTCTCCATATAGAGAGGTGATGGATGTGGAGGAGTTTGGATTAGACCTATGATAAGGGATACCTACATATACCTTGATATAATAATCAAAAAACACATAGTACAATGAATTTTAATGATCCATGTCATACCTTTCAGGGTAATATGATAAGGAACTCGGTGGTACATTTTAAGATAAAAAAGCCATGTCCAATGAAGTTCCTTTTAGGACTATGTATCCAATACCAAATAAAAAACCCTTTAAGATCATTTTTCTAGGACCATTATGTCTTATATTTTATTTTTGTATGACTAGTACATATTCTAAGTAGTTTAAATTAATGAGTAATGGATTATTATGTGAAAGGGACCTGATAATGGTTGATGTGAGACATATATATGAGTGGTCCTTTTTGGATATCCCCTTTCCATTAGTCACTAGATAGGGAAGTATGTCTGGACTCTTGGGTGATGTGGTATTGTGAAGAAGAGGTGAGAATTATATTGAATTTCATACTCATTTATGTATCTGTATCATTAATTAGAAAGAAGGTGTGTTGTTCAAAATATTATTCGAGTACCTGAAAGAAATTGTGTTGGTCCAGAATATCCATGTTGGGTAAGCTGAGAGGGTTATTCCAAAAAATATTCTTTCAATACTTTAAAATAGAGATCCCTAATTATCTATAGAATACATAATTGACTTTATTATAAGTATATCTTTAATTAAAGATGATCACTAAAATAAAACCTCCATAAAGTTCTTGGTTCATATTACCAATGGAGTATATAATTGAAGGGAGGCACACATACATGCATGGTAACTCAATCATGTTTATTTAGAGTCTTTTAAGGAGGCCTTTATATAATAGAATTTATGGGTTTTAACTTTTTGAAATAGGTCCAATAAGGTATTTTGGGTCAATAGGATGGTTTGAATTCCCATAGAAGGGATTTATTATGAAAAAAGAAACCATAGTAAAAATATTATGTGGGAGAATTCCATCAGAAAGAGGATTTTAAATGTTGGACCATATAAAATTTAGGCTCTCACGTGGGAGAGTGGGGTCCAAAAATTATTTGGGTGTTAAAGGGTGGATTCTGCATAATATTAATGTGGGAAGCCCAACGTACCCGAATAGATTTTCATGAAGAGTGTTTTATTTGTTTTCAATGAATAAATGAAGATTAAAGTCAATATTTATTGAATTTAGGTGATGATGAAAAGAATTATTATCTAAGAGTTTAAAGGAATCCATGGATGGTAGAGAGTATTATAGAGAGGGAAATATTGAAGATCTCATTGGATATCATTAATATATAATTTAATTTTCTATGATTTATTTCTATTGTTGTATAAAATTTTATTTTATAGATCCATTCATTTTTAGAAAAGGAAATTGAGTCCGATTTGCTGCTATGATGGATCTTTTTCAATAAATTTCTGATTCTTCTTAAAGTCTTGGAATAAATTGATGCATAAAGAAAATAATGTATAAATCTAATGATTATAGAAATTTTATTATAATAAATCAATGAAAATTATTGATGTATGACTAGGGAAATATCAATAACACAATTCTTGATGGATTTGAAAAGTTGGATATCAAAAATCTTGAATAAGAGAGATGAATGAATAATTAATAAATTTGAATGAAACAATGAGTAACCATCATCATGTTTTCAATCATGAATATTACTATATATTGATTAACATAATTAAATTATAGTTATAGTACATTGATTTTAAATCTAAGACAATTGTTTAATTTTTTGATAATTATCATATCACTATCTATGAGAATGAGTTTTGAAAAGTGTTGTGAAATGAATCGAGGCAATGAAGATTTATTGAAATACTTAAAGAACAGTCTTTATGTATTGAAATATTCTTTGAGTATTTTTATAAAAATATATGATAATATTTATTAATTAATAAAGTCTTTTTAGTCATTTTAAGACAATTTTATATGGATAATATTAATTGAAGATGAGTTGAGAATCCTAGAGATAATATCTAGAAATTTATAATTATAGGTAATTGAATAATTTGATAGAGGAATTTATACATAATAATAATTTTTATTCTTCATTGAATATGTAAATTTCACTTTGAATTTTAAGATTTTATGAAATATTTATCCATATTTACTTAATGATACTTAATAGTCACTCCAATATTCTAAATTAAACATAATAGTGAAATTGGTTTTTAAGCTAATACGTAAGGATTGTCTAGACCTTATAAACTATAAATCGGAAAAATACCATGCCACACCATGATATGTCAAAATAAATTTATTGATATATATGGGTTATCATAGTTATCATAGGGATATGTAAGAGTACTCATATGGTAATATATTTGATGAAGTACCAGAGCTACATTATGATATATAAGTGTGACTCTAAATTTTCAGTGCATACATAAAAGTTAACAGGAGGGTACATAAGGGTGAACTAAATTTGGTGAGGTATATGTAAAATATTTCAAGTTGATATATAAGGGTAAATGAGTATTACTATATAAAATTTAATAGTTATATGTAAAGTTTTAGAGGGAAAATAGAAGTTATAAGCCCTCATGTAAGGGATTCCAATTCAGAAGTAATGTTATGGAGATTAATTAAATATTTTGACATAATTATAATACTGATATTTGATGAATTTAAATAGAATAATTTAATAAAAATATTATATAAAAAATTTATAATATACTGAGACATTCATTATGTATTATATATTTTGATGCTAGTAATTGAGTCATGATTCAAGATGAGTTATAAGAAGGATTGAATGAGAATAATTGAGAGGATTGATACCTGATTATTATAATATATTCAAATATAAAAATTTGAAAAATAATTAGTGGTGAAAAAATCTAGATCAATTACCAGAAGGGATATCTGACCTAATTAAATGAGATGATGGGTATTTATGGAATATTAATTGAGAAAAGTTATTATAAGAAAATAATATTTTGAGATTATAGGGAGTAGGAACATGTGATTCTAATAAGAGAAAAATGAGAATACTAAGAAGATAACAGTGTTCAATATCATGTATTTTTTATATTTAAAAAATAGAAATAATATCTATGTGATTTAGAGAATATAATAGATAAGAAGAAGATAATGTGTGTGAAAATGTTTTAAGATAAGAAATTGATAATTCATTTTATTAAATATCCTATTTATCAATGAAGAATAAGAGAAAAATAAGGTTTCCAATGAGGTATTTCTATTTTATACCCTATTAACATATAATGTAGAGGAGAAAAAAGAAGAATAAAATTGATGAAGAATATAACTTGATGTACCATTCTGTATACATGCATTTATCAGTATGATATTGAGATTATGAGTACATGGTAGATGTGTATGCAACTATATCTAAATGCACATTGGTAGTCAAATACATTTTATAAAGGAAAAATATCTTATCATTATAATGTAGTGACATCCAGGAGTATATTTGTTTCTCATTTAGGAGTAAGTTTGGAGGACTATTAAATATTTTAGGGATACAATATAATCTCAATAAAAAAACCTCTCAGGAGGCAACCTACTATTAGGAGATAGAATTGGGTTAAGGATGATATATTACCACACAGTATAGGTGTTAAGTTAAGTATGATACCTTCTCACCCATTTTAATCACATTTATACACTAGTGATAAAATCTGTGTATCATAATAAAATCAAACACAACAAGGAGAAGATACTCACATTTGTATTGAACTTTGTAAAAATACATATTGTGTTTATGTTTTTTATTTCATATGGTGTGATGTTTTGGTATATATATTAGATCCATTCATCCTAATAGTTTAAGGGTTTCAAATACTATAATGGGGTAAAATTTAAGTGAAAATAATTTGGTAAAACATTTCTATATCGATTTACCCCCTCTCAGTGCAGCTACACAATCTACTGGTCACTTCAGGTGGTATGAGAGATAATCTTGGTTCCCTATTATTGGATATATTATTTCCTAGTTTTTTTAATTGATATAAATATAAAGTATATATTTTAATATGGTTTCAAGTTTCATTAGACAGATAATACAAATTACATCCCTATTAATAAAAACACAAAGGTTTTTATCCAAAGCCTTGAATAGTAGGTATAAAAGAGGGGATAATAAGTTTATAAATATTTCAAATGATAAAGAGGGTACACTAATAATCAAATATAATCAAAGAGGTAGTTTATAAATTAAATCTATTGAGAATTATCCTCTTAAATAACTAGGCTCATACAGTGAAGAATATAAATCTATTGAATCATCTAAAGAAATATACTCTAAATTAAGGATTATTTGAATAAATTTCATATTGAAGTTTTCACTTATATGGTTTATTTTATCAATTAACTACATGATGATAAAATATCACTGGTAATAAATGAAGAATCTATGTAAAAATCATTGACTGAGAATTTGAAAAAGTGAAACACACTCATCAAAGAAGTGAAAGACAAGAAATAATCCTTAATTAACAGTAAATAAAAAGTATCCATGGATAAATAATTATTGAAAAATATTATTTATGATAAAGTATAGGAAATTAAAATTAGTGAAGAGATTATTTAAACAATATAAGAAACAAAAAGATCTTCCTTGAATGTAAAAAATGATCATTTGGAGATCATGGATAAAATGATAATGAATCTTGATAATTATTTATAAGAAAAATATAAGTTTCATAAATATCTATTTGAGAATATGATAAATGAATGTGAATATATTTTTAAATATCTTGAATATCGAAAGAACACTCTAAATCTAAAATATATCGAGTTAGAGGTTATTTTGAGAAATCTGTAAATCACTTAAGAAGAATCTCCACATGAAACCAAGAAAATAAGTGACATAATAAAATAGTTTCAAAAGTGTCTTGTATATAAAAAGATTCAAATTATTGGAAATAATATATTTAGTTAATTTAAAGATTCATCTACTATAATCCTAAGGTAATTTTTAACCCTTAATATAGAAAATATTATTTTCACTAATGTGTTTCTATGAATAGTGAACATTATAATGAAAATTATAGAAATATTTAGGTGGATAAAAATAATAAGGAACCCAAAAACACATAAACTGTGGATGTAATAATGTGTGAAAATAATGAATCTCCAAATAAATCTCAAAATATGAGTTGTTTGGTCTAAAAATAGCATGGGAAAAAATCTAGATAAACTGTAACTAAATGAAAAATAACATGGTTTATTAGACACTATTGGTTTTGTGGAATATTTTTACACAATACTATTGAATGTTGAAATAATTTTTTAATTATTTAAGATTATAGAAGACCAATATTAAGGGGAATAAAAAATTAAGTGAAGATAAATCGTGCTGTATAGAAGAAAGGTACACAAAATAAAGTGATTTTTTACCAAAAAATAGATTAGTATATTTAAAGAATTCTATAGAAATTAAAATAGAAGTGATGAATTTGATTATGATTTCTAGTTTACTCCCACCATGAACAATTTATACTCTCCTAAATAAAGAAGGACATAAGAGACCAGGAAGGATAAAATAAGTGGTAAAGATGGGGTGTCCTTTGGGTGAAATCTAGTTAAGTGTGTTGAATAAAGAACACCCTAGAAGAAGTTTGAAAAATATGTTACACTAAATAGGATTTTATTATTTTATGGTAGAGGCTACATCATGGATAACTATAAACATGACTTGAATATCAATATTCAAAGAAGAAATATGGAATAAATAATGGAATCAATCTATGAAAGTACTAAAAGGATTGATTTATTGGAAGCCATACAAGAATAAGAACACTAGTGGTTTCCAAAGAAGGGTTACTATCAAAATGGTTAAAATTTATGTGAATGGTGAGAATATATTATTAACACTTCTAATAAATGAAAAAATTCCTATCAGGATCAAAGGATATGTTGAGAAATAAATTTTATGCACCATTAACTCTATGTACCAAGAATTATTTTGTGATGAAGGGGTTTCCAAAAAAATAAATAGTTGATTATGTTCCTAAATAATACATGATTAGAAGGCTTGAACAACTAGAAAAGAAAATAATGATTAATCAATCACAAAATAGTGAATTTTCATTTCTAGATAATGTGAAAAAGACAATTCCATGTGAGAATAATGTTGTGAAGAGTAATAAGACCTTGCTATCCATAATTAATCAATTCTATAAAATCAAAGGAGGAGAAAACATGAAGTGTTCTCACAAAACTAGAGAAATAAATAAAATGGGTTTCTTGTTTAAGAAACTATTATCCCCGTTTCTCTTATTAAGAAACAAGGTAGGATTTAAAGGGTTAAACAGAATGTTGTAAAAGTCTTATAATATAAAGTGTTTTCCATTATGGAGTTATCTAGAAAGATAATTTTTTAACTCCTTTCAACACAATAGGTTATTTTATAATGATATTGTTGTATATCATTTTAATAATATTGGCCATAATGAAGAATAATGAAGTATATCCTTTGAGGGGGAGTTAAATATATGAGTAGCTACCAAAAAATATTTATTGCATGTGTATCAATAATTTATGGGTAAAGTTGAATCTAAGGTATAATAATCAATTTACCATCATTGTTGTGATTTAATAAAATATGGTTATTAAGGGGGAAAATGTTTTTACATGGAAGGTAGATTGAAGGGTGAGAGACTTTCTTGTACTTGAATGTTTTTAATTAATTTTCTAAAGATCTGTGCGGGTGATTATTTATAGAATATACTTGAACAACCATTGAAATAAGGTATTTGAGTTTGTATCATAGGATAAAAAGTTTATGAGAAGCATTGATATTTGAATTATCCACCATTATGTTTTACACTAAGCATTGATCAGGTATACTTAGAGTTGATTAATTTTTGGATAATTTCTTAAGAGAAATTTGATTCCACTATTCTCTCAAGTGAATCATAATTTACATCCAAAAAGGTAGAAATTTATATTTTAACTAAGAAAAAAGCATGATATGGGTAATAATTTCCATTAATTTTTCACTTTCTTATTTTTTATAAATAAGGGAACTATATTGAATTTATAACTATAAATAGATATTAACAACAAATATAAACGGGGAGATTAAAGTATCCAAATGGATTGTAATGAAGTTACTAGATCATTTACAGTTTCTTATTTTACTTCCTTATTGAAACTTTCCAGTTTCAGGTGCTGCCCAGAGGTTCCCCGTACTTGGTTGGTCACATGGCCTCAAGCACATTTCCTCAAACTCCAAAGGCTGCTGACTAGCAGCGAGGGCCTTAGGTGTGATAGTGGGGAAACTATGACCTCATTGGCAGAGTAACACTTTAGAAATAAATAGATAATAGTATCGTAAGAAATAAATGATGCAAGTAGATAAAAAAACTTGAGCACATATATAAATGATGCATGTCACATATGTCTAAGAAAGCATCCAAACAAGTCATAATGCTGGAATATAGTACAAAACCAAAGTACAAAGGAAAAAAAGTAAATAAATCCAGCAGCATCACAAGCCTCAGCTTGGTCCCATGCTCTCCGTCTCTACAACAATCAAGTAACTAAAGTAGAAGAGAACTTTCCATTATCTATACCTGCTACAATATAATATGTTTGGGCCCAAAAGAATGACCCAAATAGGTTGTGAGACAAATCCTAGTAGGAAAACACCCAAATATCTGTGCCTAATTTTTAGTGAATATATATGGCAGGCAATATGAAAAATGAAGTAATAAACAAGGAAGCACTCAAAAGTTAACAATCTTACAATTTCAACTACATTCATTTACATTTATTAAAAAAATCTCCAATCAACACAATAAACCATCTGGGAAGTAATCACAGCCTAAACCCTCTAGTTCAGCTTAAACAAAGACACTCTGAGTAATCCCTCACCGTCAATTCCCCACGTGGTTATTTATCGGTAAACTACAGACACTACAGGGAAGCACTCAATGTCCAATTCCCCCTGTGGTCTCACAATGTGGAACTATAGACACTCTAAGTAAGAACTCATGTCTATTCCCCCAATGATCTCAAAATGTGAATGCATAAAAGACACTCTGGGAAATCCCTCAACGTCCATTTCCCCTATGGTCTAACTAGAGCAGGTTCCCATAGCCCTGTGCAAGTCAATCATGCACAAATGATATCCAACAACCAAATTAAATCACAATATACTACTTGGATAAATAGATACAAAGCATGGCACATGCAAGTTAGATAATATCACTCCATCCTAACAACACTAGGCATGGAAAACAAAGCATCCTAATAGTAAAAACTTGGCCCAATGGCCAATATTAGTTCAAACATGATAGAACACATCCATAATAAGGTAATTAAACCCTATTCTCAAACAAGATCCCTAACTCAAGAAATAAAGGCATAACACGCATTAAAGGGGTTAAATTCCCTAAACACGCAATACCCCAAACTAGGGTATTGGGAAATTTTGCATATATAATTCAAAGACAAACTTCAGAAAGGAAAAAACCACCTACCTCAACATTTTATGATCGATATAGTTTAATCCTAGCCTTTGATTTGACATAGAATGCCGTAAATCTATAAAAAATTCTAAAACGTTCAACCAAGAATATCTAATGAAAGAAGAGAGATCAAGAGATGAGGCTCTATAAGAAGGAAGAACTCACCGTAGTGATTCCAACACAATCAACGACAGTTGATTCAGAGAACAGATGGTCGATCAGGGGCTCTGAAAAGAATCGATGATATCCGTCGCTCCTGGATGAGACGAGCCAAGAAGAAGATGTTTATGTTGATTAGACATGACCCTGGTCCATTTAATCAATTAAAAAGAAATATAAATAGTGTGCCCTTTAAAAGTACATGATGTGTATATGCCTTTATTGGGCCCCACTTTAGGTGGTCTCTAGGTCACCCCACATGGCCATGTACTCGGCCGTTACATGGCCAGTACACAGCTACCCGCGGAAACTGGGTACACGGTGTGTACTCCTAAGTACACAGTGTGTACTCCTTAAATTTTCAGATTCTCCTCTTTTTGTCAAACACACCATAAATCAAGATCCATACCTGAAAATAAGATTTGGGTTCTTACAAAACTTTACCCTTAAAGAAATTCTTCCCCAAATTTTCCTAAGAATGTGACGAAGGAGAATCCTCAAAAAGATCTAGCCACTACGATCGTACATCAGACTCCCTCTCCCAACTCTTGTCTCGTACTCACCATGCTGCCATAGCACCTGTACCAGAGGAACAGACTAGCCACGGAGAACCCTCATGCTTCGATCAAAAATCCGGATTAGATACTCTTCGAATGATGCATCCATCTCTAAATCAACCTCCTCGGGTTAAAAAACATGAGACAAGGCTTAGAAGTATCTTCGTAGTTGGGAAACATGGAAGACGTTGTGCATAGCCCGATACCTATGAGGTAACTACAATTGATAGGAAACCGGTCTGACTCTCTCCAAAACCTCAAACGGCCCAGTGTATCTTGGTGAAATCTTTCCCTGTCTCCTAATCCTCTTGTGTCCCAACCTCGGTGTGACACAGAAAAACCGGATCTCCAACCATAAAATCTAGATGTCATGTTTGTTAATCAGCATAAGACTTATTTCATGACTGTGTAGTAGCCATCCTCTTCTAAATCAACTCTTTCTGCTCTGTGTTCTCCTGGACAAGATGAGGTCCCAACATAGCTGCCTCTCATGTCTCCAACCAACATAGGGGTGATCAGCGTGGCTTACCGTACAAATCTTCATAAGGTGCCATCTGAATAGTTTCCTAAAAAATATTATTGTAGGCAAACTCCACTAGAGGTATGTGCTTCTCCCAAGAACCTCCAAAATATAAGATGCATGTTCGAATCATGTCCTCTAGCACCTGTATCGTACGCTCAGACTGGACATCTGTTTGGGGATGGTAAGTTTTACTCAAAAGTACCTATGTACCCAAATCCCTCTATAGTTCCTTCCAGAACCGAGAAGTAAAATGAGCATCCCTATATGAAATGATGGAGTGTGGAACCCCATGTAAACGTACAATCTCCCAGATGTACAATCTTCCTAGCTCATCAATAATAAAGGTCTCCTTGATCGATAAGAAGTGTGAAACCTTCATGAGTCTTTCAATGACAACCCAAACTGCATCATTCCCTTGAGGAAACCTCGGTAAGCCTATAATGAAGTCCATTGAGACATCATTTCACTTCCACTCGGGAATGGGTAACTGCAGAAAAATCCCTGCTGGTCACTGATGCTACACATTCACCTACTGATAGGCGGAACACCTCATCCCAAAACCAGCAACATCTCTCTTCATGTCTGGCCACCAATACTGACGGTGTAGATATCTATACATCTTAGTGACACAAGGATGAACTTCCCAAACTGCATAATGAAAATCCTGCATCAACTCCTTGTGTATGTCTGCTGACACCCATACACATCCATGAAAATGCAAGATCTCATCCTCACCTATGGTCCATCCAAGAATAAGGTCCTCTCCTAACACACTCTCCCACAGGACTAGGCCTTCATCATATGATCGTTTCCTCATTCGCACTCACTCAAGCAGAGTAGAGGTAATAGCTACAGAAGAAAGGAACGTCTATCCCTTTCTATCATGCACCTCCAAATTCATCTCATAGAATAGAGCCATAAGCTTCCACTCACTACTGGACTCCTAAACTTCATGTATCTGATTCCTTCTACTCAACGCATCAACCACTGTGTTTCCTTTCCCAGGAGTATAGGTAAGATTAATGTCAAAGGACTGAAGGTACTCAAGCCACCTTCATTGTCTCAAATTCAGATCGTGATGAGTGAATATATACTTGAGAATTTTTTGGTCAGTGAAAAACAAAAAATGCTCTCCCAACAGATAATGTCTCTAACAGTGTAGATCATGAACCACTGCATCCAACTCGAGATCATGCGTTGGGTAATTCATCTCGTGTGTCCTCAACTACCGAGACCCGTACGCAACAACTCCTTCCCCCTGCATAAGTACTGTTCCCAACCCGATACATGAAGCATCACAATAAATAGTATATATATTGCCTAGATCTTGTAAAACTAGTATCGGTGATGAAGTAAACCTCCCTTTTAGCTTCTGAAAGGATGATTCATAGAAATATGTCCACAGGTACTTCGTGCCCTTCTTAGTTAGGCCTGTCAGTGTCTCTTATAAGCATGAAAGGTTCTGTATGAAATGTCTATAGTAACCAGCCCGCCCAAGAAAACACCGTACCTCAAAGACATACTTTAGATTATCCTAGGAAACTATTGTTCTGACTTTATCTAGGTCTACTGATACTCCTATTTCTAAGATAACATGACCCAAGAAGTGAATCTGGTCCATCTAAAAGTGGAATTTTGAGAGCTTAGCATACAACTGATTCTCTCTGAGTGTACTCAAAATTATCTCAAGATGGGTAGAATGGTCATGCTGAGTGTGAGAGTACAATAAGATATCATCCATGAAAACCACCATTAAGGAATCCAAGTATGGATGGAACACTCGGTTAAACAATGCCATAAAAACTACAGGCACGTTCGTGAGACCGAACAACATAACCACATACTCGTATAGACCATACCTACTCCTAAAGGTTATAAGAGGTATATCTGATGGTCTAAAATGAAACCGATGATAACTGGATCTCAATTAAATCTTAGAGAACATCCGGGATCCTCGAAGTTGATCAAAGAGATCATCAATACTCGGTAAGGGATACCGGTTCTTGACCGTCAACTAGTTCAACTTCCGATAATCCACACAAAGTCTGAGGGTACCGTCGACCTTCTTCGCAAAAAGGACATGTGAACCCCAAGGAGAAGTACTGGTTCAGGTGAAACCCTTTTCCAGTAACTCCTATAACTACTTCTTGAGCTCCTGTAACTCTGGTGTAGCCATGCTATAAGGAGGAATGGACACCGGTGCTGCTCCTGGCACAAGATTAATAGAAACGTCTACCTCTCACTCGAGAGGAAAACATGAAAATTCCTCTAGAAAGACATCTCTAAAAAAATCCAACACTGGTGGAAAGTCCATCTATGAAGTCCCCTGATCATCAAGATACAAACTAGAAATCTGGGATGTAACTCCTCCCAAACCATGATGCCTGGGTCCTACTCTGCTATCCTGGACATCCCACTCACCCTTATGTAGAAACAAACCACCCTATGGTGATATGAAGCTCACCCTACAGTGATAACAATCGATAAAATCTTGGAATATAACTAACTAGTCCATTCCGATAATGACATCATAACCCATCATATCCAAGACATAAAGGTCCGATAAGAAGTGACACCCAAAAACCTCAACAGGGAACTCCTTGAACAGACGTAATCTTATTATTCTAGTCCCCAATAGAGTGACTAGCATCAAGATATTAATGGATGTAAGGATATAGAGCCCAAGTCTCTCCACAACAACAATAGATATGAAACTATGGGAAGCTCCTATATCGAAAAGTGCAGAAGCTAAAACCAAGAAAACTAGAATCATAAATCTAACCATAGAGGGTCCGAGATCCTGCTCATGATGGGTCTACTCTATAGAAAAAGCATGACCAATGACATGACCCTGTAAAGATGTCAACGATCCCGGAGCTGATCCACCCTGCAGCTGTTGAAAACCCTGTGTCTGAACACTGTGGCCACAAACTCCACCTCGACCTGAATGACTGGATGAACTCCAGTTCCCAAACTAAGGAGAAACTGGTGGTCCTACTCCTGAATGCAGAGTCAGAGCAGAACTCCTATCACTAGCTGCTGGTGAGAAAATTTGACAGAAATACTAAAGATGACCCATCTTTCTATAAGATCGTCACTCCATTAGGTCTATCGGGCAATGTGGTCCCATATTCCCACTATTTCTGCACTGGTAGCATACCACATGGCTTCCTAAAGAAGAATTACGCCTACTAATATCTCCATGAGTAGGCTCCATGTGGCACTTTCTACTGTTAGTTGGAGGGGTACCAACTCCAGATGTTGAACTGCCCTGGATCACAGCTCCAGAATCCCTCAGGTTTCACTCCATGATCAGTGCCTGGTTGACTATAGAGGTGATGAAAGTAAACTTGAAGATTTTCACCTAAGACAGAATTTCATGCCTGAGACCATCCTCACACTTACTTTCCAGAAATAACTCATCACCCCCTGGAATGGGTGTGACGCACTGTAGATCTGTGAAGTGAGAAGAATACTCCATGACTGAGAGAGTAACCTGCTCTAAACTCATAAACTCTCAGGCTCGGTCCTCCCTCAAAGTCCCTGGATAGAAGTAATCATAGAAGGCACACTAGAACTCATCCCAAGACATACCCTACTAGAACCTTGCCTGTGATATTACATCCCACCATCTCTTGGTGGAATCCCAGAGCATATACGTAGTGAGATTCACCCTCCTCTCTGTAGGAATCTCGAGATGCTCAAAGATCGATAACATGACTTCAAACCATGACTCTGCAGCCTGATTTCCTCCATCCCCTAAGAAAGTGGGAGGATGCTGCTACTGAAAGACCCACGTCAATTCTGCCATAGATGGGGCATGATGCAGTGTTCCATGAAAGTTCTACATAAACTAACCTTCTCAGAATTGTGCATCATCACCTGTATCTGGAATGACGGCTAGTTCCAAGACAGACACGATAGGAGGATCTTCTAGTAGTCCCTAACCAGCCACGTCTGGTGTCTGATCGATGCCCTGTATTTGGAGAAAAATCAGTGGACATCTTAGTGGCATGAATCTGTAAGGTCAAGCGCACACCTTAGATCAAGATTATAAAGGAATGAAACTTAGAAGCACAAGAAAGAAACAAAAGAAATAAAGCATTCAAGTTCTTCCAAACATGGATACACAGCGTGTATGACCCCTACACGACATGTTCCCTTAATCTTTTACATTGGCATGTTCCCATACCAACACTATTTGTGTATTACCCCATACAAACGGCGTGTTCATCCTCAGATACGGCATGTACTTGAATCCTTTCCCCCTTCCCGGGTTCCTCTACACAACTAAACTACACAATTCTCTCATAGATCAAAACTACACGGCGTGTTTATTTCTGACACAACGTGTACTAGAAGGATTTCATACACCCGTGTCGTTAGTCACACGGCCGGAAACATGTCATCTACAAAATGGTGTGTACTTCTAGTACACGGTGTGTTCCACTAAATATTTTCCAACCTCGTGTCCCTTCCCACACAGGCAGTCACATGGTCAAGCATTACACGACGTGTACATATAGTACACAGCGTGTTCCACTAAATATTTCCCAACCTCGTGTCCCTTCCTACACAGGCAGTCACATGGTCAAGCATTACATGGTGTGTACATATAGTACACAATGTGTACTTAATTAAAACAGTTCCTTCCTGAACAGAAGGATACATGGCATGTATTCATCAATACACACTGTGTGTTCTGTGTTTTTCCAGACAAAAAGCCTTGGAAACTACTCTGAAACCCCATAAAAATACTAAAACAAACATTTAAGTTCCAAATTCCAATCCATGAGGGACTATAACACCTCTGGGACCAAAGTTTTTCACCCATTCAAATGAAACTTTAAACATTAGAAATACCCTATCAAACAGTAGGTATTCTATCTAGGAATATACCACAACAAAATTCATATCTAGCACAACATCTATCACAAAAACATGCAATCAGTAATACACCCTAAATGGCATGGAAAGAATGTATGAAATGTGATCTATAGTAGGTTCCTATATGATGCATGAGATAGAATACCCATATCTCATCAGGTTGCAACATAAATAGAACCTCAATAATATCAACGATAACAGCACAAAACATGTGAACCACCCAATGGTGAAATAAAATCAACTGTAATAATTGAAAAACCAGAAGAATTACAATAATCGAGGAATATTTTATTTTCCATGTACATGGGTTAGCTACTCCCGGGAACAACTCATTACTAAATGCCTATTCTTTCTTATATCTATCTATAGGCTCTAAATAGTAAGTCAAGAAGAAAATAATTCCTTTGATAACACTTTGTAACGTCCTGGTTTTGGGTGCCTCCCAGAGGTGCCCTGTACCCGGTTGGTCACATGGCCTCAAGTGCATTTCCCTGAATGCCAGAGGCTTCTAACTAGAAGTGAAGGCCTTAGGTGTAATATTGGGGAAACTATTCCCTCATTAGTAGAGTAACACAACATAAATAAATAGATGGAAGTAGTGAAAGCAGTAAATGATGCAAGTAGATAAAAAATTTGGAGCAAATATATAAATGATGTATGTCACATATGTCTAATAAAGAAGTCAAATAAGTCACAATGCTGGAATACAGTACAAAACCAAAGTACAAAGGAAAACAAGTAAATAACTCCAGCAGCATCGCAAGACTCAACTTGGTCCATACTCTCTAGCTCCATAGAAATCAAGTACCTGAAGTAGAAAGGAACTTGACCTTATCTATACCTGTAACAATATAATCTATTTGGGCCCAAAAGCATGACTCAAACAGGGTGTGAGACAAATCCCAATAGGTAAACACCTAAAGATATTTTCCTAACTGTGAGTGAATATATATGGAAGGCAATATAAAAAATGAAGTAATAAATAAGGAAGCACTCAAAAGTAAACAATCTGATAGTTTCAACTATATTTATTTACATTTATTAAAAAAATCTCCAATAAACACAAGAAAACCTCTGGTAAGTACTCACAATATAACCCCTATGGTTCAACTTAAAAAAAGAGACTCCGAGGAAGCACTCACCGTCAATTTCCCCTATGGTATTTTATTAGTAAACTATATACACTTTGGGGAAGCACTCAATGTCCAATTCCCCCTGTGGTCTCGCAATGTGGAACTAAAGACACTCTGAGGAAGCACTCACATCCATTCCCCCTATGGTATCACAACGTGAAATCATAACAGACACACTGGGAAAGCCCTCAACGTCCATTTCCCCTATGGTCTTACTACACTAGGTTCCCATAGCCCTGTGTAAGTCAATCGTGCACAAACAATATCCAAAAACTAAAGTAAATCACAATATACTACTTGGCTAAATAGCTACAAAGCATAGCACAATCAAGTTAGATAATATCAATCCATCCTAACATCACTTGGAATGGAAAACAGAGCAGCCTAACATGAAATACTAGGCCCAATGGCCAATATCAGTTCAAACATAGGAAAAAGCATCCATAACAAGGCAATTAAACCCTATTCTCAAAAAAGAGCCCTAACTCAAGAAATCAAGGAATAACATGCCTTAAAGGGGTTAAATTCCCTAGACATGCAATACCCTGAACTAGGGTATTGGGAAATTTTGCACAAATAATTCAAAGAAAAACTATGAAAAGGCACAAACCACCTACCTCGATGTTGTACGATCGATATAGTTGAATCCCAACCTTTGATTTGACCTAAAATTATGTAGATCTATAAAAAATTAAAAAATGTTCTACTAAGAATATTTCACGAAAGAGGAGAGATCAAGAGATGAGGCTCTAGAAGAAGGAAGAACTCACTGTAGTGATTCCAACACATTCAACAACGGTTGATTCAGAAAATGGATGGTCGGTCGAGGGCTCTGGGAAGAATCGACGACACCTGTCGCTCCTAGACGAGATGATCTGAGAATAATATGTTTCTATTGATTAGATGAGACCCCAGTCAGTTTAATCAATTAAAAATAAATATACATGATGTGGACTTTAAAAGCACATGGCATGTATATGCCTTTATCGAGCCCCACTTTAGGCGGTCTTTAGGTCACCCTACACGGCCATGTACTTGGCCGTTACATGGCCAGTACGGCTAACCATGAAAATTGGATACACGACGTGTACTCCTAAGCACATGGCATGTACTCCTTAAATTTCCAGATTCTCCTATTTTCCTCAGACATACTAGAAATCAAGATCTATACCTAAAAAGAAGATCCGGGTTCTTACACTTACTCCTAAGACCTATCTAATGAGTAAGAGAGGGGTTCATTGTGGAATAAGTTGATAATAAATTCTTTGAAAATATTGCAATAATAATAAAAAAGAAGGTAAATAACTAGAAAAATTATTACCAGAGAAAAAAGATATTATAGGGGATATTTATAGTCTTTTCCAGATAGATCTATATGGCCTGATGGATTCAAAATCTCTTTCTACAATAATATATGATACTATATCCAAAAATATTTTATTAAAGTAGTGAAATATTAATTTAAAGGAGGGCCTCTCCATCGAGTTACCACTAAAAAAGTTTTCTTTAACTCCAAAGGCGATTTTACCTAACAAATTTGGTTTGTTTTTACCCATAAGTTTATGTAATTTTTTTTTAAAAAGTGATAACTATGGTCCTTAAAAAAGGCTCTTTATTATTCTCCCTTATTAAATATTGGATGAATAACATGGATTCCACAAAGGTATAAGTGTTCATAAAGAAATTTTCTTATCATAATAAATAATAGTATACCTTGATAGGATAGTGGTTGGATCCAATATTATGGTAAAAACTGATATAGAAAAGGAATATGATAGAATTGAATAGAGATTTATTATGATATCCTTGAGGTGATGTGGGTTCTATAAGTGGGATTGTGATATCTTCTTTCATTTCTACACCTATCTATGGTTCAAGATCTCCATTATGGGAAGAAGATTCAAATTCTTCAAGTTGATGCTGGGTATTCACCAAAGAACCCCCTATTTTTAGGCATATGTTTCTTGGTTTGGGATGTTTTTAGTAAGAATATTAATAATGGGATATCAAGAGGGATGGTGTATCTGTTTATAGAAGGAGTGGTCAATCCATAAATTTGGACTAGGTTAGTCACTATATTCCAAAAAAATGCATAATAATATATTCTAAACTCATTGAAGAATGACATTGAATCTTCAGTAGGAAAATTTTTATATATTAGTTTGGTTTCCCATTATTTAATAGAAGAATCCATATTTAATATTTTGATGGTATATTAAATATAATTATGTAAATGATAACTAATTGGAAGATATGTTTTCTCTCCATTAGATAAAGGTAGACGCTATTGTTCCAGCTGGTTAAGGCATGATTATCCAATTTTAGAAGGATGGATTAATCATATAAGGATTAATGAAACTATTTAGTGCATGGAAGCTAAACTAGTCTAGGTTGTGATATCAGGGAAATATCTTTGGAAAAAATACACTAGAAAAAAGTATGGGAACTCTTCTTTTAGTCAAATCAAGATGGGTTCCATGGGCTCTTAGATGTGGCGCAACCTCTAAGACTCCATTCATATCATTTATGATAGTTCCTAGAGAATCATAGGTAGAGGTGACATCACATTCCAAAAATAAAATTGTTCTGGAACACCTGTCTTCTTCCCAGGGTTTCTAATTCTAGACTTCATCTTGAGTCAGACCATTGAATACCTGAAATTCAGTGAAGATATCATTAATAATGATTATAAGTACTTTTATCCCAACATCCAAATGGCTGAGGTACCCAACCTTTACATATTCATTCACTCAACATCATGATCTTTCAATATTCCATATTATCACAAATTGATTCATTTATAATACAATATTTATGATGGGGTCAAAAATATATGATGTAGAGTTTCCCCTATTAGGTTCAACATACTTGTGTGGAATATTAAAAATTAGTCCATTCCCATAGATATTGAAGTAAAAAAGGAAAGGTATCATTATTACTTCTAAATGTATATTCTATGAGCTGAAAAATTTGATTTAGTATTAAACTTTTTCACTAAAGGGGAGCGAGTGATATTCATTTGGTTTACCCTCATGGGTTTCACGGGGGGAATATCCAATACAGCTCTATAGACCACTGTCTTACTACATGATTTCATTTTAATACAAGTGTTAATAAAAATCCTAAGACCCATAGTATTCTCTTCTCAGCTAGTTTTTGGGTGATATGGTAGAAAATTAATGATGTTCATCATCATGGTTTGAGACCTACTATGGACCACCTCAAAGATAATTTTTTATCCTTAGTAGTCACACTCAACTCATTGTGCAATAATATTATTCTTCTTTAATTCATAAGGAATTGGATTCCCAGGTCTATCAAATCTGTGGTAGTGGTTAATAGATAGGTTCAAGAAAATTAGGTGTGCTATAATGAACCTAGTTAGGTTCTCAAGATTAAATCAAATGGATCTTGTGTATATGAAATCATATATAGAAGATGTATTATCTAATACCACGGGGGTTCTATCATTTTGGTACACTCTTCTTATTATGGGGAGGGAAACCCTCATCTTGTAGAAACCTATGCAATGTTAACTGGGTTGTCTCTTTATAATTTAAGAAATATTGTGCTCTTTTTGGTTGGATAAAATTCATTTTTTTGTATAGTTCTTATTGGATCACTCCTCTACTCATAAGATAATTTCCTATGTCATTATAGAACACAAAATAATGTTATACTAAGAAGTGAAGATACTTGAAATCTAGTGTGAGGTGAATATAATGGACAATATTATATCTTGAAAAGGTGACCAGTAATAGGTTTTGTTAAGATATTTGATCATTATTTATTTACCACTATATTTTATGATCATTTTATGATGGAATTTCTTTTATCTTTATCCCTTAAGGACTATGATTTTGTACTTATAATTTTATGCCTTTTTAATAAGAATTTCTAAATTTTTAGTCAATAAAGTAAATATGTTCTAAATTTTAGTGATGGTAAATAGCCCAATGAGTCTCTAGTTTAAAGGAACCCATGCTTGATGAAGATTATTAAGAAAAGGGGAGACTAAATAGCTCATTAGAGATATATGATATACAATATGAGTTTGTATAATCTATATTTATTACTTTATACCAAATATTTTAGAGGCACGTTCATGTTTTGGAAATGCTGATTGAGTATGAGTTGCTACTATGGTGAATATTATAAGAGAAATTTCAGTTTCTACTTAAATTCATGGAATAAACAGATTAAAGGAGAGAAAATTACACATGTATAATGATTTTAGAGATGGAATTTTAATGAATCAATGACAAGTGAGGATGTATATATGATGAGGAAACTATATACAACATACTACATGATGGATTCAACAAGAAAAATATTGAAATCTTTAAGAAGATCCATAATTAAAGAAAAAAACAATCTTACTGAAATAGTGATTAAAAATCCATGTATTTTCAATAATGAAGGCTATTGTATATTTTGGTTAACCTATTTAGATGATGGTTGATGTATGTTGAGTTTGAAATTGAGATAGGACTTTTAGTTTTTAATTATCTTAGCACTATATCTAATAATAATTTTTGAGAAGTGTGGGTAAATGAATTCAGGCAATGGATCTTTATTAAAATACTCAAAAATGTCTTTTTATATTGCAAGATACTCTATTAATTCTGTTGGAGAGTTCTGAGAAGATTTGATAAACTTATAAAGTTATTTGAGATGTTTTGAGATAATTTGAAGTGGATGAGACCAATTAAAGATGAGTTTATAATATTGAAGATAAAATCTAGAAATTTAGTGTTTTTAGGCTATTGAAGAATTTTAAAAAAAATATATACATAAGATTAATTTTTAATTTTCATTGAATATATAATATTCATGATGAATTTTTACTCTGTATTAAAGTTTCATCTAAATTTTCTAAGGCATATGAATGATTCAGTCAACTATTATAGAGCATGCATAAGAGTGAACTTGGTTTTCAAGATGATATGTAAGGGTTGCCTAGAACTTTAAGTCTAGAAATTAGAAAAGTACTAAGTCACACTGTGATACATCAAAGTAAGTTTCTTGATATTTAAGGGTTATCATAGTTATCATAGTGATATGTAAGGTTATATAAAGGGAACCATATTTAATAAAAACCCAAAGCTGCATTATGATACATAAGAGTGAATCCAAATTTACAGTGTATACAGATGGTTAATAGGAGGATATGTATGGGTGGACTAGATATTTTAAGGATTTTTAAAACTTCTCTATTCAATACATAAGGGTAAAAATGTATTACCTAGAAAAACATAATAGTTAGGTGGAATTTTCTATCAGATATGTGGGAGTTACAAACCCTCATGTATAAGTTTCCAATTTAGAAGTAAATTTATAGAAATTAACTAAATATTCTGAAAAAAATTTAAGAATGACATTCATGTATTTAAATGGAAGAATTTAAGGAAAATATCAAAGAATCATTTTGGATGATACAAAGATATTCTTTAAGGATTATATATCAGGATGTCTGCGATTGAGTTGTGATTTAAGACAAGTCATAAGGAGGATTTAATAAGAATAATTGAGAGGGAAAATATAATATTATTTTGAGATCTTTAAATATTAATATTTGAAAATAATTTTGGAAAAAACTGGATCAATTATTGGAATAAATATTTTTATAACTTTAACAAGAAATGGGTATTTTTTTAATACTAGTTTAGAAAATTTTTAGAAGAAAATATTATTATGAGATCCTAGGGAGCAAGCCTATATGATTCCACCAAGAAAAAAATATGAATATTTATAAGATCATGGTGTTTAATATCATGGTATTTCTATATCTAAAATATTTAAATAATATTCATATGATTGTGAGACTATGACAGAGAAGAAGAAGAGAAATCATGTGTGATTTTTTTGAGAAAAGAAAATGATATTATATTTAGAAGAAGTTATTGTGTATAAAATAATAATAATAGAATAAGGATACTCATAATGTACTACTACTACACACCCTACAATATTCTATGTAAGTGGATAAGAAATAAGAAGATTTAGGAAGAAAAGAGAATGAATTATTTTTATATCTACATTCATTGATCATTCTAATATTAAGATAATGAGTATATGGAATACATTCTTACAACTATAAAAGAATACACATTAGTATTCTAAAACCAATTATTGAGGAATAATATCATATCATTGTGCTATAATGAAATCTAATTTTATATTAAAGATCTTTTTGAGGAGTAAGTTGGGAGGATTATTGAATAATGGATGGATCTAATATAATCTTATCTAAATAAACTATTGAGATACAACCTACTATTAAAAGATAACATTTAGTCAAATATAATACCTTCCAACTCAATGTTATAAAAATACCATGTTTTATGCTCTTTTTTCTCTCTACCTTATATGTGGTGTGAATACGTTGGTGAATGTATGGGATCCATTTATCCTAATAGGTAGAAAGTTTAAAATAGTAAAAGGGGTAAAAGTTAAGTGAAAATAATTCTATAAAAATTGTGTACACTAATTAACGCCCTCTAAGTTTTACTGAATGATCTAATGGGAATTCTAAAACCCTCCATAAATAAATTACAAAGGATAAACAAGGGGTCTCATTACGGGTTTTATATGAACTGTTCTTTAAAGGTTTTATGTGGGTGAGGCATGGTCATGAAAGTATTACTTAGGGGTCTACCCCCTCTTTAGACCTAAGTTTAATGTCTACTAAAGGGAATTATTCTCTATAGAACTTTTCATAAAGGATTTTTTTAAAAATGATTAAATTTCTCAAATTCATTTCTCAAGAAATTACTTATTCCTTTAAAATGTGTGCCTAGGGTTTATTTATGTACTGAACCTCGTAACCTCTTCCTTAGTGATTTTACAACCATTTCCAAATAATATTTATTTATATATTCATGATACCACTACATTGAGACCATAAAGAAAAGTATGAAAAAAAGTATGAAGACCATGTGAGGTTTTCATATCACTCTTAAAAACAACCCTCGGGTTACAAAAATAGCCTTTTGACTGTAGAGGAGAGCTTCCTGCTGATAAAAAATGATGCATACCTCACATAATTTCTTAGATGTATACCTGATTTTATATAATTACATTTTTTATGCTAAAATATATATATTTGGTTTCATTGTATTTCTATATTCATTTAAAATTATTTGTGACATTTTCAATCACTAACATATGACCCCATAGAATTGGATCCAATAGAAATGAAGAGGATAAGTTTTTTAGAAAAATAAGTTCTTTATCTTAAGGCTAATGTGGTCTATATAAAGTAGAAGATAAAAATTCAATCCTACACTATATATAGGGTAAGTATGGACCCTTCTTCAGTACCTTATGATTGGTGATTAGGTTCTTGAATTTTATCTACTTATATATAATATTTTTTTACTGTCACAGTATAAGAATCACTCATAAAATACTTCCATGGAACATTATATAACCATTTATAAATTGATAAATATTCCCTTCACCATGAATCATTTATTTTGGATGGCATGGAACTTATTTGGTTCACTCCTCATATAATTTTTATACAGGATTATACAATTTTTTTATGAATTTTTTTGATTTTTTAATATATGAATTTTTTATAACCTCTTTTTCATAGGAACAATGGATTCTAGCTCAAATCACCTCTTGAATTCAATTAATGTTGTTAAAATGAGGGAATCCATCACTAATAATACTAATACTGATCCACGGTACCATGTTGCATCTCAAAATGAGATCCTCATAAGTCTTCTTGGGATAATGTTCCAAGATTACCCATTATTTAATAGGCCACCCTCATATAACTTCAGTCTTCACAATGATTTTCCACTTTTGACATCTGATCATAAACTACCATTAAAATTGTTTATAATATCTCTCATCCATATTAAAAAAACATTTTTACTAAATGGAAACTTATCCCGAAATCCTATCAGAGAAGTTCTTATATCTTAAACTATTCATCATTAATATAGAGTGATCAAAATCAAATTCATTATCTAGTATTGAAAGATTACTCATAAATACTTACCACCTCTTTGAATAATTCCAAAATATTATAGATCTTACAATGGGAAATATGTCTCAAAAGTAACTTTTACAATGAATTTATTGCTTTATGGGTTCATGAAATCTGTATAAAGTTCACTGAGAAATTACTGGAAATCAACATATTCCAAAATGATTTGATTTCATAACTCATTATTAATTATAAAAGTGGTCTCCTCCTATAGAATATTATCCTTTGGTGTCGAGATATTAACACCTTTTATCTTCTATATGGTGAAGTAGGAATCAACTTATCAGACATACACTGATTAATTGGTTTTTTGATTCTTGGGGAGAGGCATAATGATTCTCTTACCCATATAATATTTGGGAAGAAATAGATAAAATACTTCCATTAGTGAGGTATTTTTAAAAAGTTGGAGGGAGGATAGTGGGGGAAAAACCTCAATTCTACTTGGTCACCCCCTTTATCAAATGGGTTGATGTTTTCCTATGGTCAAATAATCTGAGGTATGAAATAAGGCATCCAAAGAGTTTCCATTTTAATGTGCTCAAAACATTGAGGGTTTATATTAGTACATTTTAGATTTGGAAAATTACACCATGTGGGTATATAAAATCAAAATATGAGTGTCTCAAGACTTTTGATTTGTGAGATTCTTGAATATGTTTTTAATTGCATGGGTCTTTTTTACAATGGATGACCATTTTGGTGTCAGGGTTTTTACTTTGGTAACAGAGACATTACTAGCTCAAAGACAACCAATAAATCTTATTATACTATTTCTAACCTATATTTACCATATGTGGGGCTATATATGATAGGGAAACACCCGATATTGGATCATCTATCTGATCTAATTCTTATATAGTTGGGTGGTGGATCATTTTAGGTTCTACGAGTTTCATAATACTATGATAATTCCATGTTCTATATTTTTCCCAAGATTTATCAGAAATTCATACTATATAACCAATACAACTAATCTCCCATAAAGTCATTGATATATTAAGGATTCATTCTAATTTTATTTTTTTACTTACATCGTGCCCCTTGAGATGGTTATTGATAATATTGATGATACCAATAATGAGTGGTCCTTCATCATTTCCTTTCAATAAGGAGTCATAAAATCTTAGGTTAATGATATGATTGTATGATAACTGTATTATATATATTATTTTTTGTATTAGTTTAGGTGCTTTTAAAGAGTTTCATCACTACCTTATATCAGGGTTTATAAGGAATGACACCTTTCTATCGTTTTACAACTTTAGTTAACATTTTAATATGAGGATAAAAATATTGAAATCATTCCACCACCTGATGGAACCCTAAAAAACATGTCATATGATTATTCATAAGCATTGAAATATTAATACCCAAATGGAATGCTAAGGTTGTTATTTTTATGGGTGTTTAAGACACCCGTCCCCTATAACTCAAGATCCATGATTATTTTGGAACAAAATTTTAAAATGAAATATTTCTCATCCAATCACCATAGTAAATATGGATAATCCTTTAATTTGTCCACTATTTTTTATAAAAAAGATTACAGATTAAATTTAAATAATTTAAATCACTAACTAATCCATTAGTGTTGATACCAAAATGCTTGAGGTGAATGATCCATCAAGGAAGGATACTTTAATTGATTCGATACATATAACTGACCAAGGAGTAATAGTTGAAGATAATTTCCTATCCACCTTGACAAATATATCAATCCCTTACATGGTGAACTTAATTACTAATTATATATATGTAACAATGGATGATTTAAGACCAAATCCTTAGGTTTCTAATAAAAATAGAGCAGTAAGGAATTAGGATTGGTCCTAAGTCCATGATATTATTACTGAGGCACAACTGGAGAAAATAAATGACAAGGTTAAAAGTCTTTTTAACTTATTTTAGGGTATAGGAACATTTATTTTTGACTACTAGGGACTGTACACTCACATTTAGAAGTCTCCAGTTATTTGAGAAAAAAAATATGACTCAAGAAAGAGATCTTCATTCTTATAAAGATACAGATCGCCATATAAGGTTCATATAGTGGAATGTATAAGAGATGAATCAACTAATGGATAATGAATAATGAATCTATGATTGTATGACTGCTCAAATAATGTAGATAGAACAATATGATTTTGGTATTATATTTATAAAAATAAAACATAGAACTAAAACTATCAGGAAGAAATTCTAGGAGAGGAATGAATAGATTGAGTGACTAAATCTATTTTTTAAAGTAAAGAATACCAAACAATTATATCTGAAACTATTAATCAACAATTCATACCATACAATAACATATTCACATTATTCAGCTATAAAGATCCATTCATAGATTTCTTAGCTATTTTCTATTTACATTTTATCATTATATCATATGAAGGATCCATATTATGTATGTTCTTACCTCTTTTTATTAATTAATTACAAAATTTTTTATCACAAACTACTACTAATTTCTTGAAATTTATTATTGATTTGATTATTTATTAATTATAATCCATGAAATTCACAAGGAGTAATAATTATAGTAATTTAATGAACTTGAACATTAAATGGAGATAGGTTTGGTAAATCATAATCTCAAACACATGAGTCAAATGATAAAAAGGGGATCAATCAATCATTTGTAAGACATGTGATCCTGGATAGATATAGCAAGACTAGATATTAAATATATATATACCATAACCATAAGTCAAGGTGAAATAATTAGATAAAATATTAAAAAGTTTTATTTTCTTATGAACTTGTGATCATAGATAGATATAGGTGGGAAAGATACACAACACATTTAGCATCACCATAAGCCAAAACTAGTCCATTCATGAGATAATTAATGATGAAGAGTGTTTGGGTACCCATAAATTACATTTTTTATTTTTTTATAGATAATATAAACCAACATGTTTGAGGAAAAAAAAGATGTTATAACATTTTCCCTGATCCATAGACCTTGAGCATGCCTTGAAATTTTTTAGGTCTAGATAGCGATCTCCATAAGATTTGGTGTCTTATTATTTTAACCATAATTTTTCCTAAATTATGAAAGGAATATGATTAGTAGGTAGATTTTTGGATTTTTCTCATGCTTCCCTTTGTGGGTTTTCAACTTGATAATTTTTGTACCTTTTTCTCTTTCAAACCCTCATTTTTTTTCTTAGACTATGAAAGGTGTAGACATAACGAGTGGAGACTTGACTTTCTCTTAGGACCCCCTTTTTCAGTTTTCAACCTAAAAAGTATTATGCCTCTTCTATTTGGTGTTTTAAGGTATTTAAAGTCAAAATAATAAGGATATTTATTTTTAAGGTCAAAAAACCTTGACCAAAGTAAGGATAAAGTTTAAGTTCATATTAATTTAACTAAAATATGAAGAAATCTAATCGGGGACAGGGTAGAGGAAAAATTTAAATGAATAAAGGGTATAATACTAGTATATAATGACTCTCAGAAAGAGTAAAAATAGTTCAAGGTCATATTTACCAAACTAATTGAGAAGTGTGATGACCCAAATTTTAGTTTCGAGTGACAGGACCATTTCCATAATGTTTTGAACTAAGGATAAAAATGATGTAAATCATAACTTGATTTGTTTAAATTAGTAAATAATAAAATTATGATGGATATTCTAGGGAAAATAATGAATATATTTTAGATAATAATCTTTTTACCCAAATATTGAACATGTATATAGAGGATAACCACTAATTTCTTTTGAATGACGGGATACAATAAAATGTTTTTAAGGGAATATGTGGTTAGAGAATCTTCTCTTTCAAGATGGAAACATACCTATAGTTGGTTATAGGTAGTCTTGATACATAGAACATTTACCATCACAAAAAAATGGGTCTTTCATGATTCGATATACTTGTTAGAAACATCCATGGAGGATTTATAGTAATTCAGATACCCATGGTAAATAGTATGGAATATCTGAAGATAATATTTAGAAGGTAATTTAAACACTCTGTCATAGGACCAAGAAATATTAGATTACTATAAAAAACTAGAGGGGAGTGGAAGTAGATGTGAATTTGTGGCTGAGTTTGAGGTAAGTGACTTAAATGTCTATACTTGTCCTATAATAATAAGAATCAATCCATACATAGTTCTAGGAAGAAAATAAATATATTTTTCCCATTGTAGAGTCAAATATAAAAATATATTTTTTGATTGAGTAGACCATGTATTGGGAGGGGAATTTTGAGGAGAATGGAATTTATAGCTAGGCCCAAGATAAGTGATTTATATGTCACTACATATCATGCTATTATAGGTTTCAAGCCACACATAATTCATATAAATGGTCACTATGTATATTTAGACCAAACAAAGGGGAGAATAAAATGATTTTTTCTTAGTGTTAAGTCCTATATAGGAAACTCTATGAAAACTAAGTCCAGAAATTAAAATAGAATGGGCGTATTTAAGTGAATGAAACCCATGATGGGAAAAAAATAAATTATCTATGGATCACTACATATCCTATGATAATAGGAATCAAGTCACACATAGTTCTTAAAAGAATTCTATTTGTAAAGATATAACTTATATCTAGGGTAAATGGAAATTAAATAAATGAGTGAACTAGTGAGATAGGGGAGGAAACCTAACATGAATTAGTGAGTTATCATCACAAAAAAAAAGTAAAATGGTTCCATTATAATATAGGTAAATTGGATGACTATTGGCGCCAAAATATTGCACGAAAGGAAGGGATGAAAAAGAAGCCCCGCACGCTGCCTCGCGAAGCACCGACGTGAAGCACCCCCGAGCATCGCGGTCCCGCGCAGCACCAGAGGCGGTCCCTCTCTGCGAATGACCTGATGTTCGCGATCCCACCACGAAGCACCGGAGGTGGTACCTCTCCGCGAATGGCCTGACGTTCACAATCCCACCGCGAAGCACCGGAGGCGGCGCATGAGTTCTGTTTCACGGCACCCCTTGCCTATAAATACTGGGCTCCACCTGAGCCCAAGAGGATAGACAATCCGACCTTTCGGCTTCTCCACTCCTGAATCAAGAAGCACCCTTTACCCCAGGAATCATGATCTCCGTGAGGTACTTCTACTTTACGTGACGTCATCGCTTTGTCTTGTTTGGAGCCCCTCTTCCGAGAGGGATGCCCTTCGCGAAGCTCAAGGGCATTTGCGAAGGAGGGGGATTCCCAAGGGAACCTGGGAAGCCGCGGAGCGTTTATGCTTCATGAAACACCCATCCTGTACTAGTGATCCCCATGCTAAGGCAGGATCGCTACACATCGCGAAGCACACTGCTTCGCAGTACCTTGCTTCGCGAGGCACCTCCTCTTCGCGAGGAAGTGCTCCGCAAATACTATTCCACTTCGCGAAGAACTCTCCACTCACACCTCTGCCCCATGCTAAGGCCAAGGCACCTCACTTCATGAAGCACACTCCTCTTCTTGGTAATTCCTCTCCTCGTGTGACCCTCCAGGTTTGCACGATGTAATTTCAAAGTCCCACAGACAACACCACTCATAGCGTTTCATCGCCTAATGCTTCTTCGCATAGGCACGCTAACGGCTATTGCTTCTTCACATAGCCACGCTAACATGGACCCCTCGATGGTTCGCTCTACGACCCCCCTTGACCACGGCCTTACTGGTACCTTCCCTCCCCCAAGGAGTAGAGGGTGCCGGTCATGTAAGTCCTAGGGGTGCGGAGTAAACCCACCTCGTCCGAGCTGAAGGACGTTAAACTGCCAAGCACCACGTCCTCAACACATGACGTTAAACTATGACCTGACCCCATACCTCACACGTAGGGTCCCCCCAGCTCAGCCATTCTTTACGCCACTCATCTCCACGGGAATGGAATCACTCCCCCCACAATGGATGATATCCTCCTTATCGGAGCGACGTATGTCCACGGGAGAAGGGAAACCACCTTGGTGTAAGCCCCCCTAGTCCCTCAACGAATGGCTGCACCCCTGCATCTCCGTACTTCCCCACTACTAAGGTTAGTGGAGGGCGTGATAGGGAACGAGGCACCTCCCATCATTGGTCCCAAATCCCTCTTTCGCTGCGATTTTCCGCACTTCGGGCCTCCGTCCTGGAGTAAGACCCAGCACCATGGGCCGCCTAACGCATAAGCCCCTCTTCGCTTCTCACGAGCGCACCCTTCACGGCGTGATCGTCAGTTCCTTGCTGCCTCTTGTTTCTCACACCAAGCATGACTCGCGTGGGCTTAGAGTTGGCATTGGCCATGACAATACCTCGTCCAGCATGACGTTAAACTGTATACCCTCATCCAGCATGACGTTAAACTGTATAACCTCATCCAGCACGACGTTAAACTGTATACCCTCGTCCAGCATGACGTTAAACTGTATTCCCTTGTCCCGCATGACATTAAACTGCACACCCATTTGAACTAAGAGGTCTTTGATCCATTTCAAGGCATGGTACGTAGGAAGCCTCCCCGAGGTTCAAGCCCATATCTCATTGGACCAAGGTCCCCACTCGCGTCGGTTCGCCGACACACCATTTGAACTACGAGGTCTTTGATCCATGTAAAGGCATGGTACGTAGGAAGCCTCCCTGAGGTTCAAGCCCACCACCCATCAGACCAAGGTCCACCTTCACGTCGGTTCGCCGACGAACCCCCCTTTGAACTATGAGGTCTTTGATCCATGTCATGACATGGTATGTAGGAATCCTCCCAGAGGTTCAAGCCCACCACCTGTTGGTCACTCCGACCTTCTTCACATCAGGTCACCAGCACCTGGGCAACCTAGTGTGTAAGCCCCACACCATCCGGACCAAGGTCCTCACTCACGTCGGTTTGCCGACACACCATTATGAACTACGTGGTCTTTGATCCATGTCAAGGCATGGTACGTAGGAAGCCCCCATAAGGTTCAAGACCATCACCCAGTCGTCCCAACCTCACTCACGTCGGTTCACCCCCGTCCCGCATGACCTTAAACTATATTCCACATTCCATCCAAACTACGGGGACTTTGATCCATGTCAAGGCGTGGTACATAGGAAGCCTTCACGAGGTTCAAGCCCACCACCAGTGGACCCCCGGGTTCACCTTCACGTTGGTTCGCTGACAACATCCATCGGACCAAGGTCCACCTTCACGTCGGTCCACTGGCACCATCCCAAACTACGCGGACTTTGATTCCCTGCCACAGGGATACATAGGAGGTCTCTTCGAAACTCAAGCCCAACTTTACTGTCGCCCTTGCGATGGTCCCGTTTTATTCCCCCTCCACTTCATTCAAATCTCCATCACCCATCTTGATTCTCACCCGAACTGCCATATCCCAGCAAGATCATACCATTCCGCTCCTCTTCACAGCCGCCCATGGGCTGGTCTCGGTATCGGTACCCCTTCAAGGAAAACTCCTTAATCCGATCCATTCCGGCTAATGCTCTGATCGGGCTGATCCGTCTCCACTGGATGTTAAACCTGCGGAATACCCTGTGTTAAACACAAGAAGCTGAGGAAAACCTCAGATATATATCTATGGCATATAATTCCCCGCGCTCGATGTGGGATGCCTCGGGCTTCCACGCCCTCGAGAAGCCCCATGACAAGGGACAAAAGACAGACACGCCAGTTCCCCAGCATCCATACACGCTACTGATGCCTCGACGTGACTACTCCCCCAACTGAAGGTTGCTTCCCTAACCAGAACATTTGGAATGTCCCGACAGAAGTAGTGTAATTAACCGGTGTCCATGGAAACATGAAACTGGGAAGAGTTTCACGAACAACGTATTAAATCTATGAGGGAGACCCAGACTAGGTGATGAGTTCCGAGGAGGAATCCATGGAAGGAAGAACCGACATCCCATCATCCTATTTCGATCAAGGAGAAGACTTCCCTGAATAAGGAGCGAGTGCTGCCCGCCTTTGGAAAGCGGGAATGTGGGGAAAACATGCAGTGCGTCCTCCTCCGCAGACGGATGCGCGCGCGCCCCGACGAAAGCGTCAGAAACAGAAATGGTGAACCCAACGTGAAATTATTTTCTTTAATGTGGAGATTAGTAGCGTTCAAGACACCAGTAGATTTACATGTCACCGGATCCAGATATCCGGCGCCGGGTCCCGCAAAGAAAATGGCGGGCCTGACATGAAACTCATAGGAAGTTGGGATGGTAGAACGTGGGGCATTCTGTTCTGCAACGTGTTGGAATGGATCCCTCTTACCGACATGGAGAAGGGAATGACGCTGGGGAATTGGTTGTCGATCCTCTTCCTAGAGGTACTGATGAGTTGATCTCTCCATTTCCCAGGAACCAGGTTGCTGTTGTGGGGACACGATAACCGCCCGCTCGCCTATGTAGGGGTGGGGGAAAGGCCGGAACAACCGCCCCGCGTGGCTCCATTGCCGCCACGACGACCCCTACATCCGTGAATACGGGGCACCCACGTCGCCTTTCCTCATCAGAGATCATACAACGACAGGTGATCAACAACCTTGTATGTAGGTACGAGGAGGAAGGGGTCATCCCAACTCGGGATATGGCCCATCTGGACCTGGAGGAATCCAGGCCCCGCTGTCAATGCTGCCCTAACATGCCGCGTAGGTAGCCCCTCCTCCCCACCCCAACGTTCAATCGTTTCGGGAGCATGTCCCCAGAATGCCTCGACGACTCCTCGCCTTATGCTGATGAGACAGGTGATGTTCGGCTCGGCCCACACAGAGTCCCGATCCAAGGGCTCCAGGCAAGGTCTCCCATTCATCTGTGTCAGCGCCCCCGTCCGACTTCGCAGGAAGAGCAGGTAGGCTATGCCCCTGCACCACCTGCGCCATCTCGTCTAACCCGACGTCAGCACCGGGCCTGGGCTGAGGACGCTCGCCAAGATATGTCGAAGTCAATAACTACTGTGGCCCAAGACACCGGCGATGTACATCATGGAGTTCTTGCATACACTGAGCAGGGGCACTCTTTCACACGACCGTGATCGAGGCCTCAGCCGCCCCACGGGCAGGCTGGGTTGACTCTCGGGGTCACAGGCCCGAGCGATGATAGCCGTGAACCAATCCGCGGTAACGTCACTCCATACGGAGGTCCTCTCCTTACCAACATTCCACATAGCATGGGATTTCCCCACTCCAAAGCTCGTCACGGAGGTATTCATCATGCTACCCCCATCCGGAAGGAAGACCCGCCCCGCGGCAGTGACGCTCGGCACAGAAACCTCTCCCGCGCCCACTATACAGGGTATGGAGTCCCTCCTCCTGCCCCTGACTGCCGATATGAAGGCGCTGTCTATCCGGTCCTTCTCCAACATGGGGGTCCTCCCTACGTCCTCTCTGCAACTAGCGAAGGTCCTCCTCGCCCCGACAACTTGAGGAGTGAAGTTCAGCCTCGCTCCGCCCGCACCATCCATAGAGGTCCTCCCCATGTACCCTTCGACATTTGACCTGGTGCCCCTCACACCCCGGCCACCTCGAGCAGGGGCCCTCTCCACCACGGCACCAGCGCCGCCCCAAGAATACATATTGAGAATCAAACTTGTCCCGAAGAGCCACCCTGGGGTAGAAGAGTGGGTCGTCGCCGCCACAGGAAGAATCCTGGGGGGGAGTGGGTGGAGATCAAACTGGCTCATTTCTCAGATTCTGAAGCGGAATGCGACTCTGCGATGGAACCTTCTCCCCGCTCCTCCGCATCAAGGACTGGGGCAAGAACCAGGCGCATCAGCCTCATTCTCCCAGAATGCGAGGTCCACCAGATTCCCACCTCTCTCCACAGGTACATCCAGGAGGAAGAAATCATGGAAATTCCGCGGGTCCCGACTGTGAAATCACCACCGTTGTCACCAGAAGCACCCTCTACCTCTAACAGAGATCACAGAGAGCTATTTTGGGGACCAACGGTGGTAGAGCAACGACATGACCTATCGTCAGCAACCGCAACTCCTGTGCCTGAAGCTATAGCTATCAGCCCATCGTATCGTGATATCATGGTCAGGTCACATCACTCTTCAGAGGATGGCTTTGAATTCAGCGTCCAGTCAGCTCGTTCGCCGTATTCTCCGTCGCCAAGTTTATTGTCCCAGCGGTCTGCCTCGGTACCGCTACCGGTCCCTCAGCCGCCCCCGGTTGATGAGTGGGATAATACAAGGCCAGACCAAGAGTCCGAACCCAGGAGCTTCTGGAGCATTCTCGCAGCGGATCACTTCCCGGAGAAGTTCTGGCCGACGGCGGTGCCGAACTTTTGTGTACCAGAGTCCCTTACCCCAGAAGAAGTGGGGTACTTTTGACAAACCCTATGGGCGACACACTTCCGCCTTTGTTACGAGCGGGTGATGTACCCCAGAAGTCGAGTGCACTTTGAAGAAATCGACGAGCAATGTCGCCTGATCGATTTGGCCGCACTCCCTGTGGCCTAGCACCCTGAGTCACCAGGCCGTCAGAGCACCCTTCAACGGATATGTGTTCAGAGTTTCAAAGTACTCCGCAGAGTCATTAGGGAAGCTACCCCTCATGTGCAAGTCTGTGGCTGGGGACACTATGCTGCTCTCCTCTTCAACCCTATCCGACGACAGCCCGATTGGTTATGTGACATTGAGGACATGCCCTTGAGAGGGGTCGCGGTCCACATGGCTGACGTAGTGGACAAGGAAGACGAGCTTGAATTTATTGATGGGGACTTACCCCCCGAGGGCGTACCGCCACTGATGGACCCATCAGGGAGGGTTACCCGTCAGCAGAGGAACCTTCTAGGCCTCCCTGTACCCACCGAGTCACTGGTACTCAGTCGAAATTTCAGTAAGGGTAAGGAGCATGTCAGAATTATCAAGCACTCCAACCTGTCCGCCTCTGTACAGAAGACGGACGAAGATCCCGAGAAGGCCACGTTACGCTAGCAGCTTGCTGAGCAGAAGAGGCTGGTTGACGAACTCTTGGCCGAGCGTGCTGCAGAGCGGCGACCCGACTATGGTAATCCCAAGTCGAGGCAGTAGGGGCAGGAACAATTCCCCCCGGTGAGATGCCTCCGGAAAACCCTGATCATGATACTTCCGTAGACAAGGCAGAAGCTAGAACTTACGGAAAGAGGGCGCGATACGTCTCGCCAAACCCTCCTGAACGACGGGGCAATCTGAATAATCCAGTCTGGGTTCCCCCAGTCGCCCCACAGGCTGTTCCGCCAGTCTCTCCACGAGCCGCCGAAGCCATCTACCATGTCGAAGAACCCGACAACGTGCTTGTGATTAGGGATCCCCGTCAAGACAGGGACACCCACCCAAATGACCTTATAGTGGCACTCATAGCCCGCCTCAAAGCGTTGGAAACGCGGCAGGTGGCAGTCCCACCAGATGGAAAGTCGTATCCCGCGTGGGTGGATGATATGCCTGCACCCTCGGGTTTTGGGAACCCACTTTCTCACCCTTCAACGGGACAGGGGACCCGCCACATCACTTGGCCCATTTTTCTTCCAGGTGTGGCCCCATGCTGGGGACTACAACCCAACAAGAATCCACCAAGCTCCGATGCTTCGTGCAGACATTGGAAGGTCCCACATTCATCTGGTACAGCCAGCTCCCTATCGGATCAATGACCGGTTGGGAGGATCTCCGCTGGCAGTTCCTATACCAGTTCAGCTCCACCACGCGGAAGACCAGCATTGCAGACCTCTTCAAGTGCAAGCAAAGGCCTGATGAGAGAGTTGCGGATTTCATCACCCGTTGGAAGGGAATTACATACTCCCTCGATATTACACTGACTCAGGAGAAATTATTGACGATGTGTGTATGGAACGTTAAAACGGAGCTGGTACCTTCCCCGATTACCCAGAACTACCCTAGAGGGTTCCAGGATTTCTCTGATAAGGCTTAGTGCCTTGAGGAGGCTCTGCAACAGGCTAGTCAGGCACGTTCGTTGCCCCCTATGATCCCATCCAGGAGGACTATCAGAGCCGAACCCGCCGCGGTGGCCCAAATAGAAGCCCCTAGATAGCTGGAATTACTGCCAGCAACACCAGCCCTGCAACCCCATAGAGGTCCTCCACCTCAAGCGCAGGCTCCTGCCCAGCAGCGACCGCCTCAGAACCGACAAGTTCCCCCGCGCAATGCACCACCCCCACCTAGGCGAGACAATCAGGCGCCGCCTCCTCGGCAGGCCCCTACGGCCCCTTGTCAGGGCCAGGCCCCTAGGGCCCCCTATTCGGAAAAAAGGCACCAGACTTATTAGTTCAACGAGAATCAGGTCCCTGGTTACTTTCGAAGTGCTCTAGAGCAAGGGATTGTGCGCCTACCCGAGTGCAGAAGGCCGGCGGAGGCGAATCTTACCGATCACCCCAACAACTGTCCTTATTATTGGATTCTGGGGCACACCCTCAAGCAATGCTGTGTGTTTAAAGACTGGCTTCAAGACCAGGTCAACAATAACATAGTTAGGTTGGGCCTGACACCAACATAAGTAGCAGGTGTCTTTGTAGGGTTAGAGATTGGTAGCGACAGCAAAGGCAAGTGGAATCAGGTTCCCAACCATGGGTCCCAGAAATACGATGACTGGACGGCTTGAAAACCCATCTCCCGCACCCATGGTATCATCCGGGCACACCTGAAGCAGCCAGAACATTCAAAAGAAGTAGCCAGTACCTCTGCATCACCTTCACAATCGACCTCTTCCCAAAAGGGCAAGCAACGACGACGTAAGAAGAAGCAACGCGCTCTGCTGGTGTCGTCGTCATCCCGTACTCTTGGTGACTTTATGCCCCCTGAAATGGGGATTCCTCCCAGAATCTGCCCAGTGGTGGATGAATCATCGAGCGATAGCCAGGGGTACGCTTCAGTTAACACCGTGGAACTGTTAAAGCCCTATATGACCCCCGATGAGGGGGAATGCCAGGAAAACCCCCCTAACGTTTACAGCCGACGTCAATGTCAGCGGAACCGCAACCAAGCCGGTCGTTGAGGCACATCAGCTGGCACTTTCAGTCAGGCTGTGCACGCAACTGAAACCAGACAGCAGACTCAGCACAGAGCTCAGCACGCACAGACCCATCTGACGCCCTCAGCTCCACCTCCACCGACGTTTGTGCTACTAGATCAGGCAGGACTGCCTCGTCCGTACCACAGTCAGTATTTCTCATCTACGGGCTAGTATCCGCTGTCCGATCCTGGTCTGGCAACTACTCTCCAGGCTTCAACTAGTAGGCAACAGGATGTGCCCAACACCAGCGAAGCGCCGGTTCAACTGGCAGGACCCGCTATGCCCCCAACTGCAGAATGACCCCCTGTAAGCAGAGGCTCGCGTTTGGCATGAAAGTATGATGTCATGAATCACCTGGTCGGTATTTCGGCAAGTCTTTATATCCTTGAGGCCCTTTTCCTATCGCCTGAAATGCGCGAGGCACTTTCTGAGGCCCTAAGGAGCCCCCTCCAGTTTGAGATGGAGGTGGCGGCCGTAGAAGCATTCCATGCCGAGGCAATTGAGAACGCCGAATGTCAGGCGGTTATCTCGTTCTCTGGTGAAGATGAGGACCCTCCTATACATGGGCATATTCTCCCACTGTACATCACTGGACACTTCAATGGTGTGGAAGTCTGCCGCTGCCTCGTTGACACGGGTTCCAGAATCAAACTAATCCCAACTCGGACACTGCGAAAGCTAGGTCTGTATAAAGATGATTTAACTCCCTCTGACCTCAGAATCTAGGGATACGACAGGACAGAGCAAACCCCAGTTGGCAAGATCTGCCGGAAGACTCAGTTCGGTGGCTTAATTTCCAGTACTGAGTTCATGGTCGTCTCTTAGGACACCGCCTACAACGCGTTGATGGGTAGGCCATGGCTCCATCTACACGCAGCAGTCCCTTCTTCGTATCACCAGTGCCTCAAATACTCCCTCAATGGTCGAGTAGGCGTGCTCTAAGGAGATGCGTCTCCTTTAGCCTCTTGTGAGGCCCGCTATCTGGATGCTGATTATTACAAGAGTAAAGATAAGAAAATCCTAGTAAGTGAGGATGAACCCACCCTGGTCACAAGTGATCCCTGGGCAAGCATGGATGACACCTACATCCTACCGATCCACCGATTGGAGGCCACGACCCCCGACATGGGAAAATGTTTTGTTATTTCAAGTATGAAAGGAAGGCATGTTTCCATGTCCAAGAGACGGTGGAAAATCACCTCGTACTCCTACACCAACCAGGCTCAGGTGATCCTAGAGCCTCCTACCCCTGTTCGGTACCAGAATGTCAAGCTTATGACAATGACAGTATGCCATACATGTCTCTTCCACCAGGCTGGAATCAACCGACTCAGGCCGACACGTCACCACTGCTTTGATGTCATCAAACGTGGACCCTTAGGCCGAAGTCCAGATGGGATAGGGTCGACTGCCTTCATTGCTATGGTCTCAATGAAGAGTAAGTCTCCTGATATGATGACCACTACTACCCAAGATGGCACCAGCTTCCCCTTAGGTTTTGATAGCCCATAAGTATCTCCCGTTGCGGGAAATCCCCCCACGGGTGGAGAGGAAGACCTAGAGGATGCTCCCCCCAACTTTGAGGAAGCGCCTCTTCCACGATTGATGAACTGGTACAGGTGAACCTTGGTAGCAAGGCAGATCCGAGACCCACATTGATCAGTGCAACCATGTCCCCCGAGGAGCGACAGCGGTACATAGACTTTCTCAAACAACACCGTGACGTGTTTTCCTGGAGTTACGGTGAGATGCCAGGACTAGATCCTCAAGTAGCCGTTCACCGTCTGGGCCTCCCGGCAAACCATCGTGGGTTTAAACAGCATCCCATGAAGATGCACCCTTCTCATGGTGCTATGATTGAGGCCGAAGTTGACAATCTTATCAAATCCAACTTCATTAAGGAAGTCCAGTACCCTAAGTGGCTTTCCAACATTGTTCTAGTCAGGAAGTAGAATGGGCAGATCAGAGTCTGCATCGAATTTTGCGACTTTAATCGCCATTGCCCAAAGGATGACTTCCCCGTCCTGGTGACTGAGTTATTGATTGATGCCACAACCGGGTTCCAAGCTCTCTCTTTCATGGATGGGTATTCCGGGTAGAACCAGATCCGGATGGCCCCCAAGGACGAGGAGTCCACTGCCTTCAGGGCTCCCCAAGGTACCTTTTGCTACCAGGTTATGCCCTTCGGCTTGAAAAATGCAGGTGCCACTTATTAAAGGGCCATGTATCGCATATTCAAGCCGATTATCGGGACGCTGGTGGAATGATATGTAGATGACCTAGTGGTAAAATCATGCTAGCACTAGGACCATCTCAAAGACCTTGATAAAGTGTTCGGTTTCCTCCGTTCCCATCACCTGAAGATGAATTCATTGAAGTGTGCCTTCGGGGTCACCTCTAGGAAGTTTCTTGTCTTTGTTGTTAGATACCGAGGCATTGAAATCGACCCAGAGAAGATCAAGGCCATCATCCAAATGCCTCCCCCGAGAAATATTCAGTAACTTCGAGGTCTCCAGGGCCACTTAGCCTATATATGCCGATTCATCGCGAATCTGGCTAGAAAGTGTAATCCCTTTTCCCGGCTCATGAAGAAAGGTGCCACTTACGAATGGGATGAAGAGTGTCGGACCACCTTCGAGGAAATCAAGTAGTATCTACTACAACGTCTAGTTTTGATGCCACCTGTTTCCGGAAAGCCACTGGTCCTTTACGTGACTGCCCTAGAACGGTCCCTCGGTGCACTTCTCGCCCAGAAGAATAATGAGGGTACTGAGAATAGTCTCTACTATCTCAGCCGCATGCTTCTCGATACGGAGGTCGGATACTCCCCTATCGAAAAGAGTTGCCTTGAGCTCGTCTTTTCCGTACAGAAGTTGCGGCATTACCTGCAGCACCATGAGGTACAATTGGTCTCTCGGGTAGACCCACTGAAGTACATCCTGAACCGCTCCATGTTGACTGGCCGACTAGCACGGTGGGCAATGATCCTCCAGCAGTTTGACATCAGGTTCATGCCACAGAAGGCCATTAAGGGACAGGCGTTGGCAGACTTTTTAGCCACCCACCCAACCTCCGCGGACCAGTCCTCGGACCTGGATTTTCCTGATGAGATGATCCTCTCAGTCGATCATGCCATCTCATGTTGGAAAATGCACTTCGACGATGCCTCCCAAAGCCCCACCGGTAGGAGGCTCAACAATCCTAAGCTCAATAGAGTGGGCCTGGGTATTGTCTTCATTACCCCGGCGCAAGCCGTTCTTCCATACTCGTTCCTATTGTCAGAAGGTTGTACTAACAACGAGGCAGAGTATCAGGCTCTCATCACCAGCGTCGAGTTGGCCCTCGAGATCGATGTGCCCCATCTACATGTGAAAGGAGATTCTGAGCTGGTAATCAAATAGGTCAATAGAGACTATGCCGTTAGGAAGCTGGAGCTTGTACCATTGCTGGAGTGCACCCTCAGTCTAACGGCCCAATTCTCCTCTCGACCAGAGATTACCCATGTCCCACGGTCACAGAATGGTCAAGAAGACGCCTTGGCTGGCTTAGCTGTGTCTCTCGCAGAACCTGAGCAAGATGATTTGATTATACATGTGGCACACCGGAGAGTCATCGCCCCCATCACCCAAGAAGACAATGACGACACGCGGGTAAGTCATATCACTACTAGAACCGCTGCGTCAGGGGTCCTGGCTTCGTCAGAAATAGTGGCCGAGGATGCTCCCGATTGGAGGGCACCTTTTGTCGAGTATCTCTAAAATGGTCACCTCCCGGACAACTAGGCCAAGCGCGAGCGAATCTGATGTCACGCGCTGCAATTTACCCTCCATAGCGGCCCCAGTCTTGAACAGATCCTTTATAAGCGGAGCTTCTATGGCATCCTCCTCCGTTTCATTCAAGGATTAGAGATTCCTCAAGTTATGGAAGAGTTCCATGCCAGTTCCTGTGGTGCCCATCAAGCTGGGATGAAGCCGTCCCATCAAATCCGGAGGTTGGGGTACTTCTGGCCCTCTATGATCCACGATTGTATCGGGTATTCCAAGAGATGCCACGCGTGCCAAGTTCACGCCAACTTCCTGCATCGGCCGCCGGAGCCCCTCCACCCCACCAAGTACTCTTGGACATTTTCAGTATGGGGACTTGATGTAGTGGGACCATATCCACCAGCAACAGCTTTCCAATGTAGGTTCATCCTAACTTCTACAAATTTCTTTTCCAAGTAGACAGAGGCAGTTCCAATCAAAGAGGTCAAGGCCCATTCCATCATCGACTTTGTAAGCTCCAATATTATCCACCAGTTTGGGGTCCCTCACGCCGTCCTCACCGATAACGGTACCAACTTCCGAGCGGTTGAGCTGAAGAAATTGTACGCCAAGTACGACATCCGTTCGAACCATACCTCCCGCTATCACGCGCAGAAAAATGGACAGATCGAGGCATTCAACAAAACCCTCTCTAACATTCTGCAGAAGATGGTTGTTCAGAACAAGAAAAGTTGTCTGGACAAGCTCCCAACGCCCTCTGGGCTTATCGGACGACGACTCGCAACTCTACCCAGGTGACCCCATATTCCCTGGTGTATGGGGCTGAGGCCATCCTACCCATTGAGATCCAGCTTCCATCATTACGCACTGCAGTCTATGACTAGTAGGCGCCTGATGAGGTGGCCGAAATCCGTCTAGCTGAATTGAAAGCACTGGATGAGAACCGGCTTCATGCCCTGCACAATCTGGAAAGGAATCAGAATAAGATAGTGAGGGCCTTCAACAAGAAGGTTCGCCTCCGTTCTTTTCTACAGGGCGACCTAGTGCTGGCCCTTCGAGCGCCAATGATCCCCAGTAGGAAACCGCCCAAGCTAGAACCCAAATGGGAAGGGCCTTATATCATCCATAAGGTTTACCCCAATGGGGAGTACTCCTTGGTGACCACGGATGGTGAGCGCGTAACTCCTCCCACCAATGCCAGGTTCCTCAAGTAGTACTTCGCCTGATCCTATATGGTCCAACATGAACTTAAACTGTATGGTCCAACATGACCTTAAAATGTATGGTCCAACACAACCTTAAACTATATGGTCCAACACGACCTTAAACTGTATGGTCCTACACGACCTTAAACTGCACCACCGTCCTGCAGGACGATAAACTGCAAAATGTTCCAAGCTCTCTGACCTTAAACTAAGATCTCCCCTCATCCTTACTGCAAGACGTTAAACTGAAAGCCATTAAGGCCTTCCTGACCGAGGCTCAGCCTCAGGCCCCTTGGCCTCCTCGATCCCCCGACCCTCGTCCTTACTACAAGACGTTAAACTGCAAGACAGTCAGGCCTTCCTGACCGAGGCTCAGCCTCAGGCCCCTTGGCCTCCTCGGGCCCCCGACCCCCGTCCTTACTGCAAGACGTTAAACTGCAAGCCAGTCAGGCCTTCCTGACCGAGGCTCAGCCTCAGGCCCCTTGGCCTCCTCGAGCCCCCGACCCCCGTCCTTACCACAAGACGTTAAACTACAAGACAGTCAGGCCTTCTTGACCGAGGCTTAGCCTCAGGCCCCTTGGCCTCCTCGGGCCCCCGACCCCCATCCTTACTACAAGACGTTAAACTGCAAGCCAGTCAGGCCTCCCTGACCAATGCGCAGCCTCGGGCCCCTTGGCCTTCGTCGACTCGGACTCTCATATGGGGTTGTACGGTGTGGTGTGGTATTACATCCTCATTCACATCGGGTTACCTGCCGTACCGTACATATACCCAGTTGAGACACATTTCTCGTCCAGAACAATGTTAAACTACGCTTCAAGAACTACATGTGGCTTGATTCCCATCTTAATGGGATACGTAGGAATGCTCATATGCCTCGTCTTGAGCCCATCCCCAAGCTCTTCTCTCCCACTATCCCCCCTGGGAATAGTTTCCTTGGAGGATCCTTGCATAGCGAGGAGTAGGCTTTCTTAGCACCGCTCATACAGCCCCGCTCATACAAGGATTGTAAGGTTTGCACCATGTGCCCACTCCCATTCTTCTATCCTCCCATGTCCTCACCGCATGACGTTAAACTGCATAGCCTTCAAGAACTATGTATGGCTTGATTCCCATCCTAATGGGATACGTAGGAATGCCCGGACCTTTTGTCCGTTGGCCCAACCCAAAAGCCAAAATCTTCCCCTCAGGTCAATACATATGGCAGGGTGCACACTTTTTCCCCAACTCACGTCAAGCAAGCCTCGACCCGGCTGCACGTCCCCCCTGGAGATGTTCGCCTCTTTTATGGATGGATACAACTATGCTTCACCCACTCCTTGACTGGGATTCCATCATCTTTCAAACCCAGAGGGACCCCCAAGAGAGGCCTGGATACTACGCCCAAGGGATCTCCTACCGACACGGGCCAACACCCCCGGGGGTTTCCAAGCAACAAGCTGATACAAGTCCCGCATTGCGAATTTGGTCAACGGTCGACACTCATTTGTTGCTCCCATATCGGGTCACCATAGGGAGGCTGTGTTTCGAACATGGTCAACAGTGTCCTGGATATTCAGGTCCTCCCCGAGATGTCCCAAACATTGAGTGCAGTGATTCGTTCTTCCCCATCATGAAGTGACAAACTTCCCTTCGGGTGGTGTCGGTGGTTGGGCCCACGACCCTGACTCTCATATAAAGGAGTGTACGATGTGGTGTGGGACTATGTCCTCATTCATGGTGGGATTATGTACCATGCCATACACTTCCCCTCATGCCATACACTTCCCCTCATGAGGCCCAGCCTTGGGCCTCTCGGCCTTTTCGGGCCCACGAACCTTGTCCTCACTGCAAGACATTAAACTGCAAACCAGTCAGGCCTTCCTGACCGAGGCCCAGCCTCAAGCCTCTCGGCCTTTTCGGGCCCATGACCCTTGTCCTCACTGCAAGACATAAAACTGCAAACCAGTTAGGCCTTCCTAACCGAGGATCAGCCTCAGGCCCATTGGCCTTTTCGGGCCCCGTCACCCAACTTCTTACCCAGAGCGTATGGGGTGGTACGTGGTTATTCCCTCATCCACATCAGGTTGTCCTCCGTACTGTACACTTCCCTTTCCTTTGCCTGGGGGTATCTTACTCCCTCACCCCATCCCGCATGATGTTAAACTGAATCTATAGAACTACGTATGGATTGATTCCCATCCTTATGGGATACGCAGGACCACTCGAATATCTAAGCTTTGGGTCCAGCCCCGTCTCTGGGGAATCTCTATCCCACCTCAGCTCCTCGACCTACTCTTCCTCCACGAGGGTATTATATGGTGTAGTGTGGGATTATGCCCTTATTCGCGTTAGTCTTGTAATGACCACGTCATGTACCTCTCATTCTCGAGCTGTTTCATTGACCCTTCTCGACGGTTCGCCAATGTGCCTACGGGTACTCCAGTTTATTACCTGGAATTCCAGACTTTACTCGGACACGTCCGCACCCACTTTCCAGGCTTTGTGTATCCATGCATCAGGGCTTTCATCATCTTTCACACCCGGAGGGACCCCCAAGAATGGCCTAGAAACTACACCCAAGGGCTATCCTACCGTTACGGGCCAACGCCCCCGAGGGTTTTGGATAACAAATCGATAAAAATTCAGCGTTGCGAATTTGGTCAGCGGTCGATGCTCATTCGTTGTTCCCACCTTAGGCTAACGCGATATGGAGACTGCGTTTCTGCCATGGTTAATGGTTATCCTCCATCACCATGCCAACCCCATTAAGCCCAAAATGTCAGTTACACGATTCACATCCTTCTCCATTCTCATCATGTCCAGTTGGAGTTTTTAAACTCTTGGTACTGTTCCTCCGTGCACGTCTGCGCGTAGGGTGAACAAAGCCATGTCAAAGGCGTCTTTTGGGGCTATTCACCGACTCCCCCTAGTTGGATGTTTTGGGTATTGCGATAAGGATCTTACCCCCTTGTTTCCCACACCGAGTTTAGCTCACGTGGTCTTAGGGATCGGGTCGAGGTCTGCGCTTACCTGGAAAGTTGTCATCCAACCATGGTCTGAGCTCTAAAGACCATAAACTAAGATCTCCTAAGAACTACGTCTGTCTTGATTCCCATCCCCATGGGGTACATAGGAACGCCAAGACCTCCTATCTTTGGGTCCAGCTTGAGTTCAGTGTCCTGCCTTCAGGACCCTGACTACGGGACTGTGTGGTGTGATTTGGACTCCAAGTCCTCATCCACGTCAGTTATGTCGCACGACACCATACACATTCCCCACCTAGCATTGTCTCTACTACGTCTGCGCTTCATGACGTTAAAATGCATTCTTGGTCCTATCATATGACCCTAAACTGTGACATTATCGTCCTGTCCGCATGATGAAAAACGGCATTGCATTGTGATGACCTCGTTGTAGAGGACATCACATTGGGTATTGGTCACATGCCATGCCATTTTTCAATGCCTATCACGACTTGATTATTGTGGTGACACCAGGGATTTCTACCCCAGGCCTGTCGCTTCACAAAAAAAAACCACTCACCTTAAAGGAAAAATAAGATTTATCAAATTCCGCTTCTTTTAGTGCAAGGGCCACGCCCACACTCCCCTTTTTCCCTGGCACTGGTACCTTACCATGCAACCTTTCAGAACTATGTATGGCTTGATTCTCATCCTTATGAGATACGTAGGAGAACCCAGGCACTTCCCCACAGGCCCAACCTAACCTTCATGTTCTGTCCCTTGACTCGAGCATTTCCCCAGAGAACACATGGTAAGTAGGGATTAGGTCCTCATTCACGTCAGGTTTTGTAATCGCCTTGCCATGTGTCCCCTACTCCCCTTACCCATTCATGGTCCGAGTTCTAAGACCATAAACTAAGACTCTCTCAAGAACTACGTGAGGATTGATTCTCATCCTTATGAGATACGTAGGAGCGCCCGAACATTTCCCCGCGGGCCCAACCCAACTCTCGTCTCTGGTATCTCGACCTAAAACAATCCAAGAAGCACATGGTAGTCGAAACCCCAGTTCTCATCCATGTCGGGTTTTCTTAAATACCCGTCACGTGCCTCCTGTGCTTCCTCCTACCCATGGTCCAAATTTTACGACCCTAAACTAATATCTCCCTATGGGAAAGGACTCTTCTCCCTCTATCTAATACGTCTCGTTGTAGTATTCAGATGTGTTTTGACAAAGAGCCCGAAGTGTGGAATTTTCATGGGGATATTCCCCTCGTCCCATGACCAAGCTTTGTGAGCTTGCTATTTGGATCCTCATACTCTTACACATCCAAAAGGACCCTCGAATGACATGGATACTAGGCTTAAGGGCGCTCCATGGATGCTGGACCTAAGGGCCCTCCAATTGTTTCGGGCCAACGTCCCTAAGGATCTTTGACAACATTTGCAACATGGTCCCGTGTTTCGAACATGGTCAACAGTCAACCCTCATTTGTTTGTCCCCATTCTAGGATAACGAGATATGGACACTGCATTTCCGCCACGGTTAATAGTTACCCTCTATCGTCACGCCACCATCATTGTGATCCAAATCTCAAGCGTCATGATTCACACATTTCCACTTCCTCATGTTCAAGTGGAATTCCAACATATTGGGCTCTATCTCTTTGCACATCTAGGTTCGCTACATGGTCATGTTAGTGTTTTTGGGCTGGTATTCACCAAGAGTCTCTTCGCCCTAACCTTCCCCCCTTCTGTTTCGGGAAAGTCCCACCACTACTTCTTCTTTCCCACACCGAGCATGACTCACGTGGGCTTAATAGTTTTGGCGGGATGTGTACCAACACGGCTAGGCTGCTCATCGTCCTGCATGATGTTAAACTATGTTTTTAGAACTACGTATGGCTTGATTCCCATCTTCATGGGGTACGTAGGAATGCCCGACCACTTTGCTTCGGGCCCAGCTTAATCCTCACTCTTGGTCCTCCAACTTGGAGAGTTTCCTCCAGGGGTACATGGTGTGATTTGGACTCCAAGTCCTCATTCACGTCAGTTTCATAACTACCATGCCATATGATCCATGGGATCTCCTCTTTCACTCCACGTCCTATCGTATGACGTTAAACTACAGGAGTCCATATGTCCTCAATGCATGACACTAAATTGCGGTTCCACCCTGAACAAGTTCAGGCTGCCCCGTGTTCATCATGGGATGCACCAGAGCCTCTGTCTGAGAGGATTTCACCTGCCTGTGTTGATCTATGACCACATTGTGCATCCAAAACTACGTGTGGCTTGATTCCCGTCCTCATGGGATACGTAGGGACACCCTGGTATTTTTCCTAGGGTCCATACCATAGGAATCATTAATCCTATCCTTCCCCTTTTCGGCCCCCCTGGCCGGACCCCTCGCTAGAGAGACCCTGTCCGAAATAAGGAAGGATACATAACCAAACCGACACGCCCATCTGGTGTGTTCCCGCCACGGCGATGTAATTACATGAGTGTTGGATTCTGTTCGGACAAACAATCACTCCATATTCCACGCTTTGCGTGCCCATTATTCGGACCCTCGCCCCCTTTCATGTCTGAAGGGACCCCCTAACGGCCTGGTCTCATGCCGCATCGGCTCACCTACCGTCCTGGTCCAACATTCCGGACGACTGGTCATGTTTGGAGGGACCCCCTAACAGTATGGATTCTCGACCCAGGGTCCGCCAACTATCCTGGGTCAATGTCCCGAAAGATTAACCGACAACATTTGTGACATGGTCTCGTGTTTCAAACATGGTCAAAGGTCGAACCTCATTTTTTGTCCCCATTTCAGGCTAACGCAGTAAGGATACCGCTTCTCCTCCATGGTTAACGACTATCCTTTATTGTCACGCCATCCCCAAAGTGCTCCGAATCTTGGGCATCGTAATTCACGCTTCCTGTTTTCGTCTGTTCGGACCGATTTCAGTGCCCCTGGCGTTGCACCGTTCGTGCATGAGGGCACACTAAAGAAACGGTAATTCAATTGTTTTGAGAAATTCCTTCTTCGGCCAAGCCTCTCCCATCTTTCAGAAATCTAGACTGGTAATCCAAATACCGGATGCCCGGAGCTTGGTCTCCACTCCTATGTTAGGTGGGATGAGAAGGCAACTATGTCCTATTTCTCACATTGGGCTTGACCAACGTGAGCTTGGGGAATTATCACCGATCGTCCTGCAAACATTGTAGGGATGTAACGAACTGATTCAAATAGTGGAAATCATGCATTCTACGACATTCAAAACAAAGAAGGAAGAAATTGATGCATGAAAGTACCAATAAAAGGTTTTTAGTTTGTTACAGTACCCGGGGGTCGACTCCCCCCATGGACGGGTTAACCCCGTCAAAAGAGCGTTACAGCTTCGCCACCCTTCGGCTTGTGGCGTCCAAGACTTGATGATGCTGACTCAGCTCCCACTCTTCCTCAGCAGCGATGGGGTGCAGTTCGTCAGCCTTGGCTCTGGCCTTTTCTACGCCAACTTGAATGGCATCCATCTTTCCAGAAGCCTGCCTCATATGCTCTTCTGCCTCTGCCAGCTGGGCCTTCAACCGTGAGATCAGCTCAGATTGTGCATTAAGAGAGGCTGAGTGCTCATCTGCTCGGGTCTGCATCTGTTGGACCTCACTTTCAACCTCCTGGAGCTTCTTGATGTTGTTCGCCTTCCTCTGCTGCCTGCCCACGCTGAGCCCGCGATCATACTCCCGGATCTGCTCGGCCATGAGATCTTGGATGAGCGCATGAGGACGTTGGGAATCCACTCCCCCAGTGCACAGTTCACACAGCTGCGAGCGAAGTCTGTCCATTTCATTCACCCATAGTGTTTGGGGGTGTCCTTGATGAAGCATGTGATTAGCTTCCACGACCGGCGGCAGACTATGCTGCTGTCTTCCTCGTTGGAGGCCGTTTTGTCCCAGTCTGCGCGATTAGAAGGCTCGTACGCAGGATACGCCCGCTGGAAGTCCTCAGCAGGATCTGCATCTAGCATTGAATCCGGCGCGACATCTGGTGCCGAAGCAAGTGCAACAGGACTGGGACCGGACGGTCGATCCTCTTCATCGGAGTCCACCTCAATGACCTCGGGTACGACCCTGCTGGTGGTACCTCCAGTGATGATGTGTGTTGCAGCTCAGGGAGATGGGGGGACTATCTCCACCATCACCGGCATGCCCCTAGGAGGGATGCCACCAGACATCCCGACTAGCCTTGCCGTAGCAGCCCATGCCAGTCAGATAACTGTACGACAGAGAGGGACATAAACGTTAGTTGTCATAGTCTACATATGAAGACAAGGAAACCGGTAGAGGAAAATTACAGAGATCGACCTCCTGGTGCTGCTCTTGAGCTGATACTGACGGGACCTCGAGGCGAGGCCCTCCGTATACTATTGGAAGGTCTGGAGATTCTGGAGGAGCCACCTCGGGTGCTTTGGTCCCACCAGACGCAGAACTGGACGCAGCCATAGGCGCGAGTTCTGAAGGTCTTGCATCATCACCCACCGAGGGGCGAGAAGGAGGCCTGCGTACAAGTTCCTCCTGCATGGCTCAAACATCAGTGAGAAGTCCATAATGGCCCAAGAACGGACCATAAGGAAAGAAGTTCGGAATGCTACCTCGAGAGCCTCTACGAAATCATCGAAATCTGACCCTTGATCTCCGACCTCGCCCTCCTCCAATGGGCTCCCTCCTCAAGCCTCATCCTCCCAAGAGGAGTCCTCTCATTCTTCCAGTAGGGGGAAGCGCTCCCTCAGATCGGCGGCTGACAACTGTGGGGGGACCGTTCGATCCAACAGTACCCTCACCCGGTCTTTCATTGGGCGAGGGACACCACTAGAATGAATGTAATCCTCTAGCTCGTCCAAGTATTGCTCTGCCTCCACCGGAGATTCCATGAAACCAGCCCGGACTAGGCCTATGCCCGATAACTCCATCCCGAGGCGATTCAAGTGCTCCCATATCTCAGGTGGACTGAGGAATTGCCGGTTGACATCCCAAATGTCCCAAGCCTCCGGGAAGATGGCATCCTCTGCCATGTCGATATGACGCAGCCGCTTCCCCGGATCCTGAGTGGATATCCTACGAAATACCCTCGGTGGGCGCCCCTCCGGATGGCCCTGCTCTTTCGGAATCAACGGATCCGCCGCTGCTGCCACACCCTCGGTCGGTGCGGGTCTCGACGCTACGGCATCCCTGCCACCGCGAGAGGCCCTAGCTGCCCTCCGACCCCGACCTTGGTATAGAGGAGGCCCACCGTCACCAACCCGAATAGTTGGATGCTTCAGCATCTCCCCTGGGTAAGCAGCCTCCCAACTAAAGGCATACTCCCTAACCAATCCGAAAGCGGCGGTGGATGGAGGCAATGCAATTCGTATCTTCCCATATTCCTGTGTGAACATGAGGCACAACTGCCTCATCACACACGGGTTCTCCTCGTGACGCACCTCCCAGTAGACCTGCGGGGTCAGCTGCTGGAGGCACCGTAACTACCTCACAAACCGATGCGGGGTGTACGGTTCGCAGATCGGCTCACGATCCACTCGTGCCACCAAAACTCTGCCTCGAAAGGCCAGAAGGTAAGCCTGGTGCTCTTCCGTTCCTTGCCCGTCGTCAGTGAGTATCCCCGTCGGCAATGGGAAGGGGTGGAAATTAAACTCATCCGCCCTCCACACTCGGTTCAGCACCATCATCACAGCTAGTTTGAATGGGAAGCTCCCGGCCACATTTAGGATGGAGGGGTAGAAGTTTGATCTCGGCGGTGAGATAGGGTTTGGATACTCATAGATCCCCCTGATGTGCGCCGCAATCCACCCATAAAGGAGGCGGAAGTGCCCGCATATCCTTGGCGGCTTCTTGCCCTCGCTAATGTGCCACAGAATTCTGTATAGCTTGGCGAGTATTGGAATCCCCAGATTGACCCGCTGCCACATGAACAGCATTGACGCCATGATAAAAGAGCTAGGCCGCACCCCCATGCTGGTATCCCTCACTGGTAGAATCCAACCACAGATGAGAGCCACAATGAACGCCGCCAGCCTGACTATCGGTTGTTGTTCAGTACTGACACTGAAACCCCAAGTCTTCCATTGGCTTTCCTCCAAGACCCGCCAATAAAAGTGCTCATTACCCCGTTGGGCCGCCCTCAGACAAGTTCGAGGCCTCGGAGGGAACTCTCGATTTTCTGGGAAATTTAGGAAGCGCTTGAACCACTTCTTAAAGTAGACATCCCTCACTGCCTCCTTGTCCTCTCCAGGGATGAGTGCCATCAGCACCGACACCAGTCGCGACATTTGCTTTGTATCCTCCCACGCGCTCATAACGGGGAGGAACTCATCATACATGGCCCCCAAGATCGGAACCCCCAAAATCTGGTGGACATCCCACAGGCTGATGCCCACCTCCCCATGGTGCAGGTGAAAGGTATTGGTCCTAGACGACCATCTGCTCAGCAATTCGGGCATCAGTTGTTTCGGTTGGTAAATGTGGAATTGGGAGGCCCATGCCGCCTCATATAAACCCACTCTCCTCAGCTCGGCCCCAAACTCCTCACATGAGGTGCCTACCCAGTAGGCCCTGGCCCAGTCATCAGTAAAGTTGCTACCCTGGCGCAGGTCCCACTCATCGGACCACCCCTTCTTCGAATCCTGCAAAGCCTCCTTCAGCATGGTACGGTGGAGAGGAGGGGATGTCTCCGGTTGTAGTGGCTTCCCGTCAATATTGTTCACATGGTTGTAGAGACAGTCGACGGTGACGGGTGTGAAGTCCTCCCGTGCATGACCATCGGCCGCCCTGAACCACTGGTGCTAACATGGTGTGCTCCTAAACCAGCAAGCTGGTTCGTCCCTACTCACCTCAGGGATGAAGACGTCATCCCTCAACCCGAAGACGTACAATGGCATCTTCTTGCACTGTGGATAATTCTTTTGACCCTCCGATAACTGCTATGTCAAAGAAATGTGGTCTGAGTGGCTTTGGACCATCTCACCAAGGCCCGGACAGTTGGCCATCTCATCCCGACGGGCGACATCTGCAAGCACCCCCAATACAGCTTCTCGATGGGCCATTTCAGTTCCGACACTCAGAAAATAATTTTTTTTTTCAGAAAGGATCGCGAAGCTAGATCGTGACGCTGGCTCGCGAAGATCTCTCGTAAAGATCAGTTGTGAAACCAAGTCGCAGAGTCTGACCTAGGCCGGAAAATAGGAGTTCTCTTAGCGCGGTCACGGAGTCGGAGACCCACGGTTCGTCGCGAAGCTCGATTCGCGGAGAGCAGGCGCGGAGTACGCGGAGCTTCGTGAAATCAAGAGTGCAAAAGGACAATAAAATCACGTGAAGAAAAAATAGGTCAGCCCCCTATTTTTAGGCGGCAACCCCGGAGCTTCACGGTGCGCCCCGCCCGCGCGGAGCATCACAGCGCGTCCGGATCCCGTGGCCGCGGTCAGCACCGCGGGCCCCCTTCGCAAAGTCGCATCGCGAACCACCGAAAATTTTGGCGATTTTCTCTCAGACTTTGACCCTTCATCCCTCTGCAGATCTAAGTCTAAGGTGGGGCATTTGTTGTCACCAAAATATTGCACGAAAGGAAGGGACGAAAAAGAAGCCCCGCACGCTGCCTCGCGAAGCACCGACGCGAAGCACCCCCGAGCATCGCGGTCCCGCGCAGCACCGGAGGAGGTCCCTCTCTGTGAACGGACTAACGTTAGCGAGCCCACCGTGAAGCACCGGAGGTGGTACCTCTCTGCGAATGGCCTGACATTCATGATCCCGCCGCGAAGCACCGGAGGCGGTACCTCTCCACGAACGGCCTGACGTTCGCGAGCCCGCCGCAACACACTGGAGGCGGCGCGTGAGTTCTGCTTCGTGGCACCCCTTGCCTATAAATATTGGGCTCCCCCTGAGCCCAGGAGGACGGACAATCCGACCTTTCGGATTCTCCACTCCCGAATCGCAAATCACCCTTTTCCCCGGGAATCATGAGCTCTGCGAGGTACTTCTACTTCACATGACACCTTCGCTTTGTCTCATTTTTAGCCCCTCTTCCGAGAGGGATGCCCTTCAAGAAGATTAAGGGCATTCGAGAAGGAGGGGGATTCCCAAGGGAACCCGGGCAGTCGCAGAGCGTTTATGCTTTGTGAAACACCCATCTTGTACTAGTGATCCCCATGCTAAGGCAGGATCGCTACACATCGTGAAGCACACTTCTTCGCAGTACCTTGCTTCGCGAGGCACACCCTCTTCGTGAGGCAGTGCTCTGCGAATACTATTCCACTCCGCGAAGCACTCTCCACTCACACCTCTGCCCCATGATAAGGCCAAGGAACTGCACTTCGCGAACCACAATCCTCTGCTTGGAAATTCCTCTCCCCGTGCGACCCTCCAGTTTTGCACGATGTAATTTCAAAGTCCCACGGACAAAACCACTCGTAGCGTTGCATCGCCTAATGCTTCTTCGCATAGGCACGCTAATGGCTATTGCTTCTTCGCATAGCCACGCTAACGTGAACCCCTCGATGGTTCGCTCTATGAACCCCCTTGACCACGACCTTACTGGTACCTTCCCTCCCCCATGGAGCAAAGGGTGCCGGTCATGTAAGTCCTAGGGGTGTGGAGTAAACCCACCTCGTCCGAGCTACAAGACGTTAAACTTACGAGCACCACGTCCTCAATACATGACGCTAAACTGTGACCTGACCCCGTACCTCACACGCATGGTCCCCCCAGCTCGGCCATTCTTTACGCCAATCATCTCCACGGGAATGGAATCACTCCCCCCACAAGGGATGATATCCTCCTTATCGGAGCGGCGTATGTCCACGGGAGAAGGGTAACCACCTTGGTGTAATCCCCCCCTAGTCCCTCAATGTATGATTGCACCCCTGCATCTCCGTACTTCCCCACTACCAAGGTCAGTGGAGGGCGCGATAGGGAATGGGGCACCTCCCATCATTGGTCCCAAATCCCTCTTTCGCTGCGCTTTGCCGCACTTCGGGCCTCTGTCTTGGAGTAAGTCTGAGCACCATGGACCACTTAATGTGTAAGACCATCTTTGCTTATCATGGACGCACCCTTCGTGGCGTGATCGTCAGGTCCTTGCTGCCTCTTGTTTCTCACACCGAGCATGACTCACGTGGGCTTAGAGTTGGAATTGGCCATGACAATACCTCGTCCAGCATGACGTTAAACTGTATACCCTCATCCAGCACAATGTTAAACTGTATGCCCTTGTCCCGCATGACATTAAATTGCACACCCATTTGAACTATGAGGTCTTTGATCCATGTCAAGGCATTGTACGTAGGAATCATCCTCGAGGTTCAATCCCATCTCTCATTGGACCAAGGTCCCCACTCACGTCGGTTCGCCGACACACCATTTGAACTACGAGGTCTTTGATCAATGTCAAGGCATGGTACGTAGGAAGCCTCCCTGAGGTTCAAGCCCACCCATCATTTATTCACGTCGGTTCATCCTCGTCCCGCAAGACGTTAAACTGCATCCCAGTCTGACGGAAAACCGTTGTGACCCACCTGAACTACGAGGACTTTGATCCATGTCAAGGCATGGTACGTAGGAAGCCTCCCTGTGGTTCAAGCCCACCACCCATCAGACTAAGGTCCACCTTCGCGTCGGTTCGCCGACGAAGCCCCCTTTGAACTACGAGGTCTTTGATCCATGTCACGACATGGTACGTAGGAAGCCTCCCAGAGGTTCAAGACCACCACCTGTTGGTCACTTCGACCATCTTCACGTCAGGTCACCAGCACCTGGGCAGCTTATTGTGTAAGCCCCACACCATCCGGACCAAGGTCCTCACTCGCGTCGGTTCACTGACACACCATTATGAACTACGCGGTCTTTGATCCATGTCAAGGTATGGTACGTAGGAAGCCCCCATATGGTTCAAGCCCATCACCCAGTCGTACCGACCTCACTCACGTTGGTTTACCCCCGTCCCACATGATGTTAAACTGTATTCCACATTCCATCCAAACTACAGGGACTTTGATCCATGTCAAGGATTGGTACGTAGGAAGCCTTCACGAGGTTCAAGCCCACCACCAGTGGACCCCCGGGTTCACCTTCACGTTGGTTTGCTGACGACATCCATCAGACCAAGGTCCACCTTCACGTCAGTCCGCCGACACCATCCCGAACTACGCAGACTTTGATTCCCTGCCACGGGGATACGTAGAAGGTCTCTTAGAGACTCAAGCCCAACTTTACTATCGCCCTTGCGATAGTCCCGTTTCATTCCCCCTCCACTTAATTCAACTCTCCATCACCCATCCTGATTCTCACCCAAACTGCCATATCCCAGCAAGATCATACCATTCCGCTCCTCTTCACAGCTGCCCATGGGCTGGTCCCGGTATCGGCACCCCTTCAAGGGAAACTCCTCAATCAGATCCATTCCAGCTAATTCTCTGATCGGGCAGATCCGTCTCCGCTGGACATTAAACCTGCGGCATACCCTGTGTTAAACACAGGAAGCTGAGGAAAACCTCAGATATATGTCTATGGCATATAATTCCCCACGCTTGATGTGGGATGCCTCAGGCTTCCACGCCCTTGAGAAGCCCCATGACAAGGGACAAAAGACAGACACTCCAGTTCCCCAGCATCCAGAAACGCTACTGATGCCTCGACGTGACTACTCCCCTGACTGAAGGTTACTACCCTAATCAGAACCTTTGGAATGTCCCGACAGAAGCTGTGTAATTAACCGACGTCCATGGAAACATGGCACTGGGAAGAGTTTCATGAACAACTTATTAAATCTATGAGGGAGACCCAGACTAGGTGATGAGTTCCGAGGAGGAATCCACGGAAGGAAGAACTGACATCCCATCATCCCATTTCGATTAAGGAGCAGACGTCCCTGAATAAGGAGATAATGCCGCCCGCCTTTGGAAAGAGGGAATGCGGGGCAATAATGCAGCGCGTCCTCCTCTGCAGACGGATGCGCGCACGCCCTAGCGAAAGCGTCGGAAACAATGACCTAATGAGAATGAGTAAAATACCTAAAACACTTTTTTGAAATGATAAATTAAATAAAATATTGAATTTGTGGTTAGGTTCATGATAAGTGATTTATATGTCACTATATATTCTTTCATTATAGTAATCAATCCATATATAGTTTTGAATAGAACTCTACAAATATATAACTCATATACATGGGAAATGGTATGGTTTGAGGAATTTTCATTTTTCATAGTGTATGTTTATATATAAGAAAACCATATACTGAGAGCATTTACATAGACTGATATCTCATGTAAGAAAACTATATCATATAAGATAGACCAATACTGATAGTTTAAGGGTCATGTGGGATGGGCCTGATATCATACAGTTTAATGTCATGCAATAAGGAAGAAATGATTTAAAGTTTAATGTCATGAGGACTTGAATTCCATGTAGTTTAGGGTTATATTATGAGGAAAATTATGTATTTTAATTTAAATTCATACAACTAGGACCATTATTTATTTTATTTTAAGTCTATATGACTAGGTCCATCTCCAATAAGTTTAAATTCATATTGAATAGACTTCAAGAAAAAGCTATGTAAAGTACTTCTTGAGAATCCCAACATTTTTAGTAGGCATGATACACTCACCATCCATTATGATTAGGGAACATGGTCCATTTATGCATACCTTGTGTATGAAATTAAGTCCTTCCCATTTATAATCAATCTATTGGGAATTCTTTCTAGCTATCATTAGTATTCATAATTCCAATACCAATTTCCATTATATGAATGAGAGGAGGTGATCCTTATTATCAAACACTCAAGTGATATAGTTCTGATAAACTTTGAGGTTATGTAGTGTGAATAACATTTTTCTCATTGAGCCTCTTAAATTAATCAAGTTATATATGGGATTATTTATCTTTATAAAACTAATCATAAATGGAAATGTGAAGTGAAGGAAACAAAACTTTAATAGGGAATAATGCTTCTATCCCATGTACTAGTGAGTATGGATTTACATGTGTTGGAGTATGGGTTATGGTGATATAAACCAAAAAAGTACAATTAAGTTTTTACAATCAATAATTCATATCCTTATTCTCTATTTTTTGAATAATATTAGATATATTCTTAAAATATTACTCTATCTATCCATTAACCATCACATGATAACATGATAAGTGATTTGACTGAATGTTATACTCCTAGTAAAAATTCTTCATCTCAAAGAAATATAAGTTGGCACCTTTATTAATAATTATTATATGAGGGAATCTAAATGTAATAATAATACTATATTTTATGAAGTGAATTATATATTTTGTCCCAATATCTTTCAAGTGTATATCTTCATCTTATTTGGAGAAGAATTCAATAGTAGTAAGAATAGGCTTGAAATTCCTAGCTGTATCTAGAGGGTATGGACTTGTGGAATCTATCCTACATGTGGAGAATGACCATGTGTATTTTTTCGTGTGAAATAAATTTGGGATTTGATGAATAAAGTTCATATGGATTTTGAATTCATGGAATTTCTTGGTGAATTTCATGAAATATTTCATTATTGATGTCTAGAAATATCCATGTCCTATGATATAGTGTAATACCTTTTCTTTTGACTAATAAGATCCATAGACATCAGTATGAAATTTCTATATAATAGTTTAATTCTTTCCTCCTTGAACAAACCTAAGGTATAACCCATAAAAGACTATTTTATAGTATAATTTTTGAGAATTTAGGTCATCAAAAAGGCTAAAGTTTTCTTTTCCTTGGTGGATATGCTCCTTTATGGATAAATCCAAAGAGAGAGTCCCAATTTTAAGATACTCCATTATAGGTAACATCCAACTGATTGTTTTTTTAGCTAGTGAGGGTCAATACTGACTTTTATCTATGGTGACACTGACTTCATTAATCACCCTCATGTCATAATTGATAAATGGGGAGACCACCCCATGGTTTTCAATATATATAATTATTTCATCTTGATTTAGTTCATCCAAGGAGGGAATTACATTGCTAGCATGTCATATTGGGAATTATGTGATCATGGAAAATTAGTCAATATTGATTTTGAAGGTAATTCATCCATTAATCATCTCACATAATTTAATAAGAGAATCAACTTTTCCTTCTTCATGGAATAATCACCATTTATTTTCTTGATTATCAAAAATTAATTGAATTTGTTGTCTAATCAAGAAATAGGTATCTAAATGGAAAATTATAATATTGTGACGAGCATCTAGTATTATACCTCATTTTCATATAACCTTAGAATAATTGGAAATAATAATGCATAATCTTCTTTTTGGGGAGATTCCAATGATCCCCAAATCGACCTTATTGAGCTTCAGGTATTTGATCCTTCTTCCTATTAGAATCTTAGAATCATTTTCAAGTATATATCCCATGATTGGGTTGTTTCATGGATATAGAATACTTATTCATCGAATTGGTCAATTTTTAGTGGTTATTCCTTTGGGGTAGGGTGTACTTCCAGATCATCTTCTAGTGTCTAGACTTTTATCACCTTTTGTGATACAAAACTGATGTCAAATTGTTGTAGGATAAAAAAATATATCTCTAGTATTCCTATAAATATTGGGAAATAGAGAATATATTTGATCAGATCCATATGATAAATCTATTATATTTCATGATGTTATAGATAATGTTGAAGCTTCTACATCACAAAGATTAGTTCAAGGATGTTCTTATCAATATTGGTATATTGAGTTTAAATTTCCAACATTATTATGATAAGGTTGAAATGATTGTTATCCTTTCATGTATCATTATTCTAGGAAAGGAAGGAACCAAGATACCACCCCATATTTTCCAAATAGAGGATACGGGGTTTCCCTTCTAATGGAAATATCGACATTAGATGTTAAAGATGATACCAATTAGGCCATCGAAGTATTTTTGGCAGTCCTCATCCCAATAGTAAGTTACCCCTTCATGAAGGGTAAGGATTTACCATTAAGGTTTTCAATAAATCAATTTATGTAGGTGATAAATCCCTAGATTCCTATAAACAATGAAAGGTTTTAAGGAGAATACATGTCTAGTAATCAATTAGTTTTATTGGGTCCATATTTGATATCATGATGGTATACTATAAAGATTAGGGATTTCCCTATTGTCTCCCCAAATTCAAATTTCAATGGGTTCATTTTCAATCTATGTTGATGAAAATTTCTCAACACTACCTCAAGGTAAATAATATGAGCATGACATTGGTGATATTTAACTACCATATCATCTATATAACGTTCTATTATTTTCCCAAAAAATGACTTAATGATATGGTGTATGGAATGTTGGTAAGTAACACCAGTATTCTTCAATACTAAGGTAATCACAAGGAATAAAAGTTCAATTATCTATAATAAATGTAGAATTTGATTTTCTTATTATTTTTATTGATGGGGATAGTGTTGTAAATCCATTCCAGGCATCAAAATTCCCTAATGAAGTTGGTTCTAATTAGATTATCAAATTCAAAACCCACATTAGGGGTATGGTTCATATACATTATATTGGTTTCATGTTTATAAACATGGAGGTTATTTGGTAAATCCAAGTGATAATGAACTACCTATGGATCTAACATGGGAATATCTGTGTAATTCCATGCAAACATGTAATGGATCATACCTCTCTGATCCATTACTAGCGTTTGAGGTGTTCTGGGGGGGTGGGGGGGGGGGGGGGGGTCAAGGAGACTTATTCCAAAAAAATTCAAAAATTTCCATATTTCACCAGTAGGTCACACCAGTGACTCGTATCAGTAGGTCACACTGGTGAGTTGCAACAGTGACTCACACCGGTGAGTCACAATGGTGACTCACACCGGTGAGTCACAATGGTGACTCTTACTAGTAGGCCTCACCAGTGAGTCACAATGGTGACTCGCACTAGTAGGTCTCAACGATGACTCGCACTGATGAGTCACAATAGTGACTCACACCAGTAGGTCACCTTGGTGAGTCACAATGGCGACTCGCACCGGTAGGTCGCAATGGTGACTCGCACTGGTGAGTCGAAATGGTGACTTGCACTAGTAGGTCACACTGGTAGGTCACAATAATTAATCACACTAGTAGGTCAAACCAGTGGCTCGTAACAGTGACTCGTAATGGTATATTCAATAGTGAGTCATTCTAACAATTTTACAAAATTTCCAGAATTTTACAGATTTTTCCAGTTTTTCCCCTTTACGCTCCTTTTGACATAAAATGATTTTAATGCCATATTTAAGTGGGTTGGAATCCATTTCAAGGTATATAAATCATATATTTGATTTTTTATGAATATCTAGAGACTTTTATTTGGTCAAACCATGTGGTTTTATTGAGATCTGGATTTAATGGAAAATTCAAATATGTTTCATATTTTGTGGGTCTCAGATCTAATATTTTTAAGATGGGGAACTAACTTAATTCATTAATTATCCTTTCACTTGATAACATATGTTCCAAAACCTTTATTCCCATAGTATTCGTTTCGTTTTGTTGCACCAGTTGGTTCATTTTTTCCTTAGAGTTTCCTGCTACATACTCACCCCCTACTTTGGCATAATATGGAAGTGCTCATCGCTTCTTCTTCCAAGTAGGTTTTCCTTCATCCCTCTTATTTATTTATAATTTAAGGTGGGTTTATGAATGTATCCTTTTTTAATATATAAGAATACCAACTTAATAAACATAATTGAATTAGTTTAAGATCAATTTGTGGGGCTGGGAAAAGTTACGTGTTCTTCTTTGTTATTTGTTGATATTGTGAATGTATGGGCTATATGCCTACTAAAAATTATGGCTCTTGGGGGTCCTTTGTTGAACACAGGATGTTTATGAACGCATGTTTTTCTTCTTATAATTAAAAAAATTCATGGTATCTGTTAAACCATGTATATTCAATTAAAATAAATGGATTCCCTAGGATTATATAGTTTATGTGATAACACCCTAAATAAAGTGGAATTGAATAATGGATTCCATGCTCAATATGGAAGTATTTATTTCTCTATTATGTGTCGTAACTTGTTTTTGGAAATGATTGTGTGATTTGGGTTGGATCTAGTGAAATGATGAAAGGAATATGACTGTGTTGTGATATACGAGGGTAGTGGATGAGATGTATGCAGTGGGGTAGTGATTGTTGTAATGGTACATATGGTTTTAAAGTGGGGATTCAATAGGTATGGTTATAGAATGGAGATGTATGATGGTTATGGTGGGGATGTGTAGAAAGGCTATAAAAGGGTATGTGACTATAAATTGGTGGTGATGTGGGATTATTATAAATAAAGTAACGGGTTGTTGTGTTGTGCTACTTTTTGTGTGTTTATTGTTGTACTGAGTGAATTAATACTAGTTTCCTTGGAATCATGGAACTAAAATGGTATATATGTTCTTAGGAGGAATTTTAGATTTTTATAAATTTAAAATAGAATGTGGGACGTGAACTGATAAAGAAAGAATGATAATAGGTTGGAATTTAATGAACAAATGTGTTGTTAATATGGTATTATTTAATATTTGTGAAATCTATTAATCATCTAAATGTTGATTAAAATTATAATGTGAATTATAGATTGTGTTCTGATTGTATGAAGTTGTGCATAAGCTATGTGGTTGGGAATATGAAATAAGACACCTTTATAAATGAAATGGGTTTTCTAATAAATGTTGAATACATGGATCTAAGTGGCTTATAAATTGGGAATTATTGATAAAACAGAAACCATGGAATGAGGATTAAAGATTGAAAATAAATCATGGTTTGTGTTTTATTTGTGTGATTTTTATACATTTTGAGGTAGAAGCAAAGTTGACTATATCATGGACTAGTTATTTGTTTGAAAACACATAGGTTTTGATGATTTCTTGGTATCATATATATATACACACTTTTATTACCTTGTTATTTATATACTCTCCCAACTTATTTGAGTACTATGTGTCGAACACCCCCATAGTCACAGGGGAGGGTTTGTTTCCCAAACATATCGGTGAGAGGATGGATGGAAAGCCACCCATTCTTCCCTAATCCCTATTACAAGTGGTGATATCCCAAGTTTCTTTAGGTAGGTTGTAGTTTGTGAGGCCTAGGTATGTGCGTGTGAGTGTTACTTCCTAGGTGTCTTCGAGATGAGATGTGTTGTGCTTTCCCATGTCTCTTTGGGATGAGATGTGTTATGATTTACTAGGTATCTTTGATATGAGATGTGTTTTGCTTTCCCAAGCATCTTTAATATGTGGTGTGGTATTTGGATGAAGTGTCTATGAGCATGATGTGATGTGATGTGAGGCTCGGGAGTGTGCGGGAGGAATTTTATGATATTTGTTTTCCCAAGTGACGGGACTAGCTGTGAGGAATAGGTGTGTGCGGGTGGGTTGTGATGTGGTGTGTTCAGAAGTGGTGGGAGTTCCAGAATGTTTTCCATTAGGGTCTGAGAGTGGATAATCAGTGGAAAATTGGTACAGGGTACCCTATCATTTATGTTATTAATATATTACTTTAATTGGATGTGTTATTTGGTGAGTGAGCCTTGGCAAGGTTTGTATTTTTGTTAGCATACCTGTTAAGGTTGTGTTTGGTTCTACTAATTTCACACGGGTTCATTAGTATTCTATTTTTACAAGTGCATGAGGGACTTTGGTTTTTCCTACTGAGTATAATTGTATGCTCACCCTACATATATGAAAACTTTTTTTAGGTTTTCAGGAGGACTTTGTGGAATGTGATGGACATTTCTAGTTCAGACCTTTAGAGCTGTTGTTGTGTCACTGCCTTATCTTTTATTATTTTGGTATTTAATTAGAATACTTTTTATTTTTATCATTTATAATCTATAAATGCATTGTGGTATGGTTTTTCTTCATTTTATATATTTTATGGAGTTTTTTTCAGTGGATTCATCATATCTCCTGATATTTTTTTTCTTATAAAGGTTAACACCTCCCATATTGTTATATATTTGTACCATTGGTGCTAGTCTCCAACCTAGGGCCTACTTGAGGTAGGACTCAGGGTTTATTATCTCCCTTTCTTCATTTTCATCGTAGGAGGGGTATCCATGGAGGGAGGGGGTCCTGAAAGAATTATATCAGAGGTGATGGTTGAGATATAGAATGAATTTTGGAGTTAGGCATAATGAAGATTGCATGGGTTGGTAGGGAAACAATGTCAGGTGATCTTGGTGTGTGAAATAGGCCAGAGAAGACTAGCTATGACATGGGATTTCAAGGCCTCCTGTGATATGTTTCAAGGACACTAGGTCTATTGAACGACCAAGTGATGCTACACTGCTTGCATAATAGAGACCTCGGAGAGGTACATTTATTATAATAACTTTTTTTCTTGTTTTAATTGGTTTATTTTAGTGAATTTAAAATGAATTAGATGAATCATTATATTTTATGTGTGTTTCTATGACTTTTACCATGTATGTATAACATGCCATGTAGTTTTCCTAGTGTTTGAAATTATTAGAGAAACATGATTAGTGTATTTTGTTAAGATTAGTTGTTTAATTTTGGAAACCCTTATGAAACATGTAACCTTGAAGTATATTTCACATTGGAATGATAAAATAAATTACTTTGAAACCATACTTATAAGTATTCTAGTTACATGTGAGATAATGTGTCTTGTGTTTCTTTCCATCTTTAATTTGACATAAGCATATGTTGTTGACTTATTGATTTAGGAATTTCTGAAAATGTCTATCTTAATTAATGATTTTTTTTGAATTTAGAATCCTTGAAAATAATAACTTGCTTCTTATTTTTCCTTGATTATAGTTATATGGTATTGATATTACCATATCTTGTAGTAATTATTTATGATATGAATCTATGTGACATTTATTTCTAAATTTTAGAAGATAGTAAGCCTTCTTTGAGGTAACTTTTTTAGACTTAAAACTGTGTATGTGATTAAAATTATTATTTTATGATTGATAAGAAATTTTAAGTAATGAAATAACCTTACCTCACATGTTAATTAATCATTAGTCAGTTATGGAAAGCATACCTAAAGTTGAAATCATTGGTGTAGAAATTAGGTGAATTCTAGTATGAGAGACCTGCACATGTAGTATGTTTAATACGTTATATTTAAATATGTAAGTAGAATCATGTTTTATGTATTTCATTACTTTAATAATGTTTTATTGAACAATTAAATGATTAAATAATGTTAATCATGAACATGTTAAATCATGAAATTTATTAATATAACATGTGCAGTTTTAATCTTGATGTCATAAAGCATGTTTCCTGGAGCAATGAAGTGATCAAATAATATTCACCTTGAGCATGAAAAATCATGAAACATAGTAATAAATCATGTGTAGTTTAAATATTGTTGTTATAAATCATTTTTTACTTTTATGATTATGACATCATATTGTTTATGTAATATAGTATTTTAATTGAACACAAGAACATAACATGTATAATTGTTCAAATAAAGTTGTAATTTTATTACCTTGATAATAACATGAACCAAGAATGTCTTGTGTAACCATATTAAACATGGTTTGTAATATAACATGTGTGCAATTTTTTTATTTAACTTGGATGCATGTTATAGATATTTAAATTCAAGACATTATATTTCACTAGAAATAATCTCGGAATATTGAGTGTTGTTTCATTGCTATCATTGCATTGATGTGTTGATACACCTCACTAAAAATAGCAGTTATTAGAAAACTTGATGTGATGTGATTTTTGTAGACAATGAGACCCTTGATTTGACTGCTTGTTTAAACTCACCGTGTATTAAAAAGGATAATCAGTTATATATGGATAATTAACCAATTCCCCATGAATAATTTAAAATTGTGTAAAAGTACCCAAGCTAAATAATGAGATTAAGTAATATAAACCCCTAGGTAATTATGGAAGATTCTATGTGTTGCAGCTATGTGTGATTGTTCTTGTTGTGATTCCTTATGTGGCATGTGATTTAAAACTTCAAGCATATGAATAGGGGAAAACCTTATCCCTAACTGAGGAATGTTATACTTTGATGTGATTAAAACCTTAAGGGAGAGTCAGTGCCACCCAAAATGAATAATATCTCAATATGGGAGAGGGAATTCATCAATTTGTGTGTTTGGGGATTTGTTTTTGATAATTGGGATAGTTGGTTGGGACTATGTGGAGGATGATATGGAGAAATTGATTATGTGAAAAGGGTATTTTTTTTCCTATGGATGATGAAGTGGTGTGGTGATGCGGCTGTGTAAAATGTCTTGTGGAAATTTTGATTGTTCAGTATGTTCAGCCAATGGTTGTGTTGTGTAGTGATAGTGATACATAGCAGAAGAGATGTGTGGTTGATATGGAAAGACGAATTGTGTTTTTTGTGATTATATTTATTGAATCCCTCACCTATACTAAAAATAATTAATCACATAAAGTTAGTAATAAAATAAACCGGTTGTTTTGGAGATCAAGAAATCAATAAAGATGGGATTTCCTACCATGGACAATTTTTTATAAAGGAAGTGATGTAGATGTTTGAATACTACCTTATTGGTTAGTATTATTGTGTTTTAACTTATATTTATGGAATGTGTTATGACCTAAAACATATGAATAAATTGAAACTCTTTCCCCACATCAAGATGTTATATTATGACACATTTTAAAACTATGCGGGCGAGTCAGTGCTTCCCAATTAAGATAATATTAAGGTGTGGTGGATGGGTTCCTTTTATTTTTATGCTTTTAGTATCTCTGTATATATTAATATAATTTTTCATATTGTTAGAGGAATGTTATTTTAAACTCCTTCAAGAAATGAAATGCACCTGTGAAAAAAATAATTTTGAAATGTTGAACCCCTTATGGTTTATGTATAAGTATGTTACTAGTAATTAATGTCTTGATGAAAAACATGGAAGCATTTTAATCTTGTATAAGATGGTACATTTAAAACTCATTTCATAATTGTGATACATGCCATTTGTTAAATCATATAATATAAATATTTTATTAACATTTACATGGTAAAGAGCATGATAGATTTATGTTAGTAGAACATGATAATTTTTTTGAAAGCATGAACACTTTCAATTTATGTAAGTGGTATTGGGAAACATGTTGAAGAAAAGTGGTTTAAATTTTGTTTAAAAGTGTTTTCACAAAGAGTATTTTGATAAATTCCATGCTATAAAAAGGATTCAAAAATTGGTTTTGACTCAAAGTGTTTTTCTTATCTTACTTAATTCATTTTAGACTTTCATGGAAATTATTTAATATCCATGTTTTCAAACTTAACATCCTTCAAAAAAATGTTGAGATACATGCCTCGAAAGTAATAAATCGTTTAAAAAATCATGATGATCTTTTAAACTCCACCAAAATGGTTTAATAAAGTGTTGTAAATAGCTTGTCTATATTATTAACAAATTGTTACTCGATCATGGTAATCTGTTTCTTCATGATATGTTAAGAATTATATGTTTTAAATGTTTTGAATTTAAATTTTATATATTAAAAAATTAGGAATATTCATGTATATATATTCATTCAATGGAATTTATAAGTGATGTTTTTGATATAAAAGGTATAATAATATTTTATCTGATCTGAAACAATCACTTTTATTTGAAATAATGTGAATATTGTTTTTGAATGTGCTCCCTTCCTTGGTGTTATTATGGTTATCTAATTGTTATTCATTGCATACAAGACTTCTTATACCTATCTATGTGATTGCGTTATTGTTTTAGAGGTATCTTCCTTGATGACTGGATTTAGAGTGACTGTTGTGTTTCAAATATATCAAAGTCTTTGAGAGGTATCTCATAGGGTGGTTGTTCAGATCCCCTATTCCCTTCTCAGTTTGGTTTTGAATTATCGAGGGTGATAATAGTTTGAGAGGTATCTGATGTACTAGTATGGACCTATCCATTCCATTAATTTGTGAAAATCCGGTGTTTGAGTTGTTCTAGGGGGGGGGGGGTCAAGGTGACCTATTCCAACACTTTTTTTAAAAAACATTATTCAAACTGTATGTTAAACTGGTGAATCACACTAGTAGGTCACACTGGTGAGTCGCAATAGTGACTCGCACTGGTAGGTCACAATGGTGACTCGCACTAATAGGTCACACCAGTAAGTCACAATGGTGACTCACACTGGTAGGTCGCAATGGTGAGTTGCACTGGTGAGTCATAATGGTGAATCACATTGGTAGGTTGCACTGATAAGTCACAACAGTGACTCGCATCGGTATGTCACACTAGTAGGTCACAACGGTGACTCGCACTGGTAGGTATCAATGGCGACTCACACTAGTAGGTCACACTGGTGACTCACAATGTTAGGTCCAATGATGAGTCATTCCAACAGTTTTCCAAATTTCCAAAAAAAATAGATTTTTCCAGTTTTTCCCCCTTAGGCCCCTTTTAACGTAAAATGAGGTTAATACCAAATTTAAGTGGGATTGAATCCTTTTAGAGGGTTATAAATCATGTATTTTATTTTTCTTAATATTTAAAGACTTTTATTTGGTCAAACCATGTGATTTTTTTGAAATCTGGCTTTAATGGGAAATTCAAAACTATTTCATATTTTGTGGGTCTCAGATCTAATCCTTTTAATCTAGGGCCCTCCCTTCATTCATTCCTTCTCCTTTCTCTTGATACTAGACATCTCTAGAATTTTTCTTCCTATAAGATCCATGCCATTGTGCTACAACAGTTGGTTCATGTTTTCCTTAGAGCTTCCTGCTACATGCGCACCCCCTACTTTGGCACAATAAAGAAGTGATGATCGCTTATTCTTCCAAGTAGGTTTTCCTTCGTCCCTATTATTTGTGTTTCAAGAAGGTTGGTTGTATTAATGTATCCTTTGTGAATATATAATAATAACAACTTAATAAACACAATTGAATCAGTTGAAGATCAATGTGTGGGGCCGAGAAAATTGATGTGTTTTGCTTTATTATTTATTGATATTGTGAACATATGGGCTATATACCTACTGAAAACCATGTCCATTGGGGGTCCTTGGTTGCCTAAATAATGTTTATAAATACATGTTTTTATTATTATCGTTAAAAAAGCATGGAATCTGTTAAACCACGTATATTCAGTTAAAATAAATGGATTCCCCAGGATTATATGGTTTCTATTATAACACCCTAAATAAAGTGGAATTGAATAAGGGATTCCATGCTCAATTTAGAAGTATGTCTTGCTCTGTTATGTGCCATAACTTGTTTTTGGACACAATTGTGTGTTATGGGTTGGCTTCAGTGAAATGATGATGGTAATATGATTGTGTTGTGATATGTTGGGGTAGTGGATGAGAAGTTTTATGCATTGGGTTTGTGATTTTTGTAATGGTACATATGGTTTTATAGTGGGGCTGTGGTGGGTATGGTTATACAACAGGGCTATATGATAGTTATGGTGTGGATGTGTAGCAAGGCTGCAAAAAGGGAATGTGACTATAAATTGGTGGTGATGTGGGATTATTGGAAAGAAAGTAATGAGTTGTTGTGTGGTTCTACTTTATGTGTGTTGGTTATGGTACTGAGTGAATTAATTCTTGTTTCTTGGGAATTATGGAACTAAAATGGTTTATCTGTTCTTGGGAGGAATATGAAAATAAATTTATTTGAAATGGAATGTTGGATGTGAACTAATAAAGAATGAATGATAACATTCAAGAATTTAATGAAAAAAAATGTGTTGTTAATATGGTATTATTAAATATTTGTGAAATTTATTGAGAAAATAAATGTGGATTAAAATTATAATGTGACTTATGGATTATGTTCTTCTTGTATGATGTTGTGCAAATGCTATGTGGTTGGGAATATGAAATAAGTTTCATTTATAAATGAAATGTATTTTCTAATAAATGTTGAATACACAGATATAAGTGGCCGATAAATTGGCAATTATTGATAAAATAGAAACCCTGGAATGTGGCTTAAAGATTGAAAAATAATTGCGGTTTGTGCTTTTTGTGTGTGGTTTTTATACATTTTGAGGTATCAGAAAATTGAATGTGTCATGGACTTTTTGTTTGTTTGTAAACCCATAGGTTTGACTGAGTTCTTGGCATCATATATATATATATATATACTTGTATTACTTTGTGATTTCTATATGCAACCCACCCTAGTTGAGCACTATGTGCTGAACAAACCCATCATCATGGGGGGTGGGGGTGGGGTGTCTTTCCCAAACATCTTGGTGGGAGGATGGATGGATGGACACCCGATCTTCCTTGTTCCCTCTTCTAGGTGGTTATAGCCCAAGATTCTTCAGTTAGGCTGTGGTTTGTGAGGTCCAGGTGTGTGCGGGCGAGTTATGCTTCCTAGGCGTCTTCAGGATGAGATGTGTTATACTTTACTAGGTGTCTTCGGGATGAGATGTGTTGTGCTTTCCCAGGTGTCTTTGAGATGAGATGTGTTGTGATTTCCTAGGTGTATTCTATATGTGGTGTTCTATATGGACCTAGTTTCTATTGGTAGGATTTTATGTGGTGTGGGGCCCAGGTATGTGCGGGTGGAATGTGATGAGATTCATTTTCCCAGGTGACATGACTAACTGTAGGCCCAGGTGTGTGCGGGCATGTTGTGATGTGGTGTGTTCAGAAGAGGTGGGTGCACCAGGATGTTTTCTGTTAGGATATGAGGGAGGATAATCAATGGTAATTGGTGTGGGGTACCCTATCATCGATGTAATTACTACATTACTTTACTCAGATGCATTATTTAGTGAGTGATCCTTAGTGAGGTTGGGATTTTTGTTAGTGTGCCCGTTTATGTGTTGTTTGGTTCTACTACTTTCACACAGGTGCATTAGTATGCTCTTTTCACATGTTTATGAGGGACTTTGGTTTTTCCTATTGAGTATATGTGTATGATCACCCTATGTATATGAAAACTATTTTCAGGTTTCCAGGAGGACTTTTTGGATTGTACTGGACATTTATAGTTCGGACCCTTGGAGTTGTTTCCGTGTCATTTCCTTAGCTTTTCTTCTTTTGATCATTCATTTGGATACTTTTATATGTATCAGTTTTGATTTATACATGCATTATGGGATGGTTTTCCTTAATTTTATATATTTTATGAAGTTTTTTGCGGTCGATTCATCCTATCCCCCAATATTAATTTCTTATAAAGGGTAATGCCTACCATATTGTGAGATCTTTATACCATTGGTGCTTGTTTCCAACCTGGGGCCTACTAGAGGTGGGAATCAAGGGTCATTATCTCCCTTTCTTCATTTGCAGCCTAGGAGGGGTATTCTTGGATGGAGGGGGTATGAAAAACACATCCCAATATTAATTACGAAAAGAGATGTATTCTTATTATTCCTTGAGGGAAAGGGGTGCACTAATTAGTGTTGGTGCTGAGTTCTCTTTATTACCCAAATTCACCTTTCAAAGTTCATCTATGATGGATTAAATACCTTATTTTAAAGATAAAAGAGTATATTTTATTTTCTCTAATTATTCCTCATAATCAAAAGTGGGATATGGACTCACTCCTTTAGATTTTGGAACTGATGTAAGAGGTTATTATCTTCATCAGAATTACACCTATCTAAGGAATGTAACGATTCTTTATGAATAGATAACACAATGTGAATTGAGGTGATGGTTCCCAAACCTTATGTTCATCTTTGAGGATTCATGTGCATCATTTCAAGATCCTTATCCACGTTGACTGAATATCAGTCAAACCCACATTTGAGTAGAGATGCTCAAGGGAAAGATTGATTCACATAGACTTCATGGGGGTATCTTCCTCTATTTATGATGATTGATCAATGGAAACATATTATTATCCATAATAGAAGAGGAAGATAATCATAGGGTATATTTCATTAGCTAATATGACCCAGTGGTTCCCTAGATCTAAAGATTTTTCCATAATATAATAGATGGGTAATAAAAAATCTTCACTGTGTTTGATCCATGTATTAATCAAGCCTTATTCCAACCCTTTAGGGGTAAATATTTTTATATAATAATTCTCCAATGGTTGGTTTTATTATCTTTTGTAATATACATTTTCAAATTATTGAGACTCGCAGGATACAAAAGGGTAGTTATCACCTTGGAGTACCTTAACCTACCCATAAACAAAGTATTTTAGGCATTGATGATATGAAAAGGGTATTACTGCATGCATATGTAGCCATAATATTCCCAACAAGTAGTTAAAATATATATCTTTATAGACCACTATTAATTCTAATTTACAATTTATATATCTAAATTACGTCTTTAAATTGATACTTATAATAAATCACTTCTTACTCTTATCTTTCCTTTGGATCATCAGGTTGGAAAGAGACAAATAGGATTTTATATATCTGAAAAAATGAAGGTTTTTAACTAGGAAGAGTTTCATTCTATAACCATTATCAATAAATTATTAGTTAAAATCAACACCATTGAGCTTAATATAAATATATAGGATTTTGATGTTCCCTTGTATGGATGTTTATCAATCTTTATCCATGAATGAAATGATTGTGTGACACTAAGTGGGATCTATTTCTACCTGATATTCTTGTTGAACCCTCTGGGAGAATTAGTTGAACTCATATTTTGATAATCCCAATTTTGCTCAATTATAGTTTGATAATCCCTATATTTATTAATGATTAATTACTTATTTCATTATTTTTGTACACCATGCACATATTCATATATTATAATATTTATATTATCTTCAGAGAATTCGGTTACTGGATGGATATATATTCTAACTTAACCCTTTCTGCCAATAGAATGCTTAAACAGACAAGTGGTCACCGTTACAGAACAAAGCTACCAATTTGTATAAGGTCACCGATACATCAAATCCACCGGTACAACAAGTCTACCATTACGTGAAGGTCACCGATACAAACAAGTCACTGTTATTCAAGCTCACCGATACAGGCAAGTCACCGTTATTCAAGCTTACCGATACAGAAAAGTCATCGTTATGAAAGCCTACCATTACAGACAAGTTACCGAAGGAAGTCTACCGATACACCAAGGAAGCTACCCGTACATGAAGGCTACCGTTACACAAAAGGTCACTGATACATTAAGTCTACCACTAATGATCAAGTCTACCATCAGACATGAAGTCTACCGATACAAAGACCTACCGTGACACAAGGCTACCGATATCTAAAGCTATCGTTCCAGAGAATCCGACGCTGCCTTAATTTCTTTATCTTTATTTAATCTAACCAACTGTCATATTAGGTATATTTTAATGCTCTGTTATTTATTTAATGAAGGTTGTTGGATGTCAGGGAACCGTACCTCGTACATGCAAAAAGAAATCATTTCTTTTGCCGGAGCTTGTGCCATAAATACAAGAAGTCCATGTTGCTGCAACATACAAAAGTGAAATATGGAAGTGATCTACAAGTGACATGCACAAGAAGATCTCATACAGATATACATGCATGAAAAAGAAGACACAAGAAGCTCATACACATTCACGCTCACTCAAGAAGAGCTTTGTACATTCACGAGGACTTTGAAGAACTTCATCGACTACATTTTTACTATCTCTAAACCTGGATGTCAAGCAGACGACACTCTATTTTCCAGACAAAAAAATCAGAAGAGGACTCAGAACCATTTCTGATCGATCTGAAGGAGTCTAGAGCTACACTGCAATCACTAGAGCCATTCTAAACTTTATATCTTGCTCAGTGATTTATTGTTTACATTACGAGCAATGTGTGTCATCAATTTTAATTTAAACACACACTGTCTCTTGAACATTAACTGGAGGATCTGTAAATCCTCATTCAAACTCCTTACATCTTCTATTTCCCACCGTGGATAGTGGTAGAGGTCGTGTGTGACTTGGACAGCTGTATTTGCTGTTGTTTTTGTTTCCCACGTAGAACTGTGGTAGAGGTCTTTGACCTGGACAGTTGTATACTGTTGTGAACCCCGATCCAGAAAGATTAAGTTTCATTAGACACGAATTACGAATGATAACTTACTCTTAAAACCGTTAAGATAAACCTCACTGTTAGGATAGAACTCACCAGTTAAGGACACCTCACCGGTACATCTCTCACGCTGTTTTAAAATTTTCATATTAAGGCTAAGACTTTGAACCATTTTTAAGATGAGATTTATTGTATATGTGAATCCTAAAGGATATTAAACCCAACTCTAGACATCACTCAATCACTGCGAACCTGTCTTTTCGAATCCTTCCTACCTAAACCTCTCTAGCTCGCAAAACCCTAAGCCTCAGAATTTCAAATGGCCCGTGTGAAGCGACCCTCAGTGGATGAAGGGAGTGATGTGTTGTAAGCTAAGAAGCATAAAGTAACCAATTCTGGTGCTAGTGGAAGCAGTAGAGGTGTTGCTCGAAGGAATCCTGTGAATCCGCATTTATCGAAGCCAGAAATTGCAGTGGAAAAGGAGTTATGTGCGGAATGGCTGTTGGAAATCCAGTCCTTGATTCTGAAGATTTTACACAAGCAAGGATGGATCAAATGCTTCATGAACAATAATGGACCGTATTATCTAGTACTAGTAAAGGAGTTCTATGAGTTTGTCTGTTTTGAGACTTCAGAAGAGGAGAATAGGATGATTTCCTTTGAGAATGGTCAAAAGTTTTCGTTTTCATCTGTTGAATGGGCTGATAACCTTAGAGTTCCTCATAGAGGTGATTATGGATTTTATTCAAAATCCATACCTACTGCTAGTGAATTTTTCAAATATGAGTATGCCTTGTTAGAATTGAGAGGAAATGGAACTCCTAGAAAGATCATTGTTGCAGAGATGGCAGGGGAGGATAAACTACTTTTCAAGTTCATTCAGCATGTGATTAGTCCAAGGAGAGGAGATTTTTCTACCCTCAGAGTTTAGGATATTTATTTGTTGTATCTATTAAAGCATGGAGTAAAGGTTAATCTGTGGATATTTCAAATGATTCAGATTGAGGATATGACTAGACCGAAGTCTATGTCCAATGCACTATTCTTTTCTAAGTTGATTTCTATTCTGTTAAAGGCAAAGGAGGTAGCTGGACCTTAGGATGAAACTGTTGTGGTTAAGGATAATTTTTGCATCACCAGGACTGTTTTTAAGTATATGAAAGTTAGCTGGAACCCTTGGAAGAAATCATGGGTTAATGATGAATGTAAAGTCTATGACAAGTACACTCTTGTAGACCATCCTTCTAGACCAAAGGATGTGAGGGATCCTGGTCTTGGACCAGATGAGCCAGAATCGGTCTACAGTGATAATGAGGCTGAAACTAAGGAGGAAGAGATGTCATTTGAGGAAGGAGGAGACCCATATTTACCTCCTAGTCCTGTGCATCAAAATATTTCCAATGGAGCAGCTAGCCCTCTAAAAGAACTACCAAGGAGAGAAACTGTTTTGAAGGACAGTGATACTGAGACCACAGAAGAAGAAGAATAAGCATATCAGTATGTTGTTAAGGACACCTCTGAAGAGGATGAGGAAACTGAATCCGATCATTTTGTTAAAGGAGAAAAGGAGGCTGCTGGTGAAGCAAATGATGAGGAAAATGAAGAATAAGAGCTCTGTTTGAGCCCTATGATTGATAATACAGACAAGATTGTGCCTGATCAGGAAGTAGAAGTGGAATCTACTACCATTGATGAGAGAGTCATTGATGACTCAGAAAAGGATAGGACTAATCCTACTGTTGAACTATCAGAGCAAATGGTTGTTGCATCTTCTGAAGTTGTAGAGGAGGCTGTAGAGTTACCTCGAGCAGAACAGTTAGAGGAGATTCCACAGGATAATGCTCTAAGTGAGGGGGAGCATCTTGGTTCAGTTTCTGTGTTGTACGACATCGAAGATTGGTCATCAGATCTAGGATATATGGTACTTGGACTCAATTATGGAGATTCTGATGAGGAATACCAGCCCCAAAGGGATTCAGTTATCCTACCTGTTGTGGCTGAAAATTTGGCAACCAAGGAGGACCTTGAGTCCTTAAAGGCTGAAATGAAAGAAGCACTGAGAGAATCAGTGGAAGATTTGAAGAAAGGCCTGGTTGTTGAAATGAGGAGTGTGGAGAAATCCCTGGAGCTATCTCTGGGATGTGCTGTTTCAAGTACAGTGAAGGAAATGATGGATGAAGTTAAAGTATGCCATACTCAAATTGAGAGTTGGATAGGAGCTGTGGTTGCTCTAAGACAATCGATTGCTTCATTGACTACCATGAACAGTTCTCAAACCCAAGTGGATACTGATATCAGATATATCAAAGAAGTAGTCAAGCAGTTTGTTGAAGTATTTGAGGCTTTTAAGACATCAGTCAAAGAACATTTGAACAGTCAAGATGCACTTGTTCAAAAGGTGGTCAGTAATTTGACACAGTCTTTCAAAGAGACAGTAGCTTTCTCAGTAAAACCTCTTCCCTCATCCAGCTCCACTGTAAAATTTGACCAGATCAGAACTGTGATCCAGGAATATTTGGCTAAGGCCAGTACCAGTGGCACCTCAGATACTCAGATCCTTGATACCACTAGGGAAGTTAGTAGTTTTGTTCGTGATCACCTACGGGCAACTACTTCTTCTCAAGAGGCCATTAAGAATAAGGTGGATGCTTACTTTGAGAAGGTCTATACCAAGCATCAAATGACCAACCATTTCAAGCTTTTGATGGAGAATATGAAGTTGCCTTCAGTGACTCAAGCTTTCAGAGAACAGGTTAGTAATCTCAGGGAGCTTACTCCTGCCTTGGATAAATTCATTGAAAATCGAGATGATTTTGTGTCAGCAATGGAGAGAGGAGGCAGTATTATTATGGATTTCAGGAACCTGTTGATACCCTTCTTGCATGTGGATTCAAGACCTGTGATTGTACCTCTAGCTCCTCCTGCCTCTACCTCTAGAAGTACACCTCAGTTGACTCCAGTTCAGGCTATTCGAAGCTTGACACCTATGATCCCACAGAAGAGCACATATTTCAGATCCGGTACAGTTTCAGTGGCTGGCCCTCTAGTTGTTTTTCAGCTATTCCCAAGCCATCTACTCAATCTGAACCTGCACCCTCTCTAACACCATTTTATACTTTGTCATAAGTTGTGATTATCAAAAAGGGGGAGATTGTTGAACCCTATGGGAGAATTAGTTGAACTCATATTTTGATAATCCCAATTATTCTCAATTATAGTTTGATAATCCCTATATTGATTAATTATTAATTAATTATTTCAGTATTTCTGTACACCATGAACATATTCATATATTATAATATTTATATTATATTCAGAGAATTAGGTTACTGGATGGATATATATTCTAACTTAACCCTTTCTTCCAATAGAATGCTTAAACAGACAAGTGGTCACCATTACAGAACAAAGCTACCGATTTTTATAAGGTCACTGATACATCAAGTCCACTAGTAAAACAAGTCTATCATTACGTGAAGGTCACCGATACAGACAATTCACCGTTATTCAAGCTCACCGATACAGACAAGTCACCGTTATTCAAGCTTACCGATACAGACAAGTCACTGTTATGCATGCCTACCGTTATAGACAAGTTACCGAAGGAAGTCTACCAATACACCAAGGAAGATACCCGTACATGAAGGCTACCGTTACACAAAAGGTCACCGGTACATTAAGTCTACCGCTACCGATCAAGTCTACCGACAGACATGAAGTCTACCGATACAAAGACCTACCGTGACATAAGGCTACTGATATCCAAAGCTACCGTTCCAGAGAATCCGACGCTGCCTTAATTTCTTTATATTTATTTAATCTAACCAACGGTCATATTAGGTATATTTTAATTATCTGTTATTTATTTAATGAAGGTTGTTGGATGTCATGGAACCGTACCTCGTACATGCAAAAAGAAAGTATTTCTTTTTCCGGATCTCGTGCCATTAATACAGAAGTGATCTACAAGTGACATACACAAGAAGAGCTCATACAGATATACATGCACAACCAAGAAGACACAATAGGCTCATACACATTCACTCTCACTCAAGAAAATCTTTGTACATTCACGAGGACTTTGAAGAACTTCATAGACTACATTTTTACTATCTCTGAACCTGGATTTCAAGTAGACGACACTCTGTTTTCCAGACAAAAAAACCAGAAGGGGACTCAGAACCATTTCTGATCGATCTGAAGGAGTCCAGAGCTACACTACAATCACTAGAGCCATTATAAAATTTATATCTTGCTCAGTGATTTATTGTATACATTACGAGCAATGTGTGTCATCAGTTTTAATTTAAACACACACTGTCTCATGAACATTAACTGGAGGATCTGTAAATCCTCATTCAAACTCCATACATCTTCTATTTCCCACTGTGGATAGTGGTATAGGTCTTGTGTGACCTGGAAAGATGTATTTGCTGTTGTTTTTGTTTCCCACGTAGAACTGTGGTAGAGGTCTTTGACCTGGAAAGTTGTAAATAGTTGTGAACCCTGATCTAGGGTGTGGATCAAATTTTATATAAATTGTTGAGAGGACTAAGTCTCAGCTTGGGACTGAACCTCTTGGTTATATATTCTATGCTTTGTTTAGTTGTATCTAAAACCTTTTTATTCCGCTGCTAAGTGCTTTAAAATTTAAACTGTTTTTCAAAGTTACTCTGATAATTGAATTAGCAAGTGTTTTCATTATTTGTAAATCATTAGGTTAGTTTCAAAAGATAATCTGATCTTCTGATTAGATTAACTGGGAATTAATCAATCCCTTGAGAACCTAACTGAAAGTTTTCTTTAGTTCAAATTCACTACAATTCAGTTAGTATTTTAAATTGGGGGATTTGGTAAAGGATTTCAAACAAAAATTTTAATTGGAACTCAATTCACCCCCTCTTGAGTATCCTCTCCGACCAACAATTCTTATGTTATTGATAATTAATTCTAAAATTCTTAAAGTCTTGAAAGAACATCAACAAGGGATTATTTTAGTTCCTATGATAGGGGAAGGACATCCACAATATAAATTATGGCATGGATAATCGAGATATGATTTATAATATCATACTTATGAGCTATAGGCATTTTCTTCCTTCTATGACGTAGTTATCGAGATTAATGCTTATAGTTCATAGTTACTTGTGACGATGATCCTCAATATTTTCTTGTATTAGTGCAAATATTTTTTGTATAATGGTTAGCTTGAGTTGGGATTTATGTGACTCAAGGTTGGTTGAGTGAATGGTTTTCTTATAAATGGTCTACTAATATAATCAGATCTTGAGGAGTCTTAGAAGTATTAGGAATAGATTTATGATCAGGTTGTGCTCATTGAATAGCTTGTGTTTAAGTATCAATCACATGTATTAGCTCTGGGATAATGACACCAAAATTCTATGGTATACCATGGACCCACCTTTCGATTCTTATGCATCCTTCTCTATGATTTAGGGGAATTCTAATTTATAAGATCCCTATTTATTAGTTAAGGGGTCCATCAAGTGGATGAAATTAAAAGAACCATATTATGGATCCTCATTGGATGATAATTATATTTGGTGGGGGTGGTGCTTATCCACTTAATGATGGTTGAAATAATTCTATTAGGTTTTAGAAAAACTTGGGTGCCTTTGGGGGCTCTTATTATTATTATTATTTTCTTTATTGATGTTAGATGCATTTAATTTTGTGAGATTATAAAGATGAATAAATCAATCAAGGTATTTTAATGGGAATTAGGGTCCTAATAGGATGATTCGTTTGATTCCTAATTATGGAATTCATATAGATAACTAATTTTCTATTAATTAAATCATTAAAATTTATCTCCTTTCTTCATGGGACTTCATACCAATCTCCTTCCTCTAGTGGACTAGCAGACACATTAGTTACTTGAGTTAGAGGGTGACCCAATTATACATTCCTAGTGTCTATTATTGTCACACCTTAGCTAGATTTCCCAAATGCCACCTGAGTAGGGGATCATTACATGAACTTAATCATTCCTTCCCATACACTAAAGGCTTCTGACTAATGTCTAGGGACAAACATAACCATGGGGAGACTACGATTTCAAGTAAAAACCAAGAGAATGCCAAAATTTTACTAAATATTTAGTATGAACCATCTATATATCGACATCCCATAATAACTATAGACATAAAATAGAGAGCCAAGAGCACCCCCATAGTCTAGAATAAAAACAAATATAAATATATACAATATTATAGTAAATAAAATATAATTACCAGATGCATAAATAAAAAAATTTCACACTGGAGAGCCTACGTACTGAAAAAATTCAAATAAATACACTGGACTCTACCCTGAATAACATTATTACCCAGAGAATCCTTGACCTACATAGCCTACTAGACCTTAAATACATCTAGGTCCAAGAGATAAATATGTACCTAAAAGAAAATAGGAATGGTATACCCAAATACATCAAAACCCATGCTATGTACATGGGTAGGGGTGAGTCTAATGACCTAGTAGTAATCCAAAATTCCCATACATACTGACTTGTTTTGTGATAATGTGGATATTCATGCAATACATATATAATGTGAAGTTGTGTCCATGAAATTATCACACCCTAAAACACAACATGAAGTACACACAAGCATACAAGTCAGGTCATTGTGTTTTAACCAAACACTATGAAACTTGATCCCACTTACTCCAGCTTTGTGTAAGAAGAGAAATCATATCCATTCATTGTATATATCATAACAATCTATAAGGGTAATATGTCACAGATTAGGTCACAAGTCCCACATTCTTATGGTATAGACACTAAAACATCATTCCCCCACCCTCTTTATTGGTTCATTCTATATGGCCATTATTCCCCAAGGTTAGGCCCCAAGGACATACTTCCTTATTAATCCATCTCAGTTAGGCCACAATGTCATCATGCCCTTAGGTTAGGCCATAAGAAAATCATGACCCATTCACCATCTCAAATAGGATCCAAGTATCATTATTATCACATGTCACATTAACACATTCTCGTCCCACTCTAATGGGCCAATCAATCCACATTAGGTCCACCTATCACTTTGATACTAAGAAGAAGAATTTATATATATCCACACACATATGTATAAATACATACATACACAAGCTATAACAAGAGAAGAGTTCTCATAGGTATACACATGAACACACTACCCATCCTAGGATTTATTCCCATAATAGAACATCAATGAACCACACACAATTAGGTGTCATCATGTGACAAGCACACACTAGGTAGGAAAAACCAAAAAGCACATCAAGCACATAGGTTTTAGAAAACAGAGCATCACCCTCCCAAGGTTAATGGACTAATTCCATTTACAATCCAAATAACTATGAATTTATATTATACGAGTCAAAAATAGTTTTTAAAACTATTTAAAAAGGAAACGTGTGTCAAATTATATACACTAGACCTCTAGCTAAATACCATTAAGATATTATTTGGAAAACTAAATTCTTGTATTGAAATACCATTTCAAAAACCATTTCAAAAACTATTTCTTAAATCATAATTTCCATTGAAATACAATTTTAACCCACACCTTTTAAGATTTTTTTTTAAAAGTAAATCCATTTTCCTTTAGAAAAAAATGGATACCACTATGAAAATCATTAAAGAGGACCATTGAAACTTGTTCTTCTAGGGCATCACCATCAATAAATTTAACAAGTTATATATATAGTTCATATTTATGTTAGGCCAATGTGTTTCCATCGCAATTTATAGTGAAGTATCACATACACAAAAAAGTTATGAAACATGTATGAAAGTAATAATAATGTCACACATGAATGTAAAATCACCAAAGGACCAAGTGACTCAAATTTGTAAAGGAAACCTACCTCATCCAATCCATTTCTCCTTTAACATAGACTGAAAAACGCTAACTAGGCTCATCCAATGAATAGAACTTGAATTGTTCAATAAGAACAAAGCAAAATATTAAAATGAATCTAGTTTACTCTCCTTCGACTATACAAGGAAAACTTATCAGATAAATATATAAATATCATATTTTTGTATGAAAGATCTGATCTAAGGTTACTTTAAAGAGGTGATGAGAAGATATTAATGAAGAAGGAAAGAATGGATAGATAAATTTAATTTCTAGATCCACTACACCATGATTATATTTAAATGAATTCCATATAGAATGTAATAATCAAGATCATACAAAGGAGATGAAAAGTTTGGTATCCCTAGCCACATGATGAAAATTTGAGGTTTTTGGAAGGTTTTAGGTTTAAAACTCAATTTTCAAATCATTAAAACATTTCCACCTAGTTTTTTCCACATAGTGAGGAAAATCATTCTCTAACCTTGTGAGGGTAACTATTCCATTAGGTAAAACACATGGTTTGGATTCATGGTTAGGTAATTCATGCACCAATCATGAAAATGATTTTATTTCAGGATGCACACTTACCTATGGAATTCTGTACAATTATACCCAACCTTGTGAGGCAAATCATTCTCTAACCTTGTGAGGGTAACTATTCCATTAGGGAACACACATGGTTTGGATTCATGGTTAGGTAATTCATGCACCAATCATGAAAATGATTTTATTTCAGGATGCATGGTTACCTATGGAATTTTGTACAATTATACCCAATCGTGTGATTATTGTGTTCCATGCACCGCCCTTAAAAATTGAGCAATAAGTTACCTAGGGAAAATTCATGGTTTCCCCTAACTGTGCACCTTAACTATTCACAGTTTAAACCACCCACCTTTAAGAATCCAAACACAAACCCCAATACCTTGATTATCACCTTTTCACCCAAGGAACCACCCGAGACTCAAACCATATCCAAAAAAAATTCAGTCAAGGCATTTTAACTATTAGAAATTTCAATATGAATCCCAATTCAATAAACTGACCCCTATTTGTCCTGGAAGTTAAAATTTACTTTGAATTTTAGAACACGTAATGAAACAGGTCAGAATCCATACCATAATACTTCTCATCCTCAATAAGTATTTTTATTCCTTAAAATATAAAACCCAACCTATCGCAATCATTAATTTACTACCAGTAAGTTTCATCCCAACCTAAAACAATGAACATTATTCCATTGAATAATTCCAAACATCAAGACCGAATACACTAATTTTTCATCCAAAACTTAGGCTTGATCTTTAAACCTCTTTAACTACATAATGAATGATGCTCCCAACAAAACCCCCTCCTCAACACATTCAAACTTATTAAATACTCCAATTGGCCCTATCGAAGCCACCATCCTCAAAACATTCAACCTTAACCACCGTAGAATCTTTACACCACCTCACATGATGAATTAACCTCCAATGAAAACATCACATCATCAAAACACCTAGACTAGAGTATGATATTGAAACTCAATGTAATTACTTGATGGTTACTCAACTAAACACATCAAATACTATGATACACCTTGAACATTGATGTGCCACCAATATGACCCAGTCTCGAATCACACTAAATCCATACTAATCCTAACACCCATACACAAACTCTATTTGAAACTATATCATAATTTCCAAATCATGTATATCCATTCACCAAATTCTCACTACCATCTCAATTCTTCATCAATTGGTTTTACTACACCCATGAACCTTCCAATAAGAGGTAATTTATACACTGTGATAATCTTGATGCTCCCCACCATAAGAGTATCCTTACCATTGTTTTCATAATAACCCAAACCCTCATTATATATGGATCATGTCATGTTATCACCATACATAATGACTGAAATTGACCAAAACAATCTTATTTTAGCACCAACATGAAGTACCAACCCTCGCTTATTTCTAACTTACCTAGAACATCACCCAACCGACTATAACTCTCTTAGAATCCAAATAAAATCTTCTGAACATTACACTCATCACCATCACTCAACACCAAGATGATTCTCAGCCACACCCATAGATCACTAAAGCAATGAGGTATCATCACCCAACCCCTCACTAAGATTATGGTGGTCCCCACCATAAAACTTAAATAATAAAATCCAACTTCATACACCAAGTGTTCCAAACTAAAAACCAATAACACAAATCAGGGTCCATCCCTTAGAATCATAAAAATACACTTCAAGTAGTCTATATCTTAAAAAAAGAATCATACATATAGATTCTCAAGCGCAACATCAAATTTTCAGCCTATGAGATCATCAAAAGTGACTCCCACAAAACATGTATAACATATACACCTAACATATAGCCCACCTACCACTTCCGTACATCTATAAAAGTATAAGTGAACCCATTATATATAGGAACTATATTATTTTATCCCATAAAATCAAACAAAAAACCCAAAAACTCCACATGGTGGTTTCTACATAACCCTGACACACCAACCGAACATATAATTCAAGCACTAGGGTTGCCCTGACTAAGAACCCAAAATTAAAAAAAACAATTTACTTAGATAACAGTTTCTAATTTTTAAAAAAACTTTATAAATTTCTTTTCACACACCCAAAAAACTCACATGAGTTCCTAAAAAACCTTAGTATCCAAGGGTTTAAAAAAAACCCAAAATCACAAAAAAATTCAAAGAATTTTCCACCATTTTCCAAAAACCAATCCAATTTTCAAAAGCTACTTTGAAAATAAACTCTAAAAAAAATTCCTTAAATTTACCCAAAAACAAAATCCACTTCTAAAATACATTTCGAAATTAATTTATATGAAAACACTTTTCTCATATCTTCTAGAAACCCAAAAACCCAAAATCATTTTCAAATCACCAGTTCCATGATCTATTTTAACAAAACCACACTCGTACACCTTGTGACACTACATAAGTTTTCATTCCAAATATGGGTTTTCTCAAAATATAAAAATTCCTAAAATAATTTCCCTAAGGTTTATAATAATAACATCACATTATTTGTCAATCAAACTGTAACACCTCCAGTTTTAAGTACTTTAATATTCTACTCTACATTTTGAAGTTATATAATACTTGGATTGAGTTTTGGTGGTTTTTGGGATTTTTTAAAAGTGTTTTAAAGGGTTTATGGTTTGATAATGGTTATGGGAAACCATGAAACTCCTCTAAGAAACCATGAAATAAGTTTATATTAGGTTTATGGTTGGTGCACAGTTTGGCCAACCCGTCCGCATTCCAAGAGAAATCATGAATTTAGAGATAGTGGTAGAAGGATGGTTGAAGGATGGTTTTTTAAATTATGTGATCCAATAATGTTGGGATGGCATTAAAATAGTATCACCACATGATTTTTTCCTGATTTTATACACTTTTAAGAACAACCATGCAACTACCTAGGTGATGTCTAGTAGCATGCACATGGTTTGTAAAACCATTTATCTTAACAATGTGGTGTGTAGATAATACTCCCAAAATTAATATTTAACTCCGATTAAGGCCCTAAAAGACTAATGTTTCTCCTATTATTCTAGGTAATAGGAATCCTACCCTCTATTAGGCCCCCTTGGTGACTCCATTTATCCAAGAAGGTGATTTTGATGAATAAAAGTGTGTTGGATCTCTGGAATCAATGGTAAGACCTTTTTCTTGACCTTTCTCTTTAGATCCTCTTATATCCTCTCACCTGGATTATTAGATCTAATCCATAATTGATAGATCTATGTTCTTTTATGTATATATTGATGATATCTTGTTGGATCAATTGAAGGAAAAGTGTTGTGAGTATTGATTTTGAAGTTTCCTCATGCTATTCTTTATTATTGTCAGCCATTGAGGGTTAGGTGGATTATCCCTCATTACACTTATTCTTAACATGAAGGCCTATTGTTTGAATAACTCTATATCATTTTGATGAATGAATCTATTAGTTTTTTTACCGATATCCTTTTTTTTGAAATGGTGAAAATAATATTTTTTTGATGGAATACTTGAAATAAAGTGGTTTAAAAAATGGTTTTGTAGAAAAGATTGGCATGTGTGGTTTGTGTGTATTCATGTGAATGAGGATTGATCATGGTTAGAATTAATACTATAAAAAATGAAAATATGTGATGGGTTTTTTCCGAAAGTTCCTCCATCAATGGGGTCACCAAGTGATGACTTAGTGACAAGATGGCTCAACATCCATGATTATATGGAGATCCATGGTATATATGTATGCATGTGTGTGATACATGGGATGGGTATTAAAAGTGGAAATAAATGAATGGATATTTTTTTAGTTCATTTTTTTTTATTAAACTATATTTTTTTATAAAATATTTTTATATCCCCATCCTATATTTTATATAAACTGTGCTAACATGTTCTTGTCTTAGTAGAATGTATTGAGAAGTATTGAGGATTTCCTACTGAGTTTTATATTTACCCCCTGTTTGGGCACTTTTTTATGTTTTTAGATATTATTTAATGAGACACAATAAAGGGAAAGGTATAATAATTCTCTAGTGTATGGTAATTATTTTTCTTCTATAAGTTAAAGAATAAATCTTTGGGTTCTATGGCATACCACCTTTTTATTATATAACATTTCAATACAATTGATAAATAGAGGTTCTTTTAAAGTTTAGTGTCTTGGAAATAAGGTACATAATACATGAAAACAAAAAAACTATTCTATTAATATTGAAATGATTCTTTAAGGTTCATCATAAGTACATTAATTTCATAACATAACCTGGGGACATACATCAAAATAAAGGGTGAGTCGAAGGCCGGGTAAGGGTAAATAAGGGAAACAATTTACTTGTAATCTTGAGAAATATCAATAATAACTTGAGGAAATACGTAAATGCATGAGAAATAGGAATATAATAATAAAAATAATAATATGAATCATAAATTTTATATATTTATAAAACATTTAATTGATTCATTCATAAGCATATCAACAAGGTTTATCACTGAGGTATCATAAACATTAACAGGGTTATTCACCAGGGTATCATAAAACTTGTCATCTCTAGAGGCTAAATTCTTTTTTTAATGAATTGTAGAACTATTAAGGCACACTATTAATATTTATTAATTAACTTGATCCAAAAATATCATAATAAAATATTTCATAAATAACCCATGGAGAATAAAAGAAATGGGTTTCATATCAAAATCATGGTGTTTTAGAAGGTGCTTAAAGATAAAATCCTTTTGTCATTTTAAACCCAATAAAATTGAAGGAGGGTTTAAAGTATGTTAATAACAGAATAAAAAATATCATTTTTTACATATATGTGAATAACCGTGGAGAATAAATAGGTTTTGGTATTCAAAAAATAAAATAAATTAATTTCTTGAGAAAAAGATAGAAAATTTGAGAAGAAAATTCTGCAGCATAATGGGCATGAAACATTGTTTTAGAAAACATTAAAAAGATAGATTAAAAGGGTATCACATTAATAAAATAATATTAATATAGTATAGGGATAAAATAAAATGTAAATAAGAACATAGTATGTAAATTTGAAAAACATACCATATAAAAAGGGAACTTGAAAGGAAAAGAGAAGTTGAGATTTCCCTTAGCTTGAATAGTGACTCTTAAACTCAAGGATCAGGACCTTGGGGGATTGAGGAAACCTTGGGAGGAATCCTTGAGTGTTAAAAATATTATATATTCATGTATAATTAATTTTTAATGAAATTAAACTAATAAATGGGTGGGTATTTATAGAAAAATTGAGGGAGTTGTTTTTATTAATTTCTGAGGACACCTCAATATTGGTATTTGAAAAACCATGGGCTTGACCAAGGTATTTTCCCATGATATTGGACACTTGAGAAAACTTTTATCATATTTTAGTCCACAAGAGTTGGCCAGAATTTTATATTACATATTACATCATTATTATTTCATTAAATATATCGAAAACTCAAAACTGTATTTTTACTATTCACTGAAAAACAAAGTATTTAATAAAATTATCATAAATTCACCATAACCTAATATCATAATTCTAAATTAAAAAATGACATTTATTTTATCATAATAATTCTCTAAATATGAGAAATTTAACTTTTAACTATGAAAAAATGTATTTATCAGAAATAATAGCTCACAAAAAATGCATAGTAAAAGTTTCGACACTTGAAAATAAATAAATTTATTTTATCATTTTTAATTAAATAAGAGTGTTTTGATTTCAATATTTCATTATAATAAATATAAATAAAACCTTAGTTTAATATAATAATTTATGTCTTTCTGAAAAGTACAATTTTTACTTAAAAAATTAATTTATCAAATTCCTTCTCAATTTTTAAGCAAAACTATTCTTAAAAAAGAAATGATGAAATAAAAATTTTATTAAAACAAATGGATTAAATTTTAGTTAACTAGTGAATAAACACATAACCCCTTATAACACCCACATATGGCCTATGAGTGAGGTGTACGATAATGATTGACTCATGGGGCGGCTCGACTAACATTGTCAGAGTGGTAATCTATACTAACTTGAACTTCTCCCATAGGAAATTTCGTTCAAGCCTAACATATTGAATCTCAGCTTGGGCTTGGTCAAGAGAGAAGACCAAAGATTCTAACTCCCTCCCAAGTTCTGAAAAAAATGGGCTTTGTACGACATGAATCTACTGGATTAGGTTATTGACTCTTCTTTATACATTAATTAACCATTACCATTTCTATTTATAATACCAATTATAACGTTAAAATTATTATTAATAGAATTTTTTCCAATAGTCATATTGACCAATGGTCATATAACGATCAAAAAACAATGGTCAAATTTCAATTATACTCACTTAATTATTAAAGGGATATAGTTTTTTTGAGTAAAAAATAATATAACCCGCATTTTGAGGAAACAATTATCATTCAAAAAGTTCGGGTCACTACATTCTTCCCCACTTAAGAAATTTCATCCCTGAAATTTTAACTTGTGTAATCAAAAGAGAATATGTGTGGGTACTTATTCCTCATTGTATCATCTAGTTCCCATGTGGCTTATTCATATTTTTGATTCCTCCACAACACTTTAATGAGGTGGGTTGTCTTATTGTGTAGGACCTTGTCTCTATGGTCCAAGATATCCACAAGCTAATCCTTATAAGAGAGGTGATGTTTTAGTTGTACCACCTCTATATTCAATAGATGTGAAGGGTCAGGTATGTACTTCTTTAAGAGTGATACGTGAAAAACATCATGAACTTATGCTAGATTTAGAAGAAGTGCAAGCCGATAGGCCACTGGACCTATGCAATCAAGGATTTCATAGGGTCCAATGTACCTAGGGATGAGATTACCTTTCTTCCCAAACATCATGACTCTTTTCCAAGGTGAAATAAGAAAGAAGAATTTGTCACAAACATCAAACTCAAAGTCCCTTCGACCATTTCCATCATAACTCTTCTGCCAAATCTGAGCAACCATTATGTGTTTCTAGATGACATGAACCTTTTCTATCATATATTACACAAGATCAAGCCCAAGAAGCTTTATCTCAAAATATTCATCTTAAAAAGTAGGAGTTATATACCTCTTTAAATATAGAGCTTCATAGGGTTCCATTTGAATACTCTAATGGAATCTGTTGTTGTATGAGAACTCAAATAATGGGATATGTTGATCCCATCCACCTTTAAATTCCATCGATCATGTTCTCATCATGTTCTTAAGTGTTTGAACAATCCTTTCATATTAGACATCAGTTTGGGGGTGACAGGCCGTACTGGAATTCTATTCGGTACCCACAGTATGTTGAAGATTTCTACAGAATTTTGATGTGAACCTTAGATCATGATCAGATACGATAGAAAGTGGAACTCTATGTAACCTTACCACTTCTTTCACATATATCTTGACAAGTTGTACAAAAGATAAATCTTCCCAAATAGAGATAAAATGGTAATCCTTGGTGAGACGGTCCACTATAACCCATATCATATTGTTTCCTTTGGATGTTTTTAGGAGACTAGTGACAAAGTCCATATTGATATTATCCCACTTCCATGATGGTATGGGTAGTGGTTGTAATACCACTTTAGGAATTTGTTTCTCTACCCTTACTTGTTGATGTACTAGGCACCTTATAGTGTTGTCAAAAATCTCCCTTTTCATGTTATCCCACCAATAATGATCATGAAGTTCCCTATACATTTTTATGCTTCCAGGATGTATAAAGAAAGTATATTTATGAGCTTCATACAAAATATACATCTTTATTTCTAGAATATATGGAACACATATCATTGTATGAAATTTTAGTGCACCTTCTTGATCAATATTTAATTCAAGAATATTCCCATTCTTCACAGCCTCTATCTTCTTCTGTAATAAAGGATCTTATCTTTGAGATTTATTGATCTTCTCTAGTAATGAATGTTGAGAAATCATTTAGGGTAATGTTGATGATATCCCTTCTCTTATGATTACCATGTCCAATTTTACAAGGACTTGGATCAAAGGATCTCTTTGAATCCTCATCGTTTATAGCACAACTGGATCTTTCCTACTTAATGCATCAGTGACTTTGTTTGCTCTTCTAGGGTGATAATGAATTGAAAAATCATAGTCTTTAAGAATTTCCAACCATCTCCTATGTCTCATGTTCAATTCATTTTGTGTGAAAATATACTTAAAACATTGATGGTTTATGTATATATTACATTTCTCCCCTAAAGATAGTGCCTCTATATCTTTAAAGAAAAAACAATCGCAACTACCCTAGGTCATGCGTAGGATAGTTCTACTCATGAGGCTTAAAATATAGAGTTTCATAAGAAATTACCTTGTCATTTTTCATGAGGACACACCCAATCCCTCTAAGATACAAATTTCTAAAAATAAAGAATCATTCTCCGATAGAGGGTAGAGTTAACACGGGTGAAGTAACCAATTTCTTATTCATCTCTTGTAATATTTCTTCACACTCCTTTATCCAGATGAACTTGACCCTTTTTCAGGTTAACTTGGTTATTGGATTAGAAATTTTTAATTTTTTTTCAAAAACCTCCTATAATATCTCAAAAATCCAAGGAAACTACAAATCTTAGTTATTTTTGTTGGCTGAGGCCACTCTTCCACAACCCTTGTCTTGGAAGGGTCAATTGAGAGTCCTTCATTGGTTACAATGTGCCTCAAAAAAGAAACATTTTGTAACTAAAATTCACATTTTCTAAACTTTCCAAATATCCTATTCTTCCTTAGAGATTTCAATATAACCCTTATATGCTCCTCATGCTCCTCATGGTTTTTTGAATATATCAAAATATCATCAATAAAAACTACCACAAAGTTATGAAGGTAGTTCTTAAAGAATCTGTTAATAAAATCCATAAAAATAGAAAGAGCATTAGTCAAGACGAATGGCATAACAAAAAATATCATAATGGCCATATCTTGATTAGAGTGAAGTATTTGGAATATATTTTTTATTCACCCTGAATTGATGATAAGAAAATCGAAGATCAATCTTGGAGAAGAATTGACCCCCACAAAGCTGGTTAAATAAATCATCAATTCTTGGAAGAGGGTACTTTTTCTCTACTATGATCTTGTTAAGTTCTCTATAATAAATGAAAAACCCCATTGATCCATCCTTATTCTTCACAAAGAGAATAGGTTCTCCCCAAGGAGAAACACATGGATGAATAAAACCCTTCTCCAAAATATCTTAGAGTTTCTTATTCAATTCCTCCAGCTCCACATTTTCCATTCTATGTGGGGTCTTTGAAATCGGATTGGATTCAGGCATAAGTTAAATGGAGAACTCTACCTCCCTCTCTAGAAGAGGTCCATGTAACTCCTCAGGAAATACATCAATGTGTTGAACAATGGGGAAATTATATATTCATATACTTTAATTTACTTCTTCATTTTCATTGATCATATCCATAAAGAAGGATACAAGTGGTGCTTCTAGACAAATCTCAGGTCGAGATATCTATCATTTGAAAAAAAACTATAGGTTTTCCATTCAAGACCACTGAGATTTCCTTTCTTCTGTAATTAATATTAGCATTATACATTGAGAGCTAGTCCATCCCTAGTATAATTTAAAATTCCTACATGGGAATAAATAATAGATTTTTTATGAGATTTTTATCACCAAAGTGAATACTATAGTTTATATAAACTGTTGATACTTGGATAATCCCTACAGGATTCTTGACTGATAACTATACTTATATAAGTTCAGTGATTGATTCTATAGTTTTTGAAAACTTAGAGGAAATAAAGGAATGCATAGAACCAGAATCAAACAAAGTACTTTCTATCTTTGAGAGAACAATGATAGTACCTTTCACCACATCATTTGGAGCTTCAACTTTATCTGTCATGATAAAAAAAGACCAAACTTGATTCCTTGGCCTATGTTGTGGTTGATAGTGATTCCCCTCCATTAACTTCGAATTTTGATAGTGATTGGAAAACTGCCCAAGCTGTCCACACTTGAACAATTAAACTTCAGGTAGGGCATACACCATCTTCCCTTTGTCATCAATGTTGACAAGTTTAGGATTTACCTCACTATGACAGTTCTAAGAAATATGAACACATCTTCCACACATGTAACAATTCCCACTCCCAATCAGGTAGTTCCCCAAATGATTCTTCCCACATTTGTTGCATGTGGAAAGTTTCACTTTCATTCTTCCTCTTTCTCGGTAAAATATCCTCCCCAAGTTTGGATCTAATGATCTCTTATTTTCATTCTATTTGTGAGACCACTACGGCTCATTGAACTCTAGTTCAATTTTCATATCACTCCTCAAGATCTCATCATAGCTGTCATAGTCTTGATTGGAAATATTCTTCCATAGATGGGGTCTTAGTCTACCTAAGAATCTAACAACCTTCACATTAGGATCCATGAAAACGCTAGATGTGTAGCAAGAAAGTCTTGTGAATTTTATCTCATATCTTCCTATAGATTCATTTTCCTTCCAATTCAACTCAATAAATTCCTTCTCTATTTTTGTTTTCATAAAATGAGGGAAATAATTATTAACGAAGATTCCCCTAAACTCTTACCACTCTATAGATTCAATCTCCCCTATTGGCCTCATGTTTTTAATCAGTGTCCACTACTGATCAGATTCTCCCTCTAAGAAATACATATCCAGTGTGACTTTCTATTGTTCTAAGCAATGAAGTATGAAAAAGATCATTTTGATAGAGATTATCCACTATTTAGTAATCAATGGGTCAGTATATCCACTGAAAGTTGGTAGTCATTGATGCATAAAGGACTCAATGTAAATTTTTTCCCTTCATGGAGAATCTGGTATCACATCTTGATTCAAGTTATTACCCATAACTCAATTCATTTGATTCATCATTCTCATGAAGGTTTCCATTTTGGTTTCCATTGAAAGGTCGTCAGCACCTGGTCCATTGTGATCACTATTTACCTGGTTTCTCTTATTTCCCTCCATTTTCTAAAAGAAGGAAACCTTAGTGGGATACTTGTTTCATTTAATAATATTATAATTATAAAGGAACTTTTATGTCATATAACATCATTATTAAACTTTTTATTCACTAAAAATAATTAAATTTTCTATAATCCTTCATAATGATTCATAAAAATATTTTGATTAACCAAACATATCCCCTAGGAGTGTAAAACCATGAGTGAAATAAGGCACGTTGTCATGCACCAGTTCCCGTTCAATTCTAGCTCAAAGAGGCATTTTCAGTTTTACCCCTAGATACATTTGTGCCAGAGCCACATCCACTTATTCATATCCAGACAAGGATTTATTTGTCTAAAAACCACTTACATAATATTTCACTAAAATACTAGGACATTTTACAATATTTAAAATTATCCCTAAGTTTTTTCCTAAAATTTCCAAATCCTAATTTCGATAAATAACTAAACTATCCTTTGAAACAAACTACAACATCCCACCTTTTTATTACGTAACTTTTCAATACATTTGACAAATATAGGATCTTTTAAAGTTTAGTCTCTTTGAAATAAGGTACATAATAAATAAAAAATTAAAACATTATTATATTCCTCTTGAAAGGCTTCTTTAGGGTTCATCTTATGTACATTTATTTCCTCACATAACCTGGGGACATTAATCAAAGGAAAGGGTAAGGAGAAGGCCTAGTAAGGGTAAACAAGGGAAAAAATATACTTATAATCTTGAGGAATATCAATAATAATTTGAGTAAATAAGTAAAGGAATGATAAAAAGGAATATAATAATAATAATAACATGAATCATAACATGGATATGTGGCTAAAACATTTAATTAAGTCATTCATAAGCATATCACCATGGTTTATCACTGAGGTGTCTCAAAAATTACCAAAGTTATTCACCAAGGTATCGTAAAACTTATCATATCTAGAGATTAAATTATTTACCCAATGCATTGGAGTGATATAAGGGAACACAATTCATATGTATTAATTATTGTGATCCACAAATATCACAATAAAACATTTCATAAATAATCCGTGGAAAATAAAAGAAATGAGTTTCATATCAAAATCATGGTTTGTTAGAAGGTTCTTAAAGATAAGATGCTTTTGTCATTTTAAACACATAGAAATAGGAGGAGGGTTTCAGGTATGTTAATACAAGATAAAATAGATCAATTTTAAAATATATGTGAATATCCATGGATAATAAAGAGGTTTTGGTATTTACAAAATAAAATAAATGAATTTCTTGATAAAAAGAGAGAAATTTTAAGAAGAGAATTATACAACATAAGGGGTATGAAACATGGTTTTAGAAAACATTAAAAAGAGAAGGGATAAGGATATACCATTTATAAAATAATCTTAATATAGTATAGGGATATAATAAAATTTAAAAAAACATAGTATGGAAATGTGAAAGACATACCACATAAAAAAGGAACTTGAAAGGAAAAGAGAAGTTGAGATTTCCCTTACCTTGAATAATGACTCCTAAAAATTGAAGATCAGGACCTTGGGGGCTTGGGGACACCTTGGGAGGACTCCTTGAGATATAAAAATATCAAATATTCATGGAGTATGAATTTATAATTAAAGGAAACAAATAAATTGGTGGATATTTATAAAAAACAACAGGAATTTTTTTATTAATTTCTAAGGACACCTCAGTATTGGTATTTGCAAAACCACGGGCTTGTCCATGGTATTTTTCCACGGTATTGGCTAGTTGGGACACTTATTATCATATTTTAATCCAAAAGATTGTAACATAATTTTTTATTTCATATTACATCATTATGATGTCATTAAACATATCGAAAACTCAAAATTGTATTTTCAATATTAATCAAAAACAAAGTATTTTATAAAATTCTCATAAATTCACCATAACCTAATATTAACATTATGAATTCGAAAAATGACACTTATTTTATCCTAATAATTTTATAAATATGAGAAATTTAATTTTTAACTATGAAAATACTTATTTATTAAAAATAATAGCGGATAGAAAATGCATAGTAAAATGCATAGAAAAATTTTCGACACTTGAAAAAAATAAAATTATTTTATCATTTTTAATTAAATAAGAGTTTTTTGATAATACTATTTAATTATAATAATGATTAATAAATCCTTAGTTTAATATAATAATTTATATCTTTATGGAAAGTACAGTTTTTACCCCAAAAATCAATTTATCAAATTCCATCTCATTTTTTAAGCAAAACTATTCTTAAAATGAAAATGATGAAATAAAAATTTTATTAAAACCAGGGGATTAAATTTTAAGTAACTAGGGCCTCGACACATAAACCCTTATAACAACTGCATATGACCTAAGGTCAAGGTGTGTGATAGTGATAGACTCATGGGGTGTATTAACTAACATCACTTGAGTGGTAATCTCTGCTAACTTGAACTTCTCCTATAGGTGATTTCATTCAATATTAACATGTTAAAGATTGGATTGGGCTTGTTCAAGAGCGAAGACCAATGATTCTACTTCCCTACCAAGTTCTGAGAAATGAGCTTCGTACAACACGAATCTACTGGATGAGGCCATTGACTCTTCTTTTCACATTAATTAACCATTATCATTTCTATTTATAATACTAATTATAATGTTAAAATTATTATTAAGATAATTGTTTCCAACGGTCATATTGAACATCAGTCATAATTGACCAATGATTATATAATGGTCGAAACCCAAAGGTCACATTTCAATTATACTCACTTCATTATTAAATGGATATAGTTTTGTTGAGTAAGAAATAATATAACACACATTTTGAGAAAACAATTATAATTCAAAAAGTTTGGGTCATTATAGGTTCTCTATTAGAATATTTAGAGTGATACCACTTTGGTGTTTCCAAGATGGATGTCCTTTGGTTTATTTATGTCATCTTTTAATTCTTATCGCTACTACTCTGATGTTTCTTTTTATTTGGTTTCTATTTCAATTGTATTTTTATAAACCATTAATCATATAGTTAGTTATGGTTTTTTTATTTCATCTTTCTAAGTTACGGTTTATCTTTAGGGAAAATCATCCCCCAAAGTTTTTCTAAGACATTGGAATTATTTTTTGGCCTTGGGTGTCATGGGTATTTCACCTAAGATTAGTATCACTTCCAACCCAACCCAAGATAATGGGTTAGGGAGGGATGTTACTAATGGTATTTCTCTTGGTCAATCTATTTGTCTTTTTTGGAATGCTATTAATGAGATATAAATTTCGGAATATGAAATGTGTAACATAAAAAATGTATCTAACCTCTTTATGTTGAACTTAATGTTACCAGGGTGGTTGGGTGCAAAAGCGTTCTAAGAAACCTACAGGTGTGTTGTTATCTCATCATCATGGGTTTATCTGATGAGTGTAGTATATCATGCATTAGTACCGAGACTTCCCAATGGGACTATATTGTTCATATGATGTTTGATGTTTTTTGGAAAATGGTTAAAATTGTTAAGTGGATGATTTTTTCAACATTGGTTGTATGATTGTTGCTTATAGTGATTTGGAATTTTCAAATCCTGTAGTTTCTAGAGAGTGATGAAAAAATTATTCTTTTTTCTAGCAATAATGAATGACACTATGTAGATTACATAGAAATTTTTAGGATGAAGCTACAGAAATTGTGGTTTCATCTAATCCATAAGTGAAAAAAAACTTGTAAAGAGCATTGTACAAGATTTCCAAGCCATTAATAAGGGAAATAAAAATAAAAAACCTCAAAAAATGTGCCACTCTGTGTAGTTTCAGAAAAAAAAATCCACAAATATTTTAGGTGGATTTATTACCTAGAAAGGCATAAGTTTCACTCAATGGAATGAATAAAAAATTTTATTTTCCATAGTACACCGACCAATATAATGTTCATGCTAAAAACTTATATGCTAGAGGATCTTGTACACCAATGATGGGATTTAACTGTACAAGCTAAATTTCACCAAAATCTGACATGGGAGGACTTTGAAGAGTTGTTTAAAAAATAATTATATCATCACACATTCAAGATATCCCAAATAATGGTTTTATTTAGCATGAAGTAAGAGAACATATCACTCATGGAGTATGTTTATAAGTTTATGAAATTAATTCACTTTCCCCAAAAGTAGCTTCCAATGTGTCCTTCAAGATACACATATTTGAATCTGGTTGATGGAAAAAGATTATTTCTAAAATAGACATTCTCTATATTAATAATTATAGAAATATAGTTAATAAGGAGAATGATATGGAGAAGGATCTTGTAGGTAATCCTATAGGAGGAAGTATGTTTGTCTCTACAGGAACATATGGGAACTCTAATGTGAGGAACATGTGGAATAGGGACACTTATTCTTAAGGAGGTGGTGCACCTTAGACTTAGACCACTGAATCGATAAAATTTCCACCAAGACACAATATCAAGCCTGGCTATTTATAGTGTGGTTCTTTTTCTCATTTGAAGAGAGATTTTATGGAACCATCCTGAGCTTGTCAAAATTGTAATAAAATGGGAAAACTTGATCATTATTGTCATAGCACTCCAAATTAATTTTCTAGATAAATATCTTATGTTTCTTAGAAAACTAATTCTTTTCCAAGAATATATCACCATAATAATTCTTTTCCTCAAAACCAAGTTACTTAAGGTGATTCTAGGAACACCATGACTCCTTAGGAAATGTAATCTCACTAAGGGTAAAAGGATCAAATCAGAGTGAGTAAGAAACTCTATAGTGTTTAGATGATGATTACAGAGGATCAATATGTTCTTTAGATGATGTGAGGTATGATCATCTTGAATTATACTCTCATGTAATATTTTTTTGATACTGGTTAATCCCACTCTTTTATTACAGCTCATTTTTTGAATCATATGTTTTTTCATATTGAAATAATGTTTCATGTATTGAAATATCAAAAAAAAATGTCCTAATGGGAGAGTTTAGTATTTAAAAGAGTAGTGTGTTCTATAATTATTTATGAGGATGAGTTTGTTTGTGTTTTATCTATTCTTGAAATGTAAATCCATGAACTCATTTTGTGAATGGATTGGTTGAAATCATTCAAGTCCCACATGAACTGTTATACCCAAATGGTTAGTTTCACATATTTAGATGTTTTGTAGCATCTCCTTAAAGGATAATGGGATATGGATGTGATAAGATTAGTACCATTGGTACCAATTTTTGGGACTATCTCTCACCAGTTGGTAGTGGTTACTTTGGAATCTACTGATAAAATCAGGCATAGATATTTTCCAACCATCATTGAAAATTTTCTTTATTTCTTTCCTGAAAATTTCATGAAATTTATGATTGATCTAAAACTAGGGACTAGTCCTATTTCATTTCTACCTTATAGGATGAGACCGAAATAATTAAGGGAATTGAATGTTCATCTAGAATATTTGTAATGAAAAGGGTATATTTAACCTAGTATGTCTCCCTGGGAAAAATTATTTTTGTTAATAAATAGGATAAAACTCTTTGTGTTAGTTCGTATTATCATAATAAAAATTAGGTTATGATAAGAAATCAATATCCTCTTCCAAAACATTATGATCTTTTTTATTAATTGTTGAGATCCCAACGGTTCTCTAAGATTGATTTATGTTCAGGGTATCACCAACTTTGAGTTCAGAAGGTGGATATCCTAAAAACTTATTTCCAAATTCATTATAAACATTATGAATATGTGTTTATGGACTTTGTTCTTATGAATTAATCAACCGTTAATATGTAATTGATGAATTTGATCTTTTTCTGATATATTGACTCCTTTTTGGTGGTGTTTGTCTAAAAAATTATTGTTTATTCTAGGTCTAAATCTGATCATAAACAACACTTGGTAATAGTGTTGGGTATCTTATAAGAACATCACCTTTGTGTTAAGATTTAAAAGTGTTATTTTTGGATACAAGTGGTATATTTACTTATCTATGTCATTTTAGAAATAGAATACTCAGTAGATCCTGAAAAGGTAAAAGCATTTGTCTCTTGGAAAACACCAAAGAATGTTTTTGAGATACGTGGTTTCCTTGGATTAGTAGGATATTACCAATGATTTATTCATTATTTTTTAATGTATTTCCTTACTGATGAAATTTTTTATAAGGAAAGGTGATCCTTTTCAATGGAGCAATGAGTTCTATAAATATTTTCAAGATCTTAAGGTTCATCTTATATAAACACCTATCCTTGCATTTCTAAAGTCAATATGATGCTATGGGGTTTATTGTGATGCATTTGGTTCTAGGTTGGGATGTGTCCTCTTGTAGGGGAAAAAATAATGTATCTTATGAATCACATCAATTATGGGTGTATGATAATAATTACCCAGCACATGATTTAGTGTTATATGGAGTAGTCTATGTCTTGAAAATTTGGCATCATTATATTTTTGGTAAGAAATACCTAGTGTTCATGGATCATAATATTTTGAAGAACATTTTATCAAAAAGATATTTAAATATAAGCAAATAAAGATGGATTTAATATGTTCATATGTTTTTCTTTGACTTTATTTATACATTGGGTGAAGTAAATTTTTGGCTAATCCATTGAGTATAAATTCATACAGTTAGCTGGATAAAGAGGATTCAGTTTAGTGGTAACTGATTTTAGTCATAACTAATATACACCTAGATTATGATGAAAAATGTGATTTTATTTTATTATTTCTAGTTTTTTTCCTTATTTGATTGAGTAGGTTAAATATGCTTCAAAATACTATCCTAAATGTCAATCCATGAGGTCAAAACTTAATGGTGGGGAGACCATTGAGAGATGGATTCTAGATGGAAGTTCAGTTTTCCATTTATACAATAGATTACGATAACTCTATATTATTAAGAACAAATTCTCTCTGACTTCCACAACTTGAGATAGGATGTTCATCCTAACATATAGAGAATTTATAAGGAAATAAGGGCATAATTTTGGTAGGATGGAATAAAGGCTAAAGTAGTAGAGTATGCCTCAAGTTGCTTCACCCGTCAATAAGTTAAAAAATATAATCAATGAAAAGATGGTATGTTGTATTACTTACCTTTAATCATGTGAAAATGAGATAAAATCACTTTATATTTTGTCATAGGTTTAGCAAGAAAAATTTAGAAAAATAGTTCCATATGGTGATTGTTGATCAAATCACAAAGTTGGCTCACTTTATCCCTATTCATGAATCAAATACAGTGGAAGACTTGTCCAAAATCTATATTCAAGAAGTTTTAAATATACATGGAGTTCCATTTTCAATAGTTTCTAACCGAGACCTTAGGTTTATATCTTGGTTTTGGACATCCTTACAACAATCCCTTGGAATCCAGTTGTCTATGAGCACAACTTATCATCCTCAAATGGATGAAAAATCTGAGCTTATGATCCAAACATTGGAAGAAATTCTTAGAGAATGTGTTATGGATTTTGGTGGATCATGGGAGGATAATATACCATCAGTGGAGTTCTCTTACAATAATAGTTATCATGTATGAATACATATGGATCCTTTTGAATATTTATCTGGAAATCCTTTTTATAAACTTTGTTAGGTAGAAATGGATGAAACGTCACTTATTGGGCATATACTTGTGCATGAGATTATAGAGTAAATTCAGATGATTAAGACGATAATCAAGACAACATTGAGTCATAAAAAATCGTATGTGGATTATATTCTCCGAACATTTTTATTTGATGCGGGTGATCATATTTTCTTATAAATATCTACAAGGCCAAGGAATCATTATCTTTTTAATCATATTTTTTTTCTACTTAGTACATTGGCCCTTTTAATATACATGGATAAATTGGTATTTTGGCTTATCAGTTGGTTTTACTACAAATATTCAGTTCTATGTACAATGTGTTTCATGTATCTCAATTGAAGAAGTACCATCCTGATCATGACCACGTTATTTTATGGGACCATATTGATCTTGAATCAAATTCTACATTTATTCATGTGCTGATATATATTATGGATAGACAATAGAATAATTTTCATAGGAAAAGTATTGGTTTTGAATGGGTATTATGGAAGCATGGTTGGATTCAGGAAGAGATATGGGAATGTGAGAAGGGAATGCAAGAGTAGTGGCCTAAAATTTTCTAAAGCACTATAAACATCCAAATTTTCGAGGATGAAAAGACCAATAGTGGGGATAATGAAATAAACCTGGTTTTATGCACTTTTCATTTTTATTATTTATTGTGAAGTTATATAATACTTGGTTTTATTTTTAGTAGTTTTTGGAATTCTTTGGAAGTGTTTTAAAGGGTGCATATTTTTAGCACAGTTAGGGGAAACTATGAATCTTACCTAAGAAAACATGTAATAAGTTTTAGTTAGGTTCGTGGTTGGTTCATGGTTTGGATAAATAGTACACATTCTAGGAGAAACCATGCATTTGGAGATTGTGTGATAATCACAGTTAGGGCATGGTTTTTCAAACAGTGTAAGGCAACCATACAAGAGGATGGACTTGAGATTATATCACCGCACAGTTGGTTCACAGTTTTCTAAACCATGCGGTGTAACTATGCGGCTACCTGGGTGATGTTATTTATCATGCACATTGTTAGTGCATGTTTTGATAATCCATGTGGCCCAACTATGCGATGTGTAGTTGATTATCCAAAAAATTAATCTTTAACTCTTATTAAGGCCCCACAATACTCATTTTTCTCCTATTCTTCCTATATATAAAACTCCTATCCTCTCCTAGGATCCCTTGTTGATTCCCTTTAGTCTAGAAGGTTATTTAGACAAATCAAAGTGTATTTTATCTCTAGAATCAAAGGTAAGTCCCTATTCTGAACATTTCCCTTTAGATCCTCTAATATCATCTCATCCGAATCATTATATATAATTTTTAATGAATAGATATAAATTCCTTTATTTATATCTTGATGAGATCTTGTTGGTAATTTTAAATTTAAGGTGTTGTGATACTTGATCTATAAATTTCCTTATGTCATTCTTTTTTGTTATCAATCATTGAGAGGTAGGTGGATCCCGTCACATTCTACTTGTTCTAAAACTTCAAGTCTTTTTACTTAAATACCTATCTCTAATTTTGATGGAAATGTTTTTTGGGTTTAGTATCATAATACTTGGTTTTGAAATGGTTCACACAAAGGTGTTTTATAAAATGATTGAAAGAAAATGGTTTTAAAAAATAAATGGTTTTGTAGAAAAACATGGAATGTGTGGTTGGTGTATGTTCATGCGCATAAAGACTAATCATGGTCAGAAGTTCCAACATCAAAAAATAAAATGTGGGAAGGGTTATGGTCAGAAGTTCCACCATCAATAGGGTCACCAAGTGATGAATTAGGGATAGGATGACTCACCACATGCTAGTATAGGGAGATCTATAGTATGTATACATGCATGTGTGTGTTTTGTGCATGTGATTCATGGAACTAGAAGTCCAAGTGGAAAAGAAATAAGGGATAAATTGATTCACTTTTTTAAACTATGTTTATTTTGATAAAATATTTTGATATACTCGCCCTCTATTTTATATAAACTATGAATACATGTTCTAATCGTAGTGTCATTTGTTGTGAAGTATTGGGGATAGTCTGTTGAGTTTTATACTCATCCCCTATTTGGGAACTTTGGTGAATTTATAGATATTTTTTACCAAGAAAAAGGAAATGGAAATTATCATACTTATCTAGTGGTGCATCATGATGTTTCTTCCATAAGTGAATGATTGTATCTTGGGTTCCTCTCTTGGATCCTTTGAAGTAATTACACTTTGGTGTTACCGTGCTAGATGTTCTTTGGTTTCTTTGTGTTACACTATATCAATTTACATGACTAATATGATGTTTACTTTTATTTGGTTTCTATTTGAGTTGTATTGTTATCACTCATGCATCATATAGTTGGTTTGGGTTGTTTATATTCTATCTTTCCAAGTTATTTCTCTTCAAGGAAAATAACCCCACAATGTTTCTCTAATACCTTGGAATTTATTACTGGCCTTTGGTGTCTTGGGGATGTAAACTAAGGTTAGTAGCACCTCCGAGCCAATCCAAGCCAATGGTTTGTAGTGAGATGTTACCCAAATAGTTAATTAGAAATATATCCCCTCAAATCAATATTATTCTAATCAGGTTATATTATATATGTAATACAATATTAATGATATTAAAAGTCTCTTAAATTAATAATGAATTCCAATGATGTGTCATGTCAAAAAACACCACCCATAGGTGAATATACCATGATCTAAGCATGCCACTATTAGGATGCATTAATAAAAAATGGATCCATATAGAACCCTATGACTCATCCCAAGTCTCATCCACCCTATATCGAGATTTCTCAGTCCAACCAAACACATCACTCATCCTAGAGTGCCTAATAACATTATTATACATCCTATAGAAACTTGGGTCTCACTCGATGTCATTCTAGTCACGAATGCTACTTGTATACCTCCCAAGTCCCTAAGACCTAACTCCACCTCTATCTATATCTATCTATCCCAAACACACACTTTTATACCACTTTATAATTCCTTGTCCTAGATCTCCCAAATGACACCTGAGTGGGGGATAATCACATGACCTCATGAATGCCTCCTCATACGCTAGTGTTTCTGACTTGTGGAGAGGGATTAACAAAATTATGGGGATATCATGCCTTCAAATATAATTAAATAGTCATGAAAAAATTCCATTGAAAATTTGGCATGACCCATCCATATGTCGGACATCCTATAATACCTACAGAGATAAGACATGAATCTAAAAGGTCCCCTATAGTATAAAATAAAAACAACTATAAATCTATATGATAAAGTAGTAACTAATATATAAACATTAGATATATAAATAAATCAACGGTACAATGGCAAAAACATTCAATATATAATAATTAATTGAATACATTGGCCTCCAAATCAACTCACATAATCACCAGTCGGATCCTCAACCTCTATAACCTTCTAAATCCAAACCACATCCTTCTCCAAGTGATACCCATGTACATGTAAGAAAATAGGATGGGTCTAACCAGCCTAACCACATACATCAAAACCCATGTCATGTACATGGGTAGGGGTTAGTCCAATGACCCAGTAGGAATCCCCAATACCCATACATGATGAGTACCACTTTGATCAAGTGGATGCACATGAAATACATATATAAGGTGAAATAATATCCCTGAAACACAAAAATCTTGACACATAACATGAAGTACACACAAATATACTAGTTAAGCCTTCATGTTTTAAATAGGTCACCATGAAACTCGAACCTACCTACTTTGGCTTCAATCTAGAAGAGAAATCATAAATGGTAATCATATATCTTCGAATAGTACATAATAAAAACATGTCATAGATCTGGTTGTGAAGCCCCCATTCCTAGGGTTAGGCCATAAGCCCATCATGCTCCCACCCTCTATCTTGGGGAAAGATATAAAGCTATCATGTCCCTAGGTTAGGACACAAGTCCATAAAGCCCCGTCTATCTACCTCATTTAGGGAATCAAGGCCACCATTACCCCTAGTCAGGCCATAAGGTCATTATTCCCTATTCACAATCTCAATCAGGACCCAACCGTCAGCATCATCACTTATCACATTCACAAAAAATCCCCATGCAAGAGGTTAACCAAGATACATTAGTTCCACATGTAACATTGAATCTAGGAAGCATAATTTACATAGATCTACACAAACATGTATACATACATACACAATCCATAACAAGAAAAAAGTTGTCACATGGACACCACCAAACACACTACATGTCGTGAGATTTAAACTCAAAATAACAAATTAATGATCTACACACAATTAGACATCATCATGTGAAAATCAAACACCAGGAAATGAAAAATAGGAAGCACATCAACCACACAAGATTTAGAAAATAGGGTATCACCCTCTCAAGGTCAATGAACCAAAAGCATTTCTAATCCAAAATCCTCTAAATTTCCATAAACAAAGTCAAAAACTATTTTTAAATACACTTGAAAAGGAAACTTTTTCTTCTTTATTTACACTAGACCCATGGAAAAATCACATTATGAAATTATTTGGAAAACATCATTCTTGTTTTGAAATACCATTTCAAAACCCATTTCATAAAATTACTATTTACCTTTAAATTCCTGTTTAACCAATACAATTTAAATAAAAAAATTTTTAAAGGAAAAACATTTTTCATTTATAAAAACCATGAAAACCACCAAGAAAATCCTTAAAGAGGTCCACTAAAACTCATTCTACCTGGGAGTCACTATAGAGCTATTTAGAAAGATATACAGTTCATGTTGACTATTAGGGCAATGAGATAACGTCTTAATTTATATAAAATTCATGCACACACAAGTCATGAAACATGTATGAAGATAATAATAATGTCACACATAAACATAAAATAACCAAAAGACCAAGAGACTCAAATATGTAAAGGTTACCCATATCATCCATGCCTTTTTTTCCTTTAACATAGCCTAAAGACCATTTCTTAGGATCATATAATCACTTAATCAACTCTAGAGTACCTATCACATCATTAAAAGTCATTAAATTTATTAATTAAAAAACTTAGAGTAAGAAACCAACTTTTCATAATTGATGAAAAACTCATAGAGATTTCTAATGATGCTATTACCATGTGCATCTGGGTGCGGTCGAATCCCAACACACCCTTGTATCTTAAAAACATAAAATCACCAATTAAAATTACCTAAATCAATGATCAGTTCCACTAAAAATCATTAAAACCCTTAAAAAAATTCAAAGGGAAATATACCACCACAAAATTGACATATGACAACATACAAATACCATTATAAGATATCTTCCATCTAAGAAGATCATAAGCCCTATCACAATGGGATGATTCCACCATGCTCCAATGGAATAATCAATCAAATACCTAAAATTTATTTAATAAGAACAACCATAATGAACAGAACATTAATCGTTCAATTTTCATGAAGGGAAATATTACAAAGAATTTGGTTTACTCTCCTTCAATGATCCAATAAAAATTTTATAGATCAATATCTAAACCATATAACCATGCATGATAGATTTTTTCCAAGTTTCCTTTCAAGATATAGTGAGAAGATCTTACCGAATAAGGTTAAAATTAATAGATACCCTCAATTTTAAGATCCACTGCACCAAGATCTAATCAAAACACATTCTAGATAGAAGGGAATCATCAAAATTTCTCAAAGGAGGCCCCAAGATTGAGAGCCCTATCCACATGATGAAAAAGGGTGGTTTCAAGGAGCTTTTAGATTTAAAATTAAATTTTGTGATCATTAAAACCCATATTTATGGTTTGGACACATGGTTAGGAAAACCATACAATAACTATGAAAGGGTTTCCGTTCCCTTATAAAACTTTAATGGTTTGGCTACGCAATTAGGAAAACCATGTGCCAATCATGTAAATGATTCTTTTTAAATATGTATGTTTACTTGGGAAATGTAGAGTAGTTATACCTAACTGTGTGTTTCTTAGGTGCCTCCCACTTCCCTTAAACACTAAGATGCATTATTACCTGGGGAAATTTTATATTTTACCTTAACCATGTTCCTTGATCATGAACAATTCAAAACCACCCTCCAATACTCCAAACTCAAACCCAAATACCTCGAGACCAACCTCTGCACATGAGGCACCACCTGAGCCTCATCGGACATCCAAAAACATTATGTCAAGGTGTTCAAAATATCAAAAATTTCAATCTGTTTCCCAATCCAAAAAACCAAAACCATTGTGGCCCAAAAACTCAAATTTCATCTAAATTTTGAAACCCATAAAAATACAGGTAATTACAATCATATCACATAGAATTAATTTAAAGATAAAGGTACCCTGATTTTTCCCTAACATTTGAATGTAAAGGAAGTAATTTGGTTGATCATTCCAACCACATCATTTGATCTTTTGAATTTTGTAAATGTAGACGTATTCTTTTCTGGGTTAGAAATTAAATACATTAGGATCATATATTTTTATAAATTATAAAATAAATTCTCCATATCCTTAAAAATTTTCTAGTTATGTTCTTTCTTTCCATCCAGAAAGGCACAATATTTTCTATATAGATAGGGTATTGTATGATAATTAAAAGGATAAATAACTAAAAAGAACATAACTAGAGGGATTCCTCTAGCCAGTAAGTCGCTCCAAAAAAATCTCAAAATCCACTAGGATATTTCCATAGAATGGGAAATGTATATAATTCATCTTCGATATTATTTATTTATAAATATAACAATTTTTCTTATAGGAGATTTATATTTAGATAATACTTAAAACATTTCCAACTATAAATTAAGTCACAAACCCTCTCATTTTAATGTTTTTTTCAATTTGAGAGGTGAGAGATGGTCATATTTCTTAGTGCTAAAATAAACTAATAGAGAAATTATCATTGAAGATATTCCCAATAAAAAATGGATCCATCCACCATATTTATATATCAAATAAAAGAATTTGAATCACCTTTTATATAGTGGTGCAAAATAATGAATATGTTTTTAGATTTTATTACAACAGTTGACTAAGGTTTTCTATCCTGAGGATACTTTTGTGTCAATCACTCTCTACACTAATTTAGTTATTATATTTTTATTATTTTATATTTTATGAATCTAAGGAAAATGGGAGGTTAAATGAGGTGAGTTCTTGTATGAATTTAAAGGAAATGCGGAAATTAACAAACAAAGAATTTTCAAGAAAGGCCTAAGTCCTAGTGTTGACTACTCATGTTCTTTTATTATCCAATATTATGTTACCTAAATTCTATATGAAATATCATACACTTTTACATGAACTATTATCCACTAATTTGAGTGTAAAACTTATAATGACTAGAAAAAATTATTTTCTACACCAAATATCACCTCCTCCAATAATCAAGGATGATGAACACACCTAAATAAAGTATATGAAACCTTCCAAGACCATAATATATCATATGTCATTTCATATCTCAATAAAAATAATATCCATTATATGAATATGTTTCATGATATAAGGCAATATGAATATATAGTAGTGAATAGAATGAGATCAAGATTCATTCTATATAGAGGTAGAAAAACTCTACTTAAAAACACAACACTCTTCCTTGCCTCATTAAAAATAGATGATAACATAAATAAATGAAGATTTGGGATTTGGAAATACTACGAGAACCTACACAAATTTCAAACCACAGGTTAACCACCCAATATAAAGAGAATTATAGATATATGTTGTAAGAACACAAGAAAATGATACAAGAAATAGAAATAGAAAATAAAAGAATTAAAATTACAGGAAACAATTACAATAAAACCAAAAAATAATTATAAGGATCAAGGCTACGTTTTGAACCTAGAATCCTACTCAAGGGAGGAAAGAAAATGGTTTTAAATATCATCCTGATAAAATCAATGGGCATGATAACATCTACCATGTATTCAACACACTTCAATATGATTTTACCACATGGGAAACAATCATGTTTTTCTCTATTTTTTATGTTTGTAAAATCTTCTCATTAACTTCAATATTCCATCTTCAAATATACTACAAGATATTTTTTCCTTCTTATTCCTTGAATATAATCCATGTGGTTAAATATTATACAAATATATAACATCCTAAACATAACAAACCAATAATTATAATATTAATAATAAGTATTTCACTTTCCTACTTCCCCATAATCTTTTAGGTTTAGAGTTATAGAGAATTAAAACAAACCCTTAAATTAAAAAATAGAACACCCCCACACAATGTAAGTTTTTGTCTCACAAAAATTGGATCTTAAGTTTCCACTCTAATTTATTTTATGAAACATTTTCTTCATTCAATAAAAGTCTCTATAACGGAAATATTAACCCATCTATAGAACCAAAACATCCTCAAATCTAGTAAAATAATTTAATAAAGTAGGGTGATTATGTAAATAACATTACTATATATAAATATAAATAAAACTCATTAGTATATTGAAAATATGAAAATACATAAGAAAGATTTTCATTTTACATTATAATCCTTTAGCTAAAATAATAACTTACTCATGAAATCAACTTCATTAGTCAAAGTTTATCATAAAAATTTACATAAGAGATCATAAAGGAAAAATAATAATCCTGAAGTTTACTTGAGAAATCATATTCATATCAATATTATAATTCCCCCTACAATGGAATAAATTTATTAGTTAATTTCATCATGATTTATTCAAATAATAAATCATTACTCAATGCATTGGAGGGTTATATCAGAACCACCCATCATAATATACAATGTTCAAGAACCATAACATCAATAAAACACGTAAGGGATTGTATTTAATCATAAAAATTATAAAAACATACATTTTAACCCATAATCATAAATATTTTTAGTAGTCACATAAAAATTAGGGAAATATTAATTTATTTTGATAAATATTCTAAAATTGAAAAAATCCATAGAATAACTGGAATAGGTTCTTATTTAAAAAACCATGACAACATAGAAATGAATATTTTTTATTAATAATGGACATAAATATGGGGAAATGATATCTAATTGAAAGTGTTAAAAAAAATTATTTTTACATTTATATAAAGAAATTTAAAAATGTGTCATGTGAAAGTTGATAATGAGACTCCTTTAAATTTTTTTTATCAAAAAAACATAAGTCCCATAAAAATTACCATAAAAAATTATATAAGTATAAACTATAACATTATTAAAACAATATAAATAATATTGAAATGGAGGAGAAATATTTAAAAGAAAACTTCAAAACATTTAATGTAAGATTTAAACGAAAAATCCCATACCTCAAGTACTGAATCACTTTGTATGTACTATACCCTACTAAGTAATAAAATTATATATATTTACTTGATTAAAAACATTTTTCATGTTAATTACCTAATTATTATTTCTTTTAATTCAATTATTATCATTTTTCATTTACTAACTAAATCGGTTTAATTCATGGTCGTCGTTTTGTGGTTGTTCGGTTCAGAATGTCTAAAATATATTTGGTGTCTTTATAATGGACAAATTACTTTTACAATGGTTACATAATATATATAATTTTCAAGTTATTATGTTCATATAATTAAATATTCAAGTAAGTTCAACAGGTCTTGGAATGGTTTACATTCAGAAAACCTTCCTTGATAAGCTTATTTTAATGGTTGAAAATGGATAAGATTTTTTACTTTTAAATTTATTTTTATGATATATATTTTATCATTATAGAATTATAAAAAACAATTACTTTAATAATTTTATATTTATTCCTAAAATAAATTTTTAAGAATATCCATGATATTTCTAAGTTTATAAAACATCATCGTTCACTTAGATAGCATAACACCACCACGATGAGTGATATTTTTCAAATTCGTTTAAAAGAATGAAAAAATAAAATAAATATATGGGTTTTATAAAAAAAATTATAGAATAAAAAAATATGGTTAATTTTTAAGATCACTTATATCATTTAAATCATAAGAGTATAATTTTCATGAAAAGATGTAGTTTTGTAAAAACCATATTTTCACATAATAAAAACTTAAGTAAAAGATTTTGGTCAGTGGAAATATATTATACCCCACCATTTATGGAAAAAAATGATAACAATATCATGATAGTAGAATCATTTCTTCAAAATTAGTGATGTTTTAGTATATTTTTAAGATAATGAATCTAAATTTGATGGAAGAAAAAACTTGGAAACACTTTTCTATTTGATTCGCCTCCTTTGTGTTGAGATTAAATTATTTGGAGAAAGTGATTTTTGAAATAATAGAGGATTATAAACATGGAAATATAATATTATAGATATATTTTATTGGAATATAAAGATAAAATTGAACATGATTTGGTTTTTGAAAAGGGTACAATGAGTCTCCTTTATTAAGAAAATTTTGATGGAATTTTCACAAATATTCAATCTTTATGGGTCAAGAATATAATTTTAAAAAATTAAAGTGTCTTGTAAATATACCATATATGATATTATATACCATTTTAAATCCATTATAATCATGATAATATTTTTATTATTTTTAATTTAATTAATAAAATATTTTTTAATATTAAATACCCTTTAAAGTCATTTTTATAACTATCCATATAATTTTAATTAAATTTATTTTTCATTAATATTAAATATGAATTTAAAATTTAGATCAATTATTACCACTCATTATCTTCACTAAAAATCTTGTATCCCTCTACTTCATCCAAATATTATCACTTGTAGTATTTCTAAAACTACTTACCTGACTTTTATACCACTTGAACAAGCGTTGTGTCGACGTTGTATAAGCATTTTAGATAATTATATTATTCATTTAAAATAAAAATAAATTAATAAAGATAAATATAATTTATATTTCATTATTATTTTCATATATGATAATTCATAATGTATTTTTATGTTCATCCTTATCATGGAAACATTTTTTTAAGATTATATCAGGTGTGTAATTTTGATAAATAGTATTTTATTAATATAAAATAAATGTCACATTTAAGTAAAGTGGATAAAAATGAATAATAATTGGGAATCAATAAGATAATTCTATAATGAACTCATACACCCATTTTGGTATGATATTTTAGTGATATTTGTTACATTATCACTTAATTTTAATCATTTAACCTTATTTTAGTCTTTACCATGAGGGCTAACTTTAACCCAGGTAACTTATTTTTTTATAACTACAAATTAAATTAAAATTATTAAATAATTTTAAGGTTATGATTCAAAATATTAAATCTAATTTATTGAATTTATTTTATAAAGGTTTTAAAAGTTAATTCCAAAATATTTAATGAATAACACATAAAAATATTTTTTATAAAAAAATGATTTTTTATGATTAAAATGAATTTTAGAAAAGGTTTATGAAAAATATTTATTCTTATGATATTTTTTGTTCATTATTAGAAAAATTATATTTATTTATTTTCATACCATGCTAAATACATGAATAATTAATTAAAGGAAAAGAGATAAAAATGGTATTTTATTTAAATAAAATACAACTTAGGTTCCAAAATGTCAATTATAGGTTTATAAATTCGAAATTATACTTTTAAATGAATTATTTTACTCATTTATTACATTTTTGTTTAGGAAAATGGTTTTATAACTTTTTTGACTTAGTATTATATCCAGATGATTTCATAATGCTATAGTATTTGAACAAACAAAATTTTTCACAATTCAGATAAAAATTAGCCATTTCTAAAGAATCTCAAAAAATAACCCTAGGAATAATTTTTATATGATGAATACAAAAATGAAGTTCATTTTATCAAAATAAAATTTTAAAGATTTGAAATATAACTTTTAAATAAAACTATATAAGAGATGAAAAATAATTTATTTAGAGTAAAACTATTTCCTATTCAAATGAAAAATCCTATTTTTGCTTTATAATTAAAAAATTATTTCTAATGTTATATTAATATAAATCCATGAAATTAATAATAATAAAATATAAAATTTATTCATTATAAAAAATACCTGGGTTATCCTAAAAAATATCTTAATAGTTAAAGGTATCTATATTCATGTAATGATACCATAACAATCTTCAAGGTGATAAGATTTGGAACTTTCTATTTTGTAAAGGATATGACCTTATGTATTCCTTCATATAATTTCCTCAAATTAAGTGACCCTTATATATTAACATTCAACTCTAGTGTCAAAGGTAATCTCATGTATCAATGTAGGGACTCTTATATATTAGCAACTTAGCTGAAATCCTCCCCAATGGAAAATACATATACTTTATATATCAATTTATCCATTGGGTAACCTTTTTTTATTTTACAAGGTACCTTCACATATCAAATGTTTCACCACTATTAAAAAGACACAAAATCTTACGCATCACTAGGGCCATGGTGTTACCTTCACGTATCATTGAATTTACTCTTACTATAGGAATCTTACACATTCCTTTGTTATGTTGATAATTTTATTAATTATTGAGAACTTTTATTAAAAATGTGTCTTATATAGACTTACATGATTCTTACATATTTTCTCAGTTTAGAAAATTCCTCTATTCATTGCATCAGAAGGACTCTTATATACGAGTATATGATTGTTATGCATGAGTTCCTTTATAAATTCATCTATTACCCAAAAATTAACCCATTTCATTTAAAACACTATTTATTTTACTAAAACTCCCAAATTTTAATATTAACATGTAAATTAACAAATAATAATAATATATTCCCTAAAAATTATAATTTAGTATATTTTCAAAATAAATTCCAAATTATCACTATAAACTAAATATGGGATAATTTCCCTTAAATGATGAAATTCATCTGTATTAAATCATTAAATAATATTTAAATAATAATTATTATATGATCTCTATTAGTTCCTCCACACTTAAACATTTCACTCCAGATAAATAATATAATACCTTAGTCAACTCAAATTTCTCAAGGAAGACTTGGAAGCACCATTTAATACTCACAAATTTAGAAATATAATTCTTTAAACATGGATATTAACTACCTCATTCATCAATATTCATAAAAATTCATTGAATATCCTATAAATCCCCATGTTCATTTTATACCAACCTTGGGGATACCTGATTATAACATACATTTATAATTCATTATTTTCTATGAATACTCAATATATCTCCCAATAATACATTACCAAGAATCATAAAGGTTTATAGTCATTTATAAATAGATATATAATCAGATTATTTCATGAAATACCTTCAATATCTCCCAAAAATACCTTCACACATAGTAAATTTCTTATATATATCCTACTTAAAAAATTTCTTCATAACATGGGGAATGAAAAAATAGAAAAGGATGAGATCATATGCTTAGTAAAGGTAAATATGAGAGATATATATCGATGATCAAAAGTGAGAATAAGCTGAGCATAATGGAATGAGAGTGTAATAAATGTATATGAACTTATCATTCATAAATAATATCCAATAAGTCACAGATCCTAAATCATGAGTCATGCCATAAGGGTTTGGTATAAAATAATATATTAGTCATAATAATGAGAATATATATATAATCAATCATAAGAAATGAATAAATAACTTAGGAATAATAATAGGGGTAAAAATGTGTCACAATCATAAGTATATAAAAACATTTCCATTTTCAAGGCTCACTTCCAAAACCATCATCACATAGTGTGCAGAGTTCCATAATGGATTGGGTTTTCTCCCCATTCCCTTTTCATTCATAGTGGATAGAGTCCCCTATTAGATTATGTTAACTACACATTACCTTTCATATTATATCATGATACATAAATCTTTACAAAATTCATTATATGGATATATAATTTTGGACCCACCCATCACATAATGAAAACCATACAATTGTGTGCCACAAGATCATAAAAATACTCATCATTTTGATCAAAGAATAACTCATGGTAAAGAGATGGGTTTCATAAAATTTTCATCATTATATAATAATAATCCATCTAAATAAATAAAATGGACTGTATCATTAAAAAATATCCCCACTGAATCATAACAATCAACAAAATATTTTTTTATAAATTAAAATATTTTTTATATGATTATTAGATAATCTCTTTCAAAAACAAGAAAAAATATCATTTTATTTTGGTATCTTTTAAAACTAAAAAATACCAAAAAATGGGAATATAATTTCATTTTCAAAAAAATGTAAAATTATAAAATATTATTATTAAATATGAATGAACATGATGGTGAGATAATCTATTCATGTTGTAAACATTAATAAAATATTCTTTTCACGCTTTTATAAAAAGGTTAAAAGTGAATCATATAGAAAATGTTGAAATGAATCATTTTAAACCCTTGTAATAAAAATAAAATATGGTATAAGAAGGAATTTTTCAATAATTTAATGGTATATATTAACTTCCATAAAAAAATTTGATGATCATGGATATGAATTCAGAACATTTCTGACCAAAAAATGAGAAATAAGGTTGAATTTTCTCAAAAATATTCTTTTGATCTTTTCGAGTACCGAAGAGAGAAAAATGAAATTAAAACATGTAAAAATATATAAATAACCATATTATAATAAAATATATGGGGATTAAAAGATTAATATAATATAATTTCCCTTAATTGAAATTTAACAGACAATCTTGGAAAGAAATGAGATTGTAACATAAACCCTTACCTCAAGTCCCAAATTTCTTTGTACGTTCTCTTAAATGAAAATATAATAAATTAATATTTATTATAAAAATATAATGGAACTATATTCATACTTATAATACTAAATATTATTCACTTATAATTTTCAATTACCCATTTTTAATAATTCTTTATTAAAATTATTAATCAGGGTGTCAACAGTTCTGGGTTTTTATGCATGTTTCAGTTTAATAGTTACAAAGCTTGCACCTTGTTCATGTTTTCATCATATAAAAATTTTAATCATGTTATAAATATAATATTTATCAATTATAGATAATTTTATAACTATACATGAATGGTGGTGTTGAAAAATGAAATGCATAGTGTATGGAGATGGTAATCCGTATGTATGCATGACTGATGATTTCATTTTCTAATGGGAAAAAATAAAGGATGGTATATAATTTTTTAACTTTACATAATCATAATTATATCATAAATATCCTATATATTCAATAAATCCATCATTATAACATTTTATGTGAGATGTTGAGGAAACAATGAAACACATTACTTGGTGGAGGTGGTAATCCACACATATGCACGAGCACAATTTTCATTTATCATTGGATAGAAAAGAGGTAGATAATAATTTTTATTTAAAAATAATAAAATTTAAATAAATTTGTGATATTTATTTAATTATATTAATATGTATACAATAAATTTAATGAGGTATAATAGCTAATAAACTTGAAAGTTTTTGTTTAAGACAATTACATATTCTTTGAGAATCCTCATTTAGCGTATACGTTAATCCTTCCTAGGATGGTCTTTTGGTGAGATAGAGACCTATAAAACATGGGGAGAATTTTTTTAATAGATTTAGGTAGTTATTTTATGATATATAGTTCTCATTGTGTTTGGGTAAGTGATGAGAGTAGGGTTCCATCTATAAATGAGGAGGGTGGCATTCTTATATATACTTGAAACTTTAATATATAATATATGTCTTACTCAAGTAAAGTGGATCCAAATAGTCATAATTTATAATATAATAAGGTTAAGGTAAAAATAAAACCAACCAATAAAATTAAAGATAATTTTTTGAGAAATTTTAAGCCTTATATTTTAGTTTCAAGCCTTTAAACCCATTTTAACCTTTATCATAGTGATAGACGTTTTACCAAAGTAAATTATTTTTTATGACCAAAAATGAAATTGAACTTATAATTTTTTTTGAAATGATGATTTAAAATTTTAAATACATTTTACCAAATTAAATAATTATATATGGTAAAAAATAATTCTAATATAAGTGCAAAAAATAGAATGAAAATAGTTTTTAGAAAAATGAATTTTTAAGCACAAAAATGAATTTGTTATCATTCTAATACTACTAAAAACCAATTAATGAATGTTACAATATTTTATAGATTATATTATCTATAAATTTAATTAAAATAATTCATTAATAGTGATTTTTTTAATTTATTTATATGAAAACACATTTCATGCATAAAAATAGTTTTATAAAAAAATATCACTGTTTTACCTTTAAATGGGTTTATCTTCATTTCTAACCAATTGATAATAAATACCTGAATTATTATTAATTAATTTATTGATATTACTAATAAATTTTATTAAAATAATTCTTATTAGTGTTCTATATATTTATTTTATATAAAAATATAGAATATGTAAAAAAAAATACAATACTTCAGAAAAGATGTTTTTTAACATTATACGATTTTATTAAAAATTGAATGATTATTTAGTATAAATTAAAAAATATTTTTTTATTAAGTAAATAATTTCTATATAAATTTAATAATTCTATTCATTCTATTCATTCCCTCCAATTAAACAATAATGTTATGAATACCACTTTTAATAATATATCATGGTTTGTTTAAGATCGTTGTTGTATGTAAAGAAAGCTACCAGACACATAAAATAAATTTTAATGGAAAAACATTCTGAAATAATTATATAGTAAATTTTACCCCCTTGAAATAATTTTTCTTTCAAAATTTTTTTACTTGAATGAAAACAAATGAGTATATCTCTGCCTCATCACATCCATGGGTTCCCACATTTCTTCCTCAAATTTATGATTCCTTTAGAAAACCATAACCAAACGAGTATTATTATTACATATAAATTTATCTCTATGATCCAAGATTTATATTGGTTATTATTTATTAGATATATTATTTTCTAATGGTATGACCTTTTAGTTCAGTATATGTGGAGGGTCAAGTTTTTACTTCCTCAAAAGTAATACATGGAACACATCATGTACTTGGGAGAGGTTTGGTGGAAGTGAAATATGATAACCCAAAATTTCCTATATTATCTAGGGTTTTTAAAGGTCCAATTTACCTAGGTATTAACTTCCACATCTTTCCAAATCCTATAACATTCCTCTAAAGAGATATTTGAAGTAAGAACTTTTCCCCAACTTCAAAATCCAAATATCCCTAATGATTATCATCATAACTATTCTGTAAACTCCATGTAGTTTTAATATGTAATTGAATGGTTTGAAAATTCATATAAATCTATTGAGAAATATCCAATCCCAAATACTTTCATTTTACAAATTCATCCCAACATGTTGGAGTTCTATACCTCTTCCCATACAGAGCCTTGTATGGTGCCATATAAATTCTAAAATAGAAAATTATGTTATATGAGAACTCTAAAAAGGGAAGGTGTTAATTCCAAACACCTTTTAAATAAATAGACAAAATATCATCATATCCTTTAGGGTTTTAATATTCCTCTCAGTCTAAAAATATATCTGAGGATATTAGGTAATACTAAAACATAACTATGTATCTAGTGCTTGCTGAAGAATTGTCGATAACTTTGAGGTAAACCTTGAATAATGATCAGATATAATTTAAAGTGATACAACATGAAGCCTTACCATTTCCTTAATGTATATCATGTAAATTTTATCAAGTGATAACTCTTCTCTAATAGTAATGAAATGTGATGACTTCATAAGATGATCAATTACAACCCAAATAGAATTATGGACTATAGATGTCTTGATGAGTCCTATAATGACATCCTTGGTGATGTTTTACCATTTCTATACTGGTATAGGTAATTTTTGAATCATCCCATTAGAATTATAATTTTTAACCTTAAATTTTTAGCATACCAAGCGCTAAGATACTTACTCTAAAATATCTCTCTTCATATTGTCCCACCAAAAATACTCTTTAATATCTCTATACATAATTTTGATTCCAAGATAGATAGAGGACGATGAGCTACAAACTTAATCTAAAAAATACCTCTTCAATTATTGTTTTTAAAAGACACATACTCAGTTACAAAAACTTATCATTCCATCATTATCATGGTTAAACTCAAGAAAATTCCTTACCTTTTTTTCAGTTATTCATCCTCCTTATAGGCCCCTTTAATCTTTACAAGAATATATGTCTGAACACTAATTTGAGAATGATAAGATCTATACACATTATTTTTGTTTTTAAGGTTCATACATTGCAAACTCATGATTATTGAGTGTTTTTCAATCCTCATCATTGAACAGATAGCATGATCCTTCCTACTTAGAACATCAACCACCTTGTTTTCCTTAATAGGGTGGTAATGTATTGAGCAATCATAATATTTAATCAAATCCAACCAACTCCTTTGGTGTATTTTTAACTCTTTCTATGTGAATACATTTATAATCAGTATATATGTCACAATTTTCTCCATAAAGATAATACCTCCATATATTTAGTGTGAAACTTACCACAACTAACTCCAAGTCATGTGTTAGGTAATTTTTATCATGAACCCTCAATTGGCATGAGGAATAAGCTACCACCATGTAATTCTTAATGATAATACATCTTAGTTCCTTTTTTCGATGCATAACTATAAATAATAAACCCTTCTCTACTTCAGGGTAGTGTGAGCTTAGTTTTATTGATCAAACTTCTATTTAGATACTTGAAATTTTATTCACATTCATATATCCAAAGGAACTTAATTCCATTATGAGTTAACTTTCTTAGTAGATTTTATAATTGTGAGAAATTTCTCAAAAAACAACCATAATATCCATATAGTCCAAGAAAACTATAAATCTCAGACATAGTGGTTAGTCTATATCATTGCTCAATAACATCTATATTTGAATGATCCATAAATATACCTTTATTTTTTATCAAATAACTCAATAAATATACTTTAAATAACCAAAATTTACACTTGCTAAATTGGGAAAATAGTTTCTCCTCCCTCAAGGTCTTTATAAAAATCCTTAGATAATATTTATTCTCTTCCTTGATCACGAAACAAATGAGAATGTCATATACAAAGATGATTAAAAATTGATCTAGGTAATATCTAAATACACCATTCATTAGATACGTGAAGAGAGTGGTGGAATTAGTAAGTCCAAATGGAATCATTATAAAGTCATAGTGTCCATAACTCATACAAAAGTACATCTCAGGTAAGTCCTCCATTTTCAAACTTAATCGATTATATCTAGAATGAAGGAAAATCTTAGAGAAGTATTAACCTATCTATAGTTTATTAAACAAGTTATCAAAATGAGGTATAAGATGAATTTTCTTGATCATGATCATGTTTAGTTCTATATAATCAATTAAAATACGTATTGAACCATAATTATTTTTAATAAAAAAAACTGGCTGACCCCATGTTGAAGCACTAGGGTATATGAATCCCTTATCAAGATTATCACAGAGTTTCTTCTTTAATTTGTGAAACTCAATCTGATCCATTATATAAGGAGAATTTGAAATAGATATACCACTAGGTATGAGATCATTGGAAAACTCAACTTCATAATTCAGGGGAATACCAGAAAACTCTTCAAGAAGGACATCAACATTCCCCCCAATAGGAATATCTTCAAAGTTGAGTCTCTCCCTAACCATTTGAGATAAATATCCCCCATGAATTGGTAGTAACACCCATATAATGAATGTAATTTCAATGGGAAGTTCATAGTAATATTTGAACTGATAGATGATCATAGGTTGATTAAGGATATCAATCATGAATTTCATTCCTTGAAAATTGGTATGGATCAATATATAGAGAGTAAGTCCATGCCTAAAATCACATAAAATCCAAATAGAGGGAGAATAATAAGATTCATAGAAATTATATTCCAAAAAACTTTTATCAAAGAAGATATATATACTTTATATATGATCATCATAACTTTATAATTTTTCACTGTTAACTCAATATCTAATTATTGAGGTAGTGATGTGATAACCTCAAAACATTATTTAGATATAAAAGAGTGGGAAGAACCAGATAAGATAATACTTTTTTAGTTATAGAGTGTTTGTTAAATGTACCTTTCACCACTTCATTCTTATGAACCACTTCAATGGATATGATCACATGATATTTACATTTGTATTTGGGGTTAATAGGTTACTGACACAGATTGTCATTATTTGTAACCACCTATGTCAATGAATAAGATAAAAATCTAAAAGGAATTTGAACTTTTGAATTTAATGGATGGGCCATTTAAAAAAAAGATTCACAATGAAATTATGAGAGTTTGAACACTTAAATGTGTTGTTTTTGGACTTGGGTGAAGTACTAAGAGGTTCCTTGGTGGTCTCTTCAAGTTTAGGGAGCACTAAGACCAAAAATTTAAATTTTGGAGAGGCTATAGAGGGTGCACAATTTGTCTAAAATCGTGCGGCCCCTCACACATGTAGTTCCACTTAGGTAGTACCCTAACACTATCCATCACACTGTTTATGCACAGTTAGAATAACCATGTGGGACAAACCATACAAGGTGATTTCTTAATCATGAGGTGCCACACCATTAGCGCGCGGTTTGGGAAAACTATGAAACTTGGTTTTTGAGGGTAAATTGACCATTTTAACCTTAATAAAGGTTAAATACTTATTTATTTTTTATTTCTTCCTCCTCAAATGGGGGATCTCCCTAATTAGGTGCCTTTGGCTTCTCATCCAATCCTAAGCTAGGCTTCAAGAGATCTCCTCCACTAGTTTTCTGAATCAAGTGTCACCAGTCTCTATGGATCCGCATTGGTAATATCTCAAGTCCTTTTGAATCTCTCTTCATTTAATCTCTTCTCATTGAACTTTTTCAGTGTGAGCTTATTTTCCCTATTATTATGGAAGATTTGTATTTTATTTATTTATTCCAAACCAAATTTAATCAGACCTCGATATTGGATGAGTATGTCATCCTTAGTATGAGGTAGGTGGTCTATGATTTTTTTCTTTATGTTTTCATCATTTTGTTAATAGTTTCATTATTCCACATATCAAACTTTTCTACACATTTCTTTATAATTGGTTCCTTCATATAAAATTTATCATCACACATAAATGCACTCCCTATGATCATTATTTAGTAATTTGAGTTTTCAAACTTCAATCACGGACACCCTGTGGGTGTGTCGATGTGAATTTACCTTTATAATTTAATTGTTTAGATGCTCGAAATGACTTCTAAGCATTAATATAGGATTTAAATGGTATTTTACATGGTAATCAATTGGTCTAAATGGTAATGGAACCTCGTAAATTCCATGTTGAATTTTATATAATTGAATTTCTATATATGGTAGTTTATCTAAAATGTTTTCCAATGATAAATGAATTATGAATCTTAAGTGAAATGCATAATTGTTATTAAATGTATTGTTTAATAAAAAAAATTCATGTTTTATAATAAAACCCATCAAACAAGGCTTGTTGTCTTCTAAACTAAAAATTAGTTATTAGTGTTTGAATCATGCTTGGCCTTTATGGATTTTGGCATTACTTATGTTTTGGTTGTTGTTAGAAATATGGAATGTGTAAGATATTTCCTCTTTGATGTCATTAAATGGAACCACCCTTATTTTTAAATGTTAAATGGAACCATTAAACATTCTAAGTGCATGTATTAGAACATTACTATATAAATGGATAAATAACCAAGATCCTCCTAAGGGGTTGACTTGCTAAATGAGAGGGATTACTAATGTGGGTAATTTCCCAAATAGACCATGGTACCTCCTAAGTGACCCTTTGAGCCTTATGAATGAATTTTCCATGTTTAAGTAAATTGTATGGGGTTTTTTAAAGTTAAGTGGTTAATGAATGATGTTTTCCCTTCTCAAAATAAATTGGTTTAATTAAATGGTATGGATTCTAAGGGTGATAAGACCACACATTTGATTATGATTTATGATTACATGACTCTTTGAATTGTAAATCTTTGTTTATAATTAAAATTGACTATAGGAACATATGAGAGGCATTGCCTCATGTGTTATGTTTAAAACA